>CAWUFW010010550.1:0-684665 GCA_963921515.1 Calotriton arnoldi
TTCCTGAGAATTAAGGCCAAAGTTTCACAAGTAAACGTGATTTGCTATTTCATTTACACACTTTTCACACCGAAATCCCTAACATAACACAACCTGCGTTATAACCAAAATGAATTCAGACCATGTACCAAATTCCATGTGACTTCTCTTGCCACACGTGTTCCACTTCCTACATCCCAGAAGCGTGAAAACTTACATATAACATAACGCGACTCAACATATAGGGGTCGATTCCGATTCGGGCCGGAAAAAGCACCGACCGACTCGGATCCGGAAAAAATACCGACCGACACGTACCAGTGGCGCCCGACACGCCAAGTACGATGCAAGCCGCGATAAATCCGACCGACACGTCAGGAAACCAAGCCGACCGACCGAGCCGCTCGGAAAATAGCAATCCGGCCGGAAAAACACGCGAATCCAACCGACCGACACGCACCCGGAACAAATCCGACCGAATCGTACCCGCCAACTCCAACCTGCAAAGTACGATGCAAGGCGCGAAAAACACGACCGAGTCGGACGGAGGACAAGCCGTACGACCGACACGCATACAAAACCGAGCCGAAGCAACACAATACACCGCGACCGACGCGTACGCAGCATACAAAACTGCACAAACACAGCGTGAACGAAACGGAAAACACCGTACGAGACCAATGCAGGGTCCGACTCGGTCACAAGAACGTTTCCAACATACACAAACAGCACAAAGGAAAAATCAACCAAAAAAAGGCCAAACAAGCAATTACCAAGCCAATAAATACTGGGGGGTGGGGACAGAGAACAAAGACACACCAACAACTCCACCTATATAAAGGACACAAATCACTACCATGAGCCTTTGCAAATGCCATTCCACTGCCAGCACCCAAGAGAAAGCAACCACACACCCACAGCTCATCCCTCACACAAGCCACACACCAGCAGCACACCAACAAATACCTACCTCACATACACCCAGCACAACACACACCCACACACCCTCACCTGCACACCAACACACACATCACCCACTATCACCACCCATCACCATGCCCCCCAAGAAGAATCCCAAGTTCCTAGATAGTGAATTGGAAGTCATGGTAGACGAGATCCTCAGGGTGGAGCCACAGCTGTTTGGCACTCTGGTCCAACAGACCCCCATGTCGCAGAAAACCAAGATGTGGGAGAGGATCATCAACAGGGTGAACGCCCAATCACCATGTCGGCGCACAAAGACCGACATCCAGAACAGGTGGTATGACGTGCGCAGGAGGGTCCGGGAGCTGCTCAAGAAAGACTACCACCTGAGCCAATACACCGGCAGTGGCCCTCCTGCCAAGCCAGTATACCTCAGGCCCTGGGAGGAGAAGGTGCGGGCCATCCTTCCGCCAGTGAGCGTATATGGACTAGAGGACATCCCAGAGCCTGGTGAGTACACAACAAATGTACACAATAAACTGCCACAAAACACACACATCACTGTCAAGGGGAGAGTCAAACCATGCACTCATAGCAATTACACAGCAACTAGAACAGAATCATCCCAAAATGTGTATGTCAGTCAGATAAACACAACACATGCCATCAAAAAAGTCACATCCAACTGTGCCAACACATGTACAAACACAACCACAACTACAGCTAGGCAGTGGCACAAATAGAACTAACACACACATCCACACATGTAGCCACCACAACAACACCAACACACAGTGAAGACCACTCAAAGGAAGGAATTCTGTGTATGCTGGCCAAGTCAGTGTAGCCAATAGCATCATGGGAGTCGCAGTCACACATATTGCCCCCCCACAACTGTCCCATCAACACCACCCTGAACCATGCTCACATCACAGGGAGTGGAGAAGGACTCACAAGATGGCTGACACTGGCTACTGCTGTGGGGAGCACAAGGCCCTGCTGCCAACTGTGCACCAACAAACAGCAGGACACCACTGACTGACATCCTGAGAGACAACTTACACTCCCTGCAATGCAAGCACGTTCCATGGTGGGATATCTGGCTGGCTGGCTGGGTGGGAAGGGGGACTTGCAGCACTGACCATAGTCACCAGCACCTCCCCTCACACCCCCCCCAACACAAACTCCACAGTACCCACCTGGTAGAATGCAATGCCCTCCATCCTAACACAAGATCCCACAAAGCACCACCACCCTGGGTTATGTTGTGTGAAGCACAGGGACACTCTTGGGACTCTTAGCCAAACAACTGCCAGGACAACACTCCCAGCCATCCTGTCAGCACAGCCAGCCCACCCCACAGGGAAGCAGAGTCAAAAGGAAGGAAGCATGGGCATGCTGGGAAGGGGGTGGAGGCAATAGCATGATGGGAGTCGTAGTCACAGACATTGCTCAGCCTCACAACTGGCCCATCAACACCACCCTGAACCATGCTCACATCACAGGGAGTGGAGAAGGACTCACAAGATGGCTGACACTGGCTACTGCTGTGGGGAGCACAAGGCCCTGCTGCCAACTGTGCACCAACAAACAGCAGGACACCACTGACTGACATCCTGAGAGACAACTTACACTCCCTGCAATGCAAGCACGTTCCATGGTGGGATATCCGGCTGGCTGGGTGGGAAGGGGGACTTGCAGCACTGACCATAGTCACCAGCACCTCCCCTCACACCCCCCCCCCCAACACAAACTCCACAGTACCCACCTGGTAGAATGCAATGCCCTCCATCCTAACACAAGATCCCACAAAGCACCACCACCCTGGGTTATGTTGTGTGAAGCACAGGGACACTCTTGGGACTCTTAGCCAAACAACTGCCAGGACAACACTCCCAGCCATCCTGTCAGCACAGCCAGCCCACCCCACAGGGAAGCAGAGTCAAAAGGAAGGAAGCATGGGCATGCTGGGAAGGGGGTGGAGGCAATAGCATGATGGGAGTGGTAGTCACAGACATTGCTCAGCCTCACAACTGGCCCATCAACACCACCCTGAACCATGCTCACATCACAGGGAGTGGAGAAGGACTCACAAGATGGCTGACACTGGCTACTGCTGCGGGGAGCACAAGGCCCTGCTGGGAACTGTGCACCAACAAACAGCAGGACACCACTGACTGACATCCTGAGAGACAACTTACACTCCCTGCAATGCAAGCACGTTCCATGGTGGGATATCCGGCTGGCTGGGTGGGAAGGGGGACTTGCAGCACTGACCATAGTCACCAGCACCTCCCCTCACACCCCCCCCCCAACACAAACTCCACAGTACCCACCTGGTAGAATGCAATGCCCTCCATCCTAACACAAGATCCCACAAAGCACCACCACCCTGGGTTATGTTGTGTGAAGCACAGGGACACTCTTGGGACTCTTAGCCAAACAACTGCCAGGACAACACTCCCAGCCATCCTGTCAGCACAGCCAGCCCACCCCACAGGGAAGCAGAGTCAAAAGGAAGGAAGCATGGGCATGCTGGGAAGGGGGTGGAGGCAATAGCATGATGGGAGTGGTAGTCACAGACATTGCTCAGCCTCACAACTGTCCCATCAACACCACCCTGAACCATGCTCACATCACAGGGAGTGGAGAAGGACTCACAAGATGGCTGACACTGGCTACTGCTGTGGGGAGCACAAGGCCCTGCTGCCAACTGTGCACCAACAAACAGCAGGACACCTCTGACTGACATCCTGAGAGACAACTTACACTCCCTGCAATGCAAGCACGTTCCATGGTGGGATAACTGACTGGGTGGGTGGGTGGGTGGGAAGGAGGTCTGGCTGTCAACCAAACACAATCAATGCAGACCATGTTCACACCCCAGAGAATACATAGAAATGCCCAAATAATGCAGGACAATGTGCCACACCAATATCAACCCCTGACTGTGACGACTTAGGACAATACAATGTACAGGCCCGCACCCCGAGGCACAGTCACAACTGTCAGGTGTGTCAACCACTGATGCCTGCAGAAACATGACATACATTGTTTGTGTCTCCCAAAAACAGGTGATGATAGGGACACAGCAGCAGACGCTGAGGAGTCCCAGTCCCAGGCTCAAGAGGATGCCGAGCTCACTGGCGTCGTACAGCCTCTGTCCTCCTCGGACGATGAAGAACAACCTGGCACATCCGGTGCAAGTCAACATGCTGCACCAGCAGGACCACCAGCTGCAGCACCAGCAGGTCCACCAGCTGCACCCCCTGCACCCACCCCTCCAACGACTGTCACCACGAATACCATCCCTGCCGACATGGACAGAATAAGGAACAACACCAGCGCAGTGACCCTGGACCAACCTGGGGCCATGGACACCACCACCACCACCAACCCCCAAGGTGGACCAGGGTTATCTGTGCGTGCAACTGCACACACTGCACATGTCAGCAGGGGTGGTGGGAGGGGTGGGAGACAGAGGTCGCTGCTTGCAGACGTTGCTGGTGTGCATGAAGACCCACAACTGGTACGCATAGCTGATGCGTACCAGTCCAGCACCGGAGAGCTCAGCCAGGTAGTGGGGCTCCTCAGAGACATCAAACAGCAGCAGGCTG
This sequence comes from Calotriton arnoldi, assembly GCA_963921515.1. Classification (NCBI taxonomy): domain Eukaryota; kingdom Metazoa; phylum Chordata; class Amphibia; order Caudata; family Salamandridae; genus Calotriton; species Calotriton arnoldi. The sequence continues at coordinate 4,521 of CAWUFW010010550.1, forward strand.
CCCATCATGCCCGCTTGGACTCCCACATGTCCCATGTGGAGTCACACATGTCACGTGTGGACTCCCACATGTCACGTGTGGACTCCCACATGACCCGCGTGGAGTCCAAGTGGGATGTACTACATGAGATGACGGCGGTGCACAGGGACATTTTACAATGCCTCCGCCAGATGAACAGCAACCAGTCCACACCTCCCTGTGTGCCAACAACATCTGGTACCGAACAAACTGCAACTGCCACAGGGAGGGAGGAGGACTCTGGCGGAGAGTCCCCTGCACCGCAGCAGCCTGCACTTGAGGGCCCCCCCCCCAAGAAGAGGGGTCGTCCGAGGAGGGGAAAGTGAGAGGCTGATGGCCAAGCGCAACTCCCAGGAAGCCTGAACCTGTTCTGGATTTTCGCCTTTGTGCACAGACTGTTCACCCTGTTGATGGCAACACTACTCCCACACATTGCATGGGGAGTACAAGTTGGAACAATGTGTCAGACAACTGTGGCCCCGATACTGGGGATCCTGTCTACCTGGACTTTCTATTCATCTAGGAACTTGGGATTGCAAGATTCATGTACAGCACAATCCATCCTATGCACTATTATCACAGATGTATCACAATAAACACAATAATACACCATACTTGCCTCTGTCGTGATTCCAACGTGGGTGCTGTTATGGGGATGATGAACAACAAAATTACACTGTGTATGCGAACTGCAACAGCAAGGACAACACAGGCATGTGAGTACAGGCAACGTGACACATATGAGGGAGACACACCACCAGGGCTACACAACACATACACACCTAGGCCATCTGACTCATTGCCTACACTGATGTTGCCAGGGAAGACGGTGCAATGCACAGACACCACACCCATTCCCAGTTGTAGTCAAGTAGCCCACAGGTGCAGTAAGCAAATGGCAGTCAAATGTGTGACCACAGACAACGCACATCACTAAGTGAAGCACAGGTTTATTACACAGTAGCAACATGCCGTAACCACTACAGATGCAAGGTAACCCCACCTGGTAGCGGGCACACAGTCAACAACTGTAGACAGAAGGAAGTCCATGGGTGTGGCGCACATCACCTGTAGGGACACAACAGCTACCAGCCTGGATGTGCAATCACGTTGTCGGTGGACACAGTTGACCAAACGAATCTGAAAGTACCCTGTGAAGGACAGAAATGACACACAGTCAAAAGCAATGGAGTACAGGACAGAACAGCAAAACTCATGCACAATACATGTTACAAGATACCCACCCAGAACCAAGTTAGCATGTGAACACTGTTGGGGAGTACAGCCCACCTGTAAGCACACATCGCAACACACATCCAGTCAAGTAGCCCATGGACACACTCCAACAGCACCAGAGCACCACCCACACATCATGCCAACTCACATCATTGACATGACACCTCAGGATACTCACATTCAGCTAAAGAAGTTGGTGATGAGCTGTGTGCGGACATCACCATCACCATCATCATCATCATCGTCACTGGCATCGTGTTCCAGGCCAGGATCCTCCACAGGTGGCGGATGTTGGTCATCGTCATCCTGGATGAGAGGCAACTCCTTCCGCACTGCCAGGTTGTGGAGCATGCAGCAGACGATGATAATCTTGCACACTTTCGCAGGGGCATATGGGAGGGACCCTCCGGTCTTGTCCAGGCAGCGGAAGCGGCTCTTCAGGAGACCAAAGGTCCGCTCAATCACTCTCCTGGTCCGACCATGTGCCTCATTGTAGCGCATCTGGGCAGGTGTCACAGGGTTCCTGAGGGGTGTCAGCAACCACGGCATGTTGGGGTATCCCGAGTCACCTACGGACAGACAAGTGCACATCAGCTGACTTGGAAAAGTGGGCGGAATACTACAGATCAGATCACACACAATGGCACAAAGTCAGTACACACCGACAAGCCAGGCACGCTGGTTCTGCATCTGTGCCATCAACCTGGGGATGCGACTACTCCTCATCACAAAGGCATCGTGTGCTGAACCAGGGAAACGGGCACACACGTGTGTGATGGTCATGTCTGCAAGACACACCACCAGTGCATTGACCGAGTGGTAGTGCTTGCGGTTCCTGTAGGCCTGCTCCTGGGCCTGTGGTGGTACCAAAGCCACATGTGTCCCATCAATGGAGCCAATGACATGCGGCATCCTCCCCAGGGCATAAAAGTCACTCTTCACGTCAGTGAGTCGTCGCAGTCTAGGGAAATAGATGTACCGGTTCAGGAAGAGCAACATTGCCGCCAAGAAATCGCGGAGCACACGGCTGAACATGGTCTGTGACATCCCACCAGCAGACGCCACAGTATGTTGGAAGGTACCGGTGGCAAAGAAGTGTAGGGCTGCCATCACCTTCACCTTGGGGGTCAGCGCTGTAGGATACGGCCGGCCAGGCTGCAAATGTGGGGACAACTGCACTGCCAAATCCTCAATCAGCTGCCTGGTGAAGCGGTACCGTCGGATGCTGTCCCGTTCCACCATCGTTGCCAGGTCTGGGAATGGCCGATGGACAGCAGGAGCCCTGCAGTGCAGAGGAGAAGTAAGCAAGATCGTCAGTCACCCCACATATGCGGCATTGAACACACTCAAGATCCCAACATACATCATCATGAGGCACAACTACATGAAGTGTGCAGTACCGGAACGACATGTATGGTACATACATGGCCAACATCTGTCAACACGGTCCTACAGGTGGCATCAATTTGTCCCAGGTTGGCCCATTGGATATCATGATGCTGTGTCACAGTCACCCCCCAGTGACATGTGAGGACAGATGTGCCCCAGGCACCACAGCTCAACGACAGGCACATTCCCAGGGACCCTGTAATGCCACATGGACACTGGCATCACCTGGAGTATCATGTGTACACCACAACAAAACAAACATGACCCCCACAGGTAGTGGCCACACTTGCCATGGCAGGAGAGCCATGGACGTCTGTGACACACACGCACAACATCAGAGTCCATGCACACACAACGTGGATGTGGAGACTGTCTCCCATTGTGCACATGAAATCAGAGACATTGTAAACACTACATGCACAAAGACTGTGGAGGGCCATCACTATTGTGCCACTGGGACACCCTGGCTCAAACATACCGTCCCACATGGGACTCACGGGGTATGTGACATGACATACACAAACACCACTGTGAAATGTGACCATGGCACATGCACAGATATGAACAGTTGCACATCACAGTGGTCACGTACACGTAACACCCAGGATCCTGTCCCCATTAACACGTGCACAGCCTGGGGGTGGCTGCCCACAGGTGACACCCACAGGACAAAATGTACACCAACATACACACAATAGGAAATGCAGCCTTACATGCCTTATGATAAGGTTTGGACAGGCTGTCGTGATGTAGGTGTGCCCCTCACTCCCTGGGAGCTATCTGTGGCTGGCATATGTCCATCTGAGACAGGCATGCTGACATATGCCAGTCACATGTACAGTGATGCGTTGAACAGCAATGGACCGATCGGTGCCTCCGGCCGGCCCATTGCTTTCAATGTGTGCGGGTACGCGTTGTACCCCTGTGCGCGTTGTACTGCAATGGACCGATCGGTGCCTCCGGCCGGCCCATTGCATTCAATGTGTGCGGGTACGCGTTGTACCCCTGTGCGCGTTGTACTGCAATGGACCGATCGGTGCCTCCGGCCGGCCCATTGCATTCAATGTGTGCGGGTACGCGTTGTACCCCTGTGCGCGTTGAACAGCAATGGACCGATCGGTGCCTCCGGCCGGCCCATTGCATTCAATGTGTGCGGGTACGCGTTGTACCCCTGTGCGCGTTGTACTGCAATGGACCGATCGGTGCCTCCGGCCGGCCCATTGCATTCAATGTGTGCGGGTACGCGTTGTACCCCTGTGCGCGTTGTACTGCAATGGACCGATCGGTGCCTCCGGCCGGCCCATTGCATTCAATGTGTGCGGGTACGCGTTGTACCCCTGTGCGCGTTGTACTGCAATGGACCGATCGGTGCCTCCGGCCGGCCCATTGCTTTCAATGTGTGCGGGTACGCGTTGTACCCCTGTGCGCGTTGTACTGCAATGGACCGATCGGTGCCTCCGGCCGGCCCATTGCTTTCAATGTGTGCGGGTACGCGTTGTACCCCTGTGCGCGTTGTACCTCAATGGACCGATCGGTGCGCACCCATTGACAATGGGCTTGCCTGGCAACGGACGCGTTTTCGAATATTCGAACGAGTCGGTTGCTGGAAAATCAGTTGGTCACCCACAACAATGTTGCAAAATCATGTATGTCATGAAGTTGAAATTTTGAAGGATGCTGTGGGCGTGTTTTGGTGCTGCTATTCCATGGATTGGCCAGATTCAGAAGATGCAAACGACTTGGACCTATCACTTTGGACACAAGGGACAGTATCTGCCTCTCCAGCACATATATATTGCTGCATGTTCCCCTGAGAGCCCACTTGCCTGCACTACATGCTCCAGGACGACATCTGCCACTGCACTGCTGCTGTCTCTGCCCCTCTGGACCCTGCAATGGCACGTACTGTGGAGAGAGCCCCAGCCTTCAGCCTTGAAGAGAACCAGGCCCTGCTGGACAGCCTACTTCCACAGTACAGCAAGCTGTATGGGACACCAGGGGAGCAGGTGAGTGTTCTGTGCACTGCCTTTCTGAATGTGCATTTTGTCTGACTAGCAAGGCTGAGAGTCAGCACACCACTGGCTAGCAGGCTCACTGAGTAGTTGTCACCCCCCATAGTGTGTAGTGACTTGCACTGGACAGGTATGGTGCAGTGACAGTGCTTCTGAACAGGGTTTTACTCCCCATGCTATGATACCATGTAGTGACTTCTGGAAAACTGTCCATGGGCAGCCGTGCACTGCCTGGGTACACCATGTGCCCCTGTGATTGCGACATGTATATGCAACTGTGTCATGCACGGATATGTTGCATGTGTAGTAATGGCCTTATCACTTTGTCATCCTGACAGGCTTCTGCCCATCGGAAGCATGAGATCTGGAAGGACATCGTCCGGGCTGTCCGGTCCGTGGGGGTCTACAAGCGCCGGATCCGCAACTGCCAAAAGAGGTGGCAGGACCTTCGGGGCTGGACCCGGAGGATTGCACGGGTCCAGCTGAAGCTGTCGCCTCCTCGCAGGAGGGGCGGAACACGGACCCTGACCCCCACATGCTCAGGATCCTGGCGGTGGTCTTTCCAGACCTGGATGGGCAGCTGAAGGCCAGAGAGCAGCAAGGAGGGGGTGAGTCAAAGACTGCACTGTGTACTCTGTCTAACATGTTATGTGCCCTCCTCGGGCCAGGTTGAACTGCCACAGTACAGCAGTCATGTTGTCCAGGAGCCATGTCCCTCTATTGTGCACTGCCCACTCCTCATCTGATACCCAGGTGTGGCCCTTACATGCAGGGAATTCTGTCACTTAGGACTGTGTCCTTGCAGTTTGCTTGACTCAAGGTGGGAGACAGCATCTGTTTCCCTGACTCTGTGGTGGGCATCATGGGTGGGTCCATTGCTTACACAATGCCTGTATTCTGACATGTATTCAGCGTGTTACTTTGATCTGTGGTCCAATTGCTGAGCTGATCCACCACATGTGGCTGGGGTACCTGGCACACACCCATGCTGCGGGTGGGAACAATGTTTGGGCCCCAGGAGTATGTATATGACGTGTGTCACACATACTTAGCCAGCTGCCTACAGTCCAGGGCTCATCCCTCATTCATGTGGGGCTGGACAGTCATGCCTACTCCAGGCCATACAATACACTCTGTACTCCCACTCCCGTGTATCAGAGGACACATTGTGCACAGTGATTTGACCCCTCAGGTGTCTGCCTCTGTGTCAGTGTGCTGTGGATTAGTCGCCAGGACTGCTGTGGAGTTTCTTGGTAGGGGCTCAGCATGCCACTGGAGATGTGACCATAGGAGACGATACTTGTGTGACACATAGGTGTCTGATCAGCTGCCCATGCAGACTGGGGCATGTAAATGTGAAGTTCAGGCAGCTGTTCCCCATGCACAGCAGAGTGTGAGGGGCTCAGGTTCAGAGGGTAGTGTCACAGGTCTCCCATATGTCCAATAGGTATGACCTGGACAGATGAGGGTTAAGAGGATGTGTTGTGGGGGATGTACATGTGCACTTGTGCAGCTCCAGGACTTGCATTCCCCATGACCTACTATTGTGACACAGTGCAGAGTGTTGTTGTCTGGCTGCAAAGTCATACATCACTGAGACAGTGATGTATGACTTTGCAGTCATGCCTCCGCCATGGCATGTGTCTACTGATTGGTGATCCTGCAGGGGAGTGACATGTGCTACATGCACACCATAGTGGCGCTGGCTATCAGGACATGGGTGCATCATGGTGTCTGTCGCTGGTATGCATCACATGCATTTCCTATTTGACTCTGGGCATCCCTTACATCCGTAAACCTGTACTGACTCAGTGGCAAGAGCTGTGATGTGTCCACACCGTGTCCTCTGCACTGTCCAACTACTGTGTACTTGGTGCATGTGTCAACACTGGGGTGTTGCAATCCAACAGACACCAGACAGATGGGTGCAAGGCCATGTGGGATGTGAGTGCCATGCTTGGCATCAGACTGACAATTGACTTCTCCTGTTCAATTAGGGCACTTTTAGCAATGTACAACTAATGATGCCAGGGCTTGCTCTGTAATGTGCTGTGCTCACAGTGGTGTGTGCGTTTGGTGCAGGTGACTGATGTCTGTCTGTTTCCCCATTGTTTGCAGATACATCCACGGCCACGGAAGGGGACAGCTCCACGGACCAGGAGGAGCCGGAGAGCCAGACTGGGTCAGCAGCCGAGGAGTGGTCGGAGGGACCCAGTGGCACGGAGGGCGAGGGGAGCCACACCGAGGAGTCCTCAGCAGCATCCACCTCAGCTGAGGACCAGAGCAACTCGGAGGATGACTCCCTTGTGGAGGCGGGTGTCAGCAGCCACCACACCCCAGCTAGTGTTGCTGTCCCCGCCACCACCAGCACCACCACCGCCCTCCCATCGGCTCCCATTCCCCAGGTCCGTGGAGGCTCCCATGTCCGGGAGCGTGTCTCCTTTGGGCCAGGCACCGCACCCCCTGCCCCTGTGTCCCCTGCTGCCCTGAGTGAGGAGTCTGTGTACCTCCTTCGCCAGCTCCATGTAGGGCAGACAGCCATGCTGAGTGTCCTCCATGCGCACACCGCGCTGTTGACTCAGCTGGTGTCGTTCATGGAGGGCATCTCATCGGGCATGTCTGACCTACAGAGGGGCAATAGGTCCATGGACTCCTCCCTGACGGCAGCAGTGTCCCTCCTCAAACGGTCCCTCACCCCTCCTGCCTCTGCTCCATCCACACTCCCCAGCACCTTACCCATCCCAGGCACACACACACTGGCACAGGCACACACCAGCACACACACATCCAGCACACTGACACACACGCCAATGACAAAACGCACACGCACGCACATTCAGGGGACTGAAGCCAGACTCACAGGGGATGGGGCCCTGGAACACACACACGCATCCACATGCACTGCGCAGTCCTCAGTTCCCTCTCCCTCCAAAGCACCCTCCCTTGCCTCACCTGCAACCCCAAAGTCACAGCAGCTCTTCCTCTGTGACCTCGGCCTCTTCCCCACCGATGAAGCTGCTCCAGCATCCCGGGGGAAGAGGAAGCCCACCCACACGGAGCAGAGTGCCCCTCGCCCCCGGACACCCTCCCCCAGGCGCAGACGGACTGAGGCCCCCACCCGCAAGTCCCCCCGGAGTGCTAAGAGCAAGACCCCGCCACCACCCTGCAGCTCAGGCACAAGGTCTCCGTCCTCCATCCCTCAGGCCCCCACTGCACAGGTGCCCCCACCACACCCTGCCCCAGGTTCCCCCACCCACAGATATACCATCCCCAAGATGCTCCGGCCTTCTCCCCTGCCACTTGCTCTCCCAGCACCACACCCCCGCTGCGCTTGTCTGTGCCACTGATGTGGTGAGGGTGTCCCCCCCTCTGTCCAACCCACCTTGCCTGTTCCCCATTCTCCTCCCCTGGAGGTAGGCACTGCAGTGGAGTCCACTACCGCCCTGTCTGACTTGGGCACTGCAGTGGCGGACCTGTCCACCCCATCTGCAGGGTCCACTGCAGTTGTGCCGGCACCCACGACATCTGTGTCATGCCCCCCAGTTGTGCCGGCACACACCATGTCAGACACCTCCACTGCAGTTGTCAGTGGCTCTCCTGCACCCACCACCCCTTCCCTGACTCCCCCTGGTGAGCCCTGATCCTGTCCCTGCGGTGCCTGGCCTGCCCCCCGGTTGCCCCTCCTAGTGGATTGTCCCTGGTATTGTGCAGGCATGCGTAGGGTGACATCTGCCAGTGTCACCCTGTTTGAACTTTGACAATGGACTGGCCATTGGCCTTTGCTCTTTTTTCAGGACTTCGTTTGGCCTCAACACATATGCTGAATAAAGCAACTTTCTTTTCTCTAGTGCTCATGCTTCAGATGTACATGTTGTTGGTGCAGCTAACCATGCCCTTGCTGCAGTGATGGTGATATCTGGTCTCATGATTATGAAGTGTTACTGTGCAGGAACCCATGTGGTCCAGGGGGAATGTGTCCTATCATGTGGTGTATCCATGTCATCAATAGCAGCATCTGAGGGTGTCATGTGTTCAGTATTTGGCAATGGGTTTCCTACTTACATTGGCAATTTCATATCTGTGGCTTCCACCCCTGCACATCTGTTGTGCCTGCCATCGTTGCATTTGTCTACTTCCCTGACCGTGTTGCCATCTCCAGTGGACATGCAGGTTTGGGCATCAATGGGGAGGGACTCATCCGTGTAGTCAGTGCAACATTGCTATACAAGTGTGTTGGATCTGTGCTGATGATTCCGTTGGCACATCCATGACCAGGCTGATGTGATGGGAGCCCTCATTTGGTGCTAATTGTTGATTGTGTGACCAAGTGCTCAGCTGACATGATGGGGCCCTACTGAGGCAACATATGGCACAGCTTTCCTCACACAGGAGTGGAGTCCCCTCATGGCAGTGTGTACACGTGTGACATTGCCTGCGCCCAAGGTGTGTGTTGTATGTGCATGTCTGTGTGTTCACTTCCATTCATCTGCGCATGCTGTGATCCCTAGTGTTGTACCTGTTTGTGATGCTTGCTGACTTGAGCTATGTTCCCCCAAAGTCTTCTCCCTGTGTTCTCTGTGATGTGGGTGCATGGCACATTACTGGTCATCAGGGTGTCACCCATAGGTGTGTTTGCTGTCAGGGCAGAGTTTGTGTGCTGACGCAGATGGGTCACAGTCAGGTTTCCCTTTGGCACTTGTTGTTTGCCCCTGTCATGTGATTTCCAGTTTGTGTTATCTTTCAGTGATTGTGACACGTTGTGTGTGTGACTGCTGGCACTCCTTAGGGTCCGGGCTGCAATGTTGGTTGTTGTCTATGTGTGTTCTTTGTGGGTGACCTTGGCTTCTTCATTGGTGTGTGACTGTGGCTGGGATCCCATTGGTCGGTGTGGTATTGCCGTCATGTCCATGTACAGAGTAGTGTGCAGTGTGTCAGACATTCAGGAGTCTTGTTGAGTGTCCATGTGTGATGTGTTTCTACACCTTGGTTCCCACCCACCACCCTGGAATAGTCATGGGTGCATGTGCAATGTCACCAGTGCATGTGTACTTCACTGCTGCACATTGTTGGAGGTCGAGGGGTGTGGTCTTGAGTGTGTGCAGATGAGAGTTGTTGCCCGGCTAGTCCCCTGCCTCCATGTTGGCCTTGGCTTACTGGCCATGCTGATTGATTTGTGCTTGTGTAGGTGTGATGGTAGTTAGTTGCTCAGGACACCTGACTGTGGTTCACAGTGTGAACGACATTTAGCTTTGTCATCACAGTGGTATTTTTCTTCAGCCCAGGGTCACCACATTGTGGGGGCCCTGGGGGTGGTGCTGTGGTGTGTCTGTGACTTGCTGTGTCAGTTGTTGTTCCTACGTGCCTGTGTGACATGTGTGTTTTGTGCTCCCTCTCACCTGTCAATGCCTGCTTGCCCACATAGGGGATTTGGATCCATGAGTTAGCTTAGTGTGGCAGTGTATGCACATCTGTATGATTGGTATTCAGCTCTCCTCATGTGTTGTGTTGTTGCCTGGGGACACTGGCACCCCCACCCCTCACCTGCTGTGTATGATGACAGTGTTGGTCTGCCTGTTTGTGTTTGTGCATCTGCACCACTGCATTGGCATATCTTGGGTGTGCCATTGGCTGTATGTTGTTTGGTGTGTTTCCCCTGCTGTCCCTGGGACTCCTAGGTCATCGGTCAGCACAGTGATCATGGTTTGTGTGTCCCATTGCTGCCATGGTATGGTATCTGTTCACCTCACATCTGCTGTCTCCACAGGGTATCTGCATTTGTGTGCCCATTGGTGCAAATATGTGGTTCTGCATTCTGATGGTCACTTCTGTCATTGTGTCATTGATGACTGTTGACGGTCTCAGCCCCCATGGGTGTTGTTTGTCTGCACATGGCCAAAGGAATGTTTCATTTGCACTGCAGTATTTGGCTCCCCCAATTTATGTTGCAATGGGACACATACACTACTTTGCCACAGATGAGTTTTTGGTTCTGTGACCAGGAATGATCCATGCAGTTTGGCAGTTGCAGCTCTTTCTTTGTTAACAATTACCTTTTGGTCACTGTGATGATGAGGGTGTAGACCCCATTGCCACAATGGTCAAAATGTGCTTCAGCTATGGACCCCACACTTACCTTTTGGTCACTGTGATGATGGGGGTTTAGACCCCATTGCCACAATGGTCAAAATGTGCTTCAGCTATGGACCCCACACTTGCCTTTTGGTCACTGTGATGATGGGGGTTTAGACCCCATTGCCACAATGGTCAAAATGTGCTTCAGCTATGGACCCCACACTTGCCTTTTGGTCACTGTGATGATGGGGGTTTAGACCCCATTGCCACAATGGTCAAAATGTGCTTCAGCTATGGACCCCACACTTGCCTTTTGGTCACTGTGATGATGGGGGTTTAGGCCCCATTGCCACAATGGTCATGGGCTGCTTGCATTGTGGGTGCCACACACATATATGTGTGGCACATGTGCTAGGGGGTCACATTGTATGTTCAATGTCATGTTCGGTGTTGTAGGCATTTGACACAGCCTGCTCACACGCTTGTCATGGTGGTGGGGGGATGTCTTAATCTTGCATTCCCTAGGTTGTGGTGTGCTTGTTGTGTCATGCATTGTCCATCCTATGAGTGGGGGTGGTAGTAGTGGTAGGCATCCAGCCCCCTGGCTAAGGGTGGTAGTAGTGGTGGGCATCCTGCCCCCCTGGGTGAGGGTGGTAGTAGTGGTAGGCATCCTGCCCCCTGGCTAAGGGTGGTAGTAGTGGTAGGCATCCAGCCCCCTGGCTAAGGGTGGTAGTAGTGGTGGGCATCCTGCCCCCCTGGGTGAGGGTGGTAGTAGTGGTAGGCATCCTGCCCCCCTGGCTAAGGGTGGTAGTAGTGGTAGGCATCCAGCCCCCTGGCTAAGGGTGGTAGTAGTGGTGGGCATCCTGCCCCCCTGGGTGAGGGTGGTAGTAGTGGTGGGCATCCTGCCCCCTGGCTAAGGGTGGTAGTAGTGGTGGGCATCCTGCCACCCTGGCTAAGGGTGGTAGTAGTGGTAGGCATCCTGCCACCCTGGCTAAGGGTGGTAGTAGTGGTAGGCATCCTGCCACCCTGGCTAAGGGTGGTAGTAGTGGTAGGCATCCTGCCCCCTGGCTAAGGGTGGTAGTAGTGGTAGGCATCCTGCCACCCTGGCTAAGGGTGGTAGTAGTGGTGGGCATCCTGCCCCCCTGGGTGAGGGTGGTAGTAGTGGTAGGCATCCTGCCCCCTGGCTAAGGGTGGTAGTAGTGGTAGGCATCCAGCCCCCCTGGCTAAGGGTGGTAGTAGTGGTGGGCATCCTGCCCCCCTGGGTGAGGGTGGTAGTAGTGGTAGGCATCCTGCCCCCTGGCTAAGGGTGGTAGTAGTGGTAGGCATCCAGCCCCCTGGCTAAGGGTGGTAGTAGTGGTGGGCATCCTGCCCCCCTGGGTGAGGGTGGTAGTAGTGGTGGGCATCCTGCCCCCTGGCTAAGGGTGGTAGTAGTGGTAGGCATCCTGCCACCCTGGCTAAGGGTGGTAGTAGTGGTAGGCATCCTGCCACCCTGGCTAAGGGTGGTAGTAGTGGTAGGCATCCTGCCCCCTGGCTAAGGGTGGTAGTAGTGGTAGGCATCCTGCCACCCTGGCTAAGGGTGGTAGTAGTGGTGGGCATCCTGCCCCCCTGGGTGAGGGTGGTAGTAGTGGTAGGCATCCTGCCCCCCTGGCTAAGGGTGGTAGTAGTGGTAGGCATCCAGCCCCCTGGCTAAGGGTGGTAGTAGTGGTGGGCATCCTGCCCCCCTGGGTGAGGGTGGTAGTAGTGGTAGGCATCCTGCCCCCTGGCTAAGGGTGGTAGTAGTGGTAGGCATCCAGCCCCCTGGCTAAGGGTGGTAGTAGTGGTGGGCATCCTGCCCCCCTGGGTGAGGGTGGTAGTAGTGGTGGGCATCCTGCCCCCCTGGCTAAGGGTGGTAGTGGTGGTGGGCATTTGGCACCCCCTGGCTAAGGGTGGTTGTGGTGGTTGGCATCCAGCCCCCCTGGGTTGGGGTGGTGGCGCGCATTCAGGCCCCTGTGTGCATATGTGGCATTGGTGATGGGCATCCCGCCCCTATGGTGCTGCTGTTGCAAGTATATTCAGATTCCCCGTGTATGTGTGTGATGTGTCGTGTACGTGTTGTATGTGTTTTGTGGTTGGTGTCTGACTTACCTTCTGCGCCGTACGCGTCCGTGCCTGTTCCGGTAGTAGATGTAGAATATTGGTATGATCGGGACGAAGGGATTCATGGTTGGTTCGTGTCGTTCGTCCTTCTCGTTGCTTCGCGTCGTCCTCGTCGCTTGGCTTCGTCCTCGTCGCTTCGCTTCGTCCTCGTCGCTTCGCGTCGTCCTCGTCTGTGCTGTGTTCGTCTCGTAGCCGTGGATCGTGTTGTGGCGCGATTCGGAGCTTATGTGCGCCTCTCCCGGATGCTTTGACGTGCCGTGCGTAGCGACGGGTTCGGCGCGTACGGAAAGCGCATCGTACTTGTCCGGCCGGACGGGGCTGCATTTTCCCTTCCGTGCGACTCGATTCGGCGTTTCCGGATTCGCCTCGGTCGGAGAACAGGACCTGGTTTGGGTGAGTACGGCTCGGCCGGAATTTTTGCTGTTGTGCGCATCGTACTTGCTCGTTCGGTGTGCTGTACGGATCGGTCGGGAAACTGGCTTTCGCATGGCTTTTTTCCCGACCGAATAGTATTGGGTGCGCCTCCGACCGAGATCGGAATCGGCCCCATAGTGTTAGTCATCAAATAATCAATAATCAATAATCACTAAACTAATCTATAGAAAACCATAACTCTGCTACCAAGAAATCTGATGCAGCGCGTACAATGAAAACTATTCTCCTCCCAGGTTACTTATAGGTCATCCAGGGGTAAACTATATTTCTCATATCCTCATGACGATGGGGCCCATAAACATCGCCTAACACACACACACACACACACCTGGATTTCCTTTTACACCTGTATGAAATTCTGTACTCCTAGGAGAAGCATGAGAACTAACTGGAGAACACCATTTTGTGTACCGCTGGAAGAGCAAGGATATCTATTTACCTTAATTTGTCACTTTCTTTTAGTTATTTCTTAAGATATTCCTGCTCATTGTTTTGTCGATGAATCATTCATTTAAGAAATTAGTTCATAGTGATTAAGACCAGCTGAATCACAATCAACCAATTACTCATGTCACAATCATTTAGGAAAATAACCACTGAGTCATTTTGGGTTTAAAGAATCTTAATTTTTATATAATTTTAAAAGCATGGAAAGAATTTAATACTTTATTCAATTATTCATTTTTAAATTCACAATTTTATTAAGCATAACCAATTTATTGCAGAAAAGGAAATTTTGTCATGAAGCCAAAACCCTAGTTACCTGCCTAGCTTCCTAATTTAGCCTAATGATTTCTAACCTAACTTTGGGATTAGAAATAGCCTGATTCTCATACTCAACTGTAAAGTTAAGACAGCAACAGCAACTTCAGCTCGTCAGCATCAGCTACCTGCAACCCGTCTCCTCTACTGCAACCACGACTCTCGAACTGCTTGGAACTCTGACTGGAACTCTCTGGAACTTCCCTGGAACTGACCCCCTCCCACTAAGAGTAGGCCCTCTTATACCCCAATTCTAACTTTGCTAACTAACTGTTGCAACATTAATATCACGCTTTTCTTTCATTGGTCCATGCATGTCAGCTTATTCATTCTTTAATCAAGTTCTCTTGGATTCAAGGGTCCTTGGATCATTTCCTTTCCCATACGCTTAAACATTTCCATCCGATTCGATCAGTCCATTTGTATCTTCTTTTGACACATTCAAGAACTCCGCAGTCATTGTCCTTTCTCTTGGGCTCCTTTCCCACGGACTCTCTCCTGATCATCACGGCACACTATCAGTTCAATTAGGTCACACCAGCCTTGACCATTTCTTGCATCCTAGCCTCTCAGAGACATCACGAGGCTCCAGATTTCTTCAATCTCATCCCGTACCACGTGTCCCCTTGCGCCTGCGCACATCTTCCCACTGGCGGCCATTTTATATCGCCACTCGGTTCTACTTTAGAAGCACTAATTTGAGGCAAATAAAACATAATTAAAATAGAGAAAAATATCCCTTTCGTTTCCCTCCCGTCTACGTACCCCAATTAGTTGTTACCTAGCAGAAAGCAACATTTAAGCCGTTCCTTACTTACCATCACTATTTGTTTTTGCAACGACACGTTTTATTTCTATGAAGCACAATAACATGCATTTATTTTATTTAGTACGCTTTTTATTCTTACGTTATGATTAGACACACGGACATTCATTAATAGATTATTTAGCACATACATTGGCATATTACCATTCCCACATATACAATGTTGATTAATACATTTAAACGAACATTTTTAATTAATTAATTATATAATTTGTTAGGGGTTAAAAATGTTTATTTTCACTGCTCCATCAAAGTCTATAGCAATGGCTGGCCAGACGCTGCAAGTACGCAAGTCAGTTTGGCCATCTGTTTTACGATGACCAGTCTGACATGCGCAGTTTGCAGCTCTCCAAGGCAGCTGGGTGGAGAACAAGCACAGAGCCTGAAGGAGCATCCAGACAGCCCACTCTATCCAATCCTGGCACTTCTCTCATGCTGGTTAACAGCATGAGAGCAGAATCTGGATTCCTTAGGAAAGTTAGCTCTTCGACTCGCGTTTGGAGCCAGACTGCAGAAGAACATAGACGACGCAGCCCTGGTAAGTAACATTTATTTTATTTAAAATGTTAGTGTAATGCATGCCAGTGATTTGGTGTGTGTTTATGTTGCATGCTTGTTTTATTTTTGTCTTTTGGGAAGCAGTGGGGCACTTCGCTCACCTCACCACTTTCAAATGTTACCAGCCGCCCCTGCGAATGGGCGAGAGTATTTGTCTGTGGGTGAGTGTGCCTGTGGGTGAGTGTATCTGTGAGATAGAAAGTGTGTATGTGTGATCATGTCTGTGTGTGTGAGTGAAAGTGGGAGTGAGCGAAGAAGGGAGTCATGGAAGGAGAATATATGATAGGAAGAGTGAGTATGACTAAGAATCAAAGTCATTCACTCTGGGTGGAAAGCTTTCGTAAGAATTAAGGGGCATATTAGCAAGACCGGCGATAAAATTATCGCCGTTTTAGCGGCAGGAAACTGCCGCTAAAACGGCGATAATGGGCTTGCTAATATGCGTTATAGAATTCAATAGAAGCCCAGGTTAGATGTGCAGGACATCTAACCTGGGCTTCTATTGGAATTCTATAACGCATATTAGCAAGCCCATTATCGCCGTTTTAGCGGCAGTTTCCTGCCGCTAAAACGGCGATAATTTTATCGCCGGTCTTGCTAATATGCCCCTAAATCTGATAGCAGGTGGACGCCAGATCATGACCAATAGTTTTACACAGAGCACAAGGAGCTAAACAGATGAAGCAAAATAAAAGTCACGTTCGAATAAAAGCTGGGCTGTGGGGTGGGACAACAGATATTATCTTTTCTGCAAAACTTGATGGTTATTTAAAATACACACATAAAGGAGGGCAGTTTGTAGTCCCGAAAGCTTTATTTCTCAGAAAGTTGTTGTGACTGGATTTGTCTGCACAAAGGCAAGCTCTGAGCAATTTCACCCGTTTTCTCAGTTTGTTTACAATTCAATGGTGTGACATGGGGTGACTGTCTCCTCTCACTTCAACACTCCTTGCTGCATCCTCCTGAGAAGTTACAATCTAACAGGTAAAATCACTTCATACACTACTGGTTTATTTCAGGTGCAGCAGGTCTCTCTGGGAGAGGATGTTGGTCCCAAGTTTCAGGAATCAGTTATGCAGGTGTTTCTGTTTACGCTTCATTAACCGCAGAGATGGTGAGGTGAGTGTACCACGAGGAAGTACCAGTTCACTTTCGAGTCCTGCCGACCTCAGAGATATTGTGTGATTTTCAGGAAGACTGCAGTCTTTGTGTCATCTGAGAGAGGTTGCATTGACCCAGACTTTTGAGAGCCAGTTTAAATGCCAAGCTGTGGTGAAGACTTTGCCCTCGGAGGTATGCTATTGTGAGGCTTCCTGGGGGCTCTTTCAAAGCCCCACAATCTATACAGCAATGTGTAGTAATCACAGGAGTCCGTAGTAGAAGTGGGCAGGAGTGTTTATTGAGAAACACGATTAATGATCCCACAGACCGAGAAAACAGTGCAAACACGCACTGCACCACAGATCAACTCCCAACCACCAAACCCAAACTGTCATTGTTCCGTGAGTGTCACAGCGCGAGCCGCAGATCAGCGTGAGCTGTGGCATCACGGAGTGTCCACGCGCAGAACGCAGTGTGGACAGAATACTACACAATGCTTGCTGTGTTTATTGCCCTCAATGGAGTTGTTATAAAGTGAGGTTCCCACTGAATTCTAACTCCCAAAGGCTACCCATTGAATCCCAGTCCACCTTTGCCCTTTACCCTCTTATCTTTGCTAACTCTTGTGCACCCTTGAGGGTTCCCTCTAAATGGCAGGCTCTTCTCTAAGTGGATCCAATAACCTCACCATTCTGGAGGTGGGGTAGGGGGGCTCTTCAGTATATCGCTGTCATTGCCTTGAACTAGCTGCTATTACAAAACCTTTACACTACGGCTCATAGTGTTGATTCTACACTAAAACATTTACACATTTAGCGCTGTAGTAGTGTTAAGTTAGGCTATCTTAGGTCACAGTAGGTTAGGTTGCAGTATGAGTACATTTTAGAAAGTGCTAATTCACCGCTTGTGAGTCTTTTGTGACCACACTTGTAAGGGACACTTTCTACAGAGTGAGTGGGTGCAAGTATGGAGTGACCAGGTAACTGGTGTGCACATTATTGTTAGGAAGGGTAAGTGGGACCTTCGTATATGTCACCTGTTGGTGGTCTTTTACCGGGTAACTGGGGTGCGTGCCAATATTAGGAAGGGTGATCGCAGAGTGAGACTGATTGATTGAGAATGAGTGGGGCTAAGTTTGACTGAGAAAGAGGGAGACTGACTGAGAAAGTGTGGGACCGAGTGAGTCAGAGTGATATTGAGTGAGTAAAAGTGATATTGAATTAGAGGGAGTGAGTTAGTGAGACTGCGTATGAGTGAGTTAGAGAAAGACTTGGGGGCATATTCACAAGGACTTATCGCCGAGTTATCGCCACCTTAACGCATAAAAAGTGGAGATAGATTTAACGCCCCATTCACAAGCGGGTGCAAACTGCAGACATCGCCAGTATTCCCTTGATAACTGCCACAAATTTTATCCCCGCGGGTGCCACCACCAACTAACCCTAATGAGGTGCAGAGTAGGCGTTCCCGTGCAAAAACACACGAAAACACCACTACACCACTTTCACAACGAACTGCCAGATCCGCGATGCGAGTCAAAACCACACGATAAGCCGCGGTAGCAGCAGGTATTTAACACCTGCCTCTTGCTGGTGTTAAGCAGGACGACTACCTGCAGTAGGCAACGGAGCCCCGCAAACAGCCACACCTGAAGAACAACCGACGCCAAGGAGCTACTCATCATGCAGCTTGGAGCCCCAACATGGCCACATCCCCCACCGCCACCCCCCCCCAGGACCGCCACCTCCCCCAGGACCCGGTCCGGCACCCCCCCCGGACCACCACAGAGGCAGTGCAGAGTAAGACAGCGGACCTACCGAAAATGCACCAGTCTCACAGACCTAACGCCCGAGGAAGTCATTGCCCACTACAGGCTCAAAAGGACAACCATCCTCCGCATCATGACCCACATCGGCCACAGGCTGACGGTCCCAACAGAGCGGACAACCAACATCCCTCCGCAGACAAAGCTGCTGGCTGTGCTGCACACGTTGGCCTCTGGTACCTTCCAACCAACAACGGCCAGAGTCGGAGGTGTCTCACAGCCAGCCCTATCAAAGTTCCTCACACCTGTCCTGGATGCCATCATCAGCTTCATACCCCAGTACCTTCACTTCCCCCACACTGCGCAGGAACAGCTGGAGACCAAGCAAGGCTTCTACGCCATTGCTAGATTCCCACACATGTTGGGGGCCTTTGACTGCACACATGTCCCACTTGTGCCCCCTGCAGACACTGCACACATCTACCGCAACAGAAAGCACACGCATTCCATCAATGTGCAGGCAATAGTGGACCAACGGGGAATGTTCACCAATGTCGTCACAAACTACCCAGGCAGTGTGCACGATTCCTACATCTTCCGACAGTCCATCATCAACCAGCGCTTCCAGGATGGCACCTATGGAACTGGACTGCTCATTGGTAAGTACCAAATCAACACACCACACACCTCAAAGCCACCATCACACAACGCACAACTGTGGGAATGCACACGTGACCAAACCACATACAACATGTCAATCAACATGCCCAACTACCAGACACGACAACACAACTCCATTGGGATCCTGGGCTTCCCATGTACACAAGCCAGCTATATCATGGCACCACAGCCACACAACAGCTGAAAGTGTGGAGAGGCGGAAAGCAGGCATGTGCGAAGGATGCAAGTGACTCATGAATGGGAATGTACACAATGACAAGTGAGGCGTGAATGTGCTGGACAGATCTGGGTATGCAAACCACAGATATGTCCATGTAGACATTAACTGTTGGTGTCTGGAGAGCAGTGAACAGTGGACGCAACCATGTCACCCCAGGCTGTGGGTTAGATCGCGGAAATGTCGCTCACTGTGTCCCCCCCTGTGTGTGTGAGGGTAGTGGGTTGGCCCGGCTTACGCCAGGCCTGCGCAGGGGTGTGGATAAAAACACCATGGCGCTGAGCGTGGTGCTCTCCCGGAATGGCCAACGTCACTGCTAGGGCGGCGCCTCTGAGCCTGCCACAAGGCCGACGCCATGAGCAGCGGGGCCTGCGAGCCTGTGCGCCTGCTGCACCCCAGGCCGCTGATACCCAGACCAGGTTTGCCCGCCCCAGCGCTCCAAGGCCGCACTGCTCACCTGCCGACACCGTCGTGTGTCAAAGAGGGCCCACCACGTGCCGATGCTAGCTCCAAGACCCATGCCCGCGACCTTGGCAGCCTCCTCAGACCATCGCTGTCCTCCATGACACAGGCCCCCAGGAGTCCTCATTCGTTGACATACTCCACCGCTGCAGCCGGCCTACACTGCAGTCCAGTATGTCCCACATCTAGAACTGAGTCTTCAATAATCAATGGCAGAGTTCATGCCAGTGAACTCAGGGAGAGGAGTGAGAGAAAGATGCATTTCAGTCCAGTGGAAACACGGATCACCGTTACGGAGGAGGTCAACCAGTAGCAAGGACTGACCTGGGTCCACTAACCCTGTGCGCCGTGAGTCACCGTCAGCCTCCGGCAGAACATTGTTGGTGTCTGAGCCTGTGGCCTGGGGGTTGTCATCAGCAACGGGCAGGTACAGACTGGGGGGCATATTAGCAAGACCGGCGATAAAATTATCGCCGTTTTAGCGGCAGGAAACTGCCGCTAAAGCGGCGATAATGAACTTGCTAATATGCGTTATAGAATTCAATAGAAGCCCAGGTTAGATGTCCTGCACATCTAACCTGGGCTTCTATTGGAATTCTATAACGCATATTAGCAAGCCCAATATCGCCGTTTTAGCGGCAGTTTCCTGCCGCTAAAACGCCGATAATTTTATCGCCGGTCTTGCTAATATGCCCCTTGGTGTTTGGCATGAGTCTGTGGCATTCATATCCGCCATGTTGCCGGACACAGCTGGTATGTGCCCTCTGCATCATGCCCTGGGGGTACACCTCCCACTCTCCCCTGAGACACTCCGCGAAAACCACCTTTGATACATCCGAGACCCTGCTCTGCCCTCATGACCCTACCCCAGTCTCCCGCAAGTCAGCGTCCCGTGGGGGTAGGCCCGTGTCGGCCGCTGTGCATCCGGGGCCACTAACTCTGTGCAACTCAAGTCATGCTCCCTTGCTGTTCAAACATTGCATTCCTGAGTGCCTGATGACTGTTGAAGTTGTTGCCAGCACCAGCTACTCCCTGAGGGCTGGCTTACACTCACCCCACACACAGCCAGCACAGGCATCACTGGACTAGTGGGCCTGCCAACACATCATGCCGAACCAAGTGTTGACTCTTTTCTCTCTGCACTGTCACAGTTGATCAAGGATGTGCACTCTGCCCTTGGATGATGACACCCCTCCGAGACCCGAACACACCCGCCCAGAGGCAGTACAATGCGGCCCACATACACACCAGGGACATCGTGGAACGCACATTTGGCGTGTTGAAGTCACGTTTCAGGTGCCTGGACGTCACAGGTGGAAGGCTCCTGTACAGCCCAGACATCGTGTGCAAGATGATCGTTGCATGTTGTGTGTTGCACAACATCTGTGTACGCACCAATGCCCCATGGATCCAAGTTCCAGAAGTACCGGACGATGATGAGGACGATGGGGCAGGTGGACCACATCCCACTGCAGCTGCGGCAGGAATGGCCCGTAGGAACACCCTCATTGCCAATTTCTTCTCATGAGCACGTCACATTGTGGCCGTCCCTGGCAATCGTGGGACAGTACAAAATGTCCACAAGCACAGCATGTGTGAATAATTTTTTTTTGCAGGTTACAGGTTGTACTTGTACATTATCATGACACTGTTTCCTGCTGTGCCAGATGTGATTGGCCATGTTGTGCACATATGCGGCACCAGTTGTGCCCTGTGTTCTGTTGTGGAGGTGTTGCTGTTTGTACCAGGATGTTGTCAATGTCGAGGTGCACTTATTCTTATGTGCGTATGCTGCACGGTGGGTGAGTCGCTCTGATTTGGCTGCCACTTATCCCTTTCATGCGGTGTGCCTTTCAGTTCTGTGCTTCCACAGTGCTGAGATGTTGCAGACTTGGGTAACTTGTGCTCTTTGTCGAGTTGTGGCTCTTGGGCATGGTTTGTCCGCAGATGTGTCATTGACGTCAGGGGTTGTTTGTGCAGGTGGTTGTGTCCGAGTGTGACCTGCTCCTTTCCGGTTGTGGTCCGCACTCAGCCACCTCAGTGTCGTGCCGTGTACATAGTCATGATGATTGGACTGCAGCCATGCTACTCGTCATGTGGTGTCTCTTGCATTGTCAGTGTGGCTGACGTATATGCATGTTTGCTCTGTTTCGTACGTGTGCATGTGTTGGTTGTGTGATTGTTGAGGTGTTGGGTGGGTGCCCCTATGGGCACATGGTGTACGTGGGACTACTTGGTGTTTGTGTGTGTGCTGCAGTGTACCCGTGGGATCAGGGACATGATCATGAGTCATTGTGGGTGTGCAGTGTGCTCTGCTTAATTGTGCATGTGTGCCATTGGGCCCATCTCCCCCCGTCCCCCCACTCCCTGGTCAGTACGCACCCTGTTGATGTAGTGTTGGGTCATGTTGGGCAGTGTCCGGATCCCCAACTCCTGTCACCGTCTCCCGACTGGTGACTGTGGCCACCATCTTCTCCATGTCATTCAGCTCCTGGTGTTCTGCTGGCCCCCCTCCTCCGAAGTGCGTTGCTGCTTTCGTGTTGGCAGCGAGTTTCTGCTTGGTTTTGCCATTCACATCAATCCAGTGCCTCTTGTCCTCTTCCATTGTCCTCCTCGGCGCTGCGACGGCATTCACATGGTCCGGGATGGTGTGCCATCTTTGCCTCTTTGTTGCCAATGACACATTGGAGGTGACGTACAGTTGGTGGTGGTGTTCTGTCTCGTCCGTGACGATAATCGTGTTTTCCTGCAGACTGTACCCCGTCTTCCTCTTCCTCTTCTCATTGCCCTTCCACAAGCCCTGGATTCCTGGGTGTTCCTCCGTGGGGATTGTGGGGTTCATGTTGTCCTCTGCAGTGGGTCAGGGTGCATCCGTGGTACTCCGCAGTTGCTTTCCTTTTTGGTGGCATTTTCCGTATGCTGTTCTTGTGCTTTTTCCCGCATTACGCGTGGGTATTGCTGGCCTCTCACTGGTTATCACTGTTTTCTTATCGCGTTTGGGCCCATTGCGTCTTTTTACGCATTGGGGTTTGTGTTTTTATCGCCGTCGCGGTGGTTGTATCGCGGACATTGGCCGCGGTTTCGGGAGGCTATCGCATGGTACCGCCGTGTTGTGAATTCCATGTTAACACGGGGTTATGTTCCCGCGATAGACTGCGATGTGTGAAGTTGCGTTAACATTTTTTGGAGATGTTTAGCGCACGTTCTTGTGAATATCCCCCTTAGTGAATTGGAATGAGTGAGACAGAGTGAATTAGAGTGGGAATGAGTGAATCAGAATGAGCAGGACTGAGTGAGTGAGTAAGAATGTGTTGGACTGAGTGAGTCAGGATGAGTGGGACTGAGTGATAATAAGTGAGTCAGAATGAGTGGGACTGAGTGAGCCAGAATGAGTGGGTCTAAGTGAGAAATAATAAGACTGATTGGGTCAGAATGAGTGGGAATGAGTGAGTCAGAGTAAGTAAAAGTGAGTAAAAGTGCAATTGCGAGTAAGTTAATGAGACTGAGTGAGAATGAGTGAGAGAGAAACACGGATTGCAAACAAGCATGAGAGAACTTTACCTCCCAAAACCTCCTAGCAGATGTCAGACTCGCTCACTGGTAGTCGAGCCAAAGATGAATCCCCTACCACTTTTAAAAGTCACCAGCTGCCACGGCCTGCCTCTCGGTGTGATTTCAAGGGGGACTCCTCCAAGATTAGTTATTCCCAAAATGCTGATTGTCTACCAGGAGCACAATGTGACCCTCTCTCCTCTGGTCTGTTGATGAGCAAATCAACGGCATCTTACTGTTACTGCGCTAGGGCTCTCAGAGATGGACTGAAGTGATGGAGCTCTGCTCACTGTAGTTAGCAGGTGGGAGACAAAAAATCGTGCTGAGACTGTATGTTTGGGTTATCAGGACATGCCAGTGTTTTAAGTGGGGTGTCAGTAATTAAAAAATGACTTTGAAGTGGGTCCCTACAAGATTCTATATTTATGTCAGGAACTTTACAGGTAAATGACTGATATATCAACAATGGCTGTGGTCCCAGGCAGAGGTGTTGTTCCAGAGGATCAGTAGTTCTGTTTTGTCAGAATTGAGTTTGAGGCAGTTGTCTCTCATCCAGTTGGCTATGTCGGTCATAGCGTTAGTAAAGTTGGTTTTGGTGTTGGCAGGGGCCTCGGTGAGCAAGAGGATTAGTTGTTGTCTGCGTAGGAGATTAGGGTGAGGCCATGGGATCTGACAACACCAACAAAGGGAGTCATGTAGGTGTTGAACAGGGTGGGGCTGACGGATGGTCCTTGGGGTATGCTGCAAATGATGTCTTTGGGTGCGGAGGTGAAGAGGGGGGGAGGAGGCAATCCACTTGAGGGAGTTTGCTGAATGCCCATGTTGTGAACTCTGTTAATGAGGGTGTAATGGGAGACGGTGTTAAACGCCTCAGAGATGGTCAAGGAGAATGAGGGATGCAGTTTCTCCGCCGTCGAGGAGTGTTCTGTTGTCTTCTGTGGCGGCAATCAGAGCAGCCTTGGTGCTGTGGTTGGCTTTGAATCCTGATTGTGAGGCGTCCATAGGTGGTCTTGTTCCACGAATTTGGTGAGCTGCTGGTTTATGGGTTTCTCCAGTACTTTGGCCTTGTGTTAGACTTGGCATCTTTGCCGTGGTTTCCCCTGAATTTTTGCCTCTACTTCTTGTATTTTTGATGCTTTGTTGGATTTCGTTTTTGCTGGCTTAGATGCTTTGGGCACTTTGCCACTGCCGATCAGTGTCAAAGTGTAAGTGCTCCCTGTGTAAATTGTGATTACAATTGGTTCTCCCTGATTGGCATATTTAATTTACTTGTAAGTCCCTAGTAAAGTGCACTGAGTGTGCCAGGGCCTGTAAATCAAATGCTACCAGTGGGCCCGCAGCCCTGATTGTGCCACCCACATAAGTAGCCCTGCAAATGTAACTGAGACATGCCACTGCAAAGTCTGCGCCAGTTTTAAACTACCATGTCGACCTAGCAAGTGTACCCACTTGCCAGGCCCTAACCTTCCCTTTTATTACAGTGCACAGACTTAGGGGCCGATTCCGATCTCGGCCGGTAGGGCATCGAATCGGATTCGGCTTAACCGGATCCGATTCGGAGCCCTCTTTACCGACCGATTCGTACGTGCGTCCGGCCGAGCGAGTACGATGCGAGCGCACGCGAAATCGCTGACCGACGCGTTCGCGGGTCCGACGCGCTCCGACCGACTCGCACGGACACGACTCGCACCGCGCAATGGAGACGTTCCCCGGCCGGGTAAGTACGATGCGCGCCTCGAGCAGTCCGACCGACTCGTGCCGTCCGGCTCAAAAGTGCAGTCAGAGCCGGACTTTGGGGGTCCGTGTCGGACCCCCCTGTAAGCCTAGCCGCGCGAGTCGCACACAGGGGGGACCCATGGGTCCCCCCTACCTGTGCATGTACGCCGCGAGTTGCTTCGAGGCGTACCCGCTGTAGGGGGCACCCTTGTTCGCCTCGCACCCATTGAGTCAATGGGAGCCCGCGTACGCCTTGTACGTCCGGCTCCCATTGACTTCAATGGGAGTCCGATCGACTCGAGTCCGATAGCATGCGTGCGCATCGTACTCGTTCGGTCGGACTGCCAGGGTCCGATTCGGTCGGAAATCTCTCCGGGTCCGGCTCGGTCGGAGAGATTTCCGGCCCGAATCGGAATCGGCCCCAGAATATCGAGTTTAAAATGTCGACCTACACAAATATCGAGTTATAAATATCGTGATACAGAAATATCGACAGGAAGAATATCGTGGTCAAGAATATCGACTTGCAGGTAAGAAATATCGTTTTTGGAAATATCGAAGTTGTTAATATCGTTTGCAAAAATATAGTTGTTTAAAATATCGATGTTTTGATTAGTGTTATGTATTTCAGTATGTATTTTAAAAGTATGTGATCTATTTTTTGTATAAGAATTTGTTTTGTTTTTTAAAAGTTGACAAATCTTTAGTAGTTATACATTTTATTTAATTTAAATTTTGCGTTTTTAAGTTCTGCAGCGGGTTGTGGGTTTATAGGGGAATAGGGAGGGAAGTAATTTAATTATAATAAATTAATGATTATTTTTTATGTATTAGTATTTATTTAATTTAGATTTTATAGTGTTAATTGTGGGAATTAATTTATTATTAATTATATATATTTATTCGATCAATGATATGATCATTTACATTATTATTAATTATTTATTAATTGGATGTTAATTATTTGTAATTAATTAATTGTCAATTATGTTAATTGTGTCTTTTTTTAGGAGCGGGTTGTGGGTTTATAGGGGAATAGCGTGGGCAGTAATTTAATTATAATAAATTAATTATAAATTTTTATGTATTAGTATTTATTTAATTTAGATTTTATAGTGTTAATTGTGGGAATTAATTTATTATTAATTATTAATTAATTGGCTGATAATTAATATTAATTAATTAATTATTAATTAATTAT
The DNA here is from genome assembly GCA_963921515.1 of Calotriton arnoldi. Classification (NCBI taxonomy): domain Eukaryota; kingdom Metazoa; phylum Chordata; class Amphibia; order Caudata; family Salamandridae; genus Calotriton; species Calotriton arnoldi. The sequence goes on from CAWUFW010010550.1 coordinate 30,660, forward strand.
TATTATTAATTAATTAATTAATTAATCAATTAATTCTGTTAATTGTTTCTTTTTTAGGAGCGGGTTGTGGGTTTATAGGGGAATAGGGTGGGAAGTAATTTAATTATAATAAATGTATTAATATTTTTTATTTATTAATATATATTTAATTTATATTTTATAGTGTTAACTGTGGGAGTTATTTTATTATAAAATATTTATTAATTGGTTGTTAATTATTATTAATTAATTAATTTGTAATTAATTATGATAATTGTGTCATTTTTTTAGGAGTGGGTGGTGGGGTTTATTTGAGAATAGGGTGGGAAATAATTTATTTATAATTCATTAATAATTGTTTGTTAATTAATGCTAATTAATTAATTAAAATTAAAATATGGCAAGTGTGTAATTAATTTTTGATGTAAGTTGTTGGGCTTATAGTGGTAAAGGTCGGGAAGTAAATTCTTTTTTAAATTAATTAACAAGTTGTTGTTAATTGATATTAATTTATTAATGTAAAATTAGTTATGGAAATTGTGTAATGATTTTTAGGTGTGGGTTGTGTTTATTGGAGTAGAGGGTGAAAAGTAATGTATGTGTAATTAATTATTAATTAGTTGATTATTAATATTAATTTATCAATTGATAAATATTTATGGTAAGTGTTTATTGTTATTTTGTATGTGTGTTTTGGTTTTATAGGGGTAATGTTTGGGGAGTAAATTAATTTTTATTTGTTTTACATTTTTTTAATTAATATTTGTTTAATTGATAATTAATTATGGTAATTATGGAGGTACATTTAAAAAAATTAAATGTGGGTTGTGAATTGTGTGGTGTTATAGGGTAGGAAAAAAATTACATTTATGTAATAATTAATGTTATTGTTTATAAAACATTTCTATTAAAAATAGTTTTTTGTTTTTAAATAATTTTTGAATTTTTTAAAATAATCTTTCTAGGTATTTGTTAGATCTTTTTAACATTCTAATCTGATTCTATCTTTTGTAACATTTAAAACTTTTATATATGTTTTATTTTTTTATTTTTAAAAATGTTTTGTGTTGTTGTTAATTTGCTTGTCTTTAATTTTGAACTGACTCCAGTGGAAATATTAATTTTTACCCCTCCACTATCCAACACTTTCCCTACTGTTGCACACACTGGAGTGGGAATAGTAATTTTTACCCCTCCGCTATCCAACACTTTCCCTACTGTTGCACTGACTGGAGTGGGAATAGTAAATTTCACCCCTCCGCTATGTAACATTTTCTTTACTATTGTACTTACTGGATTGGGAATATTAAGCTTTACCCCTCCGTTATCCAACAATTTCCCTACTGTTGCACTCACTGGAGTGGGAATAGTAAGTTTTACCCCTCCGCTATCCAACACTTTCCCTACTGTTGCACCCACTGGAGTGGGAATAGTAATTTTTACCCCTTCGCTATCCAACACTTTCCCTACTGTTGCACTCACTGGAGTGGGAATAGTAGTTTTTACCCCTCCTCTATCCAACACTTTCCCTACTGTTGCACTCAATGGAGTGCAAAATTTAATTTTAAAGACTATTAAATATTTTAATGTTTTAATTTATAATATAATGTTTTCTTATCAGATTTTCTGTTATAAGTGTATGTAAATATATATTTATTTATTTGTAAATTTTTATATATTTATAAAATTATAAAATAAATTAAAATTAATAGTTTAGTAATTGTTTTAAAGGAAATAGAAATATATATTTATTACATTTTATATATGTATGTTTAAATATTTATTAAATTAAATTTATTTTATTATATTTGTTAAAATGTATATTAAATCTAATTTTTTTAAAGTTATTTTTATTATTTAATATATTTAACATTAATTTTTATTTAAATAAAAAAATAGATATTTTGTACATCTATATTTTTTACTTCGATATTTTTGTTTCGATATTTTTGTACTTACAATTTTAAATATAGGATGTCGATATTTTTGACATCGATAATTTTGCATTGATATTTGTGTATGGGGGTATTTTGGGCATCGATATTCTATCAGTAAACCTTTTCTTATATGTAAGGCACCTCTCTGGTAGGCCCAAGGTACCCCCATGGGCAGGGTGCAGTGTATGTGAAAGGTAGGACATGTACTGGTGTGTGTGACATGTCCTGATAGTGAAATACTGCTAATTTCATTTTTCACTATTGTAAGGCTATCTGACCCATAGGATAGCATGGGAGATACTCTCTAACATCTTACAAGCATAACTTCCCATTTGGACAAGATAGAGGAATAAAGTTTAGGCTTTCTGAACTCAGAATATAATAACACATCTTTTAGTAAAGATGGTTTTTAAATTGTGTGTTTGAAAATGCCACTTTTAGATGAATGAATGAATGAATATGAAATTTGTAAAGCGCGAACTAAGCCCAAGGGCGTCAAGGCGCTAGTAGGTATTTTCTTGTTTAACCATTCTGTGTGCCTCTGCCTGTTTGTGGATTGACTGTCTGGTTTTGGAGTGACAGGAGCTGGGGATGTGCATTCACTGTAGACAGTCACTGTAGGGGTTGAGGTGTGCCTGGACCTTCCTGGATGACTTAGACCTGAGCTGAATTGACCTTGGCTGCATTTTGAGTAGTGGGAGGAGTTTTCCTTGAACCTAAATAGGGCCTGTCGCCCTTGAACAATGCTGTCCCTCCCCCCGTGTTCACACTGCACCAGTGAGGACAGAACTGGTTTGGACTGGGCTCAGAGACCCTTGCACAAAGAAGAACAAAGACAAAATGGGGTATAAGTAGTGGACCTTAAACCCCAGAACTTTAGATCACTTCTGCACTCAAGAGAAACCTTTGCCAAGGAAAAGAGCTGGAGAGCTGTGAGGAGGAGTACTGCCCTTTTTGCTGTGTGGTGTGTGGGGTTGGCCTGCAGTTGCTGCTTCTTCCAAGGAAAGGACAAAGACTGGAACTTTGCTGAGAAACCTGCTTGAAGAAGAATCTCCAAGGGCTTTATGTGTGCTGACCTCCTGTTCTGAAGTCTTAGGGGCACAAAGACTTCACCCCCAGCTCCCCTGAACTCTACTGCTGAGAGTTCTGACCTGCCAGGAGGAGCCTGTTCCAGTTTTGGGCCTCTGGAGGTTGTTCCTGCTGTTTGGAGCTGAAAGAATCTCAAGAGAAGCATGAAAAACAATCTCCAACGCCGGCAGCGCTGCCGCCGTGACACTGCAACTTGCGCTTGTGAAGTTATCGACGCACCGCCTGGCCTGCACCACAGCTCAGACGCCCTCCGACGCCTGCAGTTATCGGCATTTCCAACTCCAGCGCTCGCACCGACTCCGTCACCACCAGCACCCGCATCCTGTTATTGCGGCGCCAGTAACCACCCAGGGTGACTCCACAAACTTGCCGACTTTGCATCGCCTCACCATAACCGACGCCTCACCGCTGATGCAACCGACTTCCCCTGTCCTGGCTTTGACACGTCGCCTCCTAGCGGACACAACGCCTCACCGCCCCCATGGCAGCCAGGAAGCAAGCCTTGACCTCGCACTGACGCCTCGCCTCCATGACTCCGTGCATCGTCATAGACTTCGTTTTCCAAGGTACTGTTTGTTTGAGGGTCTGTGTGACTCTGTGCCCGATGCCGCGCACCTCACAGTCGATGACGTACTTTTGATTTATTGCTGTCACAGCGTCGTATTAGCCTCAGGCGGAGCTATTTGTTTTCTACAAGCTTTACTTTTGAAATAAGTGTTTTTAAGTTCTATTTTACTACATGTATGTTCAATTTTTGTCGGTTTGGTCTTGTTTGCTTTAGATAAAGATATATTTTTCTAAACTGGTGTGGTGTCCATTTGTGGTGTTATCACAGTGATACTGTGTGTTCTGTGTACAAATACTTTACACATTGCCTTTGGGTAAGCCTGCCTGCTCGTGAGCAGGGGTTATCTAGAGTGTGTATCCCTCTTACCCTGACTAGAAGCAAGGGTCCCTACTTGAACAAAGGTACATAACTCTGCCAATTAGAGACCACCAGTTCTAACACCGGGCCTGGGAGCAAGGAGATTGGACAGTAAATTTTGAGATCGCTGGGGTCGGTGGAGGGTTTCTTTAGGAGGGGTCTGACGTCTGCATGTTTCCATCTGTCTGGGAAAGATGCTGTGCAGATGGAGGTGTTGAGGATGCTGGTGAGTTGGGTGCTAATAGGGTTCGTACTGAGGTTGAAGAGGTGGTGGGTGCCCCTGAGTGGATAAAGGATATAATGGCTGAGGTGGTCAGGATGGTGAACTGAGGCCAGGTGGTCATGGTTTGGCTGTTGTTTGCTGGTTGGTTGAGGTTGTAGGGGTGGAGGGTGGAGGGCTGGAGTTAAAATTGCTGTAGATGATGGTGATCTGGCTGTGGAAGTAGTGTAAGAGGGAGTCACAGAGTTCTTGGGAGGGGTGGATGGTGTTCTCTGTGGCTGTCGGGTTGGAGAATTCTTTGACTATTTTGAAGAGTTCCTTTGTGTGGTTGGCCATGGAGAGGATGCGGGTTGTAATGGCTGCTTTCTTGGCTTCATTGATGTGCTGTTGATAGTTGCTGAGGGCTGTTTTGTGAGCTGCTCTCTCTGCGGGATTCTTAGTGGTGCGCCATTGTTTCTCCAGTTGGTGGCAGTTGCGCTTGGAGGCCCTGAACTCTGGGGAGTACCAGCTGGCGTGTTTCGAGGTCTTGTTGGTTTCAGTGGGGCGACTCTGTCAGCACAGCTGTTGATCCATGCAGCAAAGTTCTGGATGGCTTGGTCGAGGTCTGCTGAGGGTTCGGATTGGGAGGTGGTGAGGGACTGTGACCACTGGGTATCGGTGACCTTGCTCCAGCTGCGGTGGGAGGAGATCAAGTGCTTGGTGATGCTGTGCTGGGCATCTGTGATGGTGAAGTGTACGATGGTATGGTCGGTCTAGGTGAAACATTTTCAATCTTAATTATTCATAACTAAATAATTGTTGTTACTCTTTTATCTGATACTTCTAACAAGCACTGGCAAAGCTAATAGGTCGGACTTGTTTTAGGCATATGTCCCTTGAAAAACATATCTGGATGCAACAATAGATATCTCACAGAAAGGGACCCAAATACTGGTCACTGGGCATGATGTGTGAAGTACAGGATTTTAGTTCATATGTTTTAAATTGGGCCCTTCCTTACATAGGTCAAGCCTCTTGGAAAGGGATTCTCAGTTACACATCTTTGGCCATGTCACTTTTAAAGACCTCCTGTCTTTTACATCCCGCTTAAACCACTGGGGCATGCCACCTGAACTCAGCGGTGGAGGGATGTGGGGCAATCATTACCGGGTTTCAGCAGCAGTCAGGCATTCTCTAAAAGATTGAAAGACAGAGAAGGGCCAAACATGCTCCCGGTTAGAAGTAAAAACAACAATTGGTGGACAGAATGCAGAACAATGTCATACATTCACCCCAGTACAGAGATCTGGGCCTAAATCCATTGTTTTTTTTTTTGCTCACCATTCCATTCCAGTTTGAACCCAGCCATATGCAAATCAGCCTTGACCCTGTGCCCATTGGGAACAGTCCAGCCCGAACAACCAGGCCAGGTCCTCCCTGGACTGGAAATAAGCATCCTAGGACCGGTTTCGGGGTTTCACCTCTCATCAGCGAGGATAGCTTGACTCCAGTGGCATGGAGAACATGGGACCCACGTCTGGGCATACCCGTCCCACTCGGGGTGACAAATGCAAAAACAAAAATTGATGGACAGAATGCAGAACAATGTCATATATTCACCCCAGTACAGAGATCTAGGCCTAAATCCATCGTTTTTTTGCTCACCATTCCATTCCAGTTTGAACCCAGCCATATGCCAATCAGTCTTGACTCTGTGCCCAATGGGAACAGTCCAGCCCGAATTGCCAGGCCAGGTCCTCCCTGGACTGGAAACAAGCATCCTAGGACCGGTTTCCGGGTTTCACCAGCTATCCTGGCTGATATGGGGTGAAACCCCGAAACCGGTCCTAGGATGCTTGTTTCCGATCCAGGGAGGACCTGGGTTGGCAGTTCGGGCTGGACTGTTTCCACGAGGCACAGGGTCAAGACTGATTTATATATGGCCAGGTCTAAACTGGGGTGGCATGGTGAGCAAAAGAATGATGGATTTAACATAGATCTCTTGACTGGGGGGGGGATGTTTTGATTTGTTCTGCATTCCGTCCATCAATTGTGTGACTTTTGCTTCTCGCCCCAAGTGTGCCGGGTATGCCCAGACGTGGGTCCCGGGCTCACAGTGCCACTGGATTCAAGCTATCCTGGCTGATGAGGGGTGAAACCCCGAAACCGGTCCTAGGATACTTGTTTCCGGTCCAGGGAGGACCTGGCTTGGCAGTTCGGGCTGGACTGTTCCCATGAGGCACAGGGTCAAGACTGATTTGCATATGGCCAGATCTAAACTGGGGTGGCAAGGTGAGCAAAAGAATGATGGATTTAACCCAGAGATCTTGACTGGGGGTGAATGTTTTGATTTGTTCTGCATTCCGACCATCAATTGTGTGTCTTTTGCTTTCTCCCACTAAGTGCGCCGGGTATGCCCAGACGTGGGTCCCGGACTCACTGTGTCACTGGTTTCAAGCTATCCTGGCTGATGAGGGGTGAAACCCCGAAACCGGTCCTAGGATGCTTGTTTCCGGTCCATGGAGGACCTGGCTTGGCAGTTCGGGCTGGACTGTTCCCATGAGGCACAGGGTCAAGACTGATTTGCATATGGCCAGGTCTAAACTGGGGTGTCATGGTGAGCAAAAGAATGACGGATTTAACCCAGATCTCTTGACTGGGGGTGAATGTTTTGATTTGTTCTGCATTTCGTCCATCAATTGTGTGTCTTTTGTTTTCCCGGTTAGAAGTAGTCCTTTCCAAACCACTGTTTACTAATCCTACTGTGGCCTACATCACCTCTTTCTCCCTGTCTAAGGACCTACGTTTGATGACTTCAGTTGACTTACTGTGTCCAAGCAAATTCAGAGCTGTGACTATAAATTAAATGGTCACATGTAAAAAATGTAAATATAAGAAGACACGTGCTACCTTTTTAGGTCGAGCCTCGAGTAGCGTGCAAGCGCTGCTCTGCGAGACTTTATGTAAGGGGCTTTTGAAAGCAGACCACACGCTCGTGCACAATGGCCTTTTCCCTGCGGTTACCCGCAGGGCCGGCATCTGTTTCCAATTATCGTGCCCAGACCGGGCGCGATAATTGGAAACACATGGCCATTGTGCACGAGCGTGTGGTCAGCTCAGCAGGCTGCCGCGCTCGCTCGCCCCCGCTCCTCTCTCACGCTGCCGACGTCTCTGCTGTCCAGCGCTTCACTTGTTTACCTCGAGGCAAGCGTGTGATGAGTGGATGCGTGTGTGTGCGTGAGGCTGCAGGAGTGGACTGATGGCGGACTTCACGATCGCCAGGTAACCCGGGATGTTTTACTTTTCCGCTGCCCGGGGGTCAGATACCAGAGCCGGAACGAGCCGTGACGTCAGCCAGGAATGAGGGATATAGGCAGGGAGGGGCAGTAAGTAGGGAACCCGGTTCGAGACTCGCATCGGCTTACCATCTTGAAATCCTGGGCAAATCATTTAATATCCCTATGCCTAAAAATACACAAAAATGAATTTCTTCTTGTGTGATGTAAGCAACTAGTGCTCATATAAATCACTTCGCATACTTCCAGGTCGAGTTCGCGCTACATAGCCTAGCCCTTCCTTTATTTCTTTAACCAATAAAATTTCGCTTCCCAGAACGAGGCTTGGAACGCACTTCTCCTCCCATGTGACGTTTCTGCCAGCTAGCTCAGAAAACCCCTGCCCACACAATTTAATCTGTGCTAAAATGAAAAAAATTGTGAAATAATCCCACAACAAAATGTGCTCCGTCACGCCGCATAATTTGACTTTCGTGCTGCATCGTTTAGTAAATGCTGAAGCACAATTTGGTGCTCCATGGCTGCCTCATTGTAGTGCCTTGAACAGCCTACGGGAGTAAAGAGCGTCATGCATCGCTGCCCTTGGCGATGTGTGCAATGCAGTGTACAGTTGTGTGTGTCCTTCTATCTCGAGCCCACTTCTCCTAAAGTGTGCCCAGCCTCGGGTGTCACCCTCGTTCTCTCATCTAACTTCTTAGCGCCTAAAAAGAGGCTGGGAATTTCACGTAAGAACGAGTCACTCGTAAAATACACGAAACAAATATTTAATAACTAGATTATTCAGGTGCTGGCGCGTGGTTTGCAAAGACCACCCCCACACCAGACACTGTAACAGACTCCTTTGAGCATAGCGTCAATTTGGAAATAATCACAAGCTAAAAGCAGCTCCCCCGTACCTCACACTGTCCCACCAAGGACAGATTTCACCCTTGGGGACTTGCTATTGGTCCGTGCGCGAATATAAAGAGAGGCTGTATCCAGAGCCCACACCAGTGCCCTGGTGTCAGCAGTAGCACACTGAAGCTGGGCTGTGTGGGCGCTGGGCAGTCTCCGAGGTCCTTCATACAACTGCTGGCACTGGTGAGCAGGGCACGAGGATGCTTCAATAAAGTAGGAGTGAATCAGAAGAGATCCTGTGCACTCGAGCGACGTCCGTGCGTTTGCCCAGCCTGTAACAGCCGCTCGAGGTAGGTGACTTTATATGGGTTAAATGGCATAGCCAATAGGTCTCGCCTTTAAGACCTTATAAGTGTTTAGTTATCCAGCACAATATCCTTGGTGCAACAACATCAAGTGTTGCATGGCTAAACACTTATAAGGTCCCAAAGGCGAGACCTATTGGCTATGCCAATGCTTGTTTCTCATTCTCTCTATTGTATTTTAGAACACTTCACTGCCCTCACAATCTCTCTTTCTCTAACTACCTCCTTGTTATGTGTCTCGTTTTGTCCTTATTCTCCTTCTTTCTCACTCCATCTTTTCCTGCTGACTGTCCATCGCTCAGTTCCTCTGACCTCAACTCACCCTGTGACAAAATAAGAAAGGGTGAGGTGACAAGCTGATTGACGGGTAACCGTGGGGACTACAAAGCCCCAGTGATGGAAGCAGAAAGGAGTGAGCCCGGGGCTACCTTTGTGGGTGGAGCTGAACCACATCACATATGGCATAGCTCCTATGCATGTCAGACCACTGAGGCCACTGCTGGGACTTCACCAACCCTGGATAATCAGATTCACATCCTAAGGCTGCTGCTCGATCCTCAATAGAGTTGGTATTTTCTTCTTACTATACCAATAGTGAATAATAGTCTATTATTCACTATTGGTATAATACAAAATGGCAGAAAACTAGGAGGGCAGAAAGAACCCAACGACCCAGATGCTAGGCCCACCCACAAACACCCACACACAAAATCACTCACAAATATGCATTATCATGCACACATCCAAGAGCTAGCTTGCAGCTGAGCAACCCATAAACATATAACTGTGGCAGCCTTTGTTTTATGTTGTTCTGGCTTCTACCCCAAACCCCGCCGATCAGAATATCAGTGACTACTTGCCGTGTACCGTGCTCCCCTGCATAAGCTAAGTAACCTGTAAATCTTGTGAAAACAAATAGACTGGCCTAGAGTGGTGTGCATTAACTGAATTGTAAGCCTGAGTAATGCAGGGACAACAGCAGATCACAGCGATAGATACTGATGTCGTGAGACACTGAAAGGATTTTGTCTTCATTAAAGTTTTAGAGGCTCTTGGAAAAGCAAAAAGGGAGTATTCTCAGCTAATACAATCCTACGTTTATAGGGAACAGCCTGCCGGGACCGATGGTAAGCTGTTTGTTCTACGTGGAGCTGAACGTGCAGAGAGGCAATGGCGGGTGCTGCTGACGGGGTTCCTTCCTGCCAGCGCTTCCCGGCTCGTGTGCCCAGGCGGTGGGCCGGCACGGAAGGGAGGAAAGCCTCTGTTCATTAGAAGCCTTCTGCCTGCTCGGAACATGGCACGCGATATCGGGGAAGCGGCTACATCCGCTTCCGGTCGACCCTTCAGGAGATAATATGGTTGGAAAGTTATAGGAAGAGGGTACCGCGAAGGAATAGCCAGGCCAGGGGTAGGACCTGCTGCTGGGTGCTTGCACTGGGATACCCCTTGTAGTGTCCTTACACCTCCTGGGCTCATGTTAGTCATCAAGACAGTTGTAGTAAAAGAAAGTAAACAGAACTAGACATGCACCCCTCGCCCGTCACCTAACTCTAGGCATGAAAGTAGGCGGTGTAGAGGGGCTAAGGATGGGACCACCCTGTGATGCCACCAACAGTCTAAGGGTGGATACTCACCTTTCCTCCATGTGACGTCCTCAATGGGCCGTGTTGGGTACTGCCACTTCCCCTACACCTTGGCATTTTGGTGACTCTGTGGCTGAGGCCACATTGTGGCCATTGCTGCTGATGAGCAATACATGGAACTAGAATTTGTACAAGAACCGACACCCCCAACATAAGCGCAAGATACTCACTACAAGAAATGCAAGGACTGCCTGTGACTGAAAGCCACAGGGACACCCGTGCACTCATTTTGTGCTTCGCTATAGTAATTTAATAAGTGTCAACATCTTACCAAAGGGACTTTAGAGATGAAGCGTGGCATCTCACTTTCCCTTCTACAATCATAAATTCCCCTTATTGTTACCCACCACAATGTTGGGAAAGCCTGTTTGTTAGAGCTGTCACATCGCTGTGCCTTCGTCCCATCTTTATCTGGGACACTGTTAAATTCATCCGCCATAGATTTTTTGAAAAATGATTCCCTTGTGTTACCCCTCAGTCTATCTAACCCCAATCAGCCTCAAATAAAGTATTTTTTCCCCAGAACGTCTTTTCTGCAAAAATTACTGTCTATGGCACATCATTTTATTATTCAGAGATTTTAATGTAGGTGCGACCCTGGAGTAGCAGGGTTGCCATAAGCCCTAATGCAAGCAAGGGCAATTGGCCTTCCGAACCCTAACTGGGTCGTAAAGGCAGCAGCGTTCCCATCATATCCTAGTGCCATTGCACCTGCTGGAGCCGAGCTAGAGGTTTGGATGGCTCACACAGCACAGAACTCAAAGGCCCTTCACTTTGCAGTATGAGCATGTAACAGAAGCATTCAAGAATATTGCAAGGAATCAAAGAATCAATCAAACTTCGTATTCTGAGAAAGTGTATTGTGCAAGAAACAGATAACGCCTCTCATAAAGCCTAGCTGGACCCTGGCTGTTGGCACACATAAAAGGCTGCGCCAAGAGCTTGGCACAAATTAAGTTCATGCCTTCATTGGTTTGCCATCCTGTACTGAAACACATCGAGACTGTTACGAATTTCTATCCTAAATCTACTATTTAAAAGGTTTACACTGCAGATCCATCTGGCAGCTCCTCTCTACTCCAGCCACTTGGGGCTTATTTATGAGAGGCGTGCGCCGCTGGAGTGTCACTTTTCTTGACGCTGCTGCGGCGGCGCAAGCCTCTCAATCATATCTATGAGGCGACGCAAAGCCACTCTAAGGGGCTTTGCATGCCCTCATAGATATGGAGTAAGATAAAGCAGCGCAAGTCCCTGCGTTGCCTTACTCTGTGCCAAGGAGGCGTTCCATAGGCGTTGCGGTGGGTTTTCCCACACAACACCCATGGATTTTGACGTTGCCCCAGATTTACATAATCATGTAAACCTGATCAGCGCCAAAACTTTACCCCTACACAGAGCAGATGTAAGGAGTAGAAATATTTTTATTTTTTCTCGTTTTTTCCTCTTTCCACGTGTGCCGCATTCTACAGCCTCTCAGGATTGTTTTTGTGCAGGAAGGTGCCCCTTCCTGCACAAAAGCAATCCTGCCTGCAACGGAGGCACCCTTGCACCTATGTTGGCGCTAGGCAGTAAATTGTGCGCCAGCGCAGGGGGAAAGGACAGGAATGCACCGTATTTCATAAATACTGTGCCTTCCTGGCCTTTTACATTGGTGTAGGGCAGCGCAGCAAGAAGACTTGCAGCTCTGCCCTACGTCAATTCCTCATAAATGAGGCCCTTTGTTTTTAGTGTTTGTCCTTGAGAAGGTTATAAAAAAGGTGCACAAGGTGTGAACATTTTCAATTGCAACATTCCCAAAGTACAATTTTCAACGACAACTAGTACTAATGAGGAAATATTGCTTTTGTACAGGTAAAATGTACACTAGGGCATCAATGTAAGAAAAGATGGAAACTCTGATTGACTACTGGGCTGTATTCAGGATCTGCACAAAACATTTTACTTGTGTAATAAAAACTTTACAAACAAATATCTAGTGTAAGTCTGCTTGTGTGAACAGTCAATATTAATGTTTTGCCCCAAGTACATGGTCGTGGGACAGACTATGGTATGCGAATGGCAGACAACTTCCGTGAAAGGTGATACAAGCTGATATGTATGTATGTAGTGATATTTACATCGCGCAAACATGGTCAAAGACCCAGTCGATGTGTGATTGGAGGGGTAGCAGGTTTCTAAGAACAAACGGGGGCTGTTACTACATTGTGATATAGTGGGCCAGATGTACTAAGGTTCCTGTTTGCATTTCTTAAATAGCGACTCTGTAGGAATTGCTATTTAAGAAATGCAAAAGGATATGTATAAAGTTTGCGATTCCCTAATAGAAATTCCTACAGATAAGGAATCGCCATTAGGTAATCGTAAATAGGAAATGCCATTACATGCCCGCCTATGGGCGAAACAGGAAATGGTTTGCATTTCCTAAATTGCGATTTCCTAATAGGAAATTGCAATTTAAGAAATGCAAAGCCATGGGTGCCTCTGGGCTTAAAGGCCCCCATAGAGCCATCGCGAATTTCCTAGTGCACATGTAAGTGCACACATGACCTAGGGGCATATGTGTGCTTCATTTCACAATAAAAAAATCTTTTTTTTATTTTGCACATGGTTACCATCGACTTGAAGTCAATGGGAATTGCATTTCCTAAATGCCCAATTTGCATTTAGGGAATGCTTTGTACATGTGCTTTAGGAATCGCAAATAGGCAATCCCTATTTGTGATTCCTAAACCACGGTCGCAATTTGCGATTACTACCAGTTTTGGCCCTTTGCACATCGGAAAAGGCCATTTAGCATTTATTAAAGGGCTGAAATAGCGATTTGGCCCGTTAAGAAATGATAAATGGTTTTGTTTATCTGGGCCAGTGTTCCCTAAAGAGGTGTGTTTTCAACTCTTTCCTAAACTCTAACAGAGTTGGGATGTTGTCAAATACTGGGGGGCTTATTTACAAGCCCCTTGCGCCACCCGTACGTCACTTTTCCCATGTTAAAAACGACGCAAAAGTGGCGCAAGGGGCTTGTAAATAAGCCCCTGGGTGTGTAGACAGAGAAGGCCTTTTGCCTTGTTGTTTTAGTTTTCACACTTTTTCGTCTCCAGTCTAATGGTGTTCTGAATGTGCCAAGAGCCACCAGAGATAGTGAACTTGTTAGTCAGATAGGCAGAGGTGCTGGTCCTGCTGGCTTTGTTTATGATGCAGCTGGTTTTGAACATTGTGCAGGCCAACAAACGGTGTTCAAACAGGGCAGTGATGGAGGTGATGTAGTCATATTTATTCAGGTCCTTAATGAGGCGTATTGCAGCAGACAGAATTCAATTAATATGAGCCAGTGTGGAGTCTTGAAGACCGTGTAGCAAGGCATTGCCACCACCCAGATAGGGGAGGAATGGTTTCACTTTCTTTGGCAGAGAGAGGTGATACAAGGCTGTCTTGGTTTTCTTGGCGTTGTGCCCCTTTAGGTTGGGATCAGTGTCCAGGGGGAATATGTACCCTGTTAGAGTGGTGGTTTGCATATGTATTCATTTCTCAATTCACTTTTGTCTTTGTATTCATGGAATTTGCAACTTCATTGACATTTGCCAATTTTGGAAAATTACGCCCATTCCTAAATTCAAAATGACAGTCACATACTGGATGTTTGGAGTTTGTGAGTTTACCTTCCTGGACTCGCAGCAGTAAAGCCAAGTGGTATCATCAAGAATCGTGCCAAGGTCATTTTGCCACTCCAGCCTGGCTTTAGTGTAGGTGTTTTTGCGTTCGTCCTGCATTAAACTATAAATGATAGATACTGTTTTATTAGGGGAGTCAGCGCGCAATATGTGAGATAGGGGGGCAAACTCAGGCGGCTCCAGTGTGTCTTCACCAAGCAACCCACGGAGAGCATGCCACACTCTGAAGAAGTGGAACCTCATCAGTGGGGAAGTATTATGACCCTCAGCTTCAATGTCGGCCCAGCTACGAGCAGTGCCTTCCGTGAATAGATCGCCAATTTTGGTGATATTAATTGCTCCCAATGCTCTAACCACCTCTTTTTCCCTGCAGGTTGGCAACCATGGACATCACTCCAGCTGTGTCAGGGGGGAATACAATATAGCTCCCGCCTGCCTTTTCAGTAGGTTGTACCACGCATGCACCGTAGTACTGATTGAGTCTAAGATCCCAGCTCTTCTAGATGGGGTGCGAAACAATGACACCGCGAGGGGATCTGGGGCCGCCGCCACTTTCTCGATGTGCAAGTGTGGCAGAGCTGTACTCTGGTGGACCCAATAGTAAGCGTGCGAGCACTGCACTACTCTGTAGTAGAGCTCTAGATCTGGAGCGTCCAATCCCCCCATAGAATAGGGGAGTGTGATAACGCCCCACTGAGCTCGAGATTGCTTACCAGCCCAGGCCAGCCTCACCAATAGCGATCTAAGCTGTTTGAAGAAGTGTGAGGGGAGGACTATCTGGACATTGAGAAACAGGAAAAGAAATCTCGGTAACACCACCATCTTCATCAGAGAGATGCGGCCTAATAACGACAGTGGTAAGCGGATCCAGCGCTCTACCTTCTCCTCCAGTTTGGTGATTGCCCTGCCATAATTCTCCCTAAATACTATCTCAGAGTTCGTGTGGACCTGAATGCCCAGATATCAAACCGAATCAGTGGACCATGAGAGGGGAAAGTCCAATTCAATAGGCTCCATAGCAGGCATCAGTGGGAATATTGTGGACTTAGTCCAATTTATCTTAAGGCCTGAAAATTCACTATATCTCACCACCTGTCTTAGCACTGGGGATAAGTTAGTTTCAGGGTCTCTGATGTATAAAAGTGTGTCATCTGCATAAGTAGATGCTATTAAGTTATATCCCGGGAAGCGTATCCCTCTGTGCCCAAGGTATTCCCTAAGAACACAAGCCAGTGGCTCTGCGACTACAGCGTATAGAAGTGGTGAAAGCGGGCATCCCTGACGAGTGCCTCTGGTAATCTTGATTAGCGCAGTCACCAAGTCTCCCACCCTAATCCTGGAAGATGGAGAATTATATAACACCCACTCTAGTTGTAAAAAGACTTCCCCAACACCCATTCTTCTCAATACAGCAGACACGAAGGCCCATTCGACTGAGTCGAAGGCCTTCTCTGCATCGAGGAAGACCGCTGCGGCTTTAATCTCTGGTTTAGTATGCCGTATCACACCAAACACCGTGCGCAGGTTGTATGTCAGATTACTCCCCGGGACGAATCCCGCTTGTTCTGTTCCAACCAGTTGAGGTACCAGTGGGGCCAAGCGGTTAGCCAGTATTTTGGCAAATAGTTTGGTGTCTACATTAAATAGGGATAGTGGTCTATACGAGGAGCATTCATTGGGCGGTTTGCCTGGTGTCAGGAGCGTAGCAATCAGGGCTTCCCGCATGGAGGGAGGCATCTCTCCACTCTCGCCCATTTCCTTAAACAAAGTAATCAGGTGTGGCACCAAGAGTTCCTTGAATTCCTTGTAAAATGCGATGGTTAAGCCGTCTAGCCCTGGTGTGCTACCAGAGCGCATCGTCTTTAACGCAGCGAGAACTTCCCAAGCATCGAGTGGTCTCATTAGTTATTCCCTATGCTCATCCACCAACCATGGCAATTTGATGTGCTCAATATAGTCTGGAATGGCTGCGCCATCCTCCGATTCTCTGGAGTGGTACAGTTCCAAATAGTATTGACTGAATCTGTCTGCTATAGAGGTGGGATCTCTCAATACCTCACCAGAAGCTGCGTGCAGTTCTGTGACTCCAGCCGTTTCCCTCCTGCTGCGTGCCAATGCAGCTAAGGTTGCCCCGGGGCGTTCGCCTTCACCATATGTTTTAGCAACAGCATATTTCCCCATGTGTTTGATCTCGTTGTCGGCTGTTTCATGGTATTCCTCAAGTGTCCTCCTGAGCTGTCCTCCTTAGCTCCTCTGCAGTCTGGTCATCCCCTCTGCTAGGACCACTCGCTCCAGCTCAGCTAGTCTACCCTCAAGAAGTTTCAGCCTATCTCTTAGAGAGCGAAGGACCCCCTAGTGTTTTGAGATGGCAATCCCTCAAACATAAACTTTAAAGGCTTCCCAGACCGTGGCAAAATGGCTGACCGAGCCTGTATTGGTTTCGAAGAAAGATTCTATGTTTTCCAAAATCTCGGATTTAAAAACGTTGTCTAGTAATGAATATGGCGGAAATCGCCACTTGAATGGAGCTGGTGTTTTCTGTGGGCACTCCATGTCCACCTGTATAGGTGAGTGGTCCGAGTATGAGCGAGGGTGAACGACACAATCCCGAACGTGCATGAGCAAGGCTCTAGAGGTGAACCAATAGCCTATTCTTGTGTGTAGATTATAAGGAGCCGAATAGTGAGTAAGGACCCCCAACCCTGGTGAGCGTGTGCGCCATATATCAACCATGTCTAATTGAGTGATGCCATCTATAATAGTTTTGGCGGCAGCTGACAGTCGTCTAGAGGGGCCCCCAGAGCGATCCAGCATCAGGTTAAGCACACAATTGAAGTCCCCGCCCCAGAGCTGCGGGAGTGAGGAGCCCCCCTTGATATGCTCCAAAAGATCTCAATAGAATTGTGGATTATCAAAGTTAGGACCATAGATATTAGTAACTAATAGATCCAGTCCTCAGCCCTTACACCTAGAAGTGGTATACCTGCCCCCTGTGTCAGATTCGATAGCCTCTAATGTGATGCCCGATTTTGGGTTGACCCAGGTTAGAACTCCTCTTGCGTGTGTGGAAAAACCAGCAGCGTGGAAAGGTCCATGCAGTCGTCTGGGAGTACGTAGTTTGCTGTCGACGGGCAAATGAGTCTCTTGTAAAAGAGCAACATCTATGCCATGCCTGGTGAGGTATGCCAGCACTTTTCGCACTTTTCTAAAATCGTTGAGACCCCTAACATTCCATGTTAGGAAGCGCACCTTGCTACTTTGGTACAGGGCTACGGTTGGTTAACATTTCTGTATACACACCTACTGTATCTGCATTACTACCCTGTAAATTTATCAGCAGGTAAACGCCTATGGTGAGATAAATAAATGCATAGTACACATTGTGTCCAAAAGAACAAACCCCTAAATCCCCCTCCCCACACCCACGTCATGCAATCCCCAACTTGTCATGGTCGAAAATCCCCCTTGAATTGAATTGAAAGGGCATTTGTATAGCGCATGGCTACCCGGAGGCCTCCCAGCGCTGGGCATGCCTAATCAGATGGTGATGAGGAGATTAGGGAAACAGAATAGTTTTCAATTGTTTTCGAAAGACCAGGTGGTTGTGTTCCATCCGAAGATGGAGCGGCAGTGCGTTCCACAGTTTGGTAGCATTAAGAGAGAAGAGACGACCACCGCTTCTGGCCCTCTTGACTCTGGGGACTGCTACAAGGTGGAGGTCATCCGAACGGAGTTTCCTGTTAGCTTTGTATGGGTGAATCATGGACGAGATTAATGGGGGCTCTTTCCCCTGCAGGGACTTATGCACGATGCAGAGGGCTTTAACATTTACTCTTTCCTTCACCGGCAGCCAGTGAAGGGAGCGGATGGCAGGTTTGGCTGAGGTGCGATTGGGTACACCCAGCAATAGTCTGGCTGCGCAGTTTTGGACCGTTTGGAGTTTGGTCGTGACTGCCATCGGGGCTCCCAGGTAAAGTGCATTTCCATAGTCAATCCTTGAGAGAATTAATGATTGAACTAGGACTTTCTTGGCTTGTGGAGGGAGGAGGGGAAGCACTTTCCTAGCCATTCTGAGCAGGCAAAAACAGGTGGCAACTGTCTTTCTAGCCTGCACCTTGAATGTCAGGTTCTGATCTAGCCAAATGCCCAGACTCTTTATTTCAGTTTTGGGAGCTGGGACTGGGCCCATGCATGCTGGCCACAAGGACTCCAGTGTCGCTTGGGTGGGGTTGCCCAGGATCATGACCTCGGTCTTATCCCCGTTGAGCTTCAGATGGGAAGCGCCCATCCACTTAGAGACCTCCGTTAGGCATGAATGAAGGGCCATAGACTGATGTGTTGCCTGGTTGAGAGCCACGACTAATTGAGTGTCGTTGGCGTAGGTTACCATTTGGATACCAAAAGGGGCAACAATTGCCACCAAAGGGGCCATATATACATTAAAAAGAGTCGGGCTTAAAGATGAGCCCTGGGGGACACCACATATCAGAGGCAGGGGTAGCGAGCTCACATCTCCTTCGAAGACCTGGAAGAGACGACCCTCTAGGAAGGAGCGCAGCCATTTCAAGGCCGTGGCAGCTATTCCTATTTTTTTGAGACGGTGAATAAGAATACGGTGGTTCACCGTAACAAATGCTGCGCTCAGATCGAGAAGGATGATGGCTGCAGAACCTCCGGTGTCCAGGATCTTTCTACTTTCCTCTACCACGGCTAGGAGAGAAGTTTCCGTGCTCTGACGTGGGCGGAATCCGGTCTGGGAGGGGTGCAGTAGGCTATGGGATTCCAGGAAGTTGGAAAGAGTGTGGTTAACGTGTTTTTCGGTCACTTTGGCGATCCCAGGAAGAAGGGAGATGGGGCGGTAATTGCCCAAATCCACCGGATCTAGATTGGGTTTCTTCAAGAGTGTCTTCACCATTGCCCTTTTCCAGTTAGGGGGTACTACTCCCGTGTTGAGGGAGGTATTGATCACATTTGCAACAGTAGGGGCGACTATGTGTGCTTCTTTTACCAGGATGTTCATGGGTGCAGGGTCCCTAGGTGAGCCACTTTTCACCAGAGAGATCAGAGTCAGAAGAGTTTCATGGGAGAGGGGGGGAAGGACTCCAACAGGTGACTGGGGAAAGTAGAGCATTGATCGTCCCGTTCATCCTCAACTTGGGGCAGTAGTTTGAGAATGTTGTGGATTTTGGTGCTAAAAAACTCTGCCTGTTTATTGCATCGTTGGCCTGAAGTGTCAGGGGAGACAGGTGGGGCCGGGATTTTAATAAGTTTCTTTATAATGAGGAAGGTCTCTCTGGGGGAGTTAGAGGCCAGAAGAATTTTTTCCTCGAAAAAAGATGATTGTGCCTTTTTAATTTCTGCTCTGTATTTGCAGACGGCTCTTCTATAATCACTCTTCTTGCTGGGTGAGAAGTCTTTCCTCCAGCTTCTCTCATGTACTTTGCAGCATTGCTTAAGAGCGCGCAATTCCGCGGAGTACCAAGGGGATTTGTAAGGACCGTTCTTTTTCCTAATCAGTGTTTTGGGGAGGACCTGATTTAGCGAGTCCTCGATCCAGCTGCAGAAATCCTCATTGGCTGCAAATGGACAGGGATCTGGCGTGGGTCTGGTCTTTTCCAGTTCTTGGGTCCATTTGTCCAGTTGGAGCTTGGACCAAGCTTGGACCAAAGCCGACTCCAGGTCCGTAAGGTTTGGGCATAGGGGATGGAGAGCCTGGGGCGCCATGAAAGGGGAATGAGGAAGTGATCGGACCAAGGAATGGGAATGGGGTCATTTCCTGTAAGGTTCTCCAGATTGGAGAACACAGGGTCAAGGCAGTGTCCTTTGATATGGGTAGCGCGCAGAACCTTTTGCGACAGCTGCAGAGACATAAGGTCTTGCGCTAATTCGAAGGCTGTTGCTGCTTTTGAATCGTCGAAGTGCAAGTTAAAATCGCCAAGGAGGGTGAAGTTGGTGGAGGTGCTGGCTAGGTTGATGGCAGTTTCTACCAGCGCTTTACAAAAGGAGCCTTCCACTCCTGGGGGACGATAGATCAAGATGCCAGTGAGCGAGAGGAGAGGGGAGAATTCTATTGAGAAATGCACACTCTCACAATCTGTGAGAGGGTTTCCAAGTAGGCGGCAGGTGAGGTGGTCTTTATAGAGGATCGCGATTCCCCCACCTTTGCCTATTGCTCTGTCCACCCTCTGTATTAGGTATCCCGGGGGGAGTGTTTCCACAATATCTGGCTCCGAACTGGAGTTGAGCCAGGTTTCTGTTAAAAACAGGACTTCTGGCGCAAGGTCCTGTAACAGCATTGAGATTTGTCCAATTCAAAACATGTCTGGGATAGTGCCATTAATTGGGTAACACACAGGGGCGGATGTAACCTTTGCGCCGCCTAGTATCTCTACATGTTAGATGTCTAGTAATGCCATCAAAACTTAAAATATATACCCAGGGGCAGATTTACAAGCACTGGCGCATCTCTGCATATTAGCAGGGATGCACCAGTAAAGATGCGACACGCAAAAATACCCTTGCGCCACCACGGATGCGTCGCATTTACAATGCGGTACACCGTGGCGCAAGGATAGACAGATGCGCATCGCATCTTTTGTCGTAAGGGCAGCGCATTGCTGGAGTCGTGTCGTAAGCGCAACGCAACTCCAGCAATGCTCAGTGGCGGCCCATACTTATTGTGCTGCATCACTCCTTACGCCTGCTTCAAGCAGGCGTAAGGTTTTGATGCAGCGGCGTTGTAAAAGTGACTCAGTGAAATTTTCATTGCATCACTTTTACGAGGCTTTCTTGCGACGGAACGCCCACCCTGCATACATTATACCTAAAGCAGGTATAATGTAGCGCAGGGCTTTACAACGTGACGCATCTCCCTAGATGAGTCACGTTGTAAATATGTTGCAACGTGGCGCATTGTTTAAGATGCCGCTACGTCACAGAAGTGACACAACGGCGGCGCAAACGTGTTGCAAGGGGCCTGTAAATCTGCCCCCCAGAGAATATAGGATCCAATGAATTGTATTAACTAGGGTCAGGTCCCACTGCCCCTGCCCATGTAGTGCCCAAAAAGCTATCACAGGACAGTGAAGGACCTCATATGTTCCAGAGTCTCGATGATTATGTCAGCATCAATCGGGTAAAGTCCTTTATGTTCGATCAGCAATGTCCCCATGCTTTTTCGGAGGCCGGGGACCAGATCCCCTCAGTGAGGCAACTTGCATAGGAGACACACACATAACCTACCCTTCGAAGATCTCACCGGGAATTATGCAGCACACAGTGTTAGTCATGTTCCTTCAGGCTTCCACCAGCAGCCTCAGAAAGCTTCTCCACCTCGCTGCTCCATTTGTCAGTCTTGGCATATTCCTTGAGGGCTCCCTGCAAGGACTTGGGGTCCAGAAAAATCCTTGACTTGCCATTCAAATTCACCCTCAGCCTGGCAGGGTAGAGCATTGCATATTCAAGACTGTAGTCGCGGAGTTTACGTTTCAGAGGGGCAAACTGTCATCTGGCTTCTTGTACCCTCGAAGTGAAGTCCGGAAACAGCAAAATCGAGGAGCCCTCAAATTGCAGATCTCTTTTCTCTCTGGCCTGTCTGAATGCGGCATCTCTGTCTCTATAATTCAAGAGCTTAGCGATGACTGGGCGAGGCGCTGCTCCCGGTGGTGGTCTAGGGCCCAGGGAGCGATGAGCACGCTCGACTACAAACATGGGAGAGAAGACATCACGGCCCAACAATGAGACCAGTCATTTCTCCACAAATAACTCCATGTTGCCTGGGCGTAGACTCCGGGAGACCAATAATACAAATGTTACTTCTTCTTGATCTGGCCTCCAAGTCCTCGACCTTATCTTGCAGGGCAGCGAGAATCCTCCCCATTTTCTTTTGAGTCGCATCCGTTTGAGACTCTTCAATCTCCGTCACACGTCGCCCCGCCATGTCTAGACGTTCGGCATGCTTATTAAGCCTCTCCGACATACGATCCATACAGTAAGCTAATGAGTCAATTTTACTGTATATGGTGGACAGGCTTTTCTGCATTGCTGACAAAATTTGGCGTATGTCTTCTGACTGTCCCTCGGTCGCATCTATCTGATTATCTGGGGAGTGAGCCTCGCCTACCTCTTTATTCCTCGACTTGCGCTGTTCAAACTACAGCTTGGACTGACATTTATCTACCTTGCCCATTTCTGTAGGTAGGGCAGGGCTGAACTGAGGAATTCCTCAATATCTGCCTCTTCGAAAGTTTGCAGTTCCTAGGAGACAAGAGGCGCCAGGGATATCAACCAGTGCAGCAACTGAGACACAAGTGTAGTTAGTTATATGGATAGCAGAATGCAGGCAGAAGATTTCCGGGTCGCAGCACAGAGGGGCACAGGTTGCAGGGGAAGAGCAGATAGCAGTCACCTGGTCCCAGGACAGGCGCGGTGGCAGAGCCCAACTGATAAGGAGAAATGCGCTCACTTACTGTAAGTCACTGGTGATATGCTGACCTGTGAGTGAGCGTGCAGACGTGGGCCAAACAGAGGGTCCCCCAAGGTCTGGGGCGCACACCAATGACTCCTTGGCCGGCTAGGTATGTGTGTAGGTTGAGTCTCTATGCCGCTGAGAAACTATAGGCCGGATCAACCACTAGGTCAGGCTTCCAGTGGGCTTCTGGTTCAAGTTCCACTCAAGTGTGAGTTGCAGCCAGTCCCCAGCCGCACCCCTCTAGCGCTCGGGGACTGCAGGTCAATCCACTCCGGTAGCCCGCAGCCTGCCCTGCAATTGCCCCAGATCGCTGCAGATATAGTCAAAGAGCCGGCCCCGCGCCGCACTCAGTGTGATGCCCGGCCGAGCTCCGTCGACGCAGGTGAGGGAAGGCTCCAACTCCGGTGGGCGGGAGAACAGGCCCAGTCAGCACCCCCACCGTACCCGGGCAGCAGCTGTCCAGCATGGGGCACGCCTCAGCACGGGAGGCACAAAACAGCACCGCTCCGCCCAGGCCTCACGCCGCTGTGTCCACAGCACTTCAGGGGAGCCAGACGGCAGCGGAACGAGCAAGCAGGCCAGTCAAGCACCAGCCACGTCCCACATCGGCCGCTAAAGGGTCTGTCCGGCGCCCCCAGATCCGGCAGTCATCATGCTGCGATGCCTGGCCAAGCCCCGCTGGCACAGGTAAGGGAAGGCTCCGACTCCAGCGGGCGGGAGACCAGGCCCAGTAAGCGCCCCCTCTGTCTCCATGGAGCAGCTGTCCAGCACGAGGCGTGCCTCAGCCCGGTGGGCCCACGACCAGCACTCCGCCCAGGCCACATGCCGCAGAGCCCACAGCACCTCAGGGAAGGCGGATGTCGGCAGCCCGAGCAAGCCAGCCAGTCGAGTGTCAGCCGCCTCTCCCCCAGCCACCAGAGGGTCCGTCCGGTATGAATATGCGATGTTACATCGCATGCGGTACAACGCATGCGATTACAACGCGGTTGTTACAAAGACCGCGTTGTTACAACACATACCATTACATCGCAAGTCGTTTCTACGACTTGCTGTAGGGGGTGCGCTGGACTTAGGAATAGTATAATTTACTATTCCAACTCCAGCGTGCGTAACAGTAGGGAAGGTGTTGGAATTGTAAATTATACTATTCCTTAGTTCAGAGTGCCCCCTACGGCAAGTCGTAGAAACGACTTGCGTTGTAATGGTTAGCGTTGTAACAACACAGTCGTTGTAATGGTTAGCGTTGTAATTGCATGCGTTGTACCGCATGCGATGTAAACGCTGCTTCCCGTCTGGCGCCATCGGATCCGCCAGCCGTCACGCCGCTCCGCCGACTTCGATGCAGGCCGCAGCGTCCAGGCCCAGCAGGCCGCACCCAGCCTCACCGCCTCAGTGCGCCCCGGGGTATCCTTAAGCGGCAACCGGAGCACCGATCAGTCGCGATTCACCTGGGCTTCTCAGCACAAGTCCTCAGCACAAGGATTCCTGGAGGATGTTTATGATGGCTTGCGGAGCTCCATCAAGACGCGGCCATCGTGAGCTCAGGTAAGCTCAGCCCCCCAAAATTGTTGAATATCTATCTATCTATCTATCTATCTATCTATCTATCTAGCTATCTATCTATCCTTCTAAAAAAAACAAAGGTTATAGTTAGGTGAATTTGTCAGTGACAACATTTACGTTTTGATCTAAAACAACCACAGTAATTCACCAGTTAAATGAAGCAGAGCTAACTATAACTTGCGCCCCCGCCATGCACTACTTATGACCTCACATATTACATCACTCATGACATGTTCTATGACACCATTTATATCACTGATTTTTACTTCAAAATTTTAATGTTGTCACTGACAAATTCACCTAACTATGGGGCCGATTCTGATTCGGGCCGGAAATCTCTCCGACCGAGCCGGACCCGGAGAGATTTTCGACCGAATCGGACCCGTGCAGCCCGACCGAACGAGTATGATGCGTACGCATGCAATCGGACTCGATTCGGTCGGACTCCCATTGAAGTCAATGGGAGCCGGTCGTACAACGCGTACGCGGGCTCCCATTGACTCAATGGGTGCGAGGTGAACAAGGGCGCCCCCTACAGCGTGTACGCAGCGAAGCGACTCGCGCGTACACGCACAGGTAGGGGGGACCCATGGGTCCCCCCTGTGTGGGACTCGCGCGACTACGCGTACAGGGGGGTCCGACACGGACCCCCAAAGTACGGCTCCGACTGCTCTTTCGAGCCGGACAGCGCGTGTCGGTCGGACTGCTCGCGGCGCGCATCGTACTTACCCGGCCGGGGAACGTCTCCATTGCGTGGTGCGAGTCGAGTCCGAGCGAGTCGGTCGGTGCGGTTAGACCCGGGATCGAGGCGGTCGGGACGCCCGGACGAGTCGGTCGGCGATTTTGCATCGTACTCGCTCGCCCGGACGCGCGTACGTATCGGTCGGGAGATAGGGCTCCGAATCGGATCCGGTTAAGCCGAATCCGATTCGGAGCCCTACCGGCCGAGATCGGAATCGGCCCCTATATCGTTATTTTAACCTCTGATTTTTTCAGTAAACTTCTAAGTTGAAAAAAAAATTAAAAACAGATCTTTTCTATCACACCTAACTAAAACGTTACTTTAACCTTTGGTTTGTTAAGTGAATTTTTAGGATTTTGTAAAGTAAATGAATATTTTATTACCATACATAAAGCCAACCCTCTGCCGCGCACAGCCTTTGGCCACAGGGCCTTATGTTTTTTAAAGAAGAGGGGGCCACTGTAAACCCAACATACAAAGCCTAATTAAGCCCATTAGGCCCTGGGGACCCAAGGGCCCTGTGTTTTTTAAAGGGGTGGCTGACCAAGTGGCCCCCCTCCCCAAGCCTTATTAGGCCCTGTGGACCCCATCCCCCAGGGCCATTTTTTTTTTATTAAAGGGGAGGGGGTTGTGTGGCCCATCTCCCCGAGCCTTAGGCCTTGGGGACCCCATTCCCCAGGTCCGTTTTTTTAAATTAAAGGGGAGAGGGGCTGCACGGCTACCCTCCCGAGTCTTGTTAGAGCCTGGGGACCCCATTCCCCAGGGCCATCCCCGGGCCACTAATAAAATTAAAGGGGAGGGGGGCTGCACTGGCCACCAAACCCTTGTAGGGCCCTGAGGACCTGATCCCCCGGGTCATTACTAAAATTAAAGGGGAGAGGGGCCACACGGCCTCCCCCATGAGCCTTGTTAGACCCTGGGGATCCCATCCCCCCATGGCAATTTCTAAAAATAAAGGGGAAGGGGTCCACGTAGCCTCCCACCCGGAGCCTTAGAAAAAACCCTGGGGACTTCATCCCCTAGGTCTGTGTATTCTTTTAAGGGGAGGGATGCTGTGCGCCCCCTTCCCGAGCCGATATCTGCTCCG
The DNA here is from genome assembly GCA_963921515.1 of Calotriton arnoldi. Classification (NCBI taxonomy): domain Eukaryota; kingdom Metazoa; phylum Chordata; class Amphibia; order Caudata; family Salamandridae; genus Calotriton; species Calotriton arnoldi. The sequence continues at coordinate 56,460 of CAWUFW010010550.1, forward strand.
AGGGCCCCATTCCCCGGGGCCCGCACTTTTGAAAGGAGGATGCTCTGGTGCCCACCTAGAGCACCCACCATATACTTGTTGGAGGCTGCGAGGGGAGCCCCAAAGCCCCTGAGGCCCCAGCCAGCTCCCTGCATGCAGGGGTAGCCAACATTGCTCCCGCCCACAGGGAGCAGCTACTAATGCTGCTCTCTCTGGGCAGGAGCAATATTTTGATCTGTTTCCCTGCCCACATCAGTGGAGGCAGGGAAACAGAACAAAAGTCTGCTCCCAGCAGGCGGACGCGTTTTCAAAGCTCCTGCGCGCTGGGAGCAGCCTTTGTGCTTGCTGCTGCTTGGCGGGGGTTTCAAAATGCTCCGCCAAGCAAGAGCAAGCACAGGTTTCCCTGCCCACTCCTGTGCGGCAGGGAAACCGCTATGTCCCGGGGGTAGTATCCCCGGGACATAGCTTCTGAGCTAGCTTCAGGGGATGGGGTCTCTGGGGCCATTAATGGCTCAGGGAGGGGGGTCCCCCCTCTCTTCAAGTAATCAGCCCGAGGGGATGGGCTCCCCAAAGTATTTAATGGTTGGGGGAGGGGGGCTAAGCCGCACCCCTCCCAATTTTGATACATTTCAGCCCCCAGGGCCATTTGAGGCTTAGGGAGGGGGGCCGAGTGGCCTCACTCCCCATTTTGTTACATCTCCGGGTGGGCTCCCAGGGGTCTTTAGAGGCTTGAGGAGGGGGGCCTCCGACAAATTTTGGCCATGGGGGTGGGATCTCTGGGGCCTTTGGATGCTCGGGGAAGAGAGCCATGCAGCCCTCTCCCCACATAAACAAATTTTGGTCCCGGGGTGGGGCCTCTGGAGGCTTATAGAAGGGGGCCACGCTGCCCCCTTCCCTTTATGAATACAGCCCTGGGGGTGGGCTCCCTGGGGCATAAACACAGTAAATGCGGCCCAGCCACCATTTCTTTTTAATCCTGGGGGAGTCTTGCGGGATTGCAGCATTCACTGCTGATTATTTTTCCTTTTTGTCCGAAGGGGAATCCCTCAGGGACCCCCCTGGGGCCTAGGGGGTGAGGGTATCCCTACCCTACCCCTTTATATATATTTAAAAAAAATATGTTCAGGACAGGGGACTAAGGCCCCAAGTCCTGTGATGGCTGCCAGCAACATTTTTCTAGTGTTGATGGCAGCCAATCAGAGTGCTCGCTCCAGCAGGGGTCTGACTCCTGCAGGACTGAGATGGCCCAAGGGAAATAAAGCTCCCTAGGCCAATCAGAATGCTCTATTCTAAAATTGGCACTCCCGCAAGAGCCTCTCAAGACTCTTGCAACGCCAACCGCCCACATATGCAATTATTTTTCAACCTTAATACCTCAAAAACTACTGAATGCATTTATACCAAATCACAGAGGTGAGCTTGAGGAGTTTGAACTAGCTGCATTTGTGGATGGGGAGCCAGTGAAGTTCCCTGAGGTGAGGTGAGATGTGGGTGCACCACGAAAGTTTGAGTATGAGTATAATGGCGCCGTTCTGGATGGTCTGTAGTCTGTTCAGTAGCTATTTGGAGATACCAGTGTACAGTGAATTGCTGTAGTCAAGTCTGCTTGTGATGAGTGCTTGTGTGACAGTTCGTATGGTGTTCTGTGGTAGCCACTTGAAAGATTTTCCGCAGCATCTGCGAAATGTGGAAGCAGGCAGCACTCACTGCGTTAACTTCTGCCATCATGTTGAGTTTGTTGTCCAGGATGATCCTCAGATTTCCGGCATGGTTGGTGGGCACTGACGGGGGTCCTATTTCTGTCGGCCACCCAGTGGCGTCCCAATGGGAGGTCATTCTCCAAAGACCACTACATCTGTTTTGTCAGAGTTGAGTTTCAGGCAGTTGGTTCTTATCCAGTCAGCTACCAAGGTCATGCGGTTGGTGAAGTTAGTCCTGTTGGTGGGTGTCTTGTCTGTCAGGAAGAGGATGAGTTGAGTGTTGTCAGTGTAGGAGATTTATTTTTAATTTATTTTATGGGATTTATATCGCGCGCAGCTACTCAATAGAGTGTCCCGGCGCGAAGCCAAAAACGTCAGAGGGAACAAAAGCAGAGTGAGAGAGGGACAGTTTAGTTGAACAGGAAGGTTTTTAACTTTTTCTTAAACTGAGAGGGATTCTTCAGATTGCGTAGATCCAGGGGAAGGGAATTCCAGTAAGTTGCTGCAAGATAAGACAAGGAACTGCATTCTTGTAACCCTTTCATGAAGCTTTTGCATTTGACTCGTGAGGGACATCTAGTAACGACTAGTGGAACTGCAGCTTGATGTAATAATAATTTCAATGCTTTTGCATTTGACTCGTGAGGGACATCTAGTAACGACTAGTTGAACTGCAGCTCTTTATAGAATTATTTTGATATTGGATACTATAATATTCACTGCCCACTGCTAATCTCGTCCCATAATGCTTTGCAGGGCCTTTGGTTGGGATTGTATTTTTGCCAATAACTGTGCTTGGGGTGGTCCTAAGAGGATGGGACCACCACCGAATTGTTCAATAAGATGAGCTTTTTGTTTTCAAGGCATCTGCTTGGTTATCTCCCTAGGTTAGGGAGGATCCCAAAATCATCACCTCTCTCACTGCTTGTTAATTTTTTGTTTTCACTTTTGTGAAATGACTATATGCATTTTAGCATATAAAGACAGAGATATTTATTTTATCTTAACTTGCACTGTGCAAGATGCTTTTGGCAATTAATGCACAGTGTAGACAAGCACACAGCTACGCAATTTATGTAGCTACGTGTAGTTCAAAGTGTACTTCGCGTAGCTACGTGTAGTGCTACTATGCAAACTACGCCCAGGGTTAAAGACAATCAGTCCACAAAAAGACAGAAACGCACGAAAAAGTTGGACACGAAAAAATCTGCTTCCTAAAAGTGCTGTTGTCAAACACAGACTTTAAAAACCATACTTACTAAAAGATGTATTATCAAATTCTGAGCTCATTCCTATTTTCTATCTTATCCCTATGAAGGATATACTCGTAAAATGTTACAAAAATTCCCCATTCCGTCCTAGCAGCAGGACAGCCTTTCAATAGTGAAAAAGGAAAATGGTATCTTTTCACCACCAGGACACGCCACACACACCAGCACACATCAGCACACATCCCACTCCTCACATATACCGCGCCCCACCCAGGGGGGGCCCTGGGCCCACCATAGGGGTGCCCTATGGACAAACTGCGCGCAGGCACTGCGGTGGCAGGCCTGAGACGTCTTTTCCGGGACACTCATGTGGATGGCACAATCAGCGCTACAAGCCTACTAGTAGCTATTTATTTACCAGCCCTGGCCCAATCAGTGCACTTCACTAGGGATCTACTAGTAAAACCAATATGCCAATCAGGGAGAACCAAGCACAATATCAATTCACATAGAAAGCACTCACACTGTGACACTGATCAGCAGTTGCAAAATACCCAAAGCATCTAAGCTAGCAAAAATGAAAACCAGCACAGCAGCAAAACATAGGGTGTAGAGGCAAAAGGTCAGGGGAAACCACGCCAAGGATGCCATGTCTAACACTATGTAACTGTACTGTCCCTACAACTTTACTGTGTGTCTGCAACGATGAGCAAGTAACTACCCCTTTTAAACCTGTTTATAGATGCTCCGTCCTTCTTCATAGTCCTAAGAAGCGCAGCAGAACCTATGACTCCTACCAGTCTATGTGAAATCCGGACAAAGACCTATTATTGAAATAAATAGTACTGCCAAAGAATGTATTTTAGATCAGTGATAGAAAAACATTGAGCAGCAGAAGGAACCATTAGTAAAGGCATAGCAATGGCTAGAACAGCAGGATGTAGGAAAACCACTTTTTCATGAACTTCACACCAACCAATCACACAATTGTAAACACAATCAAAAGAATGGGACTATTACTATCTACCAGCTGTCTCTTCACCAACACCTTTCTCAACCAAATCCTGTACCATACACAACAAGGCTCGTGAAATCTGTAGGAATCCCAGCTCTACATCGCCTGTTGCCCACAAAGTGGATGGCACATTTGCAAAACTCGGGGGGGGCAAACACCATTCACTACTTAAATTGAGGCCCGTCATCACACATTCACCTGCTTGAGAGCAGTAATAGTAGGATGCCAAACCCATCACATCCTCACCACAATTAGACATTAACTAAAACAGAAATCCACTGTAAAAAGGACCAATAATCAGAGCAAGAAAGCGCAAAACATGTGCTACAACCAATGTGTCTGAAGCACCCACCAAAACACTCATAGCACTGTGCTATGTTAAATACGTAACAGAAAAAGGCAATCTATTCCTTTTAATTCGCAAAACAAACCTTTTCCTATCAGGCCTGAGTCACAAACAACAAATTGGTAACCTTTTTCAAATGAACCTGCAACCCTCTCTAAAACTTATTTTGTAATTGCTCCTTTTGAAACCCCAACAACTTTGATATTGCACCTTGTATTTCTGCTCCTGAAACAACACATTGAAACTCTCTTTCACTCCCTGCAAACAATTTTTCTGAGCAAACCCTCTCTGTACCATCATATTTTTTCCTTTTTCTTAAACTCTTTCTACTTCATTCCTTGGCCAGCACTATAGTACCCTTCATCCTTCAGTATACCATCTATCAACTTTCTTTAAAAACAAACCAATATTTACTGTACGTGCACCTTAATCTGATCAGAGAACATTAATCCAATAACCAACTGAGTCACAAAGAATATCATGCCACCGGCTCCAGGACATTCTATCCCACAGTGTTGTGGAAACTCTAGATACACACTTTCACAAAACTCATGAACCAATTCTTTTAGCTCCTGTGTTGTTCTTTTAATCTGTTCCCAATTAACATCTTTTGCTGGCACTCTGCCCTTCAGGAAAGTCTGGCTCTGCGCTGTGCATCTCTGCCTGTCTGTGTCAGGAGCTGGGCATGGCCCCCACCTTCCTTTCTGCCTTCACAGAACTCTCTCCCCGGCATCTCACTTCTCTTGTCTGCTGCTCTGAGTCTCTCTGCTTGATGAGCCCCCTCCTTGGGAATTTCTTCCTTATCTCACCGAAGGCCATAGCAAGCCTGCCACACACTGAATTCACAAGCTATGTTTTTCAACTTTGAAAATCCTTTTTATTCAGCTTAAAGACACTCTGCCTGGAGTGCTTGAAAACACTTTTTCCAAATTAAATTCACGTTTTATTGTGGGCAAATCCAAATGAAACACACCCACTCAAGTCAATCATAGATTAACTTCTGAGCATTGCACCGACTTTCTACATGCCAATTTTCAGAATGCAGTTCGTGTCTGTAGCTGGAAAGCTCTAAGTACCAACCCACTGCCCCCTTTTTATTTTATTTCCAGAACTCCTGCCTCCCTTTCATGGAGAGACCGGACACATTCAGCGCTACTGAATTACGAGCGTGTATTTCACCTCTCCTACTGCACCTTTAGAATGCGTGTCTGTTCAGCACAGATATACATTACCTTGAATCGTCACACCACTGTTTTCAATTTAAATGCACATCCCTTCTTTACATTCTTCCTATGTACATTCTTGCTAGTATTTCTGATCAAACCAGATTTTTATTTATTTATTATTTTCCATTCTTCAAAATTTAAAGAGTCGTCAGGAGGCGCTAGCTAACCTCCTTCCAATGGGCATCTGCAGAGCAACAACGACAACAAGAGACCAAATTAAACTCATTCCAGACATTATCAAGAAGGGGCCACACTCATCATTTTGCCTGGCAAAGGAATTGCAAGTACTTTTCCCAAAGACGGTCCTCAGACCGTGTCAAACAAAAACCCCACACAACACAGCTTGCTGAGGCAAGGCATCCTTACTCCACACGAAGAGCACAGTCGCTACTCACTCAAACAAGCATTTCACAAGCACCACCACCGACGTCGGCCCACAAACCTCATAGAACCCAAACACAACTATCAAACCACAAGTCAGGTTCAAGAAGACAGTCCAGAGACTGTACCAAGTTCAAGAAGACAGGCTCTAGCCCCAGACCTTTTCAAGCGTAGACCAAATTACCAGTTGGCCTGGCAGATTGTTCGCGAACAGTCCTAGACCTTTTCAAGCGCAGGCCAAATTACCAGTTGGACTGGCAGGCTGTTCACAAACACTCTGTGCCTTTTCAAGGGTCCGCAAACCCACCAAGTTCAAGACAAGACAGTCCAGAGACTGTACCAAGACACAGCCCGTCGGCTTGTGCCGTTCAAGCAAGGCAGTCCGAAAACTGCACCAAGACAGTCTGGAGACTGTACCAAAGACACAGCCCGTAGGCTCGTGCCGTTCAAGAATGGCGCCATTTTTCCAAGAATCAAATCACTCACCTGGTGCACACAGGTCGAGTCAAGTTATTCTCCACTGCCGACTCTTCGGACCAAACGGTCAACTCCAAGGTTTCGCCTTCTCAGGACCCCAGCTGGTGACCACTAGACGAGGAGTCGCCCGATCAGACGGGCGGGGCAGCTGCGAGAACCAAGCTTGATCGTGTGGGGTACCCTGATCCGCCCGACCGACCAGACGCAAATTACGGGTGAGCTGGATCACCTTGTGGGGTACCTGTTCGGGCGCCAACTGAACTGAGGACCACTCGCGTTTCTTACAACCACCTGCTATGCCTTCCCAAGAATGAAGAGTTGGTCAGACAGTAGAGAATACAAACATACATTTTATTAGCAATACTCTGCAGAGGAGTCCAATCTGACCTGCACCCTAAGATGTCTGCCGAGGGACTGACCCCCCAACAGTCAGCAGTGAGTAATCATTCTTCCCAAGAAGCCTCCAACCACGCCCACAATGGAAAGTTACCGGCCTGAGCCGAACATGAACAAAGAAGGCACAGAAGGATGGGCTACCCCCTGCCAGATGGGTACATGCTATCTGCAACTCAAGGTCGCGCTGAGTCTCAGCGTCTCCTAACGTGGGAGCAGAACTACACACTTGGATAGGTATGCGAGGGGAGAATGGCCTATTCATTAGTAAGTCAGGAAACAGCATTTAGCAGAAGAGAAAATAATAACTAAATACAATGTTCTGCTGAGGCAAGCAATACGAGTAATGAGGCCTAGTTCATACCCAGCCTAAGCAGCCTAACAGGGATTACGAAATACAAAATGGAGTCGCACTGGCTAACTACAGGAAAGCTTGCACGTTGCAGGGATAACTCAGTGGGTTGCATAACGTGAATACAAATGGCGTCTATTTAGCCACACACTGCTAACCTAATAAAGCATGAAACGAGTGCAAGGCAGGAATGGGATTTTCAAATCTAACACTGGGCTTCATTTTTGCTGGTTTGTGCACTCTGGGCACTTTACCACTGCTGATCTGTGCTAAAGTGCAAGTGCCCCCTGTGTATAGTATGATTATGATTGGTTTTCCTTGATTGGCAAATTTGATTTACTGGTACGTCCCTAGTAAAGTGCACTGTGTGTGCCCAGGGCCTGTAAACCAAATGCTACTAGTGGGCCTGCAGCACTGATTGTGCCACCCCCATGAATAGCCTTGTAACCATGTCTCAGGCCTGCCACTGCAGTGCCTTTGAGTGCGGTTTTAAACTGCCATGCAGACCTTCCCTTTTACTGCATGTAAAGCACCCCTAAGGTAGGCCCAAGGTACTCCCATAGGCAGGGTGTGCAGTGTATGTGAAAGGTAGGACATGTCCTGGTGTGTTTCACATGTCCTGATAGTGAAACACTGCCAATTTTGTTATTTACTATGCTCTCTCATAGGTTATCATTGTAGCTGCCTTGTCACATCCTAGAAGTGGAACTTTCTGGGAAGAGCTAGAGATTTGGAGTTTGGGCACCCTGAACTCAGAATTTAAAAATACATCTTTTTGTGAAGTTGGGTTTTAGATTGTATGTTTGAAAATGCCACTTTTAGAAAGTGGGCCTATTCTTGCTTTACCATTCTGTGTCTCTGCCTGCCTGTGGAATGTCTGGTTTAGACGGACAGGAGCTGTTTTGTGCATTCACTCTAGACAGTCACACAAAGGGAGCCCTGCATATCCTGATGGCCCATCACCAGGCCGAATGGGTCTTCCTGAGCTATAGTGGTGGGAGGGGAAGCACTGACATCTGAGTAGCACTGTACCTGTCCTCTCACAATGTTGTACCCACCCCCCTGGAGTGTGTCTGGAGCCAAGGCAGGGCAAGGCAGGATCTGGTGACGAACAAAGACATTTCTTTGAAGTATGCCAACTTTAAAGGCCAAAAGGGGTATAAGTATTGGACCTAAAACCCCAGACTTTTAGAAAGCCTCTGGATCAAGAGGAGATTCTGCCAAGAAGAACAGCTGAAGAGCTGTCAGGAGGACTACTGCCTCTTTGCTGTGTGTTGCTTTGATGGGTTGGCCTACAATTGCTGCTTCTGTCTGGGGCCAGTGAAAGAACTGGTCTGCCTTTCTCTCTTGCTTGCCAAAGGTTCTCCAAGGGCTTGTGTGTGCTTGCCTCCAGTTACATAGAGGTCGCTGGAACATCAAGGACCTCTTACTACGACTGACTGACTAGGGTGCTCTAAGTGCCAGGGTTGTGCCTAGTCGTGGCCGAGGGCTTGAATGCGGAGTTTCCTGTGGGCATTACACGCACTCACTGTGCAGAACTGCCTCGTTGACCTGTGGTATTTCCTAGCGCTCCCATTTCTACAAGCACCAAGGACGAGCACCAGGGATTGTTGGTGAAACAGTCCATTCTTTCCCCCCTCCTAGGGATTAGAAATCCCCTAATTGGAAACCTGTTATGGATAAATGACACCAAATAATTTAAATTGTTAATTGATAGTCCTGTGAAATGTGTAGCCTGTTTATTAAATGTTAAAGGGGATTCACGATTTCAACCCCAGGAGGACAAGCAAATTATTGATCTCAATTTAAAGGGACCATCCAGTGTAGAAAAAAAGCAGTTTTCTTTACCCAGTCATGAATCTCTAGCAATCACCAACAATAAGCATTCTAGAATGTTGCTTTGTTTGATGACATTTGCTTGGGTTTAGAGATGTACTGTGACATCTTTTACTGGATTGCCTCTTTCATGATTTCCCTTGTCCCTCCATGATGATTAAGACTTTTTGATATGATTTTAGTCACTGACTTTACCCTTGAACATTACTAGAAATCTCCACAAGAGTGCAGCGTTGGTCACTGCCTTTCTCAAGATATCACCAGGTGGCTAACTGTTACTGCCCTAGCTGACCTGGAACTACTTCTGTCAGCTGTCCATTCATCATACCTTTTATTAAGTTACCCTGTGGCTGCTCAGAAGTAGATCAGTTCGCCAGTCCTCCGCTCAGAATCCTTTTATAGCATGGCTAATGGAAGCTGTGTCATAGCAATGACAAATGACATCCTTGAGACCAGCATGCCGATTATTGCTTCGGTGCTCATAAACAGAGGCCATTATATTGGAATAAGCTGCACCATCCTACCCCCCAAACAACAATCAATCAGTGGATTTATATAGTGCGGCTATTCACCCGGGAGGGTATACAGGCTCTGGTGGGGCTTGAGGAGCTCAGTCGAACAGCCAGGATTTTAGTGCCCTCCGGAATTCCAGAAGAGCGGAGGAGGTCCGTAGCTGCAAGGGGAGGTCATGCCATGTCTTTGCCACGAAGAAGGAGATAAGTGGCCTCCGCTTCTGCTTCATTGGATGCGGGGGTGCGGGCGAGGGAGAGGGAGGTGAAAAGTAGCTGTTTGGAAAGTTGGTGGATGGGGAGCCAGTGGAGTTGTCTGAGGTGGGGGACATGGGATTCACCAAGGGAGGTCTAGGATGAGTCTGGCTATAGGTATGGTCTGAAGTTTCTCTGTAGGAGGTGAGTGGTGATCCCTGAGTAGGGAGTGTTTGCCATAGTCTTGTCGGCTGGTGATTAGGGTCTGTGTGACACTGCAACTTGTATCCTGGGGGGAGCCACTTGTTCAATTATTCATAGCATGCACAGAGTGAGGAAGCAGGCGGAGGAGACCGCGTTGATCTGGGACTTCATGGTCAGTTTATTGTCCAGGATGATGCCAAGGTTTCTGGCATGTTTGGCAGGTGTGGGTGATGGTCTCAGTTCCGAAGGCCAACAGAACGCATTTCAGAGAGTGGTGTCATTGTCGAAGATAAGTACTTCCATTTTGTCCGTGTTAAGCTTCAGGCAGTTGTCTTTCATCCAATTGGTGACGTTCGTCATGCACCTGTGAAAGTTGGTTATGGGGATGGTGGGGTCTTTGGAGAGGGAGAGGATGAGTTGGGTGTCGTCTGTTTTGGATATGATATTTAGTCTGTGGCATCGGACGATGCTGGCCAGGGGGTCATGTAGATGTTGAAGAGGATGGGGCTGAAGGATGAGCCTTGGGGGACACCACATATGATGTCTTTGGGTTTGGAGGTGAACGGTGGTAGGCAGACCTTCTGAGTTCTACTGGTGAGGAAGGAGACAATCCATTTAAGTGTAACTCCTTGTATTCCATTGTGGTGCAGCCGCCGAGAGGTTGAGGAGGATCAGTGGTGCCATTTCTCCCTAGTAGAGGAGGGCTCGTATGTCATTGATGGTGGCTATTAGAGCGGTCTCGGTGCTGTGGTTGCTGCGGAATCTAGACTGAGAGGTGTTGAGAAGGTGGCTTTGTTCCAGATGGTTCATGAGTTGCTTGTTGATGGCTTTCTCCAGGACCTTGGCCGGGAAGGGCAGCAGGGAGCTGGGGTGGTAGTTTTTGAGTTTGCTGGGATCAGTTGATGGCTTCTTGAGTATTGGTTTGACCTCAGCGTGTTTCTAGTCGTCGGGAAACGTGGCCGTGGTTAATGTGATGTTGAACAGAGTGGTGAGTTCATGGCTGATCCTATGGCTACCGAGGTTGAAGATGGGGTGTGGGCAAGGGTCCGTGGGAGCTCCTAAGTGAACAGAGTTCATGATGGAGGTGGTGTCCCCGGGGGTGAACTGGTGCCATGTGGTCAGCAGGTGGTCAGTGCAGGTTGCAGTGAGGAGGTGAGGGTTGAGTAAGTTTGTAGGCTTGGGCTCGAAGTTTCTGCAGATGGTGATGATCATGTAGTGGAAAAAGTTGGCAAGGTCTTTTGGGCTGCGAGAACTCCCTGACGATGTTGAAGAGTTCTTTGCTGTGGTTGGAGCTGGATTTGATGCGATCGGCTAGCACATTCTTCTTCTCCCTCAGCATTCGGTGGTAGAGGTTGAGGGAATTTTTGAAGGTGGTCCTGTCGGAGGTGTTCTTGCTAGTGTGTCGTCTTCGTTCCAGTCGCTTGCAGATGTGTTTTGCTGTTCTATTCTTCGGTGTACCATCTTGCTTGTTTGGTGGATCTCATGTGCCTGTTGGCCTTGATGGGAGTGATGTTGTCAGCGCAGTTGGTTATCTTGGTGTTGAAGTTCTTGACACTCTGGTCCAGGTTTGTGATGGTGTCTGGATTGGATGTGTTGAGGGCATCGATCTCCTGGGCAGTAGCCTAGAGGGTTATTCTACAATCAGCAGCTACTTGCCAATGATTGATTTTTTTTTCAAAAATCTCTTTAACATTTTGCAGGTTTTGTTCATTTGTCGATAGGTGTGTACATTATAAGCGGTATCACATTACAAGTTGGCAAGGGGCGTGGCCAACCTCCGAACATGGCGGTCGTGTAATTGCCGGGCTCCCAGCCCGTGGTCCTCCGTCTGCGCCATAACATCCACTCAGAGGCGACATCTGTGCCCAAAAAGTACTGAGAAAGGCTGCGAAGACCCTACGGAGCCGAAACATACCTAGGAGTACCACCTATCCTGTGTTTAACTCCGCTGCAGAGGAAGTGCACCACGGCTCGGCTCTGCGCAAAATGGCGGCTCCCAACCTTGCCTGACGGAGGAGAACACACCACGCCCTGCTTGCGGGGGGAACCGGGGCGCTTTGCTATCATCGCCCCTGGCTGTCCCGTAGGCGGAGGGTGTCTACTGCCCCACTGAGCGCACGTCAGCGAGGAGAACGAGGTGAGCTGGGGCGTGATTGCATTAGCGAAACCCGAGCCCGAAGGCTGTCGCGGGCACCCACCGCTGTGCGGCTCTGGGACTTGGGAGGCCCTTCAGCGGGAAATACTGCCAAGCTCTGGACCTGCTGAGGCTCTGACAGAAAGGTGCCGCGGGACGAGTTCGCTGGCCACGGGCGGTCCGGGAGGTGGGGAGTGCCCCGGGTCCCCGCTGAAGGACGCAACACCTGGTAGCTGCGCACTAGGAACAGACTTGGTGGAGCAGCGCATATAATAGGACTGCGCCGCTGCCGGACCACTGTGTTGTGCACCGGAGTGTGGGTTCTTACCCTAGCTGTTCACGCCGCGAACCTGGGCCTGAGAGACTCCTCAGCGCGTTGCGCTGCTGGGGGCCGGTGCCGCAGCGGACCCAACAGGAAAGGCCCGCAGGAAGGAATCACTGCCACCAGTGCCCCGAACTCCCACTAGACGCTGTGATACCTGGAAAGATGCGGCCCTGGGACGGCTTGGATCGAGCAGCGCCCGTGGTGGGAGCAAGCTGTTGCATGCCCTCTGTAATTGGCACCAGAATGCAGGGTCTCCCCTAGCAGTGCTATCCTAAGTTACCCAACAGTGAAGGTAGCAACCCGGGAGGGTCCACTTCAGTGAACTGCTGCCACTGACCTCCCGCCGCCGCGTAGCGCCTCCTACACATGTAGCACAACAGCGCAGTCCTTCAGCTGTGAAGAAAGAACAAGACCTAGCTCGTGACACATAGAGTCAAACCTAGCTGTAGGCAGGGTGGGCAGCACCCCATAGCGACTGCGGAGGCCTACGCCAGAACTGGACAGTGGAAGAAGCCTCGAGGTGTGCTACAGCATGGCCAGACCCACCTGGTGTGGCCCAAAGTACTGGCTCCCACCGCTGATACATCATTGTGGCCCAATGGCGTCTGGGGAGTGAAATCCAGTGATACTTGTACCCAGTAATCCTAGGTGAGGAGACCGCTCATCACGGAGGCCCTTCTTGCAGGCATAGGGCAGACCGAAGAGATTCGGCACAGGACAAGAGGCAGCGGGAGGTGGGGTCGCCGCGTCTGGCCCCGGTGGCAGGTGAGCACATCTCCCAGGGTCTGGGCATTCTCCGTTCCTGGGCGACTGATCACTGCAGCGAGGTCGACATTTCCGAAGTGCCCTTGTACTTTCTCAGACGCAAACACAACATCCGTTTTGGAGGGGCCAAGAGAGAGTAATACTGAAGCGAGGAGTTAGCCATATGTGAAACAAGTGCCAGACCTCTCAGCGGGGCCTAATTGAAGGATAACTTAACCACAAAGGCGACGTTGTATGTACAATAACCACAAGAACGCAACAACTCATAACCCCACACTTGGCTCTGACACCGAACCAAGAGCAAAATGGGATGCACGAAGGGTAGGAATCAGGATACAGAAAACTCCAGCACAGCCTCGGCCACCACATCTACTGATATGGTGCCCCCCACTGCGTAGGGCGCACAACCTGACAAACTGAATCTCATTTTGCAAGAAATACGGCAGTCATGCACACTGATGGAGCAACAGCTGGGCTCCCTCACAGCAGATATTGCCATAATCCGGGATGACCACAAGAAACTCGCTAAGAAGGTGACTGCCAACAAAGCGGCAGTACAGGAACTGCTCCCAAAACAAAAAGAGCACTTGAACGAACTGGAGCCATCAGCTCGCAACTCTACAAGAACGGATAGAAGATGCGGAGGAAAGGTTACGTCGAATAACGTGGCACTATTGGCCTACCAGAGAACTCAAAGGGTCAAAATGCAACGTTCTATGTAGAAGCCTGGCTCAAATCACTCATGCCACCAGGACGTCTGACAGACACTTTCTGCATTGAGAGAGCCCACAGGGTCCCCACACGGAGAAGATTACCGGGCATGCCGCCTCGCCCTATTGTGGCCAGAGTGCTCAATTACAGAGACTGTGACCAGATATTACAAGTGGCGAGGGAAAAAGCACCAGTGACGAAAGATAATGCACGCATCTCCTTTTTTCCCGATTATACACTCCAAGTGCAGAAGCAAAGGGCGCAATATCACGGAGTCAAGCAACATCTACAGGCCATAAATTTGAAATATGCGCTCTTATATCCAGCGAAACTAAAAATTATACATGAGCAAAAAAGTAACTTCTTTGACACCCCAACAGAAGCGTGGGAATGGATCCCACCGGTAGACAGAGGAGACACAACCCAGGCGACTACAATCACAGCGACAACATTCTAAACCCAAGTGATATGACGAAGATGCGACCCCAACACCCGCGCAAGTGTTGGAGGAACAGAGGAGGGCTATCATTTCTGCTGCCACCTTCAGAGAAGGGAGAGTAATCACGGATGATGAGTCATCTACGGGAGACGCAGCTCAGTCAGAGCCGGACCATAGCCCGCCGCTGTTTTCCTCGCTGTCTTCACACACAGGGACATACTCCTCAATTAAAAAACTCCAGTAGGGTCAACCTGCACAGACAAGTCTGCACTCCTACAGCGGGCTTCTTGTGGTGTGGTTCGTAAGTACTGCCACTATTGATGGGGGAGACGATCCTTGGTTTCCCCGCCGGAGAAGGTAAGACTATCATGAAAGCAGCCTGTGAACACTATGTACGGTAGAGGAACTATTTTAGTCCCTCAGCTGGGGACAGATGTCCGCTTTCTCCTATTCCACCAGAGACTTGAACACTGACTCAGGGCGCGGGCGGTGGGACCCCGAGGGCGGGAGCTGGCACCCCCCTTTTAGTTTGTGGGAGATTATTTTTTGGAGTTCTGGAAACTTCCCGGAGATACATTCAGCCATGGCCCCCAATGCAGCAGCAAGCTTTAAATTTGTTGAGTTAATAAGCATTGTTCCTATTGTTTGGTCCAACCAAGTTCCGCAGTTGGACCGTGTATTGGGGTGTTTAACAGGGATGCTGACGGGCCGTAACTCACAGAAACTCTGTACCAACTGGTTTGCCTCCATGCACTTTAATGGCTAGGATGGGTACGATACAACATTATAACTGCTTCACATGGAACATTAGGGGAATGGGATCACTACACAAAGACACAGAGTTCAGGCTCAATTTACTCGGCGAAAAGCACAAATAGTGTTCTTACAGGAGACACACCTAACCGCACTGGAAGCCACCAAACTACAGAATAAATGGAGAGGGCAATTATATAATAGGACCTACTCTGCTTTTGCCCGGTGTAGCGGCCATTTGGTTATGTTCTGGGGTCCCATTTACAATACAAGAAAAACTTATAGATAAGGAGGGCAGATACGTCTTGATCCGGGGTATACTAGATGGTAATCTAATAGTGCTAGGAAGTTTATATGCTCCCAACTCTGATCAGGAACCCTTCTACGCCCGAGTTAGCACGGCACTGGCGGATTGGTCGGATGTTTGCTGGGTACTCGGTGGCGACTTTAATGCGGTAGCCGACACTGTTTTAGATAGATCTCATCCCCCCCTGATCGGGGCCCAGTCAATACGTCAGTCCAAAACATTGCAGAACTGGGCACAAGGATGGGCCCTGACGGACATATGGCGTAACCACACTAAGGGAATGAGAGAATATTCATTTTACTCCGCCACACATGATCTCACACATGGATCGATCATATATTATGCAGTTCGTCGTTCCTTACACAGACCACTCGAGCAGCCTATGTGGGCAAAACAATATCAGATCACAGTGCATTGGAGATCACATTCACATGGGGACGTGTCCCGGTTCCTACATGGTGCCGAGATCCCCGCCACTTAGAAGATGGGGTATATCAGGCAGCGCTAGCGTCTACCATAACTTACTACTTCGCCGAAAATGCTGGTACATCGTCCTCGGTAAGACTCGAATGGGAGGCATTTCAGGTAGTACTAAGGGGCACGGCTATTAGCACCTCCTCCGGAGCCCGACAGCAGGTCCACCGAGACTTACAAGACATTGAAGACAAATTGCACACACTCGAAAGTAGGGCGGCCCGAGACCCCATGGCAAAACCAGACCTCAAAGAGGCCCGCATTAAATATGTGGAACTATTGGACCAACTGCGTATAATAGACCACCGTACTTACTTACACATAATGCACGCAGAATCAGACAGACCAGGCACCCTATTGGCACAGATCCTTCGAAATGCCCCCCCACCACGCCTATAATGGAACAACAAAGCCTTCTATTACCATTACAAGACGCTTTACACGGTCCCACCACTGATTGAACACCTAGAGATTAAGGCCTTCCTAGAAACAGTAGAACTCCGGCAGGTGTCATATGAGAACAAAACAATGCTAGCTGAACCTATAACGCTGGCGGAAATAAAAGCTGCAATCAAGGGCCTTCCCAATAATAAAACCCCCGGGTTAGATGGCCTGCCTGCGGAGTTTTATGCCACCTACATGCAACAACTTGCCCCACAGCTGCAGAAATTGTATAAGGAAGCCTTCAAGACAGGCACCTTGCCCCTCTCTATAACACAAACACTAATAACCTCCCTTCCCAAACCCGGGAGGGACCACACTCAGTTGTCCACAAACCGCCCGCTCTCCTTGTTAAATACTGAGTTTAAAATGTTAAGTAAAATACTAGTTAATCGCTTGCAACCCCTCGTACCAAAGTTGGTGCATATAGATCAATGTGGCTTCGTCCCAGGGCGTAGCACGTCTTTGAATATACGCCGGCTGTGTAATATCATGTTCGCCTCTAGTACAGAGGACCCAGAGGCAGGATGTATCATGCTAGATATCACTCAGGCATTCAAATCATTGGGCTGGTATTACATGCGGGCTGGACCTATTTGGGGATAAAATGTTACTTACGCACATAGATTTCACGAGCGAGCGGGGGGTCACGGAGACACTATTCATGACCCATGCGAGTCTGACGCGATACGTTAAAAGACACAGGGCACCCAACGGGGCAGAACCAAGCACACACGAGTTGGTCCATCTAATGTATCTTATGGGGACGGGTAGGCACCTAACCCACTGGCTCTATCGGGGCACACGCACTCACCGTCCATCTCCATTAACGGCAACACGCACTAAATGGAAACAGGACATTGACAGACCACTATCAGACAAAGAATGGGCAACGATTTTAGAATACCCAAAACGAGTGTCCCGCAATACCCATTTTAAATTCATTCAGTATATGATAGCGTACCTGACACTGCATAGAATACATGCCATCTTCCCCACCATCCTGCCGCTCTGCCCTAGATGTCCTGGCCAGGACGCAGATCTTTTAAACATGCTTTGGTCCTGCCCTAGCCTAGGGAGATACTGGGGTGGAATAACTGCTACCTTAAAGGAAATCGTGGGGGACACGGGATGGCACACAGTAGAGACAAGTATACTAAGGTTATACAGAAGACAAAAAGAGCACAAAGTGTGAGCCAAGTTTGCGGATTTGGCTTTGCTCCTTGCTAAGCAAAGTGTTACTGGGAGGTGGAAATCCCCCGTGGCCCCAACACTGCTCAGTTGGAAGGAAGAGGTGGAAAAATGGGGACTGGCAGAAAGCGTAGCTATCCGAAGAGAGCAAAAAAGAGGCCTAAGAAAGGCGCTGATCGCAATGAGTTGGGACCTCTTGTTGGAATCTTTCAAAGCAGCCAAAACCTTCACTCCATAAGGCCCTGTAAATGTCATCACACTCCACCACTAGTCCCCTGCCAGGATAAGAACCCCCACTTTTGCAATCGAGACACGGGGATTGCCGTGATCAAGACTTCCCCAGGTCTCCATTTACCCTCATTTTACGAAGTACCCACCAGACTGGACAGACATCCCACTTTCAGCTTCTACAAACTAGGGTTTTAATCACAGCCTTACAGAGATAAGTTTCTAACATTTCAGGACGGCCCGTCAGCAGGGGAGGGGGATGGGGAGTTTGCGAAAATGTATATTACTGGCTATATCTTGATCCAGGAGAATAGTACAATGGTCGCGATAGCAGGACGGGAAGAGATGCCATATCAGGACGTAAGCTGATCAGCCGGGTCCCAAATGAGACGAGATTATAAAGGTGGCACAAGGTTAAGATGTGATGTAACAGTATGCAATTTATTTCACCATCATGTTGAAGGAAGTGGCCCAAAAAGGGCCACCCGGGTTATCTACAACCTCCTAATCGCCTTCCACCAAATGAAGAGTCGGTCAGACAGTAAAGAATACAAACAGTTGTTTATTAGCAATACTCTGCAGAGGAGTCCAATCTGACCTGCACCCTAAGATGTCTGCCGAGGGACTAGCCCCCCAACAGTCTGCAACGCATAATCATTCCTCCCAAGGACCTCCCAACCACGCCCACAATGGAAAGTTACCGGCTTAGGCCGAACATGAACAAAGGAGGCACAGAAGGATGGGCTACCATCACTATCTCAAGGTTGCCGGGCTGGGTTTCGGCGTCTCCTAACGTGGGAGCAGAGCTACACACAAGGATAGGTATGCGAGGGCAGAATGGCCTATTCATTAGTAAGTCAGAAGGCAACCTTGAACAGAAAAGAAAATAATAACTGAATACAGTGTTCTGCTGAGGCAAGCAATACGAATTAATGAGGCCTAGTACAGACACAGCCTAATAGGAAATTCAAAATGGAGTCACACTCGCTAACTGAAGCTCACACATTGCAGGGATAACTCAGTGGGTTGCATAACGTGGATACGAATGGTGTCTAATTTAGCCGCACACTGCTAACCTAATATAACGTAGAACAAGTGTATAGCGAAAATGGAATTTTCAAACCTAACAGACCCTCCTTTTAGCAGTGGAGGCTAAAAGCTTTATTGACGCTATCAGGTAAGTCTTTACAATTCTAAGCAGGGAAAAAAGAAAATGCATAGTCACTCTAATATCAAAGGAAAATAAAGCAACACATGTATAGCAAGATATTTTTAGTACTCAAAAATACCCTCATCTATCTGCATCATATCCTGTATGTCATGCATCATCATAGTAGAGACTCGCAATTTAGGGGTAGGGGTGAGTTTACTCACACAATAGGTGCAGCATGCTGGAAGGCAATTGACACATAGGCAGCACGTGAAGATGACACCTGCAATACCTTCTAGGAAAAGAAGTATCTTCTAACCCCAGGATGATATCAGACCCCAAAACCACCCTGTCAAGGACCATGAACCATTGTCCTGATGAATATCGGATGCAAGCCTATGTAGCTTCTGGATAGCTGAGTATACATTAGGGGCATGGTCTGGGATGTAAACGCAGCAACTGCTGCCTATGACGCGACAAGCTCCACCCCTATCTGCAAAGATGACGTCTAAAACCATCCGATTTTGAAGAGCAACGAGTCTGGTAGCCTGAAGCTCAGCCGTGATGTTAGTGAGTATGCCTGCTGTAGTGTTGATAACCCCTTCAACAACCCTGGTGAGACGACGAATGCTAACACTGTTATACATAGGTCCCCAGAAAGGCACAATACCCTTCATGGCATCCGTGAATTGCTGTAGAGTAGTATCGGTTTGATCGATATCTGCTGTGTCAATAACTCTCCTTACCCGGAACAAGTATACATTTCTCCGCTGCAGCCTATGGTCTTTATGATAGTTGGACGGTGCAATGTAAACGGGAGGTAAAAGAAAAGAGACATAACACCGGCCAGACCATCCCCTAGGGAGCCATGTATAAGCCTGCTCCCAACAAATAAAGTATACATTTGGGGGAGTGAGCAAAGGTGGGCTACTAGTAGTGTTTAATCGATAGGTGTAGTTGCAACTGCTCTGTCCCACTGGAATATTCCCAGAACCTTCGACACAGAAACTAGCTGCTGTATGAACCACAGGTACGGTATGGCTTTATCTTCAGTGATATTTCGTGCATGGAAACATTTGAAGTATTCTGTAACATTGAAGCCCTGAAAATCCAACATTTCATTTTGCAGCCATGTGGTATTCTTGTTACCCTCGTAAACATTCATGCAAGCATCTGGATGTAAGGTACCCTCCTTTCCTCCTGTCCCAGGTGTATAACCCTGGTGTACTACTATATATTCCAACACTGCTTCATAATCAGACTTCGTCATATTCATAGCATCAGTATGATAATGTATATACACCATGGAAAGCAACAGGAACCATGCCTCACAACTACTTAGGTACGACAGGGGTAAAGACACCAGTAAATCATTCTTGTGCATAACTGAGGGGAGTAATCCACACACCCAGCAATTCGTGGCATTCATCGTATTGTGTACTTGGTGAAGCATTTGCAGGAAGACGTTTTCAACATATGTGTGTCTATGTCTCTCTTTATGTGGGGTCAACGTAACGAACAGATGCTCAGGTGGAGATGGGGTAGTCCCTATCAAAGTGTGTACGGGATGCTGTTCTTCTAAATACCATACTACCCCAAACAGTATTATCATTACTATGAGAAGGAACACTACCACTACTATCTTACTCCTAATAGGCCAGCTAGACCACACAGGACTACCCTGCCCTGGTGGTGGTGGTGGTGCCGCTAGGGGCTGTTCCTCCTCCATGGCAGCACGGCCAAATGGGTACATGTGAAGAGCCTTATGAACTGGAGCCACAAGAATACAACCGACCAGAGGGGCACAATTTACCCAGCGTCCGTCTAGGGCCTCGCTGGCATGCTCCTATTGTTCATCAACGATGGTGCTCTGAAGCACTCCCTCGAGGTGGCTGCGCGATCGCGGCCCTTGCTGGAAACAAATCCTTCTTCTTTCAGGATAGGGCACCCTCCCTCCAGGGCAAGTACCCTCAACGATCCCGTCCAGAGTCTAGGGCAGTGCACCAGTGTAGTTCACCCTAATCCGATGCAGGCACTGTAGACATCGTACCTACACCCTAATCTCAAGTCCTTCCCTTACTCTTGGACTGTCCCTCTGGCGCACTGTCCTTCTTTCGGGGGCGCAAGTTGTACCTGTCAACTCCAGGCACTGTTTCATCAACAAAAAGGGGGTGAAACTCAGGCTCAGAAAGGCATGGAGACTCAGGTGCCTGTGGATCAGATGGGGAAAAAGCTGGGGCTGCCCTTATCTCCGGAGGGACCGCCTCAAGCAGGGAGGCATCACTCTCTGCTTCCGTCTGCGCCCACCTTAACCGGGCGTCAGAGAAGGGAATAAAACGGGGCACCCTTTCCCCTTCTTAGTCAGCAATGCCGTTGAGCACCCACTTGTCATAGGGAAGTGGGAGAGGAACCTTCTTGCAGTGGGTACCATGCACCCAGTTCTTCCGGCCATCGAGTTTCACCGCCGTTCTAGTGGCAAGGAGGACCAACAGCGGGCCTTTCCAACGAGGCTCCAGGCAGCTCTTCCTCTGGAAGTTCTTGACGAGGACGTAGTCTCCGGGCTGTAGCTGATGCCCGGGCCCCTCTGGTACCGGCCGCAGTGTCTCCTGAATCTGTTGATGAACGGAACGAACATCTTTAGTTAACTCGTACAGGTAGTCTACAAGCAAAGGGTACTCTATCTCAGAGAAGCGCTTGGGCCTTGGGACGCCCCAGATATTGGCAGGGTGACCAAAAACCACTTCATATGGGGACAACCCTGTCCTAGAGTGCGCCGTCGCCCTGGTGGATAACTAGGCCAAGGGCAACAAATCTGGCCATCGCAATCCTGTGCTTTCTTGTATCTTTGCTAACTTCAGTTTGAGAGTACCATTCTACTTCTCAACCAGACCTGCTGACTGGGGGTGGTTAGCTACATGAAACTTCTGCTTGATGTGCAAACCTTCGCACACCAGTTGGATGACCTTTGAATTGAAGTGACTTCCGTTGTCACTCCAGATCAAACGCGGCAATCCGAAGCGCGGGAAGAACTCTTTTATGAGTGCCTTTGCCGTTGCCATAGCCGTATTCTCTTTAGTGGGGTAAGCTTCAATCCATTTACTGAATGCACAAATCACTACCAGCACATACTTCAAATTGTTGACTCGTTCCATTTCGATGAAATCCATCTGGAGAACCTCGAAAGGGAAGGAAGGCGGTGCAAAGTTACCAGAGGGTGTAGGAGTACCTTTCCCAGGATTATGTGTCATACAAATCATACAGTGTTTCACTAAATGAGTGGCTACCTTGAAAATATTGTCGTTCTGCCACACTGGGTCCAACACCTTACATATTCCCTTGGCGCTAATGTGGGCTGGGCCATGGGCCATGGTAACCACAGGAAGTACATAGGCATTAGGTAACATCCATTGCTGTTTCACGGGCTTATCAGTCCAGCACCCATCCTCATCCAGACGCCCTGTACTCTCCTGCCATATTGCCAATTCGTCTAGGGTCGCCTCGCTTTGTATCTCCTTGACATTTTCTAATGTGTCCTCGAACATTCCATTGTCTGGGACCCACCTACCAGGACCTACCACCTGCCACCTGCCACAAACATCTTTTTCATCTTTGATCTAGCTGTCTCTTTAGCTGTTTGATCTGCAAACGCATTTCCTCTCCCAACATCATCTGTTATTGCTTTGTGGGCACTACATTTTATTATTGCTAACTTATCGGGAAGTGTTAGTGCTGACAACAGTCTATGTATCAATGGGCCATTCTGTATTCGTAATCCATGTGATGTTAAGAACCCTCTCTCCGCCCAGAGGCGTCCAAAATTATGGGCGACCCCAAAGGCGTACTGGCTGTCAGTATAAATATTGACAGTCAGTCCCTCACTCAACTCACAAGCCTGAAGAAGGGCAACCAGCTCTGCAGCTTGGGCTGATTGATATGGGACAAGGGATGTATCAACTATAGTGTGCAACGTTGTAATTGCATATGCTGCAGTGGTGGTGCCATCTGGTAGTTTGAAACAAGAGCCATCGACATATAGTTCCCCTTAGGGATCAGATAGGGGAACATCAGTCAGGTCTTCCCATCCTTTTGTCTCCTCTTCCGTTCTGTACACACAATCATGTGTATCTGTGTCATTACTCGTCGAAGGGAGGGGTAGTAACGTGGCTGGGTTCAGAGTGGCACATCTTTTGATGGTAATGTGCGGAGCAAACAAGGTTAGTTCATATCCAGTCAGACGTGCACTAGTAAGGTGCTGTGTCTTTGTCTTATTCAAAAGCGTATCCACAGCATGAGGTACCATTACCGTGAGATCAGTATCAAGAACGAGCCCCGCCGATTGTCTGATAGAAACTGCCACAGCCGAGGCAGCTCTTAGGCAGCTCGGGAGAGCTCTGGCGATGTTATCTAGTATAGCAGAAAAATAACACCAAAACCCTGTGTTAAAACAGAAAGCGCGCAACCATCCACCTCATGTACGTAAAGCACAAAAGGCTTCTGGTAATCAGGAGTACCAAGCACAGGAGCAGAGCAAAGCGCAACCTTTAATTGCTCAAAAGCTTGCTGGCATACAGATGTCCAAGGCAGGGGTTCATGCACTTCTTTGGTGGTCAGGTAAAGGAAGGGTTTTGTTAGTAAGGA
Source organism: Calotriton arnoldi (assembly GCA_963921515.1). Taxonomy (NCBI): domain Eukaryota; kingdom Metazoa; phylum Chordata; class Amphibia; order Caudata; family Salamandridae; genus Calotriton; species Calotriton arnoldi. Next base: position 79,840 of record CAWUFW010010550.1, read on the forward strand.
ATAATTGGGGATCCAGTGTCGACAATTCGAGGTAATACCAATAAATGCACGTACTTCACATTGGGTCTTAGGAACAGGCATATTAGTGATAGCAGCTATGCATTCAGGTGTTAGTCTGCGACCCTCCTTCGACAGTAGTTGACCTAAGTAGGTGACCTCCTGTCGGCAATATTGAAATTTGGAAAGGGACACCTTATGGCCATGGCGTGCCAAATGCAACAGCAATTTAACAGTGGCATCTTTACAGCCATCCTCAGTATCAGAGGCCACAAGGAGGTCGTCAACGTACTGCAGTAGCACATTGCCAGTGGGAAGTACCAAAGAATCCAATTGAGTTTTTAAAGCTTGACTATAGATACTAGGACTTTCTGTATAGCCTTGAGGAGCACGACAGAATCTAAAGCTCCTGCCGGCTAGGGCGAATCCAAACAGATATCTGCTATCTGTATGAATTGGAATGGTAAAGAAAGCATTCTTCAAATCAATCACGGAAAAGAATTTTGCTGATGGGGGAATCATTGTCAATATCGTGGTAATGTCTGGGACTACAGGATATTGGGGCACTACTATTTTATTAACTCTCTGAGGTCAATTACAAAGCGATAAACATCAGGATGAGCATCAGAAGAGTCCAAGGGTGTCTTCTTGAGAATCGGAAGGATAGGGCTATTACACACATTTGCCACTGTCTCTTCAACCACACCAGACTTAATCAATTCCTGTATTATTTGCAACAAGGCCTTTTCTCCTGCTTGTGAAATCTTAAACTGGGGAATACGTGGCAATACAGCATTGTCTTTGATCTGAATAGAGACCAGCAGGATCTGGAGTAACCCCACATCCGTGCCTCCTGCTGCCCATAAGCTACGGGGCACCTCTTTGAATTCAGTGGGGAGGGGTGCGTGCCTGAGAAACCTACCGAAACATTGTTTTGGCCAGACAGAGCTGCCCCTGGGACCAGCGAACGAGAAACAGAGCTATTCATAGCACCCGTGTCAAGTAAGAATATCTTGGGCGTGCCTTGCAAATCCGCAGTGACATAAGGTCCCCGCTGATCTACAGGCACCGGAACTGGTCCCTTACCCTGTCCCTGGCTGTCCTAGCTGTGGGACATCCCCGTCACTTCGTCCATGTCATAGTCGGCATGATAGTACTGCCTTCCCCGGTGTTCATCGAAATAGTTCTTGTTCCGATGAGCATACGATGTATCCTCAGACTGCCCCTCTCCTCGCCCCCCTCCTCCTCTACCACATCCTCTAAAACCCCTACCTCTCGGGGCCTCAACTTTCTGCAGCAACTCCGGACACTCTCTTCGCCAATGCCCCTCCTTTTTACAGTACGCACATTGGTTGTACCCCACGGGCACACCTGGTGTACTGTTCTGGTCAGACCGGGACCCCTCTGGGCCGGACCCGAACCCCTTCCTCTTCCATTCCCCCTCGCCACTTGCTGCATCAACACCCTCGTCTTCAACTCCTTTGACTTTTTCTCCATCTTCTCTTTGTCCTCTTTCTCTCTATGCTCGTAGTACTGTGCCATACTCAAGATTACTGACGGGGATGAGGTGGTCCAAGTACTTTCCGAAGCCTGCAACCTAGTCGCAATCTCGGGAAGCAAATTAGTGACAAACTTGTTGACGAACTAACAAACACCACCCTCCAGCGACAGATCTTGGCCACTAAAATCCAGAAATACCCCTTCACACCTAGTAAAGAAATCGGACACACTTTCATCCTTCTTCTGACGACACACAGTCAACTTGTCCCAATCCACTCATCTCAGCGGGATAAGGGAATGCATGTAAGTGATAATACGCCCCAGCAAGGCTAATAGTTCCGCCTTCGGCTTCTCGTCGGGCTTGCGCTCCTTATCCCATACCCTGATCTCATCCCATATTCCACCCAATTCCACCATATGATCCTGCGTATGCACCTGTCTCCATATATCTACTGGTACCAACTGACCGAAAAACAACTCTATATCAGCTAATGTCATCACTGTGGAGGAGGCCGCCTCCGTCAATTCTTTATAGTACGCAGTTTGATTTTTCCAAGGGTCCGGCAACTGTCCTTTTAGGGATATTACCTCACTCCTCTTCCAAGGAGTGTAGATCCACAGTTCCTGGAAACGGGCCACCACTCGTGGGCGAGTAACAACATCATTCCCATCTCGCAACTCTGGTATTTCTGGGTGGTAAATGGGATGAACTTCCCTCATGGGAAACTGTGACGCTGTCGTCGGGACCTTCTGAAGCAATCTACCCCGATAACCCACCAATGTCGTCACATTACTGAAAACCTCATTGTGGGCCATATCTGTAGCATAGACCCTATCCCGAATGTCATAAATTATCTGCGGTGCAATACCCTTGAAACACTGTTCCCACAATCCTATCAGCGTAGCCGACATATGCTTAAGGGCATGTTCCTGTATAAACGGCTCATAATCTTTCATCACGCTCCACACATCTTCCACACTATAAATCAGATTCCGGGCCCACTGTGCAGCCTGGTCAACCACCATTCTCTTTTCCTCATCACCCACAGCAGAGCGCACCAACACTTTATCCATGCGTTCACGTGCCGTTGCCCAATTCACTTCATGCACTCCACGCACAGGCGTCTCGGCATTCTGCAATGCCTGAGGTAACACACTCAAAGGGGAAAGAGCAGATGAAGAAACAGGTACCATCGCGAACAAAGACTGTGTTGCAGGAGTAAGAGAAGGCATGCCCACAGGTACAGAGTCAGGAGACAGAATAGGGGAACTGACGGCTCCCGCCCCTGTAACTTGCGAAAGTGGGGAAGAAGCAGGCGGGGCGAAAGCAATAGAGCTAGAAACAGGAAGAGTAGGAATAGCAGAACCAGAGGTCGAAGACTGAGGTGTTGGGATTATGGGATATATCCGTTCGGGGGCATAAGGAGGTGGGGGTCGAGAATCCAATAACTCCTCAACGAAAACGTCACCTTCCTCTCTAGCAACATAACATTTATCACTCTGCAATCGAAACTTCCTATCTGCACACTCTATGCCTTTCTCGATCTTTTCTCTTTCATAGGCCATTGCTTTCTGCGTTATCGTTTGGGTCTGTCCACTCCGGGCTTGCTTCTCTGCTCTCATACGTCGTTGCTGCGCTTCCTTCTGCCATGTCCTCAGAGAATCAAACATCGAGTGCCTGCTCTTTTTGGCGAACAATTTGTCCTGCAAGTAATTCAACTTTTGTTCATCAAATGTGCCAGTAAGCGGCCACTGTAAATCAGCATTGTCCCTTGTATATTTATTCCACAACGTGCTAAACATAATAGGGCCAATGCCATGCTTGACGTATACATCAAAATTTGGGGTACCCACTGGAGGCGCAGGCTGCCTCTCTTCCAATCGAGCTTCAGTGGAACAACACTGACATCCAAAACACCCTAACTTGCTTAGACAAGGCATCTTAAAATAAGACACATGCACTGTCCCCAATGGGCAAATATAACACCAACCAACAAAATGGTCCAAAACCAAATCGAAGCAGTCCGAGAACCGCACCCTACAGTCCGCAGACTGTACCAAGACAAGATAGTCCAAAGACTGTACCAAAACAAGAAGGCAGGCTATAGCCCCAGATCTTTTCAAGAATAAGCCGAATTTCCAGTTGGCCTGGCAGATTGTTCGCAAACAGCCCCAGACCTTTTCAAGAGTGGCCCAAATTTCCAGCTGGCCTGGTAGACTGTTCACAAACACTCTGTGTCTTTTAAGGGTCCGCAAACCCACCAAGATCAGGACAAGACAGTCCGGAGACTGTACAAGACACAGCCCGTAGGCTCGTGCCGTTCAACCATGGCGCCACATTTTCCAAGAATTCAAATCACTCACCTGGTGCACTCAGGTCGAGCAATATTATTCTCCACTGCCGACTCTTCGGACCAAACGGTCAAATCCAAGGATCCGCCTTCTCAGGACCCCAGCCGGTGACCACTAGACGAGGAGTCGCCCGATCAGACGGGCGGGGCAGCCAAGAGAACCAGGCTCTTATCGTGTGGGGATCCCCGATCCGCCCGACCGACCGGAGGCAACCCCGACCCTACAACCCGATTACGGGCGAGTTGGGTCACCTTGCGGAGTCCCTGTTCGGGTGCCAACTGAAGGAAGTGGCTCAAAAAGGGCCACCCGCGTTATCTACAACCTCCTGATCGCCTTCCACCAAATGAAGAGTCGGTCAGACAGTAGAGAATACAAACAGTTGTTTATTAGCAATACTCTGCAGAGGAGTCCAATCTGACCTGCACCCTAAGATGTCTGCCGAGGGACTTGCCCCCCAACAGTCAGAAATGCATAATCATTCCTCCCAAGGACCTCCCAACCACACCCACAATGAAAAGTTACCGGCTTAGGCCGAACATAAACAAAGGAGGCACAGAAGGATGGGCTACCATCACTATCTCAAGGTTGCCGTGCTGGGTTTCGGCGTCTCCTAACGTGGGAGCAGAGCTACACACAAGGATAGGTCTGCGAGGGCAGAATGGCCTATTCATTAGTAAGTCAGAAGGCAACCTTGAACAGAAAAGAAAATAATAACTGAATACAGTGTTCTGCTGAGGCAAGCAATACGAATAATGAGGCCTACTACAGACACAGCCTAATAGGGATTACGAAATTCAGAATGGAGTCACACTCGCTAACTGAAGCTCGCACATTGCAGGGATAACTCAGTGGGTTGCATAACGTGGATACGAATGGTGTCTAATTTAGCCGCACACTGCTAACCTAATATAACATAGAACAAGTGTATAGCGACAATGGAATTTTCAAACCTAACAATGTCTATATGTGAGATCCTGCTATGCAGATAACGATTTCTTGAATTTCTTTTTTCATGTACTGTAACGGAAAAAATATATGTATTACAAGTTCATTATTTATTTATTGCATGATTAATTAAAATCTTACAATTCGAAGATCACCAGTACTCAATCATTAAAATATATCTACACCTAAAAGTTCATAAAATACATTAGATACGCAATTCAATTCTTCATTATTACGATTCATTATTACAAATATTTCAATAACAATTATTTACAGGTATAAGTTCTTTACTTTTGTGCAATGTCTCATATGCAAATGTTGCTCTAACTATCAATAACTTCCATTCCTAATACCCTCGATTCAGTAACTTCCAACTTCTGTTTTTACAAGGATCATAAATTTAGTAAAGTTTACAATCATTACTATATCTATTGGCTTAAAACAGGCTAACAGAGCTTGTCTGCATGATCGTTAATTGTATTACAAGTTGGCAACATATTCCTCTGTGTGTCAAAAGGCTCACTACAGTAGTTGGGTATATAGTCGTACAAACTTATACAGTACAGCTCAGCATCAATTAACATGCAGCAAACTATCAATACAGACTGACAGAGCCAAAAGAAAAAACATACGAGACATCATCAGGGACCAATACACAATGTCATCAATCAGTGGTGTTTATAATGCGGACCCCACGTGGAAGGGGAGGAGGACTGAACAATATCCCAGAAATGAGTCCACAGCCACTAGAAAGAGCTATATTTACGTAACTTTAACTACAGAAACGAAGAAAAGAGATGTCTGATTGGCGAAGATGCCCCATGTAGACCCAGGTTCAGGCATCACAGTAAACTGCAGGCCCGGCGAGGAGGGGGGAGAGGACAATCATCGAATTGTGTAACACATTGGAGGCCAGGGAGGGGGAGGGGAAAGAAGGATATTGAGAGGCACTAAGTCATTCACATCATTGCTGACCATGTGTGGAGGAAAAGACCACATGCGCTTTCAGGGAGGACAATCTTCTGTTTTGCCCAAAAGTTCGACCATGTATGTGTCCTAGGCATCTAGTGCAGGCAGCGCCCCCAGTGCGGTTGGTAGTGATTTCCACATCCCTATCTCGGCGTATGCCCATTTAAGAAGGTTCTACAGTCAGACTGATAATAACAGCATTTATGGAGCGCCGGGGTCAGGTATGTCTGGTGAACATAATTAAATTTGTGTTTTTCAAGCAGGAGTTTCGGGAGACACTCCACATCTGTTCCAGCGCCTTGCTCCAATGTTTGTCCATCAGTTCTTGACCAGTGGAGTGAGTCCATTTGTCCCGTAGGACCTCGAATGTGGGTTTACGAGGCTCCAGCAGTCCACCATACAATATGATTGCATGCCTGTCACAGCCATGTTCCAATAGTGTCGCCAAGGACATGAGTGGTTCAGCTCAGTCCAGCCACCACACGGCGCCAATAGCGGCTACCAATGTATTGTAGGAACTGACCCTTGTGGATCTAGTACCAATCCTGGATATCCACAAGGATAGGATATCAGGAGCGTGTGTTCGTACAGATCCCCCAAGGCGACAACTCCAGCATCCATCCACGCACCCGCATTGTGGTGTTCAGCAATCTCCTGAAACTCCGGGAGCACTCACTACGGCAAGGAAAAGGCATACGGTACTGGGCTGCGACGTGGGGTCACATAACAATCCCAAAAGGACCTGGCCACCCTGAGCATGCCCCATCTCCCTCGTGTTGCATCTAGGGCCCATGAGCCATCCGAGGACATCTTGTCCACCTATGTCTCAGACAACGCAGGCCTTCTCCGGTGTGGGGCTCGGTCCAAGCCACTGCATGGGCCACTGTAACTGTGCAGCTGCATAATACAATTCATAATGTGGTGAGCCTAGGCACCCCCTCTCTCAAGGGGGGCAAACAAATTCTGTAATGCCACTCTTTTCCTCCCAGGACCTCAAAACAAGGCAATAAGTAACACATTCAGGTCTTGAAAGAAGCGCTGGGGCAGGGTCATGGGCAGTGCTGAGAAATGATAGCGCAATCAAGGCAATACCAGGATCTGTGCAATCAAAACCCTACCCATGGAGGGGAGAGTTAAGGAGTTCCAAACTGTCAGTGAGTCACAAGCTCCAATCGGGAAACAGCCACTACAACGCGGCCGGTTCCACGCATTACCATAACCACGCATGCATTACAACGCATGCGTGGTTACCACGAAATGCCTTTAGCACGCATACCTTTACTACGAGATACGTAGTAAAGGCATGTGTGTTAAAGGAAAAATTAAAAAAGGGGGGCGGGGGGGAGTCCCCCCCCTCCAAAAAAAGCGTGCGATTAAAAAAGGGGGGTTGGGGGGGTATCCCCCCCCAAAAAAACGCACCTGTTTCAGTCGAGATGTGGAGGCAATCGGCGTCGTTAGAGGAAACGGAAAGACACTTCCGCTTCCTCTTAACGACGTGCAACGTAGATCGGAACTTCGGAAGAGAAAGGAGAGGAGAGGACGTGGAGAGGTAAGGGGATTTTAGATTATGTAAATAATAATTTAAGGGATGGAGTCGCACAGGGGTACAGGGACGGGGAATTATGGTAATGGGGAAGGGATCGGAGATAACCTTTACCAAGAAAATGCCATTAACATGCATGATTTTAAAACGAAAAGCGTTGTAAAGATATGCGTGTTAAAGGCATTTTCGTGGTAAAGGTTATGAGTGGTAGTGGCATTCGCGTTGTAACGCATGCGTGGTAAAGGCATGCGTTGCAACGGAATGCGTGGTAACGTCATACAACCGCTCCAATCAGTGCCTTCCAGAAATTGCCATCCACCAGTTCACATTTGGCATGATAAATGTTAACACCGAGGTAACGAAAGGAGTTGTAACACCACAGTAATCAGGCATGGTGGGGCCCCCTGTTTCTACAATTGGAAAACTCGAGAGGGGGAAAAGACAGGACTTAGACTAGTTCAACCACAAGCCAGATGCTGCACCAAAGCCTTCTAGTGCCTCCACCATCCCGGATAGGTCCGATGGAGCTTCCTGCGGAATATGAATGCATCATCTGCGTAAAGCAAAATCACCTCCCAGGCAAGACCACTCTGTATACCCCACTGCGGCCCGTCTTCAGAAGAGACCAAACATGGACAAAGCAAAATAGAGGGGGGAAGCAAACACCCCTGGCGGATGCCCTGACATACCAGAAGCGGTGCCAAGGTGTCTCTACCAGTGCGCACCCTGGTGACCGGATCTGGATATAAAACGTCTACCTACGGCCTAATCTCCGGGCCCAGAGCCCCAGACCCATACGCCACAGCACCTCTCGGAGATAAGGCCAACTCAGGGAGTCAAAGGCCTTCTCAATATCCAACAAGAGGGCCACGCCAGATGGAGCTCCGGCAGGGGGGGGGCGCAGGGAAGGGGGGGGTATTGTTCGTCAATGAGGCGGAACAGCCGGCGCGAAGGTTGAGGAACATGTTCCTGCCTGGGATAAAGCTGTTCTGGTCGAGATACACCACATCAACCACATGGGGTAATAGTCGATTCTCAGAAATCTTTCCCAGGACCTTGCAGTCCGTGTTAAGTTGTGAAAGCAGTCAATAGGAGTGGACTTCTAACAGATCGCTATCTGTCTAGGAGAGTACCACAATTATTGTCTCACGCAGTGATGGTGGGAGGGCACCAGCCGACTAAGCCGAGTAAAACAGTCGCTAAAGTTGAGAGCCAGTGTGGCATGGTATGCAGAATAGTACTGTCCCTGGTGTCTTACTCAAACTGTGTGATCTTGGGAAGATGACTTTGTACTTCAGCTTCACTTTCCTTTTATGCCATGTATGCAGAGGTGCCTCTAGACATTTAGGATTGTATAGCACAACACAGAAAACGTATTAAATCACAAGGATATATTGAAAAACTTCTCGTTCCCCTTGGCTGCCAAGGTGTGTGTGTCTATTTCTCTACATACACACAAAGAAACATTTACAATGACACATTTTAATACCCACTGCTTCTTACAGATGACACAAGTTCATAGACGTTTTGTAGTTTGCTCTGATGTTGGTGTATACACTTAATAAAAGAGTAGCATTTGTGCATTTGATTTTGATTATAGTTAATACTGAAGAGCAGCAGTTGATACCACTCTGCCCACCTTGTAAGGCCTTTGATAACCCTGGCACTTGCTACACGTGGTCTAATGGGTAGAGAAGACAGTAAGAGACAGAGAAAGGAAGCAAGACTCCATGAGCAATGTTTTACTTTCTGTAGTTGTCCACAAGTCCTTGGCAGCAAAGAGGAAGCTGAATGGTGGGATTAGAGGTCATTGGGGTGAAAGGGGGCATGATCCCTCTTCTGCTGTCCTTGGAAATCTGGTGAATTGACAAGTGGCATAGCAAGGGTACAATGGCGCCCAAGGCAGAAATCAAAATTTCCCACTACCCCTGGTTGGGTAGGAAAAGATAGCCATAATTTGGGTACAGTAGGCCCCACAAATCCCTCAGTCCCAGCGCCACTGCACCTACTACACTAATGATACTGACGTCCTTTGATATCCGTGAAGCGGACCGCAGGTGACGGGGTAAATATTTAAATCTCATGCTATTTAGGCCTGGGCAAAGCACTACGCTACGCTCGCGAAGTTTGCGTAGTTTGCGCAACTTCGCACTACGCGATTTGCACGTAGCACAGTGCGAACACGCGTAGCGCAGCGAAGCGTAGTGCAGCGGTCATTTTTTGCTTGCTCGCGGTCCTCAACGTCAAGTTGGCGACCGCGAGCAAGCAAAATGACATCCCGGCGAGACTTTTTCCTCGTTCGAGATCAGCAACATCAAGTTGCCGATCGCGAGCGAGGAAAATAAACCTCCCGGCGAGGATCTCAACGCGGGGAGGTCAGGTTTCTCATTGCGAGTGGTCGCGTATGCTCGCGACCGCTCGCGATGAGAAACTACCAGTCCGCGTTGAGAAAACTGCTGCTCGGGTAAAAATCTACTCGAGCAGCAGAAAACGACTGCTCGCACTGTGCGAGATGCCATTCTCTCGCATTGCACAGTGCGAACAGCAAACTACGCAGTTCGCGTAGTGCTACGCGTAGCTCGCGTAGTGCGAACTGCACTTTGCGTGGCTACTCGTAGCGTGACTACGCGAACTACGCCCAGGGTTGCTATTCTGAATTTGCTCAGTTTTGCAAAACTTGAAAATCAACACTGAAATACTCATAAATGAACAGTAAATTCCCCATTTGGAGGGAATCTGGAAAAGGTTGTCAACTTGTGCTGTGAATGGAGGTAGGTGGGTGTGTGTGTGTGAGAGAGAGAAAGAGAGAGCGAAAGAGAGAGAGAGAGAGAGAGAGACCATCTGGAGTTTGAGTTTCAAAAATTTTGTGATGTTAAAAACCTTCCAACCTTGTCGACTTCAGTAACGTTTAGATTATTTAAAGAAATTGTTTTGGAGGAATCATCGGGAAAGAATCAATTTTTTGTAAGAGTGGAATAGCTTGGAGGAAGTTGTGCAGATTATTGGAATTATTTGTAACCGACAAAAACGTCCTTTCCAAATTGTGTGCATGATGTAATTCACAAAGCCAGCCTATTGGAGCTGGTTGTCTATGCCACATCACAAGTCTGCTTCGTTTAAGGTGCAGGAGGGTCGTCGTTGAGGCCCTGGAACTAGAACAAAGACTGTTGTTTTCGTTTCTCCCAGTTGCAAGGGACAGAGACAAGATTGGGTGGTTCGGCTCCCTCTGACAGTAACATGGCCTTCATTGGGGCGTTATCAGTAAATTGGAAGGTCAGACTGAAATGTGACTAACATGTGGATGTCTGTGTGCAGCAAATCTTCAAATGCGGAGTGCGCCTCTTTCTTTGCAGCATTGGGAATGGATTAAAAATAATCCAATAGTGTTGACGAAGCTATTTGTTTCTTCATGGTTCGTTACCAGTAACAGCATATTTGTATATTTGGTTAACTTCTTGAAACATATGAAGTGTTGTTTGGTCTTCTGAATCAATAAGCACTGTGTAATCCTTATGTATTATGCTCACCAGTCTTTGCACGTGGTTTTGTAAGCATCTTTCAAACATTTGAATAAGTTTGTGTAAAGCATCTGGGTAGACAGGGCCAGAACTTGTCTCCTAGGAAACAGCTCTCATCCTTGGCAGAGGTAACTGTGGTCTTTGTATTTTGCTGCCACATGCTGGGGGTTCCTGTGCCTGAATTGAGATTTAAATAATACAGTTCCTCACCTTCAGCGCACAGGGGTGTAGCCCACGTGAACAGCATGAAGGGCATACTGTCCTGGTGCTCTTTACGGTTGGTATAGACCAGCGACACGGTCAGCGCTAGATAAGACTCTCATATGCAGATTCCCTAAGAACCACACATTGCAGTGCTGCGCGACAATCAACTGCGCTGCATTGTGTGAATGCACAAAAGTTGTAACGCATCTTATTTAAATTTTGTGTCTTACAATGATTACATAACCACCACCAGCTGTGCAAGCAACTCAAGGGCCTCCCGCCGTTCCTTCTTACCCACCAATTATGGACACCAAGACCTCTTGTAGTGTTAGAACGGCTGCAGTTTACTCACATTTTAAGTACACACTTACCGTGATGGCATTTGTCACCAACATGTGCATTTCTGGTTTATTTTAGACTACAACATAAGGAATTTTCAAAACAGGTTATACAGTGTACATCCTATGCTTTGTTGCACATTAATAACCATAACTTGCCTAATCCTGCAATGCATCATCCTTCCAGTCATGATGTCTCTTCAAGGTTATCATAAATCACTTTCCAACTGTCGTGACAGCTCTACTTCTGTCACTTACTTGGTACAGTGTGTCGCAGTTTCGAGGCTTCCACTTGCTACTGAATGTCTGGCGTTCATGGCCCCATGAAGCAAACACAAGGAGATGATGGACGGAGCGCTGAAACTTTTCAGACACTCACCCCCAGTCACAAATTTGGGTTGAATCCATCATCGTTCTTTAGCTCACTTCGCCACCTCAGTTCAGACCCAACTATATGCAAATCAGTCTTGACCCTGTGCCTCAGTGGAACAGTCCAGCCCGAACTGCCAAGCCAGGTCTTCCCTGAACAGGAAACAAGCATCCTGGGACCGGTTTCAGGGTAACACCCCTCATCAGCTAGGCTAGCTTGAATCCAGTGGCAAAGTGAGCAAGGGACCCACGCCTGGGCATACCCTGCCAACTTAGGGCGAACAAAGCAAACACAAGGAGATGTTTAACGGAGCTCGGAAACTTTTCAGACACTCACCCCCAGTCACAGATCTGGGTTGAATCCATTTTCGTTCTTTAGCTCACTTCGCCACCTCAGTTCAGACCCAGCTATGTGCAGATCAGTCTTGACCCAGTGCCTCATGGGAACAGTCCAGCCCGAACTGCCAAGCCAGGTCTTCCCTGAACCGGAAACGAGCATCCAGGGACTGGTTTCAGGGTAACACCCCTCATCAGCCAGGCTAGCTTGAATCCAGTGGCAAAGTGAGCAAGGGACCCACGTCTGGGCATACCCTACCAACTTAGGGCGAACAAAGCAAACACAAGGATATGATGGACGGAGCGCTGAAACTTTTCAGACACTCACCCCCAGTCACAGATCTGGGTTGAATCCATCATCGTTCTTTAGCTCACTTCGCCACCTCAGTTCAGACACAGCTCTGTGCAAATCAGTCTTGACCCTGTGCCTCATGGGAACAGTCCAGCCCGACCTGCTAAGCCAGGTCTTCCCTGAACCGGAAACAAGCATCCTGGGACCGGTTTGGGGTAACACCCCTCATCAGCCAGGCCCCATGGCCATGCCTGGGCTGTAAGTGCTGTGTCCGCCCAGAGCTGGCCATTTCTTACTCTTTTGTGTGCCATCAAATATCCCTGCCATGAGGCATCCCAAGAACCTTGTCCGGGCACTTGTCTCAAGAGTGCCTGCCGTAAGGCATACCGAGGACCTTGTTCGGGCAATTGCCCTTCCACATCCTTATGTGAAGATTTTTCTTGTTAAAACTCGTGACTCCGCACCCCCTCATCACACTGTGGCTGCAATGCCTGTATTTTCTGTTGTGAGTGAGTGGGATCAATTTCCTCAGGTGACAAAGCTGGGGCCTGCTTGTTCCTGTTGCCTTTTAGGCTGTACCCCACCCCTCTTACTTGATTTTTCCCTTTGAAACCAAACTCCCTGGTCACTCACTGGCCTTTTCCTTGGCGCGCTTTCGTGCCCTGCTGCTGTGCCTCATGTCTGCCGCCCCCAGGAGGGTTAATGGTGCTCCCTCTAGGGTCGGCTGCACCTCCCAGTCGGCGGAACACCTCCCTCCCCCAGCTGTGAGAGCAACACACTGGCCCTCTCGCTGTTTCTTCTTACTCATCAATTATGTACATCAAGGCCTCTTGTGGTGTTAGAACGGCTGCAGTTTAATCATATCATAAGTTGGTAAAAACTTGCCATGATGGCATTGGTCATCAACATGCTCATTTCTGGTTTATTTTGGACTACAATGTAAGGCATTTTCAAAACAGGTTATAGAGTGTACATCCTATGCTTTATTGCACATTAATAACCATAGCTTGCCTAAACCTGCAATGCATCATCCTCCAAGTCATGATGTCTCTTCAAGGTTGGCATAAATCACTTTCCAACTGTCATGACAGCTCTACTTCTGTCACTTACTTGGTACAGTGGGTCGCAGCTTCGAGGCTTCCACTTGCTACCGAATGTTTGGTGTTCGTGTCCCCATGGCCATGCCTGTCCATGCCTGGGCTGCAGGTGCTCTGTCTGCCCCGCGCTGACCATTTCTTAGGCTTTTGTCTGCCCTCAAGTATCCCTCTGTAAGGCATCCCAAGGACCTTGACCTGGCACTTGTCTCAAGAGTACCTGCCATAAGGCATCCCAAGGACCTTGTTCAGGCAATTGCACTTGTCTCAAGAGTTCCAGCCATACCGCATCCCAAGGACCTTGTTTGGGCAATTGCCAATTTCGTCTTTATGTGAAGATATTTCTTGTTAAACCTTGTGACTCCCCGCCATGCTGGAGGTGGTTTACCGGCCACGGACAGCTCCCCTCATGACTAGTAGAACCAGCAGCTCGAGTATCCTTACAACATTCAGGAGGAACACATCTCTCAATCCACTAGACAGATTAAACCTGTCACCTGTGTAAACTCTGGGGAAACAACCAACGGTGAAAGTATATGACTCTTAGGGGAGGAGAAGGCCTATGCCCTTTTTTCCTCATTGCACACCCGGGGTGCCTTCGCTGATTGGTCGCTTCAAACCATGCTGACCAATCGGCGCCCCGGTGTTTTCCTGGGCTTAGCCGCAGCCAGCTCTTGTTCCCACTCCCGGTAGGGGTTTGCTGCAGGCCCCTCACTAGTCCGGCTGTGCCTCCCCGGTCCGCATGCTATCTGAAGGACCACTACCATCTAAAGGCCCGCTGGACCGATGGGCTCTGTCATCTGTGTAATCCCCAGGGTAACAACCAGATGAAGGCATCTGGGGGTGAGGGCCCACACCCTCTTAACCTTGTGGTTCTCCCAGGAACCCCCCCCCACCGACTGATCACTTCAACCCAAGTTGACCCATAGGCACCCGGCGATTTCCCAGGCTTAGCTGACAGTGATCTCCAGCATTGCCATACCTAACCAAGATAATGAGGTTTTAGCCCTTCAAAAAAGACCTATCTCAGAAGACCTGATTTCACTGGAATTGTGCAGCAAGAAATGGCGACTATGCCACGTAATATTCTTGTGTCGTGGCCATATTTATAGTTACTTTGTTGCCCTGCCTGGCCACAGGCTTCCTCCCCATTTTATCTGTACCGTATTTCAATACCGCCATTGTCGACTGAAGGGTGCTCGATTGAGACCATAGCACAGACTTGGCACTGTGCCTCGATACTTTGCAATAACTAGGTAAACCCACACAAGCTTTACACTAGCTTTACAGTAAGAAAGGGTTTAACCACTGCGCTTTTGTGTAGCAAATGTACCAAGCTTTACATACAGTAAATCCATATCCCACTTACATAGGTCAGGTTCAGGCCTCAGCTAAACTACCGCTAGTGTGCTTGCTACCAGTTCTGGAAAATAAAATTGAAACTTTATTTCTTTGACGTAATCATGCGCATGGATCAAGCACTTGCTCATTTGGTGGAGGCCTGTGAGGCGAAAGCTGGAAAGAAAGTACCATTGCCTATATATTTTTTAACTGAGCACACAGACCCATTAAAACCAGGAATTGAACACTTAGCCTTCAGAGTAAGAGACTAAGACTTTAACTATTAGGTCACAGTGACTCCTAAGTCTCTCGCAGCCATTATTTGCTGATTCGTGCTGCTTCCTGAGACCAGCAGTTCTCACCTTTAATTATGTGAACACAGCTGCTGTACATCGATTAATGATACCAGGGGATTGGGTGAGTACTTAACCCGCCGCAGACGCGAACCGGTAGGTATTATTGTCAAGTAAGCCACTCGCTACCATTCAGCTACTGCTTCGTTTCTGACCATTTCACTTGTGAGATTTAGAGAGTAGCGTTTTTAGGGTCGTGAACAGAAATGCAACTGAGTCACAGGCGCTAATCACATCATAATGGGACCCCGTTGTAAAGTAGAATAGCATACGTTTAGCCGACCTGTAGAGGACTTGTGCAACACCACCAGATTACCATAATTCTTTGCCTTTAATCGAACACTTCCGATTGCCCAACCACTTATCATGAGCCATTGAAACTACTGGCTCATCGCTAACTATGACTGCATCCGAGTTGTTACCCGCTCCTATCCTCACTCCAGTGGCACAGTTGAGCAGAGGGGGTGCAAGTTCATGGTTAGTTTCAAAGTGCCCCCATTGGCTATTCGATTACCCTCGTGGTGCACCGTTAACTAATAACATCACGCAATAACCACACTCCACGCTGTTACTTGAAGCGTAAAAGGCCATTTTATTAGGACAAGGTTGTAACATTTAACATTATTAACCAAAACATCAATGCAAGTATAACACTTTCATCATCATACCCCTCATTCTCCCCATCCACCCTCAAACCATCACACCTGTTTCCCTCCTCCCCTTTCACTCTGCAATCTCCTCCATGTCCCCATTCTCCACTTCACTTTCCCCACCAACATCCTCTCTTGAATCTCCTCCATTGCTCTTTGCATCCCGCACCCCGCCATCAGTCACCTGTTTCCCCCCCGAAGGGTGGATCCGCCCATATGTGGCTCACCACCCCTCCGAAGTACTGCCACCCCAATCACCCGCAACCTGTCCTAAACCGGCACGCTAACGACACCGGCCCCCCTTCCCCTATAACCCGGTGGTGCCAGCAGTCAGGAAGAGGATGAGCCCTCCTCTCCTGCACCTTTATATCCCACCCTAATACCTCCCTTTACCCAGCCCCTTGACCCCCTCCCCACCATGTCCTTCCGGCCCATGCGCGAAGATCCCCATGGGAAGACCGGTCTGCGACCCTACTTCCCCCGGGGGCCGACATTCTAGTTCCTGGCATCTGCAAGATGGCCACCCCCATAGGTCCACATGACTGGATCTCGTACCTTCAGTCAAATACATTCACATCGATAACTGTCTGGCACAGCCCTCGATTAGGCTGCAACCCTTTCCTAGTCAACAAATCTACTGGTAAGCAGGTTCCAACTAGGTACACAATGGAAGTCCCTAGGGGAGTTGACAGGAGTGCATCCTTTGCTGACCCAGCTAAACACTAGTAGTAACCAGTGTGAAGAAGGACGCACAACCAGCGGCCTCAACCTCCTACATTTACAGTTGTGCCGATCCCCTGCTGTCACCCGCCTTGTGAATGGCTGTGCCCATCCAAGCTTGGAGCCCAGGCCCTGAACCTTAGGTGCCAGCCGTCCCTGACTGAGCAATATCGGAGTTATGGTTCTCTGCACACGCTTCGCTCTCATGCGCCTAGAATGCCATAGGATCAGTGAGAAAGTTTACTAGTGTGAATGTACAGAAGCCTTTACTAGTGTGAATGTACAGAAGCCTTATTTAGGATAAGTTGTGTGTGTGAATGTACAGAGGCAGGTGAGCATTGAGGCCTGGGTGCGCAGGGGCGGGCAGTCATCGCTGGGCGGCGGACCGGTCTGGGGACCAGGGCTGGGGTGCAGCAGGCGCACAGGATTGCGCAGGCACCACCAGTCACGGCGGCGGCCTCGTGGCTGGGTGGGGGGCGCCGCCCTGGCAGACACGGCCCTGCATGCGCTGACGAGATGTGCGCGGGTTGGCTTGGGACGTAGTCACCTCGTCTCCAGTGTGAATGCGGCCGTTGATTGTGGTCGGGCACGTGTGTGAAGGCCTATGGTCACTATATGGCGGACACAGAGACACACGCATTAGTTACTGTGGTGGCCATCCCGGAACTGGACCACGCCCAGGGCCCCGGGGTATTCATTTGCGACATACGCCGGCCAAGGCCGCTCCGCTCAGGCTTACAGGGGGGGACCACATGGCTACATGTCCAAGGGCTTCCACACTGCCTGGGGTAACCTGTTTGCGTCCACTGTCCACTACACTGCAAACACCAGCAGTAGATGTCCACATGGACATGTCTGTGCTCTGCATACTGCAGTCTGTCCAGCACATCTCCGCAACACTTGGCATTGTGTCCTTTCTTGTTGCTGGGTCACTTGCCTCCTTCGCACATTCTTGGTTCCCACCTCTCCCCACATTCTGCAATTGTGTGGCAGAGGGGCTCTGCCTTTGTGGATGGTTTGTCTACATGTCTGGCCCCTGTTACCACGGTTACTTGTGTTGTTGTGTCCGGTAGTTGGGCATGTTGGTTGGCATGTTGTATGTGATTATGTTACGTGTGCTCTCCCACAGTTGTGTGTTGTGTGATTGTGGAGTTGAGGTGTGTGGTGTGTTCAGTTAGTACTTACCAATGAGCAGTGCATTGCCATAGGTGCCATCCTGGAAGCGCTGGTTGATGATGGACTGTCGGAAGATGTATGTATCATGCACGCTGCCTGTGAAGTTGGCGATGACATTGGTGAACTGTCCCGGGTGGTCCACTATTGCCTGCACATTGATGGAATGCGTGTGCTTTCTGTAGCGGTAATTGTGTGCAGGGTCGGCAGGGGGCCCAAGTGGTACATGTGTACAGTCAATTGCCCCCGACACGTGCGGTAAGGCATCTATGGCGTAATTCCCTTGCATGGTCTCCAGCTGTTCATGCACAGCGTGGGGGAAGTGAAGGTGCAGGGGTATCAGGATGATACAAACCGTGATGTTTACAGGTATGATGAATCCTGCGTAATGAGACCGTAACAGATGTTTGTGTGGTCGTAACCTTCCTTTGCTTTCCTGCGGAGGTTACGGGCACACGGACTGCTGTTACAGTGTATTTGGACTGGATTCATCATACCTGTATGCATTCCGGTTTGTCCAAGTGCAATACACTGTACCAGATTACGTTTGTGACTATGAGGACGCTTGACCATTGTCACCATTTCTCCAACAGGTTTCTGACTACTGATTTCGGGATATGGGATGGTATTGGGGAGTTCTCGCAGCATTTGCAGTTTATTGGATCCACACGTTGCCCTGGTGAAGTTCCCAGTTGGGAATGGAACGCGTTGGCTGAGCTTTTCGTCTTGTTGTTTATGTATTTGTAATAAAGTTCTGTTTTTCCACTAACGTTGACTACTGGACTTCATGACGTGGGGGGGAGGATCCGGGGGGTGGTTGTGGTGGGTGTTGTGGCCCTCTTGGGTCTCCAGGCTGCATGTTCGTTGTCTCCATGGCATTTATTGGTCTTCAGATGTGGCTCTAGGCTGGGCTCCCTTTCATACTGCAGGTTGTCGTCCTGCTTAACACCAGTTGAAGGCAGGTGTTGAATCCCTGCTGCAAACGCGCCTTATCGCCTGTTTTCGGATCGCATCGCAGATCTGGCTGGTCGTTGTGAATATCGCGGAGTGGTGTTTTCGTGTGTTTTTGCACGGGAACGCCTACTCTGCATATCATTAGTGTTAGTTGTCGCTCTCATCCGTGGCGATGTTTTTTGCGGCAGCTATCGCTGGAAAACTGGCGATATCGGCAGTTTGCACCAGCTTGAGAATAGGGCGATAAATCTATCGCCACTTTTGCGGCGCTAAAGTGCCGATAAATCGGCGATAAGTCCTTGAGAATATGCCCCACAGTCTCTTGGTGATTGCACGGCTCAATTGGCGGAGCTACGTGCATTGGTTTTGGCTCTTGAATTTGCTGATCCAGAGGTTTCTACGCTTATAGCGTGCGATTCATTTTACTGTGTACAATCCTTCAATGACAACTTATTCTTTTGGGAAAAAAATGATTTCCGTGATTCTAAATGTAGCGTAATTAAGCATAAGACGCTTTGGGTCCGGGTGGCAACTCTTAAGGAGTGCTTGCCACTCACACGTTATCCATACTTTGGCCCATCAAAGTGTGGGAGCACACGCTCTTGGTAACTCACTGGCTGATGAGGCAGGCAAATCTGCAGTAGCCACTTGTTCTGTAGCAGCAGTCACAAGATCCATGACTAAAATCGATAATGATATTTTGGTGGCTATTGCTGTGACGATGGAGGGAACAGAGTATCCCCAAGGTTTCCCTTCACGTTATACATGCCACTTGTCGTCTGATCAAATTCCATTTGCTACTATTCTGACCGTTGGGGATCAGCTGATTCCCAACGAGGTCGGCAGACTTTCTTTGATCATTGCCACACATGAAGGCGTTGCTTCTGCACATGCTGGAGTAAGTGCGACTGTTTCACTTTTGCAGCAACGTTTTTGGTGGCGTGTTTTATACCAACAGGCACGTAAATATGTTCTTTCTTGTGACATTTGTCAACAAATTAAGCCTTCTACTGTTGCACGCCCACCACATACTCAGCTTTGCATCTCTAATCTGCCATTTGGCTATGTTTATCTTGATCACTGCGGTCCTTTGACATCTGACACTGCATTTAAACACATTTTGGTTGCAGTGGATTCGTGCTCTAGATTCCTTTGGGTTTAGCCTCAACGTAGTGCTGACGCTCAAACTGTCATTAAAGATTTGCGTGTCGTTGTCGGGACATATGCCTGTGGCCCCTTCCATTCTGACCAAGGTCCTGCGTTTGCCTCTAAGGCTTACCGGGATGCGATGAAGTATCTGGGGGTGCAGGTGCAATATTCGTCTCCATACCGGCCCAAGGGCAATTCAGTTGTGGAATGAATGAACCGTGACTTAAAGCAATCTTTGACAGCTAGGGTCTTAGGTACTGGCAGGGGTTGGCTGACTCATTTGTATGGAGTCCAGGGTGCACTAAATAATCTCCCTAGATGATCTCTGGGTGGGCGGACCCCATACGAAATGCTCTTTGGCATTAAAATGTTTGTGCCAGACCTTCATGGTCTAGACGTTGTGGCGGCTGCCGCAACCTTTGACGTAGATAATCATTGTGCTATGTTATAGGATCTACAAAAAGCTTGTGATTCACAAGCAAGAGCCCAGTTGCCCTCTTCCGCGGATCTAGCGGTGCTGATTCCTGTTTCTGGCTGGCTTCCTAAAGTTGGAGATCTGGTCTGTGAAAAGGTGAAGAACAAAAAAGAATTTGGTCTATCCTACCGTGCACCGGTCAGACTCCTTGGTTTGAAAGGCACCCGCACAGTGATCCTGCCTCCTTGACCTGGTCGTAAGGAGAATCGTTACATTTCAATTGAACATGTCAAGCTACACCATATGGCCGATACTGAATAGTATGCCTCCAAGCATTCCACGTCGAGATCTTTCACTGAATCCAATGGCTTCTGTTTCTTTGGCTACTCCCCAGCAATCGCAAGGGGAGATGAAAATTTCAATTGATTTATTGCCTGTTTTTCCTTCTACATCCACATCAGGGGATATTGAGTATGCTTCTCCTCCAGTTGAAGGCATAATTGACATTCCTGAGAGTACCATACCTGAAACATCTGATGCAGCACATCCCCCGTTGTTTCAGCTGGGGTCCAGTGGTTATTATATGGATCGTAATAGCTTTTCCTCTGGCACATCTTTCTTGTCATCTTCTGTGCTGGAGACCCCTACCAGTGTTTTCATCTCCTGGTTCAAAAAAACTTACTTGGTCCCGCCCTGGACATATATCTGGATAGTGCTTACGATGATATTCCTCTTCATGTCGATCGGATTAGTGACTGTGTTTTTCCTACTCATTAATGGCCATTATTTACCTGAACGCTCTGCTGTGAACTTTGTTGATGGAGTTCTGGCCCCTCACACATCGTCCCATATAATGAAAAGAGACCAAGCCCTTGTCAATATATCAGCATTCCCTGTTGTTGATGGCATTGTTTGGGATAAAGTTGCATACGATATCCATGGCCCGACGGAAATTTTGAACATTCCAACCGTCTTCCACGTTTCCTTTGGAGATGTGGTTTTGCCCGACATACATTCAGATGACTGGGATATTCAGGCCATTCATTCATTGTTCTCTGATTTAAAATATTATGCTGCATTTGACAATGAAGATTTGAATTTCAATTCGGCTAATTATGCAGATTTATTTTGTTATCAACATTATGTCTATCATTTCTTACACAAGACAAAAACACAGAGACCCTTTTTAATTATACCCAATGGGAGCATTGCCCCACACCATTACAGGGAAGTTCAAAGACCCAACAAAGTAAATGTATGTATTTTTCTGGTTACAATCTGTCTGACCCACAGTCCTATTTTTATAAATTGAAGATGCCGCCCCAGACTAAATTTATGTTAACACAGACTAAACTGGTTTACTCCATGTCCTTCAGGAATGATTTGTCCGTGATGGTTATGAGAATTGGAAGGACACAATTGATTTGAAATCCATTTGGGGTACTAAAAATTGGCAAGTGCAGGGCACAGAAGCTTTGCATTCTGCATGTCTGATACCATCTCAAATCTTATTTTTAAATGACACGGTACAACAGACTACTTGTTTTGGTTTAGCCACGGCCAAAAGTCTAAATATACCCTCCATTCCATTATTAGCTCCATATGATAGATGGCAAACACACGCTAAATACACAATTGAAGAATTAGCTGTCAGGAACCATGGGCTCCAGCGCCTTCCCAGCGCGATATAGAGGAGAAAGACTACAAATCCCATGGAGCCATCTGCTGGAGGCTCATGGGATAAAAGCTGATGCCGCACAGGATTTCCGTGCGTAATTGAGTTCCGGATTTCAGAGTGTGCTTCCTGTAGTTTTGTGGTGCGGAGGGCTCCAGGACTTCGAGCCGGACACGTGGGAGAGAGCGTTCCTTGGCATCTTCGTGCCTTTCGTCTTTCCTGAGGTAAGGAAGGAGGGAAGCCAGAGCGGAGTGTTCCGTTTTCTAAAACAATCATCCCTTTATTTCTTGTAACATTTCACCGCTTCGTTTTCCTGCGCGGAGTCGCAGAAACGGAAGCGGTCTTTGGATAGTTCAAAGAGTGGGAAGCTCTTTCACATTTGAATACCGCAGTGCTCACACGGAGACTAACGTAGTGCCTTTAAACTTTCCACTCTAAGTTAGAGTGAGGGAATTACTCTCCGGAGATTGTGGAAATGAGAACTAGCTTCCAGGTTGGAAGCATTTATTATTACACAGCACCCTTTGATTTTTCCTTTGGATGTCAACCCATTTTACATATTTTGTTTATTACCTTTGACCTGGACTTTCTTGGGAGTTCTCCCTTATGCTAGATTAGCGTTCATTGTGAGCATGAAGACTAGGGAAGAGTTATGAGACTCTGATTGTTTACTAGGAATATTCCATGTTTCCCAGGAAGTTTCCTTACAAGACTTCCCTAGACCATTTTGTGTTCTACATATCGATGTTCTGTTATATGTTGTGTGAGGTATGTATGATTATAGATTAGTCATATTTCTATCATTATTGGTATTGTGGATATCAGCAGGAAGGATGGGTATGAATCTTTCTGTTTTTGTGCTTGCAGGTTTCAGCAGGCAATAAGGTACTTAAGATCTTGACATATGTAGTGCATTCCTTGGAAGTAGGGTCTGCCTGGTTTCCTAAGGTATTTATATCTATATATAGAAGGGAAACTTACCTGAGAGTAGTACTTATGCAAAGAGTTAATGTATGTTTTCTTGTTCTTGCAGATTTCAAACTCCCTGCTGTTCCTCTTCCCAATACCCTTTCCATCGCCAGCTCTCCCTTCGCTCTGTGTTCGATCATTCTCAGAGTTGGGACTAACAGGAGGTGGACCCCTTTGTGCTTCATTCCGATTCTGAAGAGTTTTCATTTGAGGATCCGACAGATCCGACAGAATTACACACCCAAGAAAAACATACTCCTCCCGATCGGGGTGTTGCACAGAGATGGCTACCTTAGACCATGTAATGCAAGCGTTAGCCCTGGTGCAGTAGGAGTTGATAGCATCCAAAGCAGAAACTGCGGCCCTTAAAGAGAGACTAGATCGACAAACCAGAAATCCCTTTGACGTTACATCTCTAGCATCACAGATACAGGTGCATGTTCCTCCCCCTATCCCATTAGCTACACCTGAGAGATATTCTGGTGATCCACATAAGATACAAGTGTTCTTGACCCACGTCATGTTACATTTTTCTTGCAAACCGGCTTCTTTCCCTAACAATCACTCCAGAGTTGCCTTTGCTATTTCCTACCTTCCGGGAGATGCGGCCAGTTGGGCAGTACCATTGGTCAAGGATGATTAACCGGTACTGTCTGTTTGGAACACCTTTCGGAGAGAGTTCAAAAGGGTTTTTGATAGGAGAGCTACCACCTTTAGCGCTGATAAGGAGCTTTTGGAACTGAAGCAGGGAAAGAAAGATTTGGTAACATACTTAACTACTTTCAATAGATTAGTGGCGGAGACCGCTTGGCTTGAGGAAAAAAGAATGTCTTTATACTACCAAGGGCTTAGAGAAGAGATGAAGGACATTCTGGCCCAGATAGAGCCTCAACCCACTACCTGTATTGATTTGATGAATCTTACTTTGAGACTAGATCACAGATTAACCGAAAAAGCTGGGGATAAACACAAATACGACAGGACGTATGTTAAATACGATAAGGGCTATAAAAAACCTTTTGTACCTCCTGAAAATCAGGTAGAGGCTATGGAAGTGGGAGCCATTCAATCCCCTCTTTCTAAGGAGGAAAGAGAAGCTAGAAGAGTGAACGGGCAACGTATGTATTGCGGAAAAAAAGATCCAGGCTATGCATAAGAAAATCCAAATCCATTTGAATCATGCCAAACAGCAATACAAGAAATGGGCAGATAGACATCGCGTGGAAGGTCCTCTGTATAAATCTGGAGACAAGGTCTGGTTATCCACCAGGAATATTCGGTTCAGGGCCCACAGTGTGTTCCATCCAAGGTACATCGGCCCCTTTACAGTGCTCAAACAAATCAACCCTGTTGCCTACAAGTTGCATCTACCTATTCACCTGAGGATACATCCTGTGTTCCATTGCAGTTTGTTGAAACCTGCCAAGAGTGCTCGGTGTTTGGCGACCCCGCCGATCCTAAGGGACGGACACTTGGAGTATGAGGTGAGGCGCATACTGGATTCTAAATACAGGAGGGGTTCTCTATGGTACTTGGTGTACTGGAAGGGATACGCGTCGGAGGATGATTCCTGGGAACCCTTGTCGAACATCCAAGCTCCTGCAGTGGTGCAAACTTTCCATCTCGCCCACCCAGACAAGCCTGGGCCTAAGAGGCGCTGTGAAGGGGGGCGTACTGTCAGGAACCGCGGGCTCTGGTGCCTTACCAGCGCGATATAGAGGAGAAAGACTACAAATCCCATGGAGCCATCTGCTGGAGGCTCATGGGATAAAAGCTGATGACGCACAAGGATTTCCGTGAGTAATTGAGTTACGGATTTCAGAGTGTGCTTCCTCTAGTTTCGTGGTGCGGAGGGCTCCAGGAATTCGAGCCGGACACGAGGGACAGAGCGTTCCTCGGCATCTTCGTGCCTTTCGTCTTTCCTGAGGTAAGGAAGGAGGGAAGCCAGAGCGGAGTGTTCCGTTTTCTAAAACAAACCGAGTCTCATTTAATACACCGGAGCCCTTGTGGGAGTTCTATTGCCTGGACGAGACAGCCTTGGAGGGCTGTCCTCTATTTCTTGTAACATTTCACCGCTTCATTTTCCTGTGCGGAGTCGCAGAAACGGAAGCAGTCTTTGGATAGTTCAAAGAGCGGGAAGCTCTTTCACATTTGAATACCGCAGTGCTCACACGGAGAGTAACGTAGTGCCTTTAAACTTTCCACTTTAAGTTAGAGTGAGGGAATTACTCCTTGGAGATTGTGGAAACGAGAACTAGCTTCCAGGATGGAAGCATTTATTATTACACAGCACCCTTTGATTTTACCTTTGGATGTCAAACCATTTTGCATATTTTGTTTATTACCTTTGACCTGGACTTTCTTGGGAGTTCTCCCTTATGCTGGATTAGTGTTCATTGTGAGCGTGAAGACTAGGGAAGAGTTACGAGACTCTGATTGTTTACTAGGATTATTCTATGTTTCCCAAGAAGTTTCCTTACAAGACTTCCCTAGACCATTTTGTGTTCTAAATATCGATGTTCTGTTATATGTTGTGTGAGGTATGTAGATTATAGATTAGTCATATTTCTATCATTATTGGTGTTGTGGATATCAGCAGGAAGGATGGGTATGAATCTTTCTGTTTTTGTGCTTGCAGGTTTCAGCAGGCAATAAGGTACTTAAGATCTTGAGGTATGTGGTGGAATCCTTGGAAGTAGGGTCTGCCTGGTTTCCTAAGGTATATATATATATAGACAAGAGAGACTTACCTGAGAGTAGTACTTATGCACAGAGTTAATGTATGTTTTCTTGTTCTTGCAGATTTCAAACTCCCTGCTGTTCCTCTTCCCAATATCCTTTCCCTCGCCTGCTCTCCCTTCGCTCTGTGTTCGATCATTCTCAGAGTTGGGGCTAACAGGAGGTGGACCCCTTTGTGCATCATTCCGATTCTGAAGAGATTTCATTTGAGGATCCGACAGATCCGACATTAGCTGTCTTATTTCAAAATGGCACACTTAACTCGTCCAATATTGACCCCTTGGGATGGTTAGTGTGGCCGACAACTTGAAATGCATGTCAATTACGTTTTCTGAATAATACAAAAGGTTTTACTCAAAGTAGACCTGATCCACGCTTCCCCCATTCGCGTACAGTTTCCACATATTTTGTGGGTAAATTATGTCAGCAATGGTTGGGACATTCCACACTGTCGTCTGTGAAACAACACCTCTCTCATTTGTCAGGTGACATTGATTTAGCTGATTTTCTTTTAGGCCCAAAGTCCCCTCGAACAAAACCTTTTATTTATTCTGCATATAATGAATTTTGGAAGCTGTCTCAGATGGAAGCTGCGGTGCGTCCCCACCAAATTGACCAAGCTAATTTAGAAAAAGTCCTTGCAGTAGTAGATAACAGCATTAATACACTATCTTCCTGTATATATACTTTAGATAATATTGTATCTTCTGTCATTGACATTGTTCAACATGAAGTGTCTGTTTTGTATCATGGTCAAAATCAGTTACGTTCTGTAATGCAGTTTGCTTGGATGTTGCAAACACTCAAAAATGGAAAAGTACCATGGGATTATTTGAATGCTTCTGCACTGTTTTTGCTGTTTAATTTGACTGATAAACAGAAATTGATGTCCATGAAAGATGCCACATACACGTTGTTACATACTGAACAATTAGAACAGTTACAGTTTTCGGTAACCGAGACTGATTCAGCAGTGTGGTTAATACATGGGGTTATTTTACTGACTATCTCCCTTTTTCAGTTCACAGCATGCATAAAACATCATCCCGTTGGGAAATATGAGCCCCTCTGCAATAATTGTATTCACTAATTATGGTCATTACCTTTTGCTTACAGATGTCAACGCGCAGACAAGGAAGTTTTCCTTATAGGGGAGGACTGTGATTCCACAGTAGGACATTCACTAGTCTGTAAACAAGTTAAGCTTCAAGGAGCCTGTAACATTTCGGCCCCTAATCTGGCTTGGTTTTTGAAAGGTACCCCTGTCCGGGCTATTATTCCCGTATTAACTTTGCTTTCTAACGGTAGTTATTTTATTTTTAATAACCACAATTGCTGTGGGTTGAGAGCTGGCATCCCGTATATAGTAACGGTTTCTCAATGAGTTACATGTTGAAGCAGTGTCCTATTTCCACCCCCGCATGGGATTGCAGATAGTTCGCTTTGGTCTTCCATTCCGACTTTGAAAACAGATTTCAATAAACTAAGCAGACTCAAAGCGCTATTGTTTCAACAAGAAGTGGCTGTCACATCGGCTCCAGAGACTTTCGAATTGCAGGTGGTAAGAACCGCAAGTGAGATACACTCGCTTATAAACACAAATCTCCCACTCTATTTTGGAGAATTAATACACCAAATACACAGCAATGTCAGCAAGTTTCATCGCAGAGTCTTGTCTTTGTCTGTCAGATGCCTTCTGCCAGTGATGGGTTTTGGATGCCGAGGCGGTAGCCTCACTGCCCCACATTCATTTTGAGTTTTTTAGTCGCTGTTTCGGGTTCACAAGGTGAGCGCTCTGATGGGCCGCAGGTAGCGGTCAAATGGGTTTGTAGAAATGTCAGCAAGTTTCCCGATCAGTGGGTTTTCTTTTTGATCCAATCCTTTGTAGAATGTCTCGTTGAGTTTGCGGAGATGGTCATCCAACATCTCAACGCCTAGATCTCTGTGGAGGTCTGCTGTTCTTGCGAGCAAGGAGCGCCTGCTGCAATCTGTAAGGCCTTGTTCTGTAGTCTCTGCAGGTCCTTCCGATACTGCGGGTGGCAGCCACTCATTTTTGGTCGAATTATTGCGTTGATTGCTCGCACCTTGCTCTGCATAGGCATCGACTTGGTCTTCAGGACTGGGTACCAAGCAGCCAGTTTGGTTGTTGCTTTCTGGCAAGTCTTCTCTATGTGGTTTCTCCAGCTGAGTTTGGAGTCCAGAGTCACCCCTAGGTAGGAGCTGTTGTTTTCCCATTTGATCTCCTCTCCATTGCGGAGGATCTGTGGGTGCTTCCTGTTCAGCTTTCTGGTGAATAATGTTGCTGTGGCTTTGCTTGTGTTCAGGGTTATTTGCCAGTCGCTGTACCATTCGGAGAGTCTGCTGAGTGATGTCGCGAGGTTCTTAGCCACCTCCTTGTCGCTGAAGGATTGGAGATGAATGCAACATCATCGGCGTAAAGAGCAAGATCAGTCTTCTTTAAGTCCATGGGGATATCGTTTGTGAATATATTAAAGAGGAATGGTCCAAGAATTGATCCCTGAGGCACTCCAGCAAGAATATGGCGTGTTGTTGAGCATTCTTCTCGTACCACCACCTGAAAGGTCCATTCTGACAAGTAGCTAGACAGCAGCATAACCAGGTAGCTTGGAAACTTGAGCTTGATAAGCTTGTAAAGCAGTCCCTTGTGCCATACTCGGTCGAATGCTTTGGCTACATCCAGAAAAACTACTCCAGTAGACTTGTTGATGTTGAATCCATGGTTCATGATGTCCACAACTCTGAGAAGTTGGTGATTTGTTGAGTGGTCTTTCCGGAACCCAAACTGTTCTTTGGTGAGGAGGTTTTCACTTGACGCAAAGTCCATGAGACGGGCGAGGATAACTTTTTCGAAGAGCTTCGATAGGCCAGATAGCCGACTTATGGGGCGGTAGTTTGCAGGATCTCGTAGTGGTTTCCCAGCCTTATGGAAAACGATGACTCTTGCTTCTTTCCAGGTGTTAGGGAAGTACTGGTGTTGCATACATGCATTGAAGATCTCAGCAAGACGATCCACTGCTGCATCTGGGAGCATCTTGATGGCTTGGTTAGTTATTCTGTCCTTTCCTGGAGCCTTGCCATTTTTCAGTGTCTTTACCAGGGTCAGTACTTCATCAGTTGAGCATTCCTCAATGGTTGCAGCTTCTGTTTCTGGCGGGTGCTCCAGGTGGTGCTTAGTGACCTCTTGCTCAACTTCTGCAGCCAGTTTGCTTGCCTGGTAAGGCTTGAAGGATGCCTCCAGTGTGTCAGCAAAGACCTCAGCCTTGTCCCTGTTGCTACATACCAGGTGAGTCTTTCCTTGTATAGGTGGGTTTGGTTCCTTCTTCCCAGTCAAGCATCGGGTCATTCTCCAGAGAGAGTTGTCCTCCGAGTCCTTCAAGTTAGCTGTAGCTGCTTCCCATTTTTCACCTTTGTGCTGGCTTATTTGCATCTTCAGCTGTCTTGTCAGCTCGTTGTACTTCTTCAGCAGGTCAGGGGTGCAATACTTTTGCCACTGTCTCCGGGCTCTGTTCTTGTCAGCTATTGACTTCTTGATGCCGTTCGGGAGGTAGTAGATGGAGCAGCGTTGGAGTTTCTACTGAGGGACGCTGCGCTCAATAGCAGTGTGGACTGCAGCTGTGAAGTGGTGAACCGCCTGGTCAATGTCTTCAATGCAGCGTAAGTGACCAGGGACCAGTGTCTCCTCCAGGCTCCAGGCTTCTCTTGTATAGGCTCCAATCTGCCTTCTTGAAGTTGTGCCTGTTGCCCTGTTGTTGGTTTTCAATCACGTCTCCAACTGTGATCAATACTGGGTTGTGGCCGGACGTCAGCAATGTTAAGGTCTCCAACTCCACAGACTGGGAGAGATTCTTCATGACGACTATGTCCAGAACGTCCGGTTTATGCAGTGCAGTGCAGAG
Organism: Calotriton arnoldi; assembly: GCA_963921515.1. NCBI lineage: Eukaryota > Metazoa > Chordata > Amphibia > Caudata > Salamandridae > Calotriton > Calotriton arnoldi. Next base: position 109,352 of record CAWUFW010010550.1, read on the forward strand.
CCTGGGTAGTGTGTTGGGTGAGTAGGGACAGCCACTACAAAGTCCTTCTCCCTGGAGTGGGCAAGTAGAGCATGTCCTTTCCTGTTTGCAGTACGAGAGTTCCAGCACTGGTGCTTGGCATTAAGGTCGCCTCTGACTAATGTTGGGATGCTCGAGTCCGGTAAAGCAATCAGGTCCTTTGGGCATAGCTGACCTGGGGGTGACTAGGCGGCAATCAACCGTAGAGGGCCTGCAGATGTCTGTATCTGTATACCAGTTGCTTCAATGCTCCCCACTGGTGGTAGTGCAATCTTGGGGTGCTTCACTTTTGTGCTGACGATCCCAGCTGTTCCACCACCCTTGGCTCCAGTGGTGCGATCTGTGCGGTACACCCTGTGGTTTTCTAAGTTGAGCTTCTGGCTTCCTTGGAGATGGGTCTCGTAGATAAGCGCTATACTCACATCCTTGGTTTCCATCAGGTGCAGGAGTACAGCGGTTTTCTTCTGAATGCTGTAGGCATTCCACATCAAGAAGAGGGGGTTTCCTTTAGATTTGGCTGCCATAGTGGTTGTTTTCTTTGCTGTGGATAAGTCTGGCGATGAGATTCGCCACCCTTGTCACCACAGGGTGGATGTTCATGTCTGCAACTACTTTTGCAATCTTCAAGATGAACTCCTGCCAGTTGATGGCTGTGCCTATTTCACAGGATGATGCTGGGGCAGTTCCTATTGGTGAGCTGTCTTGTTTGGGTCTTGTAACCTCTGTGTATGTCCTTCCATCCACATGCGCTTCACTTTGGCTGTTGGTTGAATTGCAGGTTGAGATCCTGTGTGCCAATCCGGGTTTGTGGGTGTATGTCTTCCTTTGGCCCTGGTCTGTTGCCGGTGAGTGTCGAGAAGCCTTTTGTGGTTGGGGGATTTGCTTGCGTGGTTCGCCCTTTTTTGCTTTCTGCAGGTAGGGACAACCACGATAGCTTGCTGTGTGGTTTCCTGTGCAATTTGCACATATCGCTGGTTCGGTTTCTCTGTTCCTGGTGCATTAGGTTGGAGGTGTGCTCGCCTCCACAGTGTACACACTTTGGCTTCTGATGGCAGAATGCAGAGGTGTGCCCCAAGCGTTGGCAGTTGTAGCACATGACTGTGCCCCGTTTTCACCTAGGCGCTTCTGTGGTGACGATGCAGCTGCAGAGCCTCGTGACTGCTGAGAGATCTGCTGGTTTTCCATCCTGGCTTGCCGACAGGGTTACGACGAAAAGGGGAAATGTCTTGTTCTTGTCTGCTGGTGAGGCAATCTGTGTAATATTTTTAACTGGAAGTCCAAGTTCCGATAAGTCCTGAGTGATGTGCCCAAGGGATGCGTTTACTGGAAGTCCCCGTATGACGAAGCGCTGGGCTTTTGCAGTTGTCAATGAAAAGGTGTGGTATTCCATTCTCTGGTCCGTAAGTATGCTGGTCACACTCCAGTAGTCCTCTGGTGTGGTGAGCATGATCTTGGCGTGGTCCTGCCGAGGCTTGATTGTGAAAGTGGAGGCGCAGTGTTCCTCCAGTAGCTCCATGAGGTCCTTGTGGGTGGGCAAGCTCTTCAGGATGATGGGAGGGATCCGCAGTCGCTTTGTAGGACCTGAAGAGGTTTCAACTCCAATCGTCTCGTGGTCCTGAGGGTTGGCGTTGCAGTCCTGGGCATTTTGAAGAACCTGGAAGCGGTTTGCGGTCGCAATTGCAGCGCTTCTGGGAGGTGCGTGGGTAAGCTTTGTGGCTTTTTCCGGTGAATTCGGGCACAAGCCACGTCCTCTCTTTGACTTTGTGTGCCATTCCATGTTGTCGTGGTTGGCATTGATTGGGCAATCCATGGCTTCTGTGTTCATCGTTGGTGATGCATTGGTGGGGCTGGAATGGAGCTCCTTGCGTAGAAATTTTAGGTCAGATATTTTAGTTCAGATATTTTAGCTCAGTTGCTTCTCTGGTCGCTGTCCCTTTGGTCTGTCTGGTGGTCCTACAGCTGATGGTGGTGTCTATTAGAGGTGCTCAGCCTTAGGTTCCTCCCCCCCTCAGCTCTGCCTTGCTCCAGGCAAGCCAGAGAACGAAGGCCCAGCCTTAGGGTTCAGTCACACAGGTTTTGGACTATCAGCCCTTCACCACCGCGGTGCACAGCCTGGCCCAGGTCAAGCCAGGGTGACACAGCCCCAGCACCTAGGTGGGTCTGGGAAAAGTCCTTGCAGTATTCGGTATTCAGGCCTTCCCCTCTCTGGAATGCAGCCTGGCCCCGCTCAAGCCAGGGAGACGCAGGCCCAGAACCCAAGAGGAGCCAGCTTGGTAATGCTCCTAGCCGTTCTCCTCACTTCCACCCCCCAGCAAGCAGCCTGGCCCCAGGTCAAGCCAGGGAGATGCAGGCCCAGCACCAAAGAGGAGCGAAGAGAGTGGAGCGGAGCGGAGGGAGAGTAGAGGACGGACCGCGAGTCCGACCCCGAATCGAATTAAATCGAATCGAATGAGCTATGGACTACTTGGTCGCCTTTTAGGCTGTGCTTGTGACCACGCCCCTCTTACTTGATTGGGCCCTTTGAACCCAAACCCTTTGGTCACTCGCTGGACTTTTCCGTGGCACACTCTCGCACCCTGCTGCTGCCATGCCCTTTGTCTGCCGCCCGTGGGAGAGGTTATACACCCTCCCTGTAGGGTCGGCTGCGCCTCCCGGTCGGCAGAAAAACCGGCCAAACTAATGCAAATAATGCTGTGTATTGTACCACAGAGCAAATATTCTCAAGTGGTGTCTTCTGTGTCTTTTGTACTCGAGGCATACACTGGAGTAAAATTGATTTCACTCAGTTTACCATCCACACGTAAATTGTATGTGTACTTTTCACAATTGTTAAATGGATTACAAATTGTAGATTCACACAATGTCTTCCACCCAAACTTTTGCTCATTGTTTGAGCCTGTTTTCATTTGGCGTTAGTGTTGGACGCAATACCAGGCCGCACTAGTTTTCTTGACTTTGATAGATACTGATTTGTGTTGATTCCTGCGGGTGTTTGCACAATTTCACCATGTTTCTATAGCTATTGTCAAGGTACTTTGAGGTGGAGTTAAAGATAGTAAATCTATACTGACCTATAAGCGCCTACCCTCATGATAGTTAGGTCTCGATATTCTGGCCACACAATATTTGTGTACTCTTTATTCTGACATAAATGTCCTCACTTTACCTCTTAATATCCAAGCTATTCTACATAAACCGGGTTTCAGACATTTTGATAACATCCCTGCGTGACTTCGTAAAAGCCTACCACGAAAAGTTGCTCGCTTCAACATCTTGCTCTTGTGTGCTGGAAGGCTCCTTAAGGGCAAGAAGCTGTACTTTTTAAACCCAATTAACACAACATCACATAAATGATTCCTGCTATTCCTCACATGGTGAGTCGTGCAGGCAACAGATTGTCCTTGCATGGTTGCAGAATGAAGTGCTGTTTAGTTGTTTGTGTGGCTCTGATGTGATTAGGTTTGTATTCATGTCTCCAGTGAAAGCAACATTCACAGTGACTCCTGCGCGCTTGTCCTCATGTGCTCTCCACACAGTGCTGCCAGTTACTAGCTCTCCAGGAGCATGCATTTGCATCTGCTCCCTATTGCAAGTGCCAAAGGCGCATCCCTTGGCAGCCGTTTCAAACCAGTGGCTTCAGCGGACAAACAAAATGTGTCTTAGATTAATAAAGCAGATCTTTTAATTTGGGAGCTGTGTACTTGTAGATTAGTGTCAATTGCATCAGTGATAAAGGTTTCAGCCTAACATCCTGCAGTTTTTGCATCGCAAGGATGCTTTGTTTAAAGACTACAACCCAGCTTGCAAAACGTGTTAAATTCTATAGTCCCAATTCACAAAAAGTAGTAATTCTGCACATAAACGCACCCCTAGTAAAGGTGCACTTTCAATGCTTGTTGGAAATCATAAACGTTGCCAGTTATATACCTGGAAAGCTGTTTTTCCGAGTTGCATTTTACGCAGTGAGGAATTGTATACACACTGGCCACTCCATATTAGGTAAAAGCAGTCCCGCTGAGCAGTTGCACATTTTATTTTTTAATTTGTATTTTTGTTCTCTACAAGGATAACATTTTACCCCCATGGAGAAATTGCTTCCCGTTCACCAGCAATTCACTATTCCTGATCTAACTCTTTCGCATTCAGTTCTTGTGTATCTACCTCCCTTCCTCTCCTCCTCAGGTGTGGTCTGACTTTACACTCAGTGGCATAGCTCCGCTTTGGTAGAAAAAATAGCAAAACAATTGGTGTTTTGTAGTATCAGGGCCAGGGCTTCCAAATTAATGCAGTCTAATGCAAAAGACTCGAACAGTGGTCTATTTAAGTGACCGGGGAATGCTCCAGCAGGCACACTTTTTTCGCCTGAGTGTTCAAAAATCCTCGTGCTGTTCCTTCTACTTACTAGGCCTGGGCGGAGTTCGCGGAGTACCGTGTAGCTCCGCCATGCTACACGGAGTTCCACAAGTGGTGGAGTGCGAACTCGTTTAAGTTCCACTTTGTTCTGTTATCAGCATAGCACTGATCCCAATAAGGCTTGTGATGTTCACGCAGTTGCGGCTGCTGCCAATATGCAGCGGGGGAGATGGCAGGGCAGCGACAGAGGTGGGAAGGATTGGGGGAAACGGTTGAAAAAAGTACCTGATCCTGAAGCCGCCTCGCGCTTCAGTGCTCCTCCGTTCTCCTGCTGCTCCCGACAGTCCCTGGGACAGACTCCCCATCTAATCAAGAAACTGTTCTCATACTATGAGAGCAGCGCCGGAATTGGCCTAAGCGGGCTGGTGTGACGCTACACTCACACACAGGGAGTCTGTGTCGTTTAGAATACAGCTGGCTGTATTCTACAGCCGGCTTTAAAATACAGCCGGGTTAGAGAAACCTAACTGCGCATGTCTGTTTGGCCAGCATAAGACGGCTGGCCAAACAGACATGTGCACTTAGAAGTGTACCAAACACTTCTCCCTGTGACCCCAGACCCGCCCGCCCTACACACGCTGGCTCGGCCAGCAGCTGAGAAATAAAACGATAATAAAATATTGTTTTATTTTTCGGCTGCTGGCTCTGAGCCAGTGGGGCGACGCTCCTCCACCATTGCGGCTACGTTTACATAGCTGCTGGATAAAGACACAAGCACACAATTATTGCCACTCAATGTCAGAACATCTGTGAGCCACTAAAACTTGGGAAACATCCCGTCTAAAGAAAAGTTCACCTGAAAAGTCCAACAAACATTTGAGGTTTATGAAAGTGCATAGACGGGGGTGGGAGGGTGGTTTACTAGTCCAATTTCAGTCAAACAAACTATGGGGAAACATGCATGGGAGAGGGGTCAGACTTACTATTCTACCGCAAGTCTAACACACATTGAGGAAAGTGTATATTTATATATAATGGGGGTGGGGGCTCGGATTTATATTTTCTACGTCTAGTTCTAAACAAACTTTGGGGAAAGTGCATACATTGGGGGGAGAGTCCAATTTACCACTTTAACACCAGTCTAGCAAACATTGGGGAATGTGCATGTAGTTTGGTTTTCAGAGTCACTATATCCAAATAAGAATAGTACCATTAAAGACTACTTAAGAAATTTAATTAAAGCATTTGAAAACCCTAAAAATCATCAAAGTATCTTGAAATTTAAAAAAATATATATTTTCAAAATATTAAATCATTTTAATAAATTATTAAATAAATAAAAAATAACCCTCAAGCTCACACATAAAACACACAAACCAAAAAGCAATGTAATTTTTTTTCCAATTTTACCTAATCCATTCATTATTACATACATATATAACTTTAAAACAAACTACCTACCCATTTTCTGAATAGACCCAAAAACACATTAAAAGGACTGAAATTTCTTTAAAATATATATAAACAAATATTGGCAAATTGTAATATGTATTAAACATGCAATTAAGTTCCAATTATAATTGCCTAATTAATGGATGAATAAAGTCATATTAATTTATGTATATGGCACAGGCCATCCACCTTGGTTGGGATGAAGACTACTTATGATGGAGAAGCAGCCGGGTGAACCATTTATTGGCATTGTCAGTTTTGAGTACTCCCATCAACCAGGTTTCAGTGTGTACTGAATGCTAACCTACATTGTTTAACACAAGAGTGGGAAGAGACATCTACTGAAACTTCACAGCAGGGACATTCAAACCAATCCTTCTCTGGATGTAGAGGAAGTGACATCATGCACCCCTTGACCCCATGGTAACATTTGAGAACAAAAAAAATGATAAATTCTTTTTCTTGTGCCAGTAGGGTGCTTAAATTGAGGTTGATTCTTTACCTCAGAACAAATAGGTTAGTTATGGGATACGTTTGGTGAGTGTGACATTAAAGGTGTGGTGCAGCGGCCAGGCAGCTGACTTCAAAGCACAGGGCTCACGGTTCGATCTCCGGCGGCAGCTCAGCTCAGCACCATGTGACTCTGGGCAATAGCACACTTAATTTCCACAATGGCCCCCAGCGCCTTGTGACCCGTAAGGGTGAGTAGTTTGCGCTTTACAAATACGGATTTTTTTTATTTTTGTCCTCCCCTTAAGCCGTCTACACTGGTGATGCTGCGGTGTTAAAAGAAGGACAAGAAGTGGACACCACAGAAAATAAGAATCACCCTAGACTCTGATTTACTTTCTATACAGGTCTCTGCCTTCATGACCTTTGAGACGATCAGTAGCAAGGCCAGTGCCATGGGTGCCAAAGGGCAAGCAATAAGTAGCAACTACTCCTGGCTGTAGGAGAGTAGGATCTGCCTCTTATGGTTACCCCCACTTTTTTGCTGATGTCTCACTGTTTTTCGACTTTAGTCTGGCTGGGGCCCTGCTATCCAGGACCCCAGCCTAGCTGCTTCCTCTCTAAATTGATTCCATGTACCTTAAGTACACTTCAGATTGGATTCTGGGGTGCCCTTGTAAGTCCCTAGTATATGGTATACTATGTACCCAGGGCATAGGTACCCCAGAGGCCTACCAGGGGCTGAAGCATGTATTGTGCCACCCCTGGAAGGTCATCCAAAATGACACCACAGGACTGCTACTGCAGCCTGAGTGAGGTGGTTCATGCACCCCTTACAGAGATATAGGTTCCCTATATCTCACCTATCACTGCACATAGAAACCTATCAGTCACCCCTATGGCAGGCCTTATCAATCCTGAAGGCAGGGTGCTTGGTTATATGTGAGAGGGTGCCCATGCATGAGCAGAGCCCCTCCTATCCGGGGTTGTCTGTGGTGCAGCCTGACCATATACTCTTAAGTGCATTATATCCTCGCGGTAAATGTTAACTTTGGGATGGCTGCACGGAAACATGTCGTGTTTGGTGTCAAACACCTTGGAATCATACCCCCACACCAGTAACTGGTGTGGGAGTATGATCCCACCCTTCTAGAGGGAAAGACATGACAGCACCGGTATACCCGGTACCAGCTAAACAGAGCCCTGGCATCACAAAATGGATGCTGCAGCCACAGACACGAGTCTGGCCTCCTGCTGCTGACCGAAACTCCGGCAGGGAGGCCTGGACAATAGGTTTCCTGTCTCAGGGAAGTGTTACCACCTCCCAGACAGGCCTTAGTGGATTGGGGCTGGGTGGGTGCACTCCAAGAGTGCTTTGAAGTCCTGCACTGGGGGCACGTTTGGTGTCCTCGTGCATACCCCAGTTCAAACCGGTTGCAGGGGCTGCCAGTACCCTGCTCTGGCGCGAAACTGGACAAAGGAAATGGGTGTAGCCACCCCTCTTTCCAAACCCTCCCACAGGTGGGTCCCCAGAGTTAGTCCAACCCCTTTCTTAGGTATAAGTAAGGAACCCCTGGCAACAGGACTTTAGATATCCCTGGACGAAACTCTGCAACTGAATCCTGGAACTTCGACACTCTACTAAAAACTAGAGGACTGAAGAAATCTCCCTTGGGGTCAAGGAGTGACTCCCCTGCTTGGCAGGCACCAACAAAGCATTTGACAGTCTGCATCTCCGAACCTCCCACCGGACTCCAAAGTACTTGCAGCCCAGGAAGAAGATTTCCAGACTTCTCAGAGGCCGACCCGAGTCCCCAGCAAAGCTGAGACCCGCAGCCCTCACGAGTGACGTGGAACCGGAACCCCTGGTCACCATGCACATTTGCTAGTGCATCAACTTTTCGACAACTCTTGAAGTCCTGCTTTGGGTTACTTGTAGCCCAGGCCCCGAGCACCATTTGCACTGAAGATTGTGAGCCTGCACTCCACGAGTGTTCCGTGGGCCCGCTTCTTGCATTTCCGCTTGAGGCTCCTTTGCAATCCCTGGTCCGTCAACTGGTGGGTCCCTGTGAAGGCAACTCTGATTTTCATTGAGCGTTTCTGGTTGCTCCAGATGTGCCCTAACTCCCCACTGAGTGGTGAGTCCCTCAGACCTTGCTGGGTTGCACCAAAGCATCTTTCTCCTTTCTGCATGGGTTGCTGTTGCCAAGGCTTGTTGTGTTCAATCCGGACACCAATGCTGCAGCACTCGACATCCTTTGTGGGACAGCTTGAATCCAGCTCCTGGTTGTCGTCGACGCCTCCTGGTCCTCGTGGCTGAAGATTCAAGCTTCACCTCTTTCACCTAAAGCACCCGACATCGGTGGGCATTCGACTATCGTGCCCCTGGTCACTGGCAAGTGACCCAGACTCTGTCCCCTCTGCTTTCAGGTTCTTCTCATCTCCGATCCAGGCTTGGATCTCTTCGGACACTTCGCATCTTTCCGGCAGCAGCACTTCGTTGCGCGGTAGGGGGGAGGTTTAACCCAGACTCTGTCCCTTCTGCTTTCAGGTTCTTCTCATCTCCGATCCAGGCTTGGATCTCTTTGGACACTTCGCATCTTCCCGGCAGCAGCACTTCGTTGCAGGCTGCCATTTAAATCGACGCCGCGACCCGACATCATTCGACACCTATGCACCCGGCTTCCCTGGGTGAGGTAACTCGAGTACTCCGGTGCTCCCGTGGGTGTTAACCCTAGAACTGTCTAAGTCCAAGAGGGTTTGGTCCTAGTCCATTTCTAAGTGTCCCTAAACTCTAAAACTCTTACCGCGACTTTCCCATAGACTTTAACGGAGCTCGCGGCTGTGTTCACACACTGCACACAGCCCCCGTGGGTCCCCTGTGTCACTACCTTGGGTGGTTCCTTGGGGTCCCAGCGATTCTACAGGCTCTAGGCCTTGTGTCTACTTAAGTCGTGGTTCTTATACCACTTTCTTAATATATGGTTTGGTACACCCCTAGGGCTAATCGTATATTGTGCTAATTCACTGTGCTATTTGACTTGTAACTTGTGTACTTTGACCTCTAGCCTCATAAAGAGACTATTGGGTAGTGTTTAGTAATAAATACATATATTTTATATATATACCTGGTGTGGTTCTCCTTTCATTTGGTCATTCACGAGATTATAACTGGTAAAACAACAGCTTAACACTCCTTCAAGACTTAGCCTGAAGGCTGCTCTCCATAGCTACCACTAGGATAGCTTTCACTAAATGTTGTCTTTAAACCTATCATCAATAAAGGTCGATTGGACTGGTGCAAGGTGCCCACTATAACTAGTGGACAGCATATGCCAGGCCAACTTCTCACATTGGTGTGCAGCGGTTGGATTCAAGCTTGCCCTGTTTTACCAGATAATCTCAAGTGTGTGACTAACTGAAAAACCACTGAGGTACATATAAATTCAAGCTTAGAAATACAGTAAGTTCTACTGAACTTAGAGTTGTGTGTCAAGGGCTTAGCACACCCTTTCTACAACTCAAGAGAGTTTAGTAGGCCACACTAGAGTAGGTAGTGCATACACCACACCTCACTAATGATGTCTTCAAGGCCAGGAACCAGTGGGTCCCTGCCAGAAGCCAGCGGACTTCTACCATCCAAGTATGACAACCTCCCATTCTTGGAATTGAGAGCATTGTGCAAGACTAGGAAGCTGAAGACAGGCAAAAGTGCCAACACCCAACGTCTCATGGAGATGCTTCTGTTGGATGATCTCAGAAGACCCCTAGGGTCTGAAGGGGTAGACAGAGAGGGTGGGGCAGAAGATGAGGAAGGGACCAGGGGTGAAAATACCCAGGACCTGACCTCTGAAACTGGCCAGGAAGATGACAATGATCTTGACCTGGAAAATCCAGCTCCTCCTGCATATGAGGAGGAGGACCAGAATGGCCTCCCCTTTGTCCCACCAGGAAGAGTTGTGAGTGTGCCTAGAAGGTCAAGATCTCCTTCTCAGGAGACTAACCATTCTGACACCTCAGTGGGGACCTCTGTTTCCTCTCATAGGAGGGAATCCTCTCATGAAAGGAAAGAGAGACTGCTCAAGTATGGAGAAGCTCAGCTTAGGATCAGAAGAGAGCAGTTGGCTATAGACAGGGAGTCCCTAGAGCTTCATAGACAAAGAAGAAAGTTGGGACTAGAGTCCCATGGTGGCAGCAACTTCCCTAGTGGTAGGGTAGTGGTAGAAGCCTGAGCAAGATTGTCCCTCCCTACCAGAGTGGGGATGACATCCACAAATGGATTACTGCACTGGAGAGGGCCTGTAAAGTTCAGAAGGTCCCCCAGGAGCAGTGGGCAGCAATCTTGTGGCTCTCCTTTGCAGACAAAGGTAGAGACAAGCTCCTCACTGTAAGAGAAGAGGATGCTGATGATTACCAAGTCCTGAAGAGTGCCCTGATAGATGGGTTTGGCCTAACCACTGAGCAATACAGGTTAAAGTTCAGAGATACGCAAAAGGCACAGACACAGGACTGGGTGGACTTTGTAGATTGTGCTACTAAGGCTCTGGAAGGCTGGTTACTTGGCAGTAAGGTGTGTGACTTCAAAGGATTGTATAATTTAATCATGAGGGAGCAGATTCTTAATAACTGTCAGAATCAGTTGCTACATCAGTACCTGCTTGACTCTGATCTGACCTCTCCCCAAGAATTGGGAAAGAAGGCAGACAAATGGGTCAGAACCAGGGTGAAGCAGAAGGAACAGAACCAAGGTGGTGACCAGAAGAAGCAAGATTCCAAAAACTCTGACAAGGGTGGGGAAAAGGGTAAAGACCAGAAGTCTTCTCAAGGTGCCCAAAAATCTGCATCTGGTGGGGAATCCCAATCTACTAAAGGAAAAGGCCAAAAGAAACCATGGTGCAAAATCTGTAAGCAGAAGACTCACTGGACAAGTGATTGCACCAAGTCCATAGACTATAATCCAGCCACCATTGCCCCTAAGGCAACTGTTCCCCCTAGTCCAGCTACAAATGGTGGTGGAAATGCTCAGAATAAGGGTTTAGTAGGGTTGACCCTGGGTACTGAGATGGGCTCTGGCCTGGTCAGAGTGCCAACTCAGGCTGTCCTATTCTGTGATGGGGGCATGGATATGTCCCCCTTAGTGAGTCCCAATAATTTGGGCAAGTACAGACAGCAGCCTTTAATTAATGGAAGAGAGGCTTTGGCATTCAGGGACACGGGAGCAAGTGTCACCATGGTGACAAAAGATCTTGGGGATCCTGGGCAGATTATACTTGGTGAAATGTACCAAGTGACCAATGCTAGCAATGTCAGAACTGACCATTCTCTGCCAGTTGTTAACTTCTCCTGGGGAGGGGTAACTGGCCTTAAGAAGGTGGTGGTGAGTGCAGACCTACCAGTCGAATGCTTGCTTGGCAATGATCTTGAAACCTCAGCTTGGGCAGAGGTGGAGCTCAGGAAACATGCAGAAATGCTAGGGATCCCTGCACATGTTTTTGCTGTGACTAGGTCACAGGCAAAAATGTCAAAAGCTGAACAGGCCCTGGATTCTGGAACAATGGACCAGGTGCCTCCCAAGAGGAGGAGCAGTAGGGTTAAGGCAGTGCCTTCCCCCTTGGCTCAGGAAGAAGATCAGTCTTTTGAGGAAGATGATCTCAGGCCTGAAGAAGGAACTGTCCCAGAGGAGTTTGAACCTGATCAGGTTGAGTTCTTGGGGACAGGGGGCCCTTCCAGGGCAGATCTGAGCCAGGAGCAGCTGAGCTGCCCCTCTCTTGAGCCCCTCAGACAGCAAGCTGCTGCTGAGGCTGCTGGGAATGCTAGTGGCACCCATAAGATATATTGGGATGATGGACTCCTATACTCAGAGAGTAGAGACCCCAAGCCTGGAACAGCCAGGAGGTTGGTTATACCTCTGAAGTTCAGGGGCTTCCTATTGACACTAGCCCATGATATTCCCTTAGCAGGTCACCTGGGCCAGAACAAGACTTGGGACAGAATTGTCCCTCACTTTCACTGGCCCCACATGTCTGAAGACACCAAGGAGTTTTGTCGCTCCTGTGTAACCTGCCAAGCCAGTGGGAAGGCAGGTGGCACCACAAAGGCCCCCTGATACCACTACCTGTGGTGGGGGTTCCCTTTGAGAGGGTGGGGATTGACATAGTTGGTCCCATGGATCCCCAAACAGCATCTGGGCACAGGTTTATCCTGGTGGTGGTGGACCATGCCACCAGGTACCCAGAAGCCATTCCCCTTAGGACCACTACAGCACCTTTGGTGGCAAGGGCCCTCCTGGGAATTTTCTCAAGAGTGGGCTTTCCTAAGGAGGTAGTATCTGACAGAGGTGCAAACTTTATGTCCAGTTACTTGACTGCAATGTGGAAGGAGTGTGGAGTGACTTATAAGTTCACCACACCCTATCACCCACAATGCAATGGTTTAGTTGAGAGATTCAACAAAACCTTGAAGGGCATGATTAAAGGGCTCCCAGAAAAGCTTAGGCGAAAATGGGACATACTCTTGCCCTGCCTTTTATTTGCATACAGGGAGGTGCCTCAAAAGGGAGTTGGCTACAGCCCTTTTGAACTTTTGTTTGGCCATCCTGTCAGGGGTCCATTGTGTCTGGTGAAGGAAGGTTGGGAGTTACCTCTCAAACCCCTAAACAGGACATAGTGGACTATGTACTTGGTCTCCGCTCCAGGATGGCTGAGTACATGAAAAAGGCAACCAAAAACCTTGAGGCTAGCCAGGAATTACAGAAAGCCTGGCATGACCAAAGGCTGTGCTGACTGTTTACCAGCCAGGGCAGAAGGTGTGGGTGCTGGAGCCAGTGGCCCCAGCAGCCCTCCAAGACAAGTGGAGTGGCCCCCAAACCATTGTTGAACAGAAGGGAGAGGTTACCTATCTGGTAGACCTGGGAACTCCCAGGAGCCCCCACAGGGTGCTCCATGTCAACAGGCTGAAGCCATATGTGGACAGGGCTGACATGGGCTTGCTCATGGCAACTGATGAGGACAGGAGGAGGAGAGTGACCCTCTCCCTGACCTGCTCTCACAGAACCCTGATGATGGGTCAGTAGATGGTGTAGCCTTAGCAGGCAGCCTCACTGCCCAGCAGCAAACTGATTGTAGACAGGTGCTCAATCAGTTCAGACACATGTTTTCTCTGACTCCAAGTCAGACCACCTGGTGCACTCATGAAGTGGACACTGGGGACAGTCTGCCTGTTAAAAGTAAGATTTACAGGCAACCCGACCAAGTCAGGGACGGTATCAGGACAGAAGTCCAGAAAATGTTGAAACTAGGTGTCATTGAGCCTTCAGATAGCCCTTGGGCTAGTCCAGTGGTCCTGGTGCCAAAACCTCACACCAAAGATGGTAAGAGAGAGATGAGGTTTTGTGTGGACTACAGAGGCCTCAATGCAGTCACTAGGACTGATGCCCATCCAATCCCCAGGGCAGATGAGCTAATAGACACTTTGGCCTCAGCCAAGTATCTAAGCACATTTGACCTAACAGCTGGCTACTGGCAGATCAGACTAGCTGATGATGCAAAGCCAAAAACTGCATTTTCTACCCCTGGTGGGCTTTACCAATTTGTGGTGATGCCCTTTGGTTTGAAGAATGCACCTGCCACTTTTCAGAGGTTGGTGAACACAGTCCTTACAGGTCTGGAAGCCTATAGTGCAGCATATCTAGATGATATTGCTGTCTTTAGCTCCACCTGGGAGGATCACCTGGTCCACCTCAGAAATGTTTTAGAGGCCCTGCAGAAGGCAGGCCTCACTATCAAGGCCACCAAGTGCCAGATAGGGCAGAGTCAGGTTGTGTACCTGGGCCACCTTGTGGGTGGAGGCCAGGTTCAACCATTGCAGAGCAAAATCCAGACCATCTTGGACTGGGTTGCTCCAACTACCCTGACTCAGGTGAGAGCCTTTTTAGGCCTGACTGGGTACTACAGAAGATTTGTCAAGGGGTATGGATCAATAGTGACACCCCTGAATGACTTAACCTCTAAGAAAATGCCCAAAAAGCTTCAGTGGACAGTTAGCTGTCAAAAGGCATTTGATGACCTGAAGCAGGCCATGTGCACTGCTCCCATTCTGCAGAGTCCTGATTACTGCAAAAGGTTCATTGTGCAAACAGATGCATCTGAGTTGGGGGTAGGGGCTGTACTATCACAGTTGAATGATGAAGGTCAGGATCAGCCAGTAGCTTTTATTAGCAGAAGGCTGACCCCCAGAGAGAAACGTTGGTCAGCCATTGAGAGGGAGGCCTTTGCTGTGGTTTGGGCTCTGAAGAAGCTGAGGTCATACTTGTTTGGCACTCACTTCCTTGTTCAGACAGACCATAAGCCCCTCTTATGGCTAAAACAGATGAAGGGTGAAAACCCCAAACTTTTGAGGTGGTCCATTTCCCTACAGGGGATGGACTATACAGTGGAACATAGACCTGGGAGTAACCATGCCAATGCAGATGGACTCTCCAGATATTTCCACTTAGAACATGAAGACTTAACTGGTCAAGGTTAGTTTAATGTCCCTGCGTTTGGGGGGTGGGGAGTTGTGTAGGGGAATAGGATCTGCCTCTTATGGTTACCCCCACTTTTTTGCTGATGTCTCACTGTTTTTCGACTTTAGTCTGGCTGGGGCCCTGCTATCCAGGACCCCAGCCTAGCTGCTTCCTCTCTAAATTGATTCCATGTACCTTAAGTACACTTCAGATTGGATTCTGGGGTGCCCTTGTAAGTCCCTAGTATTTGGTATACTTTGTACCCAGGGCATAGGTACCCCAGAGGCCTACCAGGGGCTGAAGCATGTATTGTGCCACCCCTGTAAGGTCATCCAAAATGACACCACAGGACTGCTACTGCAGCCTGAGTGAGGTGGTGCATGCACCCCTTACAGAGATATAGGTTCCCTATATCTCACCTATCACTGCACATAGAAACCTATCAGTCACCCCTATGGCAGGCCTTATCAATCCTGAAGGCAGGGTGCTTGGTTATATGTGAGAGGGTGCCCATGCATGAGCAAAGCCCCTCTGCAGCCCTCAGAATCTCCTATCCGGGGTTGTCTGTGGTGCAGCCTGACCATATACTCTTAAGTGCATTATATCCTCGCGGTAAATGTTAACTTTGGGATGGCTGCACGGAAACATGTCGTGTTTGGTGTCAAACACCTTGGAATAATACCCCCACACCAGTAACTGGTGTGGGAGTATGATCCCACTCTTCTAGAGGGAAAGACATGACAGCACCGGTATACCCGGTACCAGCTAAACAGAGCCCTGGCATCACAAAATGGATGCTGCAGCCACAGACACGAGTCTGGCCTCCTGCTGCTGACCGAAACTCCGGCAGCGGAGGCCTGCACAATAGGTTTCCTGTCTCAGGGAGGTGTTACCACCTCCCAGACAGGCCTTAGTGGATTGGGGCTGGGTGGGTGCACTCCAAGAGTGCTTTGAAGTCCTGCACTGGGGGCACATTTGGTGTCCTCGTGCATACCCCAGTTCAAACCGGTTGCAGGGGCTGCCAGCCCCTGCTCTGGCATGAAACTGGACAAAGGAAATGGGTGTAGACACCCCTCTTTCCAAACCCTCCCATAGCTGGGTCCCCAGAGTTAGTCCAACCCCTTTCTTAGGTATAAGTAAGGAACCCCTGGCAACAGGACTTTAGATATCCCTGGATGAAACTCTGCAACTGAATCCTGGAACTTCGACGCTCTACTAAAGACTAGAGGACTGAAGAAATCTCCCTTGGGGTCAAGGAGTGACTCCCCTGCTTGGCAGGTACCAACGAAGCATTTGACGGTCTGCATCTCCGAAGCTCCCGCCGGACTCCGAAGTACTTGCAGCCCAGGAGGAGGATTTCCAGACTTCTCAGAGGCCGACCCGAGTCCCCAGCAAAGCTGAGACCCGCAGCCCTCACGAGTGACGTGGACCCGGAACCCCTTGTCACCGTGCATATTTGCTAGTGCATCAACTTTTCGACAACTCATGAAGTCCTGCTTTGGGTTACTTGTAGCCCAGGCCCCGAGCACCATTTGCACTGAAGATTGTGAGCCTGCACTCCACGAGTGTTCCGTGGGCTCGCTTCTTGCATTTCTGCTTGAGGCTCCTTTGCGATCCCTGGTCCATCAACTGGTGTGTCACTGTGAAGGCAACTCTGATTTTCATTGGGTGTTTCTGGTTGCTCCAGATGTGCCCTAACTCCCCACCGAGTGGTGAGTCCCTCAGACCTTGATGGTCTGCACAGAAGCGTCTTTCTCCTTTCTGCGTGGGTTACTGTTGCCAAGGCTTGTTGTGTTCAATCCAGACACCAACACTGCAGCACTCGACATTCTTTGTGGGGCAGCTCGAATCCAGCTCCTGTTTGTCGTCGACACCTCCTGGTCCTCGTGGCTGAAGAGTCAAGCTTCACCTCTTTCACCTAAAGCACCCGACATCGGTGGGCATTCGACTATCGTGCCCCTGGTCACTGGCAAGTGACCCAGACTCTGTCCCCTCTGCTTTCAGGTTCTTCTCATCTCCGATCCAGGCTTGGATCTCTTCGGACACTTCGCATCTTTCCGGCAGCAGCACTTCGTTGCGCGGTAGGGGGGAGGTTTAATTTAAAATTAAAAAATAAAAGTTTAACTAACCTTCGCCGGCCCGGTCCAGTCCCACGTCGCGTCTGCATCTCTCTCTGCTTTTCACAGGAAGCAGGCAGCCTCCCTCCCCTCCCCTAAGCCAATCACAATGCTGCAATGGCAGCGTTGTGTTTGGCTGGGACGCCGACCACACAGGCGTCTATGGGGAGGCCATTTTCTCCATGTAGGCTGCATGCAGCCTACATGGAGAAAAGGGAGAGTGCGCATGACTGGTTTGGTCTGCCCAGGGGCCGACCGAGCAGTCAGCGCCCTCAGAGTGGGCAAGCCACTCCTCCCCTGCCCTCCAGCAGGACCGCCCACCAGCCTGCCCCCAACCAAACCAGTGCGAGAAAGCAGTGGGGCGGCGCACCTCTGCCCACATGGAGGAGCTTCCCCTGGGAGAGGGTGTGGATATTCTCTCTGGAGACCCTGAAACACAACAAGCATTGGCAAAGCCAATAGGCCTGGCTTGCATTTTGAAGTCCAACTAAACTATTTTTTTTTTAAAACAGCTTGCTGCTTTGAAAAGATTGCTTTCTGTATATCTGTGAGATAAAATAAAAATTGTGCCTGATTCAGTATACGCTTGATTTGCAAAATAGCCGCTAATGCATTATAATGCAAGTTCTCAATGGGACACCAAACAGACAATAGTGGGCGGTAAAATAGAAATACTCCTAAGGGTGGAGTAACAGCTCACTCTCTGTATATCTTAAAGAATTGGTAACAATAGGTCATGCAGACAGCTGTGTTGTGAATCAAAATCTAAAAATAGTGCTCTAGGGGGATATAGCCAGCTTCGGGCAGCGCAGACCACCGCCACTCTTCCACCCCCCTCCCACCTTACGTGACAGTCCACTGCCAGAGATTCTGTGACCATAAGGAGTTGGAATATGCACTACCTCATAATCAGCAGCGATCGGGCAAAGGTAGCACTTTTTCGAGTCAGACAGCAATTAACCACTGATGAATTGATAATAGGTTTGAATTAACACCTACTTGTAAAAGGTAATAGCCACTGGTGCCATGCTTCAATCTTAAAATTGGTTTAATTATTTACGTACCTTATGAGAGTTTATTTTCACAAGGCGCAGCATGCTGTTTGATAGCTCAATTAACGCAGTCATCTACCGTTTACTGTGCGGGATATGAGGTTCATAGGTATATATTGGTTTTCCTACTTGAATTCATCATTCCAGAATTAACCACAACACTATTGCTGATAAATAGCAGCCACTGCTTAATATTTTGAAAAATGAGTTCAGGAGACCAATGTTTTTGTTGGGAGCCTGACACGGGTGGCGCTGAATGCCCGGATTGGTGAATACCATCAGTGCCTTGACTCGTTTAAAAGTTATGATCTTCGACCACCATCCACTTCCTATCTCCTTACTTCAACATTGCAGGTTCTTTTAATCCCTATTTTCTCGCTGATTTCCTATGTCCTTCTACTTCCTCTTTGGTTCACCCCTTTGTCTTTCTTTTTCATGCTCTGGGGCAAAGTTTGATGATCAAAAATAAGTCCTGGTCACCAATTATAAATGCTGGTGCCACCAGCTGCAAACACCTGCACAAATTAAGGGACCAGCTTGCTTATATTGTCACCAGTAAGTTACAGACAATAAATAATATAAGTGTCCAGAAACACATGACCACCTATCAAAACCGGTGCTGTTATAGCTCCAGTCATCTATGACCAGCCACCCAGAACAGCCTCTCGTTGAGGATGTGAGAAATCCCAAGTTTCCTCTCACAAACTTCCCAATATTCAAAAAGATACTGTGACTAACATCCACAGTTTCAAAAGTTTCTGCATGTGGATTTTCACATTGAAATCGGGCCTTTTAAGCCCATAGTAAGTTAAAAAAAAAGTTAAGGCAAATCCATTTCAGCAAGGAAAACTGTTTTAAAGTGGACTCGCGAGAAAACAGAACATCCCTTTTCAGCACCACTCACACCTGTGAGAAAATATTGACTGTTTGCAGGGCAGACCGACACCAGTGTTCAAACGGAAGAAAAGCAGGAGGATCCGCGAACAAGCAGTGGTCAGTAATCAGGATACACATGTGACTTCGCTCGCGTACTAAAATCTTCGCACAATGCTACTCTTCTGTTCCCAGCAAGGCGCATGCGCTTGAGCCGGAGTCTCAGGATCACAAAGGTGCTTCTTTAGGTCTCCCCCTCCCTACTGTTCTTTGTCGTAAGACAGAGGGGCATATTTACAAGGGGATTGCGGCACAGGAACATCAATTTTACCGGCGTTCCTGTGATTCCTGTGGCACAATGCCCTGCTCCATATATACAAAGTGGCATTAAGCCACTTATTTGTGGCTTAATGCAACTTTGTAAATATGGTACCCTTTCACGCAGTTGTCTACATGAAAGGGGCATGCAATGGGTGTTGCTGTGGGCATTCCATCGCAACACCTACTGCTTTTTGAAGCTGCCCCAGATTTACAAGGATATGTAAATCTGAGGCAGCGCAAAAAAATAACGCCATGCAATAGCAGGCGTTGGAATGGTGCAACGAGGAGAAATACTTTTATTTCTCCTCGTGTTTGCTTTTTCAAAGTGTGCTGCATTCTGCAGCACACATAGAAAGAGCAAAACGCCATTAATGATTGTTTATGTGCAGGAAGGTGTCCCAACAACAAACAAAAGCAAAAAAGACAACTAACAAAATAATGTCATGAAGTCGCATGTATGGTGACTGCTGATTAAGCAAGCCTTTTCCAGCCTTTGGACGGTCCCCCACCTGTGTTCTTCCAAGACTTCAGAAGCATTGCCCAGGAGACCTTCATTTTATGAAAAATGCTTACAGCCTTTTTGGCTACACTGTCGTAAATCACACAATAAGGAAATGAGTATTGTGTCTTCACATACTTGCGGCGTTGCGGTACACGCTACATCTGTGACTGCCCTTTCATTAAGTCATGCAGGCTCAGTAGGGGTAGAAACAGGTGGCTAGTTGGAATTTTTGAAAAGCATAACTTTTGTGCCTTCAGCTATGTTTCAAATCTCCTCCCAACAGTTTCTATCTACGACACATCCAGGCAAGAGATGCTCACATGGTGCAAGACCTTAATCCTAGATATTAAAAAGATGAACGTGCAGGATTAAATCTTAATTTACAGATCCAGGCCACAGTGGCCTTACAAGATCCCATAGAGGCTGTGTGCTGAAACCAATTAAAGCCACTTTCACTGCTCTGGAGTACAGGGATATAGTTTGCTGGCAATGAGCTGGTGCTAAGTGGTTCTTATCAATGGCAGACAGGCCTTTTATTCCACCAGGCATTTCCCCAGTGGGTTGGAGTCTTCGAAAACCAAGGGCTGTTCCTGGTGCCTTTGTCACTTTCCCAAGCTTCGCAAGATCAATCACAGCAGATGGGGGAGGAAACTTGATGAGAGAGGGAGGGGAGAATGTGGAGAGAAAGGGAGAAGAGAGAGAAGGAGAGAGAGAGAATAGATGGATGGAAAGAGAGAAACATTGTGCGAGAAGACGAGAAGATGGGATTGTTTGAGCATTTTTACCAGGGCAGCTTTTGGTTCGCAAGTCTGAAGCCTGGTTCTTGTATGGTGGTGAGAGTAGTGGCAGGACTTCGCCTCCAACAAAACTGTCATGTAGTTGGTTTTCAGTCATAGCATATTCAAGAGAGAGTAGGATATTGTTTTTATAAAGGGGATGAATTTCTGCAAAAAAAGTAGGTTTCACAGAAGAAAAGCCAAAAGAAAACCTACTTTTAGTAGGAGCATTTTCCCACTAGGTAACTTCACCCGAGGCAAAGTTATAAGACATCGCAATTTCACAAAGTGCTAAATATGTGAACTTGACTGTGGACTTTTATTTTATCATCTCGCTAGCCTGAGAGTGCTCAGCCCACCATGTCGTACTCTACCGTTCGCCTTGGTGGTGGGTAGTGAAGGCAGAACCATCCCGGGAGCTATTACAGGAGTGGTACCTTGAGCTACTGTGGTGGGCCACCATAGGAAAAGAGAATCCCATGGGAGGTGGGGCACTCTCTGGCCACTAACGTTTCCACACTCGCTTCCCCATGAATCATCCTCTTACTGTGCCCCGCATTTCCACCACTCACTGTATGGGCAGTGCAGTGTTTGTTCCCCACAAATTCTTGTATAATGCCACTCTTTAATTCAACCGCTCACTCTTGGCACAGCTCTTGCTTATTACACACCACATTTAATGCCTTCACACTATTATTCATTCATTCGCCTTCAGTGTGTTTTCTTCACTTGCTCCTCTCACTGCACAGTGCATGCCCCTAGGTATGTCTGAACTGTGTGCTTTCCTGCTGTGCGGTGCTTAGTGGCACACACTTATAGGCTGCCCTGTGCATCTGGTCCTCTTCACTCTAGAGTGTTTCTTCATCAGGTGTGGCCTTCAGTGTGCTTCTCCCGTACAAGCTACTGATGCCGGGCCTGAGTCACAAAGGTAACATCATTCGCTACCTCCATCATTTTCTGAGGGAGAATGTTGTTGCAGTACCAGTGGTTGACCATGTGTGGTGGTGGACTTACTACTGTTTTTTAGCAATAACTTACTCTCAGATTTTGTGAATAACCAAAAGTAGTAAACTGACTCAAATCTGTAAATTACTCATAAGTGGCAGTTACCGTTGTGAATTAGGCTCACAGTGTCTGAACAGCACTTCTCCACACATTTTCTGCACAGTGGATCTCCCGAATTCCCTCTCTGTGCTGTGCTTTCCTCTCTCTCATTCTCTGTACTGTACTATATCCCAACTGACGGCCCTCATTCTCTGACATGAATGCTCCCCCAACTGACGTCTCTGACTCCCTGTGTAGTGTGCCCCTCTTACTCTCTGCAGTGCTCCCATCTTGCTCTCTATGCATTGCTCCTCTCTCGCTCTCTCTGCAATGCTCCCCTTTCGCTAGATGTGCAGTGCTCCCCTCTCGCTAGATGTGCAGTGCTCCCCTCTTGCTAGCTGTGCAGTGCTCCCCTCTCGCTAACTGTGCAGTGCTCCCCTCTCGCTAGCTGTGCAGTGCTCCCCTCTTGCTAGCTGTGCAGTGCTCCCCTCTCGCTAGCTGTGCAGTGCTCCCCTCTCGCTAGCTGTGCAGTACTCCCCTCTCGCTAGCTATGCAGTGCTCCCCTCTCACTCTCTGTGCAATGCTCCCCTTTCGCTAGATGTGCAGTGCTCCCCTCTTGCTAGATGTGCAGTGCTCCCCTCTTGCTAGATGTGCAGTGCTCCCCTCTCGCTAGATGTGCAGTGCTCCCCTCTCGCTAGCTGTGCAGTGCTCCCCTCTCGCTAGCTGTGCAGTGCTCCCCTCTCGCTAGCTGTGCAGGGCTCCCCTCTCACTAGCTGTGCGGTGCTCTCCTCTCGCTCTCTGCGCAGTGCTCCCCTCTCGCTCTTTGCGCAGTGCTTCTCACTCACTAGCTGCACAGTGCTCCCCTCTCACTAGTGGTGTAGTGCTCCCCTCTCGCTCTCTGCGCAGTGCTCCCCTCTCACTCGCTGTGCAGTGCTCCCCTCTCACTAGTGGTGTAGTGCTCCCCTCTCGCTCTCTGCGCAGTGCTCCCCTCTCACTCGCTGTGCAGTGCTCCCCTCTCACTAGTGGTGTAGTGCTCCCCTCTTGCTCTCTACACAGTGCTCCCCTCTCACTAGCTGTGCGGTGCTCTCCTCTCGCTCTCTGCGCAGTGCTTCTCACTCACTAGCTGCACAGTGCTCCCCTCTCACTAGTGGTGTAGTGCTCCCCTCTCGCTCTCTGCGCAGTGCTCCCCTCTCACTCGCTGTGCAGTGCTCCCCTCTCACTAGTGGTGTAGTGCTCCCCTCTTGCTCTCTGCACAGTGCTCCCCTCTCGTTCTCTGCACAGTGATCTCCTCTTGCTCTCTGCCCAGTGCTCCCCTCTCACTAGCTGTGCAGTGCTCCCCTCTCACTAGCTGTGCAGTGCTCCCCCTCGCAATCTCCATGCTGTACTCCACCCCAACCGACGATTATCATTATCTGCACCTTGATTCTTCCACTCAGATTCCCTATACCATACTCCACCCTGGGAGATAACTTTCACTCCCTGTGCAGTGCTCCTGAATGCCGCTCATTCTCTGTACGTCATGCGCCCCAGTGATTCTCACTGCCTCTGCAGTGCTGCCCTCTTATTCTCTGTACCACACTCCACCTCAGTTGACGTCTCTACAATGGTACTCCTTCTCCTCTGATTCTCTGTAGTGTTTTCCCCACAGTGCTTATCTATTACTCACCCCACTACTTCAGTGCACATTGCTTTTTACTCACCCCTGCTCTCTCCCTGCACAGAGCTTCTCATTCACTGTTGCCTAATCCGTGAAAAGAGCTTCTCACTCACTCCTGCTCTCTCCCTGCACAGAGCTAGTTCTTCATTCCTTACTCCATGCACAGTGCTTCTCACTCCTGTTCTCTCCCTGCACAGTGCTTCTCACTCACTCCTTACTCCAGCACAGAGTTTCTCACTCACTATTGTGCACTCCCTCCTAAGAGCTTCTCACTCACTTCTTACTCCATGCAAAGTGCTTCTCACTCACTCCTTCTCTCTCCCGGCACAGTGCTTCTCACTCACTCTTTACTCTGTGCAAGGTGCTTCTCACTCACTCCTGCTCTCTCCCTGCACAAAGCTTCTCACTCACTCTTGATCTCTCCCTTCACAGAGCTTCTCACTCACTCTTGTGCACTCCCTGCTAAGAGCTTCTCACTCAATCCTTACTCCGTGCACAGTTCTTCTCACTCACTCCTACACTCTCCCGTCATAGAGCTTCTCACTCACTCCTGCTCTCTCCCGGCACAGTGCTCCTCACCCAATCCTGCTCTCTCCCTCCACAGAGCTTCTCACTCACTCCTGCTCTCTCCCTGCACAGTGCCCCTCACCCAATCCTGCTCTCCCCCTGCACAGAGCTTCTCACTCATACCTGCTCTCTCCCTGCACAGTGCTCCTCATCCAATCCTTCTCTCTCCCTGCACAGAGCTTCTCACTCACTCCTGCTCTCTCCCTGCACAGAGCTTCTCACTCACTCCTGCTCTCTCCCTGCACACTGCTTCTCACTCACTCCTGCTCTCTCCCTGCAGAGAGCTTCTCACTTACTCCTTACTCCTTGTACAGAGCTTCTCACTCACTCCTGCTCACCCTGCATAGTGCTTCTCATCCAATCCTGTTCTCTCCCTGCACAGAGCTTCTCACTCACTCCTGCTCTCTTCCTGCATAGAGCTTCTCACTCACTCCTGCTCTCTCCCTGCACAGTGCTTCTCACTCACTCCTTACTCCCTGCACAGAGCTTCTCATTCACTCTTGCCTACTCCGTGCAAAGAGCTTCTCACTCACTCCTGCTCACCCTGCATAGTGCTTCTCATCCAATCCTGTTCTCTCCCTGCACAGAGCTTCCCACTCACTCCTGCTCTCTTCCTGCATAGAGCTTCTCACTCACTCCTGCTCTCTCCCTGCACAGTGCTTCTCACTCCTCCTTACTCTCTGCACAGTGCTTCTCACTCACTCCTGCTCTCTACCTGCACAGGGCTTCTCACTCACTCATGCTCTCTCCCTGCACAGTGCTTCTCACCCAGTCCTGCTCTCTCCCTGCACTGTGCTTCTCACTCACTCCTTAGTCCCTGCACAGTGCTTCTCACTCACTACTCCCTGCAGAGTGCTTCTCACTGACTCCTGCTCTCTCCCTGCACAGTGCTTCTCACTCACTCCTGCTCTCTCCCTGCACAGAGCTTCTCACTCACTCCTACTCTCTCGCTGCACAGTGCTCCTCACCCAATCCTGCTCTCTCCCTGCACAGAGCTTCTCACTCACTCCTTACTCCGTGCAGGGAGCTTACCACTCACTCCTGCTCTCTTCCTGCATAGAGCTTCTAAATCACTCCTGGTCTCTTCCTGCATAGAGTTTCTCACTCTCTCCTGCTCTCTCCCTGCACAGTGCTTCTCACCCACTCCTGATCTCTCCCTGCACAGTGCTCCTCACCCAATCCTGCTCTCTACCTGCACACTGCTTGTCACTCACTCCCTGCTCCCTCTCTTCACAGTGCTTCTCACCCAGTCCTGATCTCTCCCTGCAAAGTGTTTCTCACTCACTCCTTACTCCCTGCACAGTGCTTCTCACTCCTGCTCTCTCCCTGCACAGTGCTCCTCGCTCAATCCTGTTCTCTCCCTGCACAGTGCTTGTCACTCACTCCTTCTCTCTCCCTCCACAGTGCTCCTCACCCAATCCTGTTCTCTCCCTGCACAGAGCCTCTCACTCACTCCTGCTCTCTCCATGCACAGTGCTTCTCACTCAATCCTGCTCTCTCCCTTCACAGATATTCTCACTCACACCTGCTCTCTCCCTGCACAGTTCTCCTCACCCAATCCTGCTCTCTCCCTGCACAGAGCTTCTCACTCACTCCTGCTCTCTACCTGCACAGTGCTCCTCACCCAATCCTGCTCTCTCCCTGCACAGAGCTTCTCACTCACTCCTGCTCTCTCCCTGCACTGTGCTTCTCACTCACTCCTTAGTCCCTGCACAGTGCATCTCACTCACTACTCCCTGCAGAGTGCTTCGCACTGACTCCTGCTCTCTCCCTGCACAGTGCTTCTCACTCACTCCTGCTCTCTCCCTGCACAGAGCTTCTCACTCACTCCTGCTCTCTCCCTGAACAGTGCTCCTCACCCAATCCTGCTCTCTCCCTGCACAGAGCTTCCCACTCACTCCTGCTCTCTTCCTGCATAGAGCTTCTAACTCACTCCTGGTCTCTTCCTGCATAGAGTTTCTCACTCTCTCCTGCTCTCTCCCTGCACAGTGCTTCTCACTCACTCCTGCTCTCTCCCTGCACACTGCTTGTCACTCACTCCTGCTCCCTCTCTTCACAGTGCTTCTCACCCACTCCTGATCTCTCCCTGCAAAGTGTTTCTCACTCACTCCTTACTCCCTGCACAGTGCTTCTCACTCCTGCTCTCTCCCTGCACAGTGCTCCTCGCTCAATCCTGCTCTCTACTTGCACAGTGCTTGTCACTCACTCCTTCTCTCTCCCTCTACAGTGCTCCTCACCCAATCCTGTTCTCTCCCTGCACAGAGCCTCTCACTCACTCCTGCTCTCTCCCTGCACAGTGCTTCTCACTCACTCCTGCTCTCTCCCTGCACAGTGCTTCTCACTCACTCCTGCTCTCTCCATGCACAGTGCTCCTCACTCAATCCTGCTCTCTCCCTTCACAGAGATTCTCACTCACTCCTGCTCTCTCCCTGAACAGCTCTCCTCACCCAATCCTGCTCTCTCCCCGCACAGAGCTTCTCACTCACTCCTGCTCTCTTCCTGCACAATGCTCCTCACCCAATCCTGCTCTCTCCCTGCACAGAGCTTCTTACTCCTGCTCTCTCCCTGCACAGTGCTTCTCACTCAATCCTGCTCTCTCCCTGCACAGAGCTTCTTACTCACTCCTTACTCCTTCTACAGAGCTTCTCACTCACTCCTGCTCTCTCCTTGCACAGAGCTTCTCATTCACGCTTGCCTACTCTGGGCAAAGAGCTTCTCACTCACTACTGCTCACCCTGCACAGTGCTTCTCACCCAATCATGCTCTCTCTCTGCACAGAGCTTCTCACTCACTCCTGCTCTCTTCCTGCATAGAGCTTCTCACTCACTCCTGCTCTCTCCCTGCACAGTGCTTCTCACTCACTACTTACTCTCTGCACAGTGCTTCTCACTCACTCCTGCTCTCTACCTGCAGAGGGCTTCTCACTCACTCCTGCTCTCTCCCTGCACAGTGCTTCTCACACAGTCCTGCTCTCTCCCTGCACTGTGCTTCTCACTCACTCCTTAGTCCCTGCACAGTGCTTCTCACTCACTACTCCCTGCACAGTGCTTCTCACTGACTCCTGCTCTCTTCCTGCACAGTGCTTCTCACCCACCCATGCTCTCTCCCTGCACAGAGCTTCTCACTCACTCCTGCTCTCTCCCTGCACACTGTTTCTCACTCACTCCTGCTCTCTCTCTGCACAGTGCTTCTCACCCAGTCCTGATCTCACCCTGCAATGTGCTTCTCACTCACTCCTTACTCCCTGCACAGTGCTTCTCACTCCTGCTCTCTCCCGGCACAGCGCTCCTCACCCAATCCTGCTCTCTCCCTGCACAGAGCTTCTCAATCACTCCTGCTCTCTTCCTGCACAGTGCTTCTCACTCACTCCTGCTCTCTCCCTGCACAGTGCTCCTCACTCAATCCTGCTCTCTCCCTGCACAGAGCTCCTCACTAAATCCTGCTCTCCCCCTGCACAGAGCTTCTCACTGACTCCTGCTCTCTCCCTGCACAGTGCTTCTCACTCACTCCTGCTCTCTCCCTGCACAGAGCTTCTCACTCACTCCTACTCTCTCCCTGCACAGTGCTCCTCACCCAATCCTGCTCTCTCCCTGCACAGATTTTTCTCACTCACTCCTTACTCCCTGCACGGAGCTTCTCACTCACTCCTGCTTTCTCCCTTCACAGAGCTTCTCACTCACTCCTGCTCTCTCCCTTCACAGAGCTTCTCACTCACTCCTGCTCTCTCCCTGCACAGAGCTTCTCACTCACTCCTTACTCCTTGTACAGAGCTTCTCACTCACTCCTGCTCTCTCCTTGCACAGAGCTTCTCATTCACTCTTGCCTACTCCGTGCAAAGAGCTTCCCACCCACTCCTGCTCACCCTGCACAGTGCTTCTCACCCAATCCTGTTCTCTCCCTGCACAGAGCTTCTCACTCACTCCTGCTCTCTTCCTGCACAGAGCTTCTCACTCACTCCTGCTTTCTCCCTGCAAAGTGCTTATCACTCACTCCTGCTCTCTACCTGCACAGGGCTTCTCACTCACTCCCGCTCTCTCCCTGCACAGTGCTTCTCACCCAGTCCTGCTCTCTCCCTGCACTGTGCTTCTCACTCACTCCTTACTCCCTGCACAGTGCTTCTCACTCACTCCTGCTCTCTCCCTGCACAGTACTCCTCACCCAATCCTGCTCTCTACCTGCACAGTGCTTCTCACTGACTCCTGCTCTCTCCCTGCACAGTGCTCCTCACCCAATCCTGCTCTCTACCTGCAAAGTGCTTCTCACTGACTCCTGCTCTCTCTCTGCA
Source organism: Calotriton arnoldi (assembly GCA_963921515.1). Lineage (NCBI taxonomy): Eukaryota > Metazoa > Chordata > Amphibia > Caudata > Salamandridae > Calotriton > Calotriton arnoldi. Next base: position 137,322 of record CAWUFW010010550.1, read on the forward strand.
CAGTGCTTCTCACCCAGTCCTGATATCTCCCTGCACAGTGCTTCTCACTCACTCCTTACTCCCTGCACAGTGCTTCTCACTCCTGCTCTCTCCCTGCACAGTGCTTGTCACTCACTCCTTCTCTCTGCCTGCACAGTGCTCCTCACCCAACCCTACTCTCTCCCTGCACAGTGCTCCTCACTCACTCCGGCTCTCTCCCTGCACAGTGCTCCTCACCCAATCCTGCTCTCTCCCTTGACAGAGCTTCTCACCCCCTCCTTCCTCCATGCACAGAGCTTCGCACTCACTCCTGCTCTCTTCCTGCATACAGCTTCTCACTCACTCCTGGTCTCTTCCTGCATAGAGCTTCTCACTCTCTCCTGCTCTCTCCCTGCATAGTGCTTCTCACCCACTCCTGCTCTCTCCCTGCACAGTGCTCCTCACCCAATCCTGCTCTCTACCTGCACAGTGCTTCTCACTGACTCCTGCTCTCTCTCTGCACAGTGCTTCTCACCCAGTCCTGATATCTCCCTGCACAGTGCTTCTCACTCACTCCTTACTCCCTGCACAGTGCTTCTCACTCCTGCTCTCTCCCTGCACAGTGCTCCTCGCCCAATCCTGCCCTCTCCTTGCACAGTGCTTGCCACTCACTCCTTCTCTCTGCCTGCACAGTGCTCCTCACCCAATCCTACTCTCTCCCTGCATAGAGCTTCTCACTCACTCCTGCTCTCTCCCTGCACAGTGCTCCTCACTCACTCCGGCTCTCTCCCTGCACAGTGCTCCTCACCCAATCCTGCTCTCTCTCTGCACAGTGCATCTCACTCCTGCTCTCTCCGTGCACAGTGCTCCTCGCCCAAACCTGCTCTCTCCCTGCACAGTGCTTCTCACTCACTCCTGCTCTCTCCATGCACAATGCTCCTCACTCAATCCTGCTCTATCCCTTCACAGAGCTTCTCACTCACTCCTGCTCTCTCCCTGCACAGTGCTCCTCACTCAATCCTGCTCTCTCCTTTCACAGAGCTTCTCACTCACTCCTGCTCTCTCCCTGCACAGAGCTTCTCACCCAATCCTGCTCTCTCCCTGCACAGAGCTTCTCACTCACTCCTGCACTCTCCCTGCACAGTGCTCCTCACCCAATCCTGCTCTTTCCCTGCACGGAGCTTCTCACTCACTCCTGCTCTCTCCCTGCACGGAACTTCTCACTCACTCCTGCTCTCTCCCTTCACAGAGCTTCTCGCTCACTCCTGCTCTCTCCCTGACAGAGCTTCTCACTCACTCCTGCTCCCTCCCTGCACAGAGCTTCTCACTCACTCCTTACTCCTTGTACAGAGCTTCTCACTCACTCCTGCTCTCTCCCTGCACAGAACTTCTCATTCACTCTTGCCTCTCTGTGCAAAGAGCTTCTCACCCAAACTTGCATAGTGCTTCTCACCCAAACCTGCTCTCTCCCTGCACAGAGCTTCTCACTCACTCCTGCTCTCTTACTGCACAGAGCTTCTCACTCACTCCTGCTCTCTCCCTGCACAGTGCTTCTCACTCACTCCTGCTCTCTCCCTCCACAGTGCTTCTCACCCAGTCCTGCTCTCTCCTTGCACTGAGCTTCTCACTCACTCCTTACTCCCTGCACAGTGCTTCTCACTCACTACTCCCTGCACAGTGCTTCTCACTGACTCCTGATCTCATCCTGAACAGGGCTTCTCACTCACTCCTGCTATCTCCCTGCACAGAGCTTCTCACTCACTCCTGCTCTTTCCCTGCACAGTGCTCCTCACCCAATCCTGCTCTCTCCCTGCACAGTGCTTCTCACTCACTCCTGCTCTCCCTCTGCACAGTGCTCCTCACCCAATCCTGCTCTCTCCCTGCACAGAGCTTCTCACCCCCTCCTTACTCCATGCACAGAGCTTTGCACTCACTCCTACTCTCTTCCTGCATACAGCTTCTCACTCACTCCTGGTCTCTTCCTGCTTAGAGCTTCTCACTCTCTCCTGCTCTCTCCCTGCACAGTGCTTGTCACTCACTCCTTCTCTCTCCCTGCACAGTGCTCCTCACCCAATCCTGCTCTCTCCCTGCACAGAGCTTCTCACTGACTCCTGCTCTCTCCCTGCACACTGCTTCTCACTCACTCCTGCTCTCTCCCTGCACAGAGCTTCTCACTCACTCCTACTCTCTCCCTGCACAGTGCTCCTCACCCAATCCTGCTCTCTCCCTGCACAGATTTTCTCACTCACTCCTTACTCCCTGCACGGAGCTTCTCACTCACTCCTGCTCTCTCCCTTCACAGAGCTTCTCACTCACTCCTGCTCTCTCCCTTCACAGTGCTTCTCTCTCACTCCTGCTCTCTCCCTGCACAGAGCTTCTCATTCACTCTTGCCTACTGCGTGCAAAGAGCTTCTCACCATGCACAGTGCTTCTCACCCAATCCTGCTCTCTCCCTGCACAGAGCTTCTCACTCACTCCTGCTCTCTTCCTGCACAGAGCTTCTCACTCACTCCTGCTTTCTCCCTGCACAGTGCTTCTCACTCACTCCTGCTCTCTACCTACACAGGGCTTCTCACTCACTCCCGCTCTCTCCCTGCACAGTGCTTCTCACCCAGTCCTGCTCTCTCCCTGCACTGTGCTTCTCACTCACTCCTTACTCCCTGCACAGTGCTTCTCACTCACTACTCCCTGCACAGTGCTTCTCACTGACTCCTGCTCTCTCCCTGCACAGTGCTTCTCACTCACTTCTGCGATCTCCCTGCACAGAGCTTCTCACTCACTCCTGCTCTCTCCATGCACAGTGCTCCTCACCCAATCCTGCTCTCTCCCTGCACAGTGCTCCTCACCCAATCCTGCTCTCTCCCTGCACAGAGCTTCTCACTCAGTCCTGCTCTCTCCCTGCACAGTGCTCCTCACCCAATCCTGCTCTCTCCCTGCACAGAGCTTCTCACTCCCTCCTTACTCCATGCACAGAGCTTCGCACTCACTCCTGCTCTCTTCCTGCATACAGCTTCTCACTCACTCCTGGTCTCTTCCTGCATAGAGCTTCTCACTCTCTCCTGATCTCTCTCCCTGCACAGTGCTTCTCACCCACTCCTGCTCTCTCCCTTCACAGTGCTCCTCACCCAATCCTGCTCTCTACCTGCACAGTGCTTCTCACTGACTCCTGCTCTCTCTCTGCACAGTGCTTCTCACCCAGTCCTGATATCTCCGTGCACAGTGCTTCTCACTCACTCCTTAGTCCCTGCACAGTGCTTCTCACCCTGCTCTCTCCCTGCACAGTGCTCCTCGCCAAATCCTGCTCTCTCCTTGAACAGTGCTTGTCACTCACTCCTTCTCTCTCCCTGCACAGTGCTCCTCACCCAATCCTGCTCTCTCCCTGCATAGAGCTTCTCACTCACTCCTGCTCTCTCCCTGCACAGTGCTCCTCACTCACTCCGGCTCTCTCCCTGCACAGTGCTCCTCACCCAATCCTGCTCTCTCTCTGCACAGTGCATTTCACTCCTGCTCTCTCCGTGCACAGTGCTCCTCGCCCAATTCTGCTCTCTCCCTGCACAGTGCTTCTCACTCACTCCTGCTCTCTCCATGAACAGTGCTCCTCACTCAATCCTGCTCCCTCCCTTCACAGAGCTTCTCACTCACTCCTGCTCTCTCCCTGCACAGTGCTCCTCACTCAATCCTGCTCTCTCCTTTCACAGAGCTTCTCACTCACTCCTGCTCTCTCTCTGCACAGAGCTTCTCACCCAATCCTGCTCTCTCCCTGCACAGAGCTTCTCACTCACTCCTGCTCTCTCCCTGCACAGTGCTCCTCACCCAATCCTGCTCTCTCCCTGCACTGAGCTTCTCACTAACTCCTGCTCTCTCCCTTCACAGAGATTCTCACTCACTCCTGCTCTCTCCCTGCACAGAGCTTCTCACTCACTCCTGCTCCCTCCCTGCACAGAGCTTCTCACTCACTCCTTACTCCTTGTACAGAGCTTCTCACCCACTCCTGCTCACCCTGCACAGTGCTTCTCACCCAATCCTGCTCTCTCCCTGCACAGTGCTTCTCACTCACTCCTGCTCTCTACCTGCACAGGGCTTCTCACTCACTCCTGCTCTCTCCCTGCACAGTGCTTCTCACCCAGTCCTGCTCTCTCCCTGCACTGTGCTTCTCACTCACTCCTTACTCCCTGCACAGTGCTTCTCACTCACTACTCCCTGCACAGTGCTTCTCACTGACTCATGATCTCTCCCTGCACAGTGCTTCTCACTCACTCCTGATATCTCCCTGCACAGAGCTTCTCACTCACTCCTGCTCTCTCCCTGCACAGTGTCCCTCACCCAATCCTGCTCTCTCCCTGCACAGTGCTTCTCACTCCTGCTCTCTCCCTGCACAGTGCTTCTCACCCAGTCCTGCTCTCTCCCTGCACTGTGCTTCTCACTCACTCCTTACTCCCTGCACAGTGCTTCTCACTCACTACTCCCTGCACAGTGCTCCTCACCCAATCCTGCTCTCTCCCTGCACAGAGCTTCTCACTCCCTCCTTACTCCATGCACAGAGCTTCGCACTCACTCCTGCTCTCTTCCTGCATACAGCTTCTCACTCACTCCTGGTCTCTTCCTGCATAGAGCTTCTCACTCACTCCTGCTCTCTCCCTGCACAGTGCTCCTCACCCAATCCTGCTCTCTCCCTGCACAGAACTTCTCACTCCCTCCTTACTCCATGCACAGAGCTTCGCAATCACTCCTGGTCTCTTCCTGCATACAGCTTCTCACTCACTCCTGGTCTCTTCCTGCATAGAGCTTCTCACTCTCTCCTGATCTCTCTCCCTGCACAGTGCTTCTCACCCACTCCTGCTCTCTCCCTTCACAGTGCTCCTCACCCAATCCTGCTCTCTACCTGCACAGTGCTTCTCACTGACTCCTGCTCTCTCTCTGCACAGTGCTTCTCACCCAGTCCTGATATCTCCGTGCACAGTGCTTCTCACTCACTCCTTAGTCCCTGCACAGTGCTTCTCACCCCTGCTCTCTCCCTGCACAGTGCTCCTCGCCAAATCCTGCTCTCTCCTTGAACAGTGCTTGTCACTCACTCCTTCTCTCTCCCTGCACAGTGCTCCTCACCCAATCCTGCTCTCTCCCTGCATAGAGCTTCTCACTCACTCCTGCTCTCTCCCTGCACAGTGCTCCTCACTCACTCCGGCTCTCTCCCTGCACAGTGCTCCTCACCCAATCCTGCTCTCTCTCTGCACAGTGCATTTCACTCCTGCTCTCTCCGTGCACAGTGCTCCTCGCCCAATTCTGCTCTCTCCCTGCACAGTGCTTCTCACTCACTCCTGCTCTCTCCATGAACAGTGCTCCTCACTCAATCCTGCTCCCTCCCTTCACAGAGCTTCTCACTCACTCCTGCTCTCTCCCTGCACAGTGCTCCTCACTCAATCCTGCTCTCTCCTTTCACAGAGCTTCTCACTCACTCCTGCTCTCTCTCTGCACAGAGCTTCTCACCCAATCCTGCTGTCTCCCTGCACAGAGCTTCTCACTCACTCCTGCTCTCTCCCTGCACAGTGCTCCTCACCCAATCCTGCTCTCTCCCTGCACTGAGCTTCTCACTAACTCCTGCTCTCTCCTTCACAGAGATTCTCACTCACTCCTGCTCTCTCCCTGCACAGAGCTTCTCACTCACTCCTGCTCCCTCCCTGCACAGAGCTTCTCACTCACTCCTTACTCCTTGTACAGAGCTTCTCACCCACTCCTGCTCACCCTGCACAGTGCTTCTCACCCAATCCTGCTCTCTCCCTGCACAGTGCTTCTCACTCACTCCTGCTCTCTACCTGCACAGGGCTTCTCACTCACTCCTGCTCTCTCCCTGCACAGTGCTTCTCACCCAGTCCTGCTCTCTCCCTGCACTGTGCTTCTCACTCACTCCTTACTCCCTGCACAGTGCTTCTCACTCACTACTCCCTGCACAGTGCTTCTCACTGACTCATGATCTCTCCCTGCACAGTGCTTCTCACTCACTCCTGATATCTCCCTGCACAGAGCTTCTCACTCACTCCTGCTCCCTCCCTGCACAGAGCTTCTCACTCACTCCTTACTCCTTGTACAGAGCTTCTCACCCACTCCTGCTCACCCTGCACAGTGCTTCTCACCCAATCCTGCTCTCTCCCTGCACAGTGCTTCTCACTCACTCCTGCTCTCTACCTGCACAGGGCTTCTCACTCACTCCTGCTCTCTCCCTGCACAGTGCTTCTCACCCAGTCCTGCTCTCTCCCTGCACTGTGCTTCTCACTCACTCCTTACTCCCTGCACAGTGCTTCTCACTCACTACTCCCTGCACAGTGCTTCTCACTGACTCATGATCTCTCCCTGCACAGTGCTTCTCACTCACTCCTGATATCTCCCTGCACAGAGCTTCTCACTCACTCCTGCTCTCTCCCTGCACAGTGTCCCTCACCCAATCCTGCTCTCTCCCTGCACAGTGCTTCTCACTCCTGCTCTCTCCCTGCACTGTGCTTCTCACTCACTCCTTACTCCCTGCACAGTGCTTCTCACTCACTACTCCCTGCACAGTGCTCCTCACCCAATCCTGCTCTCTCCCTGCACAGAGCTTCTCACTCCCTCCTTACTCCATGCACAGAGCTTCGCACTCACTCCTGCTCTCTTCCTGCATACAGCTTCTCACTCACTCCTGGTCTCTTCCTGCATAGAGCTTCTCACTCACTCCTGCTCTCTCCCTGCACAGTGCTCCTCACCCAATCCTGCTCTCTCCCTGCACAGAACTTCTCACTCCCTCCTTACTCCATGCACAGAGCTTCGCAATCACTCCTGCTCTCTTCCTGCATACAGCTTCTCACTCACTCCTGGTCTCTTCCTGCATAGAGCTTCTCACTCTCTCCTGCTCTCTCCCTGCACAGTGCTTCTCATCCACACCTGCTCTCTCCCTGCACAGTGCTCCTCGCCCAATCCTGCTCTCTACCTGCACACTGCTTCTCACTGACTCCTGCTCTCTCTCTGCACAGTGCTTCTCACCCAGTCCTGATATCTCCCTGCACAGTGCTTCTCACTCACTCCTTACTCCCTGCACAGTGCTTCTCACTCCTGCTCTCTCCCTGCACAGTGCTCCTCCCCCAATACTGCTCTCTCCTTGCCCAGTGCTTGTCACTCACTCCTTCTCTCTCCCTGCACAGTGCTCCTCACCCAATCCTGCTCTCTCCCTGCATAGAGCTTCTCACTCACTCCTGCTCTCTCCCTGCACAGTGCTCCTCACTCACTCCGGCTCTCTCCCTGCACAGTGCTCCTCACCCAATCCTGCTCTCTCTCTGCACAGTGCATCTCACTCCTGCTCTCTCCCTGCACAGTGCTCCTCGCCCAATCCTGCTCTCTCCCTGCACAGTGCTTCTCACTCACTCCTGCTCTCTCCATGCACAGTGCTCCTCACTGAATCCTGCTCTCTCCCTTCACAGAGCTTCTCACTCACTCCTGCTCTCTCCCTGCACAGTGCTCCCCACTCAATCCTGCTCTCTCCTTTCACGGAGCTTCTCACTCACTCCTATTCTCTCCCTGCACAGAGCTTCTCACTCACTCCTGCTCTCTCCCTGCACAGTGCTCCTCACCCAATCCTGATCTCTCCCTGCACAGTGCTCCTCACCCAATCCTGCTCTCTCGCTGCACAGAGCTTCTCACTCACTCCTGCTCTCTCCCTGCACAGTGCTCCTCACCCAATCCTGCTCTCTCCCTGCACAGAGCTTCTCACCCCCTCCTTACTCCATGCACAGAGCTTCGCACTCACTGCTGGTCTCTTCCTGCATAGAGCTTCTCACTCTCTCCTGCTCTCTCCCTGCACAGTGCTTCTCACCCACTCCTGCTCTCTCCCTGCACAGTGCTCCTCACCCAATCCTGCTCTCTACCTGCACAGTGCTTCTCACTGACTCCTGCTCTCTCTCTGCACAGTGCTTCTCACCCAGTCCTGATATCTCCCTGCACAGTGCTTCTCACTCACTCCTTACTCCCTGCACAGTGCTTCTCACTCCTGCTCTCTCCCTGCACAGTGCTCCTCGCCCAATCCTGCTCTCTCCTTGCACAGTGCTTGCCACTCACTCCTTCTCTCTGCCTGCACAGTGCTCCTCACCCAATCCTACTCTCTCCCTGCATAGAGCTTCTCACTCACTCCTGCTCTCTCCCTGCACAGTGCTCCTCACTCACTCCGGCTCTCTCCCTGCACAGTGCTCCTCACCCAATCCTGCTCTCTCTCTGCACAGTGCATCTCACTCCTGCTCTCTCCGTGCCCAGTGCTCCTCGCCCAATCCTGCTCTCTCCCTGCACAGTGCTTCTCACTCACTCCTGCTCTCTCCATGCACAATGCTCCTCACTCAATCCTGCTCTATCCCTTCACAGAGCTTCTCACTCACTCCTGCTCTCTCCCTGCACAGTGCTCCTCACTCAATCCTGCTCTCTCCTTTCACAGAGCTTCTCACTCACTCCTGCTCTCTCCCTGCACAGAGCTTCTCACCCAATCCTGCTCTCTCCCTGCACAGAGCTTCTCACTCACTCCTGCACTCTCCCTGCACAGTGCTCCTCACCCAATCCTGCTCTTTCCCTGCACGGAGCTTCTCACTCACTCCTGCTCTCTCCCTGCACGGAGCTTCTCACTCACTCCTGCTCTCTCCCTTCACAGAGCTTCTCGCTCACTCCTGCTCTCTCCCTGCACAGAGCTTCTCACTCACTCCTGCTCCCTCCCTGCACAGAGCTTCTCACTCACTCCTTACTCCTTGTACAGAGCTTCTCACTCACTCCTGCTCTCTCCCTGCACAGAGCTTCTCATTCACTCTTGCCTCTCTGTGCAAAGAGCTTCTCACCCACCCTGCATAGTGCTTCTCACCCAAACCTGCTCTCTCCCTGCACAGAGCTTCTCACTCACTCCTGCTCTCTTCCTTCACAGAGCTTCTCACTCACTCCTGCTCTCTCCCTGCACAGTGCTTCTCACTCACTCCTGCTCTCTACCTGCACAGGGCTTCTCACTCACTCCTGCTCTCTCCCTCCACAGTGCTTCTCACCCAGTCCTGCTCTCTCCTTGCACTGAGCTTCTCACTCACTCCTTACTCCCTGCACAGTGCTTCTCACTCACTACTCCCTGCACAGTGCTTCTCACTGACTCCGGATCTCATCCTGAACAGTGCTTCTCACTCACTCCTGCTATCTCCCTGCACAGAGCTTCTCACTCACTCCTGCTCTTTCCCTGCACAGTGCTCCTCACCCAATCCTGCTCTCTCCCTGCACAGTGCTTCTCACTCACTCCTGCTCTCCCTCTGCACAGTGCTCCTCACCCAATCCTGCTCTCTCCCTGCACAGAGCTTCTCACCCCCCTCCTTACTCCATGCACATAGCTTTGCACTCACTCCTACTTTCTTCCTGCATACAGCTTCTCACTCACTCCTGGTCTCTTCCTGCTTAGAGCTTCTCACTCTCTCCTGCTCTCTCCCTGCACAGTGCTTGTCACTCACTCCTTCTCTCTCCCTGCACAGTGCTCCTCACCCAATCCTGCTCTCTCCCTGCACAGAGCTTCTCACTGACTCCTGCTCTCTCCCTGCACACTGCTTCTCACTCACTCCTGCTCTCTCCCTGCACAGAGCTTCTCACTCACTCCTACTCTCTCCCTGCACAGTGCTCCTCACCCAATCCTGCTCTCTCCCTGCACAGATTTTCTCACTCACTCCTTACTCCCTGCACGGAGCTTCTCACTCACTCCTGCTCTCTCCCTTCACAGAGCTTCTCACTCACTCCTGCTCTCTCCCTGCACAGTGCTCCTCACCCAATCCTGCTCTCTCCCTGCACTGAGCTTCTCACTAACTCCTGCTCTCTCCCTTCACAGAGATTCTCACTCACTCCTGCTCTCTCCCTGCACAGAGCTTCTCACTCACTCCTGCTCCCTCCCTGCACAGAGCTTCTCACTCACTCCTTACTCCTTGTACAGAGCTTCTCACCCACTCCTGCTCACCCTGCACAGTGCTTCTCACCCAATCCTGCTCTCTCCCTGCACAGTGCTTCTCACTCACTCCTGCTCTCTACCTGCACAGGGCTTCTCACTCACTCCTGCTCTCTCCCTGCACAGTGCTTCTCACCCAGTCCTGCTCTCTCCCTGCACTGTGCTTCTCACTCACTCCTTACTCCCTGCACAGTGCTTCTCACTCACTACTCCCTGCACAGTGCTTCTCACTGACTCATGATCTCTCCCTGCACAGTGCTTCTCACTCACTCCTGATATCTCCCTGCACAGAGCTTCTCACTCACTCCTGCTCCCTCCCTGCACAGAGCTTCTCACTCACTCCTTACTCCTTGTACAGAGCTTCTCACCCACTCCTGCTCACCCTGCACAGTGCTTCTCACCCAATCCTGCTCTCTCCCTGCACAGTGCTTCTCACTCACTCCTGCTCTCTACCTGCACAGGGCTTCTCACTCACTCCTGCTCTCTCCCTGCACAGTGCTTCTCACCCAGTCCTGCTCTCTCCCTGCACTGTGCTTCTCACTCACTCCTTACTCCCTGCACAGTGCTTCTCACTCACTACTCCCTGCACAGTGCTTCTCACTGACTCATGATCTCTCCCTGCACAGTGCTTCTCACTCACTCCTGATATCTCCCTGCACAGAGCTTCTCACTCACTCCTGCTCTCTCCCTGCACAGTGTCCCTCACCCAATCCTGCTCTCTCCCTGCACAGTGCTTCTCACTCCTGCTCTCTCCCTGCACAGTGCTTCTCACCCAGTCCTGCTCTCTCCCTGCACTGTGCTTCTCACTCACTCCTTACTCCCTGCACAGTGCTTCTCACTCACTACTCCCTGCACAGTGCTCCTCACCCAATCCTGCTCTCTCCCTGCACAGAGCTTCTCACTCCCTCCTTACTCCATGCACAGAGCTTCGCACTCACTCCTGCTCTCTTCCTGCATACAGCTTCTCACTCACTCCTGGTCTCTTCCTGCATAGAGCTTCTCACTCACTCCTGCTCTCTCCCTGCACAGTGCTCCTCACCCAATCCTGCTCTCTCCCTGCACAGAACTTCTCACTCCCTCCTTACTCCATGCACAGAGCTTCGCAATCACTCCTGCTCTCTTCCTGCATACAGCTTCTCACTCACTCCTGGTCTCTTCCTGCATAGAGCTTCTCACTCTCTCCTGCTCTCTCCCTGCACAGTGCTTCTCATCCACACCTGCTCTCTCCCTGCACAGTGCTCCTCGCCCAATCCTGCTCTCTACCTGCACACTGCTTCTCACTGACTCCTGCTCTCTCTCTGCACAGTGCTTCTCACCCAGTCCTGATATCTCCCTGCACAGTGCTTCTCACTCACTCCTTACTCCCTGCACAGTGCTTCTCACTCCTGCTCTCTCCCTGCACAGTGCTCCTCCCCAATACTGCTCTCTCCTTGCCCAGTGCTTGTCACTCACTCCTTCTCTCTCCCTGCACAGTGCTCCTCACCCAATCCTGCTCTCTCCCTGCATAGAGCTTCTCACTCACTCCTGCTCTCTCCCTGCACAGTGCTCCTCACTCACTCCGGCTCTCTCCCTGCACAGTGCTCCTCACCCAATTCTGCTCTCTCTCTGCACAGTGCATCTCACTCCTGCTCTCTCCCTGCACAGTGCTCCTCGCCCAATCCTGCTCTCTCCCTGCACAGTGCTTCTCACTCACTCCTGCTCTCTCCATGCACAGTGCTCCTCACTGAATCCTGCTCTCTCCCTTCACAGAGCTTCTCACTCACTCCTGCTCTCTCCCTGCACAGTGCTCCCCACTCAATCCTGCTCTCTCCTTTCACGGAGCTTCTCACTCACTCCTATTCTCTCCCTGCACAGAGCTTCTCACTCACTCCTGCTCTCTCCCTGCACAGTGCTCCTCACCCAATCCTGATCTCTCCCTGCACAGTGCTCCTCACCCAATCCTGCTCTCTCGCTGCACAGAGCTTCTCACTCACTCCTGCTCTCTCCCTGCACAGTGCTCCTCACCCAATCCTGCTCTCTCCCTGCACAGAGCTTCTCACCCTCCTTACTCCATGCACAGAGCTTCGCACTCACTGCTGGTCTCTTCCTGCATAGAGCTTCTCACTCTCTCCTGCTCTCTCCCTGCACAGTGCTTCTCACCCACTCCTGCTCTCTCCCTGCACAGTGCTCCTCACCCAATCCTGCTCTCTACCTGCACAGTGCTTCTCACTGACTCCTGCTCTCTCTCTGCACAGTGCTTCTCACCCAGTCCTGATATCTCCCTGCACAGTGCTTCTCACTCACTCCTTACTCCCTGCACAGTGCTTCTCACTCCTGCTCTCTCCCTGCACAGTGCTCCTCGCCCAATCCTGCTCTCTCCTTGCACAGTGCTTGCCACTCACTCCTTCTCTCTGCCTGCACAGTGCTCCTCACCCAATCCTACTCTCTCCCTGCATAGAGCTTCTCACTCACTCCTGCTCTCTCCCTGCACAGTGCTCCTCACTCACTCCGGCTCTCTCCCTGCACAGTGCTCCTCACCCAATCCTGCTCTCTCTCTGCACAGTGCATCTCACTCCTGCTCTCTCCGTGCCCAGTGCTCCTCGCCCAATCCTGCTCTCTCCCTGCACAGTGCTTCTCACTCACTCCTGCTCTCTCCATGCACAATGCTCCTCACTCAATCCTGCTCTATCCCTTCACAGAGCTTCTCACTCACTCCTGCTCTCTCCCTGCACAGTGCTCCTCACTCAATCCTGCTCTCTCCTTTCACAGAGCTTCTCACTCACTCCTGCTCTCTCCCTGCACAGAGCTTCTCACCCAATCCTGCTCTCTCCCTGCACAGAGCTTCTCACTCACTCCTGCACTCTCCCTGCACAGTGCTCCTCACCCAATCCTGCTCTTTCCCTGCACGGAGCTTCTCACTCACTCCTGCTCTCTCCCTGCACGGAGCTTCTCACTCACTCCTGCTCTCTCCCTTCACAGAGCTTCTCGCTCACTCCTGCTCTCTCCCTGCACAGAGCTTCTCACTCACTCCTGCTCCCTCCCTGCACAGAGCTTCTCACTCACTCCTTACTCCTTGTACAGAGCTTCTCACTCACTCCTGCTCTCTCCCTGCACAGAGCTTCTCATTCACTCTTGCCTCTCTGTGCAAAGAGCTTCTCACCCACCCTGCATAGTGCTTCTCACCCAAACCTGCTCTCTCCCTGCACAGAGCTTCTCACTCACTCCTGCTCTCTTCCTGCACAGAGCTTCTCACTCACTCCTGCTCTCTCCCTGCACAGTGCTTCTCACTCACTCCTGCTCTCTACCTGCACAGGGCTTCTCACTCACTCCTGCTCTCTCCCTCCACAGTGCTTCTCACCCAGTCCTGCTCTCTCCTTGCACTGAGCTTCTCACTCACTCCTTACTCCCTGCACAGTGCTTCTCACTCACTACTCCCTGCACAGTGCTTCTCACTGACTCCTGATCTCATCCTGAACAGTGCTTCTCACTCACTCCTGCTATCTCCCTGCACAGAGCTTCTCACTCACTCCTGCTCTTTCCCTGCACAGTGCTCCTCACCCAATCCTGCTCTCTCCCTGCACAGTGCTTCTCACTCACTCCTGCTCTCCCTCTGCACAGTGCTCCTCACCCAATCCTGCTCTCTCCCTGCACAGAGCTTCTCACCCCCTCCTTACTCCATGCACATAGCTTTGCACTCACTCCTACTTTCTTCCTGCATACAGCTTCTCACTCACTCCTGGTCTCTTCCTGCTTAGAGCTTCTCACTCTCTCCTGCTCTCTCCCTGCACAGTGCTTGTCACTCACTCCTTCTCTCTCCCTGCACAGTGCTCCTCACCCAATCCTGCTCTCTCCCTGCACAGAGCTTCTCACTGACTCCTGCTCTCTCCCTGCACACTGCTTCTCACTCACTCCTGCTCTCTCCCTGCACAGAGCTTCTCACTCACTCCTACTCTCTCCCTGCACAGTGCTCCTCACCCAATCCTGCTCTCTCCCTGCACAGATTTTCTCACTCACTCCTTACTCCCTGCACGGAGCTTCTCACTCACTCCTGCTCTCTCCCTTCACAGAGCTTCTCACTCACTCCTGCTCTCTCCCTTCACAGTGCTTCTCTCTCACTCCTGCTCTCTCCCTGCACAGTGCTTCTCATTCACTCTTGCCTACTCCGTGCAAAGAGCTTCTCACCCACTCCTGCTCACCCTGCACAGTGCTTCTCATCCAATCCTGCTCTCTCCCTGCACTGAGCTTCTCACTCACTCCTGCTCTCTTCCTGCACAGAGCTTCTCACTCACTCCTGCTTTCTCCCTGCACAGTGCTTCTCACTCACTCCTGCTCTCTACCTGCACAGGGCTTCTCACTCACTCCCGCTCTCTCCCTGCACAGTGCTTCTCACCCAGTCCTGCTCTCTCCCTGCACTGTGCTTCTCACTCACTCCTTACTCCCTGCACAGTGCTTCTCACTCACTACTCCCTGCACAGTGCTTCTCACTGACTCCTGCTCTCTCCCTGCACAGTGCTTCTCACTCACTTCTGCGATCTCCCTGCACAGAGCTTCTCACTCACTCCTGCTCTCTCCCTGCACAGTGCTCCTCACCCAATCCTGCTCTCTCCCTGCACAGTGCTCCTCACCCAATCCTGCTCTCTCCCTGCACAGAGCTTCTCACTCAGTCCTGCTCTCTCCCTGCACAGTGCTCCTCACCCAATCCTGCTCTCTCCCTGCACAGAGCTTCTCACTCCCTCCTTACTCCATGCACAGAGCTTCGCACTCACTCCTGCTCTCTTCCTGCATACAGCTTCTCACTCACTCCTGGTCTCTTCCTGCATAGAGCTTCTCACTCTCTCCTGATCTCTCTCCCTGCACAGTGCTTCTCACCCCTGCTCTCTCCCTGCACAGTGCTCCTCGCCAAATCCTGGTCTCTCCTTGCACAGTGCTTGTCACTCACTCCTTCTCTCTCCCTGCACAGTGCTCCTCACCCAATCCTGCTCTCTCCCTGCATAGAGCTTCTCACTCACTCCTGCTCTCTCCCTGCACAGTGCTCCTCACTCACTCCGGCTCTCTCCCTGCACAGTGCTCCTCACCCAATCCTGCTCTCTCTCTGCACAGTGCATTTCACTCCTGCTCTCTCCGTGCACAGTGCTCCTCGCCCAATTCTGCTCTCTCCCTGCACAGTGCTTCTCACTCACTCCTGCTCTCTCCATGAACAGTGCTCCTCACTCAATCCTGCTCTCTCCCTTCACAGAGCTTCTCACTCACTCCTGCTCTCTCCCTGCACAGTGCTCCTCACTCAATCCTGCTCTCTCCTTTCACAGAGCTTCTCACTCACTCCTGCTCTCTCTCTGCACAGAGCTTCTCACCCAATCCTGCTCTCTCCCTGCACAGAGCTTATCACTCACTCCTGCTCTCTACCTGCACAGTGCTCCTCACCCAATCCTGCTCTCTCCCTGCACTGAGCTTCTCACTAACTCCTGCTCTCTCCCTTCACAGAGATTCTCACTCACTCCTGCTCTCTCCCTGCACAGAGCTTCTCACTCACTCCTGCTCCCTCCCTGCACAGAGCTTCTCACTCACTCCTTACTCCTTGTACAGAGCTTCTCACTCACTCCTGCTCTCTCCCTGCACAGTGCTTCTCACCCAGTCCTGCTCTCTCCCTGCACTGTGCTTCTCACTCACTCCTTACTCCCTGCACAGTGCTTCTCACTCACTACTCCCTGCATAGTGCTTCTCACTGACTCATGATCTCTCCCTGCACAGTGCTTCTCACTCACTCCTGATATCTCCCTGCACAGAGCTTCTCACTCACTCCTGCTCTCTCCCTGCACAGTGTCCCTCACCCAATCCTGCTCTCTCCCTGCACAGTGCTTCTCACTCCTGCTCTCTCCCTGCACAGTGCTTCTCACCCATTCCTGCTCTCTCCCTGCACTGTGCTTCTCACTCACTCCTTACTCCCTGCACAGTGCTTCTCACTCACTACTCCCTGCACAGTGCTCCTCACCCAATCCTGCTCTCTCCCTGCACAGAGCTTCTCACTCCCTCCTTACTCCATGCACAGAGCTTCGCACTCACTCCTGCTCTCTTCCTGCATACAGCTTCTCACTCACTCCTGGTCTCTTCCTGCATAGAGCTTCTCACTCACTCCTGCTCTCTCCCTGCACAGTGCTCCTCACCCAATCCTGCTCTCTCCCTGCACAGAACTTCTCACTCCCTCCTTACTCCATGCACAGAGCTTCGCAATCACTCCTGCTCTCTTCCTGCATACAGCTTCTCACTCACTCCTGGTCTCTACCTGCACAGGGCTTCTCACTCACTCCCGCTCTCTCCCTGCACAGTGCTTCTCACCCAGTCCTGCTCTCTCCCTGCACTGTGCTTCTCACTCACTCCTTACTCCCTGCACAGTGCTTCTCACTCACTACTCCCTGCACAGTGCTTCTCACTCACTCCTGCTCTCTCCCTGCACAGTGCTTCTCACTCACTTCTGCGATCTCCCTGCACAGAGCTTCTCACTCACTCCTGCTCTCTCCATGCACAGTGCTCCTCACCCAATCCTGCTCTCTCCCTGCACAGTGCTCCTCACCCAATCCTGCTCTCTCCCTGCACAGAGCTTCTCACTCAGTCCTGCTCTCTCCCTGCACAGTGCTCCTCACCCAATCCTGCTCTCTCCCTGCACAGAGCTTCTCACTCCCTCCTTACTCCATGCACAGAGCTTCGCACTCACTCCTGCTCTCTTCCTGCATACAGCTTCTCACTCACTCCTGGTCTCTTCCTGCATAGAGCTTCTCACTCTCTCCTGATCTCTCTCCCTGCACAGTGCTTCTCACCCACTCCTGCTCTCTCCCTTCACAGTGCTCCTCACCCAATCCTGCTCTCTACCTGCACAGTGCTTCTCACTGACTCCTGCTCTCTCTCTGCACAGTGCTTCTCACCCAGTCCTGATATCTCCGTGCACAGTGCTTCTCACTCACTCCTTAGTCCCTGCACAGTGCTTCTCACCCTGCTCTCTCCCTGCACAGTGCTCCTCGCCAAATCCTGCTCTCTCCTTGAACAGTGCTTGTCACTCACTCCTTCTCTCTCCCTGCACAGTGCTCCTCACCCAATCCTGCTCTCTCCCTGCATAGAGCTTCTCACTCACTGCTGCTCTCTCCCTGCACAGTGCTCCTCACTCACTCCGGCTCTCTCCCTGCACAGTGCTCCTAACCCAATCCTGCTCTCTCTCTGCACAGTGCATTTCACTCCTGCTCTCTCCGTGCACAGTGCTCCTCGCCCAATTCTGCTTTCTCCCTGCACAGTGCTTCTCACTCACTCCTGCTCTCTCCATGAACAGTGCTCCTCACTCAATCCTGCTCCCTCCCTTCACAGAGCTTCTCACTCACTCCTGCTCTCTCCCTGCACAGTGCTCCTCACTCAATCCTGCTCTCTCCTTTCACAGAGCTTCTCACTCACTCCTGCTCTCTCTCTGCACAGAGCTTCTCACCCAATCCTGCTCTCTCCCTGCACAGAGCTTCTCACTCACTCCTGCTCTCTCCCTGCACAGTGCTCCTCACCCAATCCTGCTCTCTCCCTGCACTGAGCTTCTCACTAACTCCTGCTCTCTCCCTTCACAGAGATTCTCACTCACTCCTGCTCTCTCCCTGCACAGAGCTTCTCACTCACTCCTGCTCCCTCCCTGCACAGAGCTTCTCACTCACTCCTTACTCCTTGTACAGAGCTTCTCACCCACTCCTGCTCACCCTGCACAGTGCTTCTCACCCAATCCTGCCCTCTCCCTGCACAGTGCTTCTCACTCACTCCTGCTCTCTACCTGCACAGGGCTTCTCACTCACTCCTGCTCTCTCCCTGCACAGTGCTTCTCACCCAGTCCTGCTCTCTCCCTGCACTGTGCTTCTCACTCACTCCTTACTCCCTGCACAGTGCTTCTCACTCACTACTCCCTGCACAGTGCTTCTCACTGACTCATGATCTCTCCCTGCACAGTGCTTCTCACTCACTCCTGATATCTCCCTGCACAGAGCTTCTCACTCACTCCTGCACTCTCCCTGCACAGTGTCCCTCACCCAATCCTGCTCTCTCCCTGCACAGTGCTTCTCACTCCTGCTCTCTCCCTGCACAGTGCTTCTCACCCAGTCCTGCTCTCTCCCTACACTGTGCTTCTCACTCACTCCTTACTCCCTGCACAGTGCTTCTCACTCACTACTCCCTGCACAGTGCTCCTCACCCAATCCTGCTCTCTCCCTGCACAGACCTTCTCACTCCCTCCTTACTCCATGCACAGAGCTTCGCACTCACTCCTGCTCTCTTCCTGCATACAGCTTCTCACTCACTCCTGGTCTCTTCCTGCATAGAGCTTCTCACTCACTCCTGCTCTCTCCCTGCACAGTGCTCCTCACCCAATCCTGCTCTCTCCCTGCACAGAACTTCTCACTCCCTCCTTACTCCATGCACAGAGCTTCGCAATCACTCCTGCTCTCTTCCTGCATACAGCTTCTCACTCACTCCTGGTCTCTTCCTGCATAGAGCTTCTCACTCTCTCCTGCTCTCTCCCTGCACAGTGCTTCTCATCCACACCTGCTCTCTCCCTGCACAGTGCTCCTCGCCCAATCCTGCTCTCTACCTGCACACTGCTTCTCACTGACTCCTGCTCTCTCTCTGCACAGTGCTTCTCACCCAGTCCTGATATCTCCCTGCACAGTGCTTCTCACTCACTCCTTACTCCCTGCACAGTGCTTCTCACTCCTGCTCTCTCCCTGCACAGTGCTCCTCCCCCAATACTGCTCTCTCCTTGCCCAGTGCTTGTCACTCACTCCTTCTCTCTCCCTGCACAGTGCTCCTCACCCAATCCTGCTCTCTCCCTGCATAGAGCTTCTCACTCACTCCTGCTCTCTCCCTGCACAGTGCTCCTCACTCACTCCGGCTCTCTCCCTGCACAGTGCTCCTCACCCAATCCTGCTCTCTCTCTGCACAGTGCATCTCACTCCTGCTCTCTCCCTGCACATTGCTCCTCGCCCAATCCTGCTCTCTCCCTGCACAGTGCTTCTCACTCACTCCTGCTCTCTCCATGCACAGTGCTCCTCACTGAATCCTGCTCTCTCCCTTCACAGAGCTTCTCACTCACTCCTGCTCTCTCCCTGCACAGTGCTCCCCACTCAATCCTGCTCTCTCCTTTCACGGAGCTTCTCACTCACTCCTATTCTCTCCCTGCACAGAGCTTCTCACTCACTCCTGCTCTCTCCCTGCACAGTGCTCCTCACCCAATCCTGATCTCTCCCTGCACAGTGCTCCTCACCCAATCCTGCTCTCTCGCTGCACAGAGCTTCTCACTCACTCCTGCTCTCTCCCTGCACAGTGCTCCTCACCCAATCCTGCTCTCTCCCTGCACAGAGCTTCTCACCCCCTCCTTACTCCATGCACAGAGCTTCGCACTCACTGCTGGTCTCTTCCTGCATAGAGCTTCTCACTCTCTCCTGCTCTCTCCCTGCACAGTGCTTCTCACCCACTCCTGCTCTCTCCCTGCACAGTGCTCCTCACCCAATCCTGCTCTCTACCTGCACAGTGCTTCTCACTGACTCCTGCTCTCTCTCTGCACAGTGCTTCTCACCCAGTCCTGATATCTCCCTGCACAGTGCTTCTCACTCACTCCTTATTCCCTGCACAGTGCTTCTCACTCCTGCTCTCTCCCTGCACAGTGCTCCTCGCCCAATCCTGCTCTCTCCTTGCACAGTGCTTGCCACTCACTCCTTCTCGCTGCCTGCACAGTGCTCCTCACCCAATCCTACTCTCTCCCTGCATAGAGCTTCTCACTCACTCCTGCTCTCTCCCTGCACAGTGCTCCTCACTCACTCCGGCTCTCTCCCTGCACAGTGCTCCTCACCCAATCCTGCTCTCTCTCTGCACAGTGCATCTCACTCCTGCTCTCTCCGTGCCCAGTGCTCCTCGCCCAATCCTGCTCTCTCCCTGCACAGTGCTTCTCACTCACTCCTGCTCTCTCCATGCACAATGCTCCTCACTCAATCCTGCTCTATCCCTTCACAGAGCTTCTCACTCACTCCTGCTCTCTCCCTGCACAGTGCTCCTCACTCAATCTTGCTCTCTCCTTTCACAGAGCTTCTCACTCACTCCTGCTCTCTCCCTGCACAGAGCTTCTCACCCAATCCTGCTCTCTCCCTGCACAGAGCTTCTCACTCACTCCTGCACTCTCCCTGCACAGTGCTCCTCACCCAATCCTGCTCTTTCCCTGCACGGAGCTTCTCACTCACTCCTGCTCTCTCCCTGCACGGAGCTTCTCACTCACTCCTGCTCTCTCCCTTCACAGAGCTTCTCGCTCACTCCTGCTCTCTCCCTGCACAGAGCTTCTCACTCACTCCTGGTCCCTCCCTGCACAGAGCTTCTCACTCACTCCTTACTCCTTGTACAGAGCTTCTCACTCACTCCTGCTCTCTCCCTGCACAGAGCTTCTCATTCACTCTTGCCTCTCTGTGCAAAGAGCTTCTCACCCACCCTGCATAGTGCTTCTCACCCAAACCTGCTCTCTCCCTGCACAGAGCTTCTCACTCACTCCTGCTCTCTTCCTGCACAGAGCTTCTCACTCACTCCTGCTCTCTCCCTGCACAGTGCTTCTCACTCACTCCTGCTCTCTACCTGCACAGGGCTTCTCACTCACTCCTGCTCTCTCCCTCCACAGTGCTTCTCACCCAGTCCTGCTCTCTCCTTGCACTGAGCTTCTCACTCACTCCTTACTCCCTGCACAGTGCTTCTCACTCACTACTCCCTGCACAGTGCTTCTCACTGACTCCTGATCTCATCCTGAACAG
The DNA here is from genome assembly GCA_963921515.1 of Calotriton arnoldi. Lineage (NCBI taxonomy): Eukaryota > Metazoa > Chordata > Amphibia > Caudata > Salamandridae > Calotriton > Calotriton arnoldi. The sequence continues at coordinate 158,019 of CAWUFW010010550.1, forward strand.
TGCTTCTCACTCACTCCTGCTATCTCCCTGCACAGAGCTTCTCACTCACTCCTGCTCTTTCCCTGCACAGTGCTCCTCACCCAATCCTGCTCTCCCTCTGCACAGTGCTCCTCACCCAATCCTGCTCTCTCCCTGCACAGAGCTTCTCACCCCCCTCCTTACTCCATGCACATAGCTTTGCACTCACTCCTACTTTCTTCCTGCATACAGCTTCTCACTCACTCCTGGTCTCTTCCTGCTTAGAGCTTCTCACTCTCTCCTGCTCTCTCCCTGCACAGTGCTTGTCACTCACTCCTTCTCTCTCCCTGCACAGTGCTCCTCACCCAATCCTGCTCTCTCCCTGCACAGAGCTTCTCACTGACTCCTGCTCTCTCCCTGCACACTGCTTCTCACTCACTCCTGCTCTCTCCCTGCACAGAGCTTCTCACTCACTCCTACTCTCTCCCTGCACAGTGCTCCTCACCCAATCCTGCTCTCTCCCTGCACAGATTTTCTCACTCACTCCTTACTCCCTGCACGGAGCTTCTCACTCACTCCTGCTCTCTCCCTTCACAGAGCTTCTCACTCACTCCTGCTCTCTCCCTTCACAGTGCTTCTCTCTCACTCCTGCTCTCTCCCTGCACAGTGCTTCTCATTCACTCTTGCCTACTCCGTGCAAAGAGCTTCTCACCCACTCCTGCTCACCCTGCACAGTGCTTCTCACCCAATCCTGCTCTCTCCCTGCACTGAGCTTCTCACTCACTCCTGCTCTCTTCCTGCACAGAGCTTCTCACTCACTCCTGCTTTCTCCCTGCACAGTGCTTCTCACTCACTCCTGCTCTCTACCTGCACAGGGCTTCTCACTCACTCCCGCTCTCTCCCTGCACAGTGCTTCTCACCCAGTCCTGCTCTCTCCCTGCACTGTGCTTCTCACTCACTCCTTACTCCCTGCACAGTGCTTCTCACTCACTACTCCCTGCACAGTGCTTCTCACTGACTCCTGCTCTCTCCCTGCACAGTGCTTCTCACTCACTTCTGCGATCTCCCTGCACAGAGCTTCTCACTCACTCCTGCTCTCCCTGCACAGTGCTCCTCACCCAATCCTGCTCTCTCCCTGCACAGTGCTCCTCACCCAATCCTGCTCTCTCCCTGCACAGAGCTTCTCACTCAGTCCTGCTCTCTCCCTGCACAGTGCTCCTCACCCAATCCTGCTCTCTCCCTGCACAGAGCTTCTCACTCCCTCCTTACTCCATGCACAGAGCTTCGCACTCACTCCTGCTCTCTTCCTGCATACAGCTTCTCACTCACTCCTGGTCTCTTCCTGCATAGAGCTTCTCACTCTCTCCTGATCTCTCTCCCTGCACAGTGCTTCTCACCCACTCCTGCTCTCTCCCTGCACAGTGCTCCTCGCCAAATCCTGCTCTCTCCTTGCACAGTGCTTGTCACTCACTCCTTCTCTCTCCCTGCACAGTGCTCCTCACCCAATCCTGCTCTCTCCCTGCATAGAGCTTCTCACTCACTCCTGCTCTCTCCCTGCACAGTGCTCCTCACTCACTCCGGCTCTCTCCCTGCACAGTGCTCCTCACCCAATCCTGCTCTCTCTCTGCACAGTGCATTTCACTCCTGCTCTCTCCGTGCACAGTGCTCCTCGCCCAATTCTGCTCTCTCCCTGCACAGTGCTTCTCACTCACTCCTGCTCTCTCCATGAACAGTGCTCCTCACTCAATCCTGCTCTCTCCCTTCACAGAGCTTCTCACTCACTCCTGCTCTCTCCCTGCACAGTGCTCCTCACTCAATCCTGCTCTCTCCTTTCACAGAGCTTCTCACTCACTCCTGCTCTCTCTCTGCACAGAGCTTCTCACCCAATCCTGCTCTCTCCCTGCACAGAGCTTCTCACTCACTCCTGCTCTCTCCCTGCACAGTGCTCCTCACCCAATCCTGCTCTCTCCCTGCACTGAGCTTCTCACTAACTCCTGCTCTCTCCCTTCACAGAGATTCTCACTCACTCCTGCTCTCTCCCTGCACAGAGCTTCTCACTCACTCCTGCTCCCTCCCTGCACAGAGCTTCTCACTCACTCCTTACTCCTTGTACAGAGCTTCTCACTCACTCCTGCTCTCTCCCTGCACAGTGCTTCTCACCCAGTCCTGCTCTCTCCCTGCACTGTGCTTCTCACTCACTCCTTACTCCCTGCACAGTGCTTCTCACTCACTACTCCCTGCACAGTGCTTCTCACTGACTCATGATCTCTCCCTGCACAGTGCTTCTCACTCACTCCTGATATCTCCCTGCACAGAGCTTCTCACTCACTCCTGCTCTCTCCCTGCACAGTGTCCCTCACCCAATCCTGCTCTCTCCCTGCACAGTGCTTCTCACTCCTGCTCTCTCCCTGCACAGTGCTTCTCACCCAGTCCTGCTCTCTCCCTGCACTGTGCTTCTCACTCACTCCTTACTCCCTGCACAGTGCTTCTCACTCACTACTCCCTGCACAGTGCTCCTCACCCAATCCTGCTCTCTCCCTGCACAGAGCTTCTCACTCCCTCCTTACTCCATGCACAGAGCTTCGCACTCACTCCTGCTCTCTTCCTGCATACAGCTTCTCACTCACTCCTGGTCTCTTCCTGCATAGAGCTTCTCACTCACTCCTGCTCTCTCCCTGCACAGTGCTCCTCACCCAATCCAGCTCTCTCCCTGCACAGAACTTCTCACTCCCTCCTTACTCCATGCACAGAGCTTCGCAATCACTCCTGCTCTCTTCCTGCATACAGCTTCTCACTCACTCCTGGTCTCTTCCTGCATAGAGCTTCTCACTCTCTCCCTGCTCTCTCCCTGCACAGTGCTTCTCATCCACACCTGCTCTCTCCCTGCACAGTGCTCCTCGCCCAATCCTGCTCTCTACCTGCACACTGCTTCTCACTGACTCCTGCTCCCTCTCTGCACAGTGCTTCTCACCCAGTCCTGATATCTCCCTGCACAGTGCTTCTCACTCACTCATTACTCCCTGCAGGGTGCTTCTCACTCCTGCTCTCTCCCTGCACAGTGCTCCTCCCCCAATACTGCTCTCTCCTTGCCCAGTGCTTGTCACTCACTCCTTATCTCTCCCTGCACAGTGCTCCTCACCCAATCCTGCTCTCTCCCTGCATAGAGCTTCTCACTCACTCCTGCTCTCTCCCTGCACAGTGCTCCTCACTCACTCCGGCTCTCTCCCTGCACAGTGCTCCTCACCCAATCCTGCTCTCTCTCTGCACAGTGCATCTCACTCCTGCTCTCTCCCTGCACAGTGCTCCTCGCCCAATCCTGCTCTCTCCCTGCACAGTGCTTCTCACTCACTCCTGCTCTCTCCATGCACAGTGCTCCTCACTGAATCATGCTCTCTCCCTTCACAGAGCTTTTCACTCACTCCTGCTCTCTCCCTGCACAGTCCTCCCCACTCAATCCTGCTCTCTCCTTTCACGGAGCTTCTCATTCACTCCTACTCTCTCCCTGCACACTGCTTCTCACTCACTCCTGCTCTCTCCCTGCACAGATCTTCTCACTCACTCCTACTCTCTCCCTGCACAGTGCTCCTCACCCAATCCTGCTCTCTCCCTGCACAGATTTTCTCACTCACTCCTTACTCCCTGCACGGAGCTTCTCACTCACTCCTGCTCTCTCCCTTCACAGAGCTTCTCACTCACTCCTGCTCTCTCCCTTCACAGTGCTTCTCTCTCACTCCTGCTCTCTCCCTGCACAGAGCTTCTCATTCACTCTTGCCTACTCCGTGCAAAGAGCTTCTCACCCACTCCTGCTCACCCTGCACAGTGCTTCTCACCCAATTCTGCTCTCTCCCTGCACTGAGCTTCTCACTCACTCCTGCTCTCTTCCTGCACAGAGCTTCTCACTTACTCCTGCTTTCTCCCTGCACAGTGCTTCTCACTCACTCCTGCTCTCTACCTGCACAGGGCTTCTCACTCACTCCCGCTCTCTCCCTGCACAGTGCTTCTCACCCAGTTCTGCTCTCTCCCTGCACTGTGCTTCTCACTCACTCCTTACTCCCTGCACAGTGCTTCTCACTCACTACTCCCTGCACAGTGCTTCTCACTGACTCCTGCTCTCTCCCTGCACAGTGCTTCTCACTCACTTCTGCGATCTCCCTGCACAGAGCTACTCACTCACTCCTGCTCTCTCCCTGCACAGTGCTCCTCACCCAATCCTGCTCTCTCCCTGCACAGTGCTCCTCACCCAATCCTGCTCTCTCCCTGCACAGAGCTTCTCACTCAGTCCTGCTCTCTCCCTGCACAGTGCTCCTCACCCAATCCTGCTCTCTCTCTGCACAGAGCTTCTCACTCCCTCCTTACTCCATGCACAGAGCTTCGCACTCACTCCTGCTCTCTTCCTGCATACAGCTTCTCACTCACTCCTGGTCTCTTCCTGCATAGAGCTTCTCACTCTCTCCTGATCTCTCTCCCTGCACAGTGCTTCTCACCCACTCCTGCTCTCTCCCTGCACAGTGCTCCTCACCCAATCCTGCTCTCTACCTGCATAGTGCTTCTCACCCACTCCTGCTCTCTCCCTGCACAGTGCTCCTCACCCAGTCCTAATATCTCCGTGCACAGTGCTTCTCACTCACTCCTTACTCCCTGCACAGTGCTTCTCACCCCTGCTCTCTCCCTGCACAGTGCTCCTCGCCAAATCCTGCTCTCTCCTTGCACAGTGCTTGTCACTCACTCCTTCTCTCTCCCTACACAGTGCTCCTCACCCAATCCTGCTCTCACCCTGCATAGAGCTTCTCACTCACTCCTGCTCTCTCCCTGCACAGTGCTCCTCACTCACTCCGGCTCTCTCCCTGCACAGAGCTCCTCACCCAATCCTGCTCTCTCTCTATGCACAGTGCATTTCACTCCTGCTCTCTCCGTGCACAGTGCTCCTCGCCCAATTCTGCTCTCTCCCTGCACAGTGCTTCTCACTCACTCCTGCTCTCTCCATGCACAGTGCTCCTCACTCAATCCTGCTCTCTCCCTTCACAGAGCTTCTCACTCACTCCTGCTCTCTCCCTGCACAGTGCTCCTCACTCAATCCTGCTCTCTCCTTTCACAGAGCTTCTCACTCACTCCTGCTCTCTCTCTGCACAGAGCTTCTCACCCAATCCTGCTCTCTCCCAGCACAGAGCTTCTCACTCACTCCTGCTCTCTCCCTGCACAGTGCTCCTCACCCAATCCTGCTCTCTCCCTGCACTGAGCTTCTCACTAACTCCTGCTCTCTCCCTTCACAGAGATTCTCACTCACTCCTGCTCTCTCCCTGCACAGAGCTTCTCACTCACTCCTGCTCCCTCCCTGCACAGAGCTTCTCACTCACTCCTTACTCCTTGTACAGAGCTTCTCACCCACTCCTGCTCACCCTGCACAGTGCTTCTCACCCAATCCTGCTCTCTCCCTGCACAGTGCTTCTCACTCACTCCTGCTCTCTACCTGCACAGGGCTTCTCACTCACTCCTGCTCTCTCCCTGCACAGTGCTTCTCACCCAGTCCTGCTCTCTCCCTGCACTGTGCTTCTCACTCACTCCTTACTCCCTGCACAGTGCTTCTCACTCACTACTCCCTGCACAGTGCTTCTCACTGACTCATGATCTCTCCCTGCACAGTGCTTCTCACTCACTCCTGATATCTCCCTGCACAGAGCTTCTCACTCACTCCTGCTCTCTCCCTGCACAGTGTCCCTCACCCAATCCTGCTCTCTCCCTGCACAGTGCTTCTCACTCCTGCTCTCTCCCTGCACAGTGCTTCTCACCCAGTCCTGCTCTCTCCCTGCACTGTGCTTCTCACTCACTCCTTACTCCCTGCACAGTGCTTCTCACTCACTACTCCCTGCACAGTGCTCCTCACCCAATCCTGCTCTCTCCCTGCACAGAGCTTCTCACTCCCTCCTTACTCCATGCACAGAGCTTCGCACTCACTCCTGCTCTCTTCCTGCATACAGCTTCTCACTCACTCCTGGTCTCTTCCTGCATAGAGCTTCTCACTCACTCCTGCTCTCTCCCTGCACAGTGCTCCTCACCCAATCCAGCTCTCTCCCTGCACAGAACTTCTCACTCCCTCCTTACTCCATGCACAGAGCTTCGCAATCACTCCTGCTCTCTTCCTGCATACAGCTTCTCACTCACTCCTGGTCTCTTCCTGCATAGAGCTTCTCACTCTCTCCTGCTCTCTCCCTGCACAGTGCTTCTCATCCACACCTGCTCTCTCCCTGCACAGTGCTCCTCGCCGAATCCTGCTCTCTACCTGCACACTGCTTCTCACTGACTCCTGCTCCCTCTCTGCACAGTGCTTCTCACCCAGTCCTGATATCTCCCTGCACAGTGCTTCTCACTCACTCCTTACTCCCTGCAGGGTGCTTCTCACTCCTGCTCTCTCCCTGCACAGTGCTCCTCCCCCAATACTGCTCTCTCCTTGCCCAGTGCTTGTCACTCACTCCTTCTCTCTCCCTGCACAGTGCTCCTCACCCAATCCTGCTCTCTCCCTGCATAGAGCTTCTCACTCACTCCTGCTCTCTCGCTGCACAGTGCTCCTCACTCACTCCGGCTCTCTCCCTGCACAGTGCTCCTCACCCAATCCTGCTCTCTCTCTGCACAGTGCATCTCACTCCTGCTCTCTCCCTGCACAGTGCTCCTCGCCCAATCCTGCTCTCTCCCTGCACAGTGCTTCTCACTCACTCCTGCTCTCTCCATGCACAGTGCTCCTCACTGAATCATGCTCGCTCCCTTCACAGAGCTTCTCACTCACTCCTGCTCTCTCCCTGCACAGTCCTCCCCACTCAATCCTGCTCTCTCCTTTCACGGAGCTTCTCATTCACTCCTACTCTCTCCCTGCACAGAGCTTCTCACTGACTCCTGCTCTCTCCCTGCAGAGTGCTTCTCACTCACTTCTGCTATCTCCCTGCACAGAGCTTCTCACTCACTCCTGCTCTCTCCCTGCACAGTGCTCCTCACCCAATCCTGATCTCTCCCTGCACAGTGCTCCTCACCCAATCCTGCTCTCTCGCTGCACAGAGCTTCTCACTCACTCCTGCTCTCTCCCTGCACAGTGCTCCTCACCCAATCCTGCTCTCTCCCTGCACAGAGCTTCTCACCCCCTCCTTACTCCATGCACAGAGCTTCGCACTCACTCCTGCTCTCTTCCTCCATACAGCTTCTCACTCACCCCTGGTCTCTTCCTGCATAGAGCTTCTCACTCTCTCCTGATCTCTCTCCCCGCACAGTGCTTCTCACCCACTCCTGCTCTCTCCCTGCACAGTGCTCCTCACCCAATCCTGCTCTCTACCTGCACAGTACTTCTCACTGACTCCTGCTCCCTCTCTGCACAGTGCTTCTCACCCAGTCCTGATATCTCCGTGCACAGTGCTTCTCACTCACTCCTTACTCCCTGCACAGTGCTTCTCACTCCTGCTCTCTCCCTGCACAGTGCTCCTCGCCCAATCCTGCTCTCTCCTTGCACAGTGCTTGTCACTCACTCCTTCTCTCTCCCTGCACAGTGCTCCTCACCCAATCCTGCTCTCTCCCTGCATAGAGCTTCTCACTCACTCCTGCTCTCTCCCTGCACAGTGCTCCTCACTCACTCCGGCTCTCTCCCTGCACAGTGCTCCTCACCCAATACTGCTCTCTCTCTGCACAGTGCATCTCACTCCTGCTCTCTCCGTGCACAGTGCTCCTCGCCCAATTCTGCTCTCTCCATGCACAGTGCTCCTCACTCAATCCTTCTCTCTCCCTTCACAGAGATTCTCACTCACTCCTGCTCTCTCCCTGCACAGTGCTCCTCACTCCAATCCTGCTCTCTCCTTTCACAGAGCTTCTCACTCACTCCTGCTCTCTCTCTGCACAGAGCTTCTCACCCAATCCTGCTCTCTCCCTGCACAGAGCTTCTCACTCACTCCTGCTCTCTCCCTGCACAGTGCTCCTCACCCAATCCTGCTCTCTCCCTGCACTGAGCTTCTCACTCACTCCTGCTCTCGCCCTTCACAGAGATTCTCACTCACTCCTGCTCTCTCCCTGTACAGAGCTTCTCACTCACTCCTGCTCCCTCCCTGCACAGAGCTTCTCACCCACTCCTGCTCACCCTGCACAGTGCTTCTCACCAAATCCTGCTCTCTCCCTGCACAGTGCTTCTCACACACTCCTGCTCTCTACCTGCACAGGGCTTCTCACTCACTCCTGCTCTCTCCCTGCACAGTGCTTCTCACCCAGTCCTGCTCTCTCCCTGCACTGTGCTTCTCACTCACTCCTTACTCCCTGCACAGTGCTTCTCACTCACTACTCACTGCACAGTGCTTCTCACTGACTCCTGATCTCTCCCTGCACAGTGCTTCTCACTCACTCCTGCTATCTCCCTGCACAGAGCTTCTCACTCACTCCTGCTCTCTCCCTGCACTGTGTCCCTCACCCAATCCTGCTCTCTCCCTGCACAGTGCTTCTCACTCCTGCTCTCTCCCTGCAAAGTGCTTCTCACCCAGTCCTGCTCTCTCCCTGCACTGTGCTTCTCACTCACTCCTTACTCCCTGCACAGTGCTTCTCACTCACTACTCCCTGCACAGTGCTCCTCACCCAATCCTGCTCTCTCCCTGCACAGAGCTTCTCACTCCCTCCTTACTCCATGCACAGAGCTTCACACTCACTCCTGCTCTCTTCCTGCATACAGCTTCTCACTCACTCCTGGTCTCTTCCTGCATAGAGCTTCTCACTCACTCCTGCTCTCTCCCTGCACAGTGCTCCTCACCCAATCCTGCTCTCTCCCTGCACAGAGCTTCTCACTCCCTCCTTACTCCATGCACAGAGCTTCGCAATCACTCCTGCTCTCTTCCTGCATACAGCTTCTCAATCACTCCTGGTCTCTTCCTGCATAGAGCTTCTCACTCTCTCCTGCTCTCTCCCTGCACAGTGCTTCTCACCCACACCTGCTCTCTCCCTGCACAGTGCTCCTCGCCCAATCCTGCTCTCTACCTGCACACTGCTTCTCACTGACTCCTGCTCTCTCTCTGCACAGTGCTTCTCACCCAGTCCTGATATCTCCCTGCACAGTGCTTCTCACTCACTCCTTACTCCCTGCACAGTGCTTCTCACTCCTGCTCTCTCCCTGCCCAGTGCTCCTCGCCCAATACTGCTCTCTCCTTGCACAGTGCTTGTCACTCACTCCTTCTCTCTCCCTGCACAGTGCTCCTCACCCAATCCTGCTCTCTCCCTGCATAGAGCTTCTCACTCAATCCTGCTCTCTCCCTGCGCAGTGCTCCCCACTCACTCCGGCTCTCTCCCTGCACAGTGCTCCTCACCCAATCCTGCTCTCTCTCTGCACAGTGCATCTCACTCCTGCTCTCTCCCTGCACAGTGCTCCTCGCCCAATACTGCTCTCTCCCTGCACAGTGCTTCTCACTCACTCCTGCCCTCTCCATGCACAGTGCTCCTCACTCAATCCTGCTCTCTCCCTTCACAGAGCTTCTCACTCACTCCTGCTCTCTCCCTGCACAGTGCTCCTCACTCAATCCTGCTCTCTCCTTTTGATAGAGCGAAATGTTCTTGTGAATTGTAGGGGTGCATCATAATCATTGATAGGCCGCATCCACATGTATTCAGACATATATTCGTATATTCAGTTTCATATTCATGTATGTTTAGTAAAGAATGAATAGTTCGCTGAGACAAAGTGAACCCAGTAGCATAATGGTGTTAGGATATTGATGTAATGTAATGCTTATTAAATTGTGTGAACATAATGCATAGAGAAATTAGTTCGTGGATGTAATGTAATTGCAGTAGTTTAAACGTGCACCATATTAAAGTTGCACATGTAATTCATTGTTTGCATATGAAGTGTAATGAAAATGCTTATAGGGAAACATAAGATGTGTGTTTAAAAGTTATATGTAAAGGCCTGACTACATATATGCTTAGGGAAGGCCTGGTTAATTCTTATGTTAGCTTATTTTTGTAGGCAGTAAAAAGATTCTCTTGGTAAGGCTCTCTGGGCACAAACGGTAGATTTAATTTGCACAGTAGAAGGTTTCTGTTGAAAGTATCTTTTGTTGCAGGTGCAAGGACACATGTCTCGTTAGTAAGACTAACTCTTTGTTTTCGAAAGCTAGAGAGAGGGGAGGCATGGTACGGGGAGTGAAAAGGAATGTAGGGATGATACTTTCGGCGGAGAAGGTGCCTGGGACTCAAGGTCAACGCAACCGTCCAGGATGAAGTCACCGTTTCAGTGGAAAAGCACAAGAAAGAAGACCTGGCCAAGGAGGCGGGACAAAGGCGTGTACAATTGTATTGGGGTTTTTGTATTAGGGATAGTGCCCTGAGGGAGGAGGCCAGAGAAGAGGTAGGGGAGACCTGAGAGAAGGACAGAGCTGAGCTTAGGTACTATGTGATTGCACTTCTTAGGAAGTCTTCACAGCTGACACCTTTTATTCTTTCTTGCCTGGAAAAATCGTTATGCAGGGATGTCACTTAGCGTTAGTGTAGGGACAGCAATTGATTTTAAGCTTGTTTAGGCCAATGAAGAGCAACTTAGAAATAGGAGCAATCATAGTCTGGTTGGTCCTCCTAGAACTTTCTATTCTTCTTATCCTGAGTCGGATGAGATTCTTGCGTAGATTATTATTTGTATTAGTGCCCATCTATTTCTTTAACCTCGTGTTGAGGTGCTTGCACGTTCAGTTATTTTTGGCGATAATAAATTCTCAAACTTGAATTCGGAGTCAGTGGTCCTTTCAGACAAAATGAATGCTGTTATATAACCAGATGAGATTCTCTCCTTTACACTATTCAACAGGTAAAAAGATCTCGGCGACCAGAAGGTTCTTATAGATAATTAGATAAGAATCGGCGTTATCAGTTGGTAGCAGAGTAGGATAGTTACCTTTGATGGTAAGGGGAGATCTAGAGCAAGATAGGAGACTAAGTTGCCCCATAGAGCCCGAGTGAAGCTGATCCAGAGGACCGCGGGAGAAGGATGTCGGAGGTCGTGGAAAACTGACGGAGAGTGACGGTGCGGCGGAAGTAGCAGTTCGTAGTAGAGTGAGTATGAAAAGAGTGATGTTTGGTAGATTGCGGTGTTTTATTGTTGTGTGATGTCTAGCGGAGTTGGAACGAGAGTTGTGTGATTGAGAAACGGACCGTGAGCGCGCGCGGGACCGGGAGATTTATTGTGGTGTAGAATACACCCAGAGTTGAGAACGTTGACCAGAGTTGTGGGGGTCACGAGACGTCATTGACAGACCCACTGAAGATAGGGAACACATGAGTGAGTGTGTGAATAACCAACGCAGGTCGTAGGTTATTGTGTGCAGAACATCGAATGATTGAATCCTATCGAGTGTGCTAAAGGCGATTGTCCGGTCGTTTCGCGGACAGACGATTGCCAGATTGAGGTCAACAAGCTCAAGAGGCTGATCGGTCATTGGTAAGACTGACGGTCAGAGAGGTAATTGTTCGGTAGGACGGACATTATTTCAGAGTATGACTGGGACAGATGCGAGCGAGAACAAGTGAATTAGAAAGGAGGGGAACTGCTGCGAGCGGAGGAAAAGTGACGTCAGAACAGTGCGCGCTGCGATAGGCCGGTTGGTGTGAACCGCGCTGGGATTGGAGGATTGGAATCAGGAAGTAAAAGCGGACATTTTGAGTGCAAATACAAAGTTGATTCATCATGAAATGTTTTAAAGCTTTAAGGGAACTTTGTAGAGGTGATAGACATGTGGTTGTTCGGGAGGGAGAGGAAGCTCCTCCCGAGGATACACCAGCACATTATATGGCAAAGAATGTAGGATTGCATACCATAATTTGGCTTGAGAATTGGCATAAAATGACAGAAGCAGAAGGAGAATTGTCGTTCCCTCGATATGGTACTTTCAGGTTAGAGGTGCTGTACCAGCTCAAGAGTGTAATGGCTTCATTACGACCACTACCCAGACCAACACAGTTTGAGGCACTACATGCGTGGATAAGGGCAGCGTATGATAGGAAGAAGGACAGATGTCAAGAAAGGGTGAAGAAATCGGTCAGGGCATTTCAAGATGCAAGGTGGGATGCCTTGGAGAAAAGGTGGAGAGCAGACACGATCGAAGGAGATAAGTTATACCCACTGCTGATACAAAATGGAAAGATTACAAGAATCGATGAGGACGACAGTGATCTAGATGACAGTTTGTTGGATAGGATGTTGGCAGAGAGGCCACCACCATTTAACCCAGATTCAGAAGAGGGAAAGACGACCCCAGCAGTGGCAATAGTTGATGAGAGCCAGAACCAGACTAGCATGAGAGTAGTGGGAAGAATTTCCACAGGAACGGAGGGGCTACGGCGTCTATGATAACACAGTCTCCTGCGGGGAACACAAGATTACCGGACTCCTTGACAGTACCGGTTACCATTGGCCCTATAGTACCGGTATATGACCCAGACCGAGTGAGAGAAGGGAGCTCCGTGCCGATGAGAAGGGAAGAAGGAAACAGTGAGAGTGGGAATGGGTTTGGAGTAAGGGTGGTTCATTTCCCAAGACCAATAGACACAAGTACGCCGTTACCGGCTACTGCGGACTCTTCATGTGGGCGAGAAGAGGAGAGACCGGAAAGACCGAGGTCTTTACGGGAATCTAAGTCAGCTTTGAGGGAGTGGACACCAACAGTAACGAACCAAGAGGATAGGATGCAAAGAGATAGGGCACAAAATGTCTCGGAAGACAGACCAGGTTCCAGGAATATGGAAGGGAATAGGTCACAAGGACAGAATAGTGACTGTGATGAGCGAGATGGCTCGGGTTGTCGAGACGTACTGAGGAGTGCAGTACAGGCAAGGTTGCTAGACGTAGTGAGGCTGAAAGCAGAGGTAGACGAAATGATCAGTGGGGGTCTGCCTTTAGAAAGGATAGAAATTTATGGATCAGATGAGCTGCTGTTTGTAGCAAAAGATGTGACTCGAAAAGCTAGAATGGCACATGATAGATTGAAGGAATTGGCCAAAAGATATGAGGTGGACCTGAACAAAACTAAAGCGTTGCAGGGACCACATAGATTGCATTACAGTGATCAGGAGTTGGAGGAGAAAAGAATCACAGGATTAAAGACGCACACCAGAGACCTGATCATAGGAATGAGAATATGGATTTTGTTGGACAAATGGGAAGAAAGGTGGTCCAAAAAGAAACCAGTAAAGAGAGCAGAAGGGGAAACGCCGCCGCCAGGAGGGGGGCGACGGGTGTTGGAAATTTTCCTTTACGGGAAGTACAGAATGGAGGGTACGTGCATGTGCCGTGGAATAGAGGTGATTTGGCTGCATTTACAAATGATTTTCCTCGGCTGAGGGAAAAACCGGTGGAGTGGTACAAGCAGGTTGAGCGGTTTGTGAAGATTTCAAAAGTATTGTGGATTGATTTGAACACCTTGTTTGACATAGTGGTACCAGGAGATTTGTGGACAGCATGTAAAGTCGCTATTGAGTGGCCGACTTCAGAACCGAAAAGAGAGGCGGTTACAAATGGTCCATCACCTGATGTCATGAAAAAGTATGAGCAGGTGATTACATGGTTGAAGTCGAAGATTTCACCTCAGGATATAGATTGGGTTAAGATAGATCGGACTGTACAGGAACCCAAGGAAACGGTGCATGAGTATTACGAAAGACTTCTGCAAGTTTTTAAACAGTATAGTGGGTTAGATGTTTTGGACCCTAAGGATATGGGACAGTTTGTCTCAAAGTTTGTAACGGGTCTGAGAGTGGAAATCAGCCTCATGATACAGCACCATTTGATCTGCTGGCAGAACAAGCCACTAGATGAAATTTTGCGATATGCGAGATACTGTAGTGATGAGGTGGAATCGAAACATCGAAAGCTAAAAGACAAATTGATGCTTGTCCAGATGCAGACAGCACAGAGTCAGCCTAGTGGAGGGACCTTAGGAAGAAAGCAAGGAAATTTCCAGGGAAACCAGAATGGGCAGGTACAGGGAAAGGGAAAACCAGTAGACCCCAAGACAGGAGTGGACGTGGCCACACTAAAGAAGACCACTGCGTGTCATCTTTGTCGCCAGGTCGGACATTGGAAACGCGAGTGTCCTTTGAACCCAGCTAATCAGGTACAGGAAGAGGAAGAGGGGCTCAGGCACCCGCGCAAGAGGTAGTTAACACAATAACGAGACCTAGGACGATGAAAGGGGGGTTTACAATTCTCACGCTCAGATTCCCCAAGCTCCAAGGTTTTCACAAGGAACACGAACGTACCAACAGATGCCCCTGTTCGAACGCTATGATGAGGATAGCTTAGACCCTTTATCCTGACGGTGCCTGAGGGGGAGGAAGACTGCACACTTGGAGCGGTCTTGGAGGTAGACCAGAGAGGACCTTTTGTAGAGGCAGAGATTGAGGGCAATCCTGCAACACTTTTGGTTGATACTGGAGCTACCCGGTCTACTGTAAGATCTGCAGTAGTCCCTAACCTACCCCTCTCGGGACAATCAATCCAGGTTGTTGGAGTAGCGAACAAGAAAATAAGCAGCCCATTGACAGAACCGATCTTAGTAAAGATAGGTACTTTCCAAACTAGACATCAGTTTGTAGTGTGTGATACGAGTCCAGTTTGTCTTTTGGGAAGAGATCTGTTGTGCAAGTTGAACTGCACGATTTATTGTACACCACGGGGAGTGGAGGTCCAGACGATAGATGACGATGCGGACTTTAAAATTACCAATCAGCTTCTGTGTATAGATCTGTACCCAATGGTGACTGTGGAAGAACTTCCACATGATCTGAGAGACGCAGTGTCGCCTGTGGTGTGGGATTTCGCAGGCGATGAAATAGGTTTAATCAGAGGGGTTGAACCAGTGCGGATTGAGGTGAAACAGAATGTTGATTTCCCAAGAACACCTCAATACAACCTGTCGACAGAAACGATTGCAGGAATAAAACCTGTGATCGAGACTTTCATTGAGAAGGGTATTTTGAAGGAGATCAGAGGTAGTCCCTGTAATTCACCCATAATGGGACTACAGAAACCGAGCGGGAAATACAGGATCGTGCAAGACCTGCGAAAGGTCAACATGATAGTTGTCCCTTGTTGTCCAGTGGTACCGAATCCTTCAGTAATACTGTTCCAGATCCCATGTGAAGCCGAGTGGTTTACGGTTATCGATTTGTGTCAAGCTTTCTTTTCGATACCGCTCCACGAGGAAAGCCAATTTCTTTTTGCGTTCAGGCTAGAAAATCGCGTGTTAACATGGTGTCGTATCCCTCAAGGGTATACGGAAAGTCCATCGATCTTTAACCAGATCCTGAAGAAGAACCTTGAGAGTCTTGTGTTGCCGCAGAACTCAGTTCTCGTGCAGTACATAGATGACTTGCTCATTGCCTCAGAAACAGAAGATGCTTGCAGAATTGACACAGTAGCCTTGTTGAACCACTTAGCAGAGAATGGACATAAGGTGTCCCCGAACAAGCTGCAGTACTGTTTGAATGAGGTACAGTACTTGGGACACAGATTAGAAAAAGGCAAGAGGAAGGTGTCACCAGATCGAATTGAGGCAATAATGAGCATGGCAGTACCCACTACACAGAGGGAAGTTAGGATGTTTCTGGGAATGGTTGGCTATTGTCGACAGTGGATTCCTAGTTTCTCCTTGAGAGCAAAGCCTCTGCAGAGGCTTACACACAAGGATGTGAGTGATCCGGTACCATGGGACGAGGAGTGCTTGGTGTCATTCCTGAAGCTGAGAGATGATTTGTGCAGGGCTCCCGCACTGGGAATGCCTGATTACAACAAGGCCTTTTCATTGTTTTGTTACGAGAGAGGAGGATGTGCATTAGCAGTGTTAGCTCAGAACCATGGAGGTGTCCGTAGACCAGTTGCCTATTTTTCAGCTACTTTAGATCCAGTAGCTTCTGCGTTGCCCGGATGTCTAAGATCCGTTGCTGCAACAGGTGTCAGCATTGAAAGATGTGAAAGCATTGTAATGGGACATCCATTGACTGTACATGTGCCACATTCGGTTGAGTTATTAATGACCAGGACCAAGACCCAGCATCTAACGAACAATAGGTTAACGAGGTACGAGCAAGTCATACTTGCCGCAGAGAATGTGACTCTGAAAAGGTGCTCCGTCTTGAACCCTGCGACATTGATGCCTATACCGAACACAGATGATGAAGATTGTGAGGACCATGATTGTCTCGATGTGACCGAACTTTGCACCAAACCGAGACCTGACATTGTCGATGAGCCATTGGCTGACCCAGATGAAATTTTCTTTGTCGATGGTTCATGCTTAAGAGACAGTGTGGGGCAATTGAGAGCAGCGTTTGCTGTATGTACCATTTCAGGAGTGGTCGACGCTGCTTGCCTAGAAGGAGTACGCTCCGCGCAGGTAGCTGAGATCATTGCCTTGACCCGTGCCTGTTTGGCCGCTGATCGAATTCGAATCACGATTTACACAGACAGCCAATACGGCTTTGGCGTGGTGCATGACTTCGGGCAGTTATGGTCTCAGAGGGGATTTTTGACATCATCTGGCTCACCCATTCGTAATGGAGAATATGTAAGACAATTGTTAGAAGCATTACAGCATCCGAAAGAAATTGCTGTTGTAAAGTGTTCAGCCCATGGGAAGGGGGAGGACTTTGTATCCTTGGGTAATAACTACGCAGATGAGGTAGCCCGCTTCTGCGCAGAACAAGGATGCATATTCACAGGAAGAGAGATAGAAGAGAGCCAAGAGGGAACCGATCTCAGCATAATGTTGACCATGGCAGACACTTGGGAAGAGCTTAAGCGATTGCAGGATGAAGTTTCTAACCAGGAGAGAGAGGGATGGATCAAAGCTGGGTGTGAGAAAGGAGACGTGGATGTTTGGGTATCAAACGATGGGAGAGCTGTGTTGCCGGAGGAATTGCTGAGTCCGATGGCAAGACTGATACATGGACAGGCACACCTGGGTAGAGACGCAATGATGAGAGTGTTCAGACAGACGTGGTATAACCCACGGTTCCGAGCAATGGCTGAGACGGTATGTCAGAGGTGTGTTACTTGTCAACAGATGAATGCCGGAAAGAAAACTGTAGTTACATTGAGTCATATTGGAAGGTCAGGAGGGCCCTTCAATAGATTACAGTTGGATTTCGTGGAGATGCCTAGGTGCAATGGCTTGAGGTACATTCTAGTGATAGTATGTGTATTCTCACGGTGGGTGGAGGCTTACCCCACACGCAGGTGTGACACTCTGACAGTGGCTAAATTATTGTTGAGGGAGCTTATCCCTAGATTCGGGATCCCGACCTCTTTGGAATCAGATAGAGGAGGGCACTTCCATAGCGAAATCATGAAGTTACTTTGTGCAGCATTGAACATTGACCAGAGACTCCATTGTAGTTACAGACCGGAGGC
This sequence comes from Calotriton arnoldi, assembly GCA_963921515.1. Lineage (NCBI taxonomy): Eukaryota > Metazoa > Chordata > Amphibia > Caudata > Salamandridae > Calotriton > Calotriton arnoldi. The sequence goes on from CAWUFW010010550.1 coordinate 175,381, forward strand.
TTCTGGGATGGTGGAACAAGTTAATGGAACTTTGAAAGCCCGGATGGCAAAAATGTGTTCTTCGACATCCCTGCAATGGCCCGACGCCTTGCCTTTGGTGCTGATGAGCATGCGAAGTGTCCCAGACAGAAAGACTGGGTTGTCCCCACACGAAATCCTAATGGGAAGGGCAATGAGACTGCCAGCAGTACCAGCTACAGCCTTGATAAGCATCACTGATGATTTGATTCTCGATTACTGTAAAGGACTCTCTGATGTGGTCCGTTCTGTATCCCAGCAGGTGCAAGCAGCTGTGGTTCCAGCCTCGAGTGATCTGTGCCACGACTTGTGTCCCGGTGACTGGGTGCTCGTCCGGAAGCACGTGAGGAAGAGTTGTTTGGATGCCCGTTGGCGTGGTCCGTATCAGGTGATTCTGATCACGAACACAGCAGTAAAGTGTGGAGGATTGCCGAACTGGGTGCATGCTTCCCATACCCGCAGAGTTCCAGCACCCTTGGAAGAAACAGCTCCTCTCGTAAATGAAAATCCAGCTGATGTGGCAAGGCCACATGGGAGGACAAGTCAAGCTGTAAGGGTCGCTGACACAGCTGGTGGTGCACTAGAGCAAACAGAAGGGGGTTTCCACAGTTCGAACCCTGACTCAGACACCGAAGAAGGAGATGGTGCAGTGGGCGGAGAAGAGTCAAATTCAAAAGAAAGAGGAAGTAGTGCACTGGGTATAGAAGGGGAAGGCAGACAAACGAACAGACGTGCAGAAAGTTGGCCTGAGAGACAGAGGCGACTGAACTTGAGGTTAGCACCTGAAAGAGACCTTGCTCCAGTGTCTGAAGTATCTGAAACAGAAGCAAGTGACGAAGACCAAGCACAAGACAATCGGCGAAGGTCAAAGAGAACAAGAGTGCCTTGTCGCAGATACTCTACCCCTGAGTGGACTTACACTGTGTTTGATGCAGGGGGTGGTGAGTACGGGAAGACTGAGGTCAGTGGAAGTGGTCTGTCGGAGCCCGAATGTGGTGGTGAAGGTGCTGCGGATGCCAGGGCTCGAGATAGAAGGAACACTGACACTCACGGTTCCGAATCCCCCGCTTCTGAGTGAAGTCCGAAACTTGCTTTTGCATCGACTCGAATTCCCGCCTTTTGGAGTTGAGCCGTTTTCACATGAAGTGCTGATTTTGCGTCTTGAACTTTTGTATCACGTTCTGGTCTTGCTCAATGAGGATCTCATTGTGGATCAGTTATGAACTGTAAATAAAAGTCTAAAAGAAGAAGATAACCTAGGTCCGAGTGGAAGAAGAATAAACTTAGGGACTTTCCACAAGAAGAGGAACGAAAACTAGGGAAGTCTTTTTCTGGACTGTGTAAATAAGTTGTGATCGGAAAGGGAAAGCCCGGAAATTTCATGGTTGCTCGAGCTGGTTAAGCAAGTCATAAATAAAGGACAGAGACTTTTCTGAGTTCTTTGCGATAACCAAGACTTTTTGAGAACTTTCGAAACCATGGAGCCGGGAGATCCCAATCGTAGATCAAAGTGGATTGTAGGCATCCTTATAAGTAGTGTAATAATTTCTATAATCATAGTAGTTATAGTCTCATATACTGGTTCGCACGAGCCAGAAGTAGAGGCAGTGACAGGGACACCGACACCTATCACACCTAGTCAGAAGGGGGTAGACAGGGCAGCTGATAGAGCTATGATATTAGAAGAAAGTCGTAGATTACATGTAGATTTGTCTAAGGGTGATTTTAAGCTTAATGCGTATGCTAAGTTGTTGTATGAGTATGTTGACGTGATGGATGCGAAAGATTGTTATGTGTGTATGCAGTTGCCTACTTCGGTGGATGAGGGTATTAGGTATCATCATCTTCCACTGACTTATGGTATTTCTTGTAGTCTTTTGCTTAGTTTGTTTTATGAGAGAGAACAGTTCGAGTATTTCTTTTCCAATTTCGACGCAGTGCTTCCTGAAGTCCCAGCTTACAAGCATTTGAATAAGTATGATTATTATAAGACCGAGGACAGACTGAGGAAGTACTTCATACCGAGTTTGGAATTGGATACAGCATTCGCACACAGACACAATCTGACATGCTTGATGTCGGATGTAGAGAGAAAGTTTGTAGATCAGGTTGAAGATAGGTATAGAAAGCTGACTGAATCCCGAGATTTAGGGCATCACAGGACAGATTGGACGGAGGAAGAACGGTTGCATAAGACCAGGGGAAGCTATGGTCCTATAGCGTTAGATAAGGAGCAGAGGGGTAAGTTGTGTATAAGGCGTTATCAGACTTACTACGAAAAGGTTCCAGTGGGACAGAGTACTTGTGATCACGTTTTCACCATGGCAGATGTGGCAAAAGATTTTCTCCAAGGTCCTGTACAAGTGATACCTACGGTGTATTACGTATGTGGGAAGAATGCTTATGTGAGGTTGCCTGCAAATTGGTATGGAACTTGTTATTTGTCAATAATATTTCCAAAGATTTACCATACAGAAGACTTAAATCTTCTGGAGGGTGGAGAGCATTCAAGAACGAAAAGAGCTGCAAGTGCAGGAATCGTTGTGGGGGATATCTTTGGAGCCATGATACCTAGTCTAGGAGTAGTCTTGAATGATGTGAAGATCCGGAGGTTAGCGACTGTGGTGGATGAATTTTCGATGAACACAGCAAAGTCGTTGGTGTTGGTGGAAGGAGAGATGTTGTCGATAAGGGGTATGGTTTTGCAGAATCGCCTTGCTTTGGATGTCCTATTGGCAAAAGAGGGCGGAGTCTGTAAAATGCTGAAGGTTCAAGAGTGCTGCACTTATATACCAGACCGTAGCAAGGATCTGGAGAAATATATAAGTAACATCACTATGATCCACACAAAGATAGCGGATTTGACCGAAGAAGGGGCCTGGGAAAAGGTCGGAAAGGGTTTTGGTCAAGTGGGAGGTTGGTTTGCGAACCTAGGAAAGGGATTCCTTGGGTACTTCCTGAGACCACTCCTTATTTTGGTGGTTTGTGTGGCTGGCTTGTGGATTATGATCAAGGCCTACAAGTGGTATCGAGCAGGCAGAGTCAAGAGAGCTTTGAGGGAAAATGACATGAGATTGGCAAGACTGCAGGACAATCAGTATAAAAGGCTCAAGAGCATGGAGAACTTCAGATCAGGGAAGATGGGAACAAGTTCTGTTTAGGTCGGTTCCTTCTCCGAGGGAGTAGAATGAGATGTGATGACAGGAGTCATCAAAGGGGGAACTGATAGAGCGAAATGTTCTTGTGAATTGTAGGGGTGCATCATAATCATTGATAGGCCGCATCCACATGTATTCAGACATATATTCGTATATTCAGTTTCATATTCATGTATGTTTAGTAAAGAATGAATAGTTCGCTGAGACAAAGTGAACCCAGTAGCATAATGGTGTTAGGATATTGATGTAATGTAATGCTTATTAAATTGTGTGAACATAATGCATAGAGAAATTAGTTCGTGGATGTAATGTAATTGCAGTAGTTTAAACGTGCACCATATTAAAGTTGCACATGTAATTCATTGTTTGCATATGAAGTGTAATGAAAATGCTTATAGGGAAACATAAGATGTGTGTTTAAAAGTTATATGTAAAGGCCTGACTACATATATGCTTAGGGAAGGCCTGGTTAATTCTTATGTTAGCTTATTTTTGTAGGCAGTAAAAAGATTCTCTTGGTAAGGCTCTCTGGGCACAAACGGTAGATTTAATTTGCACAGTAGAAGGTTTCTGTTGAAAGTATCTTTTGTTGCAGGTGCAAGGACACATGTCTCGTTAGTAAGACTAACTCTTTGTTTTCGAAAGCTAGAGAGAGGGGAGGCATGGTACGGGGAGTGAAAAGGAATGTAGGGATGATACTTTCGGCGGAGAAGGTGCCTGGGACTCAAGGTCAACGCAACCGTCCAGGATGAAGTCACCGTTTCAGTGGAAAAGCACAAGAAAGAAGACCTGGCCAAGGAGGCGGGACAAAGGCGTGTACAATTGTATTGGGGTTTTTGTATTAGGGATAGTGCCCTGAGGGAGGAGGCCAGAGAAGAGGTAGGGGAGACCTGAGAGAAGGACAGAGCTGAGCTTAGGTACTATGTGATTGCACTTCTTAGGAAGTCTTCACAGCTGACACCTTTTATTCTTTCTTGCCTGGAAAAATCGTTATGCAGGGATGTCACTTAGCGTTAGTGTAGGGACAGCAATTGATTTTAAGCTTGTTTAGGCCAATGAAGAGCAACTTAGAAATAGGAGCAATCATAGTCTGGTTGGTCCTCCTAGAACTTTCTATTCTTCTTATCCTGAGTCGGATGAGATTCTTGCGTAGATTATTATTTGTATTAGTGCCCATCTATTTCTTTAACCTCGTGTTGAGGTGCTTGCACGTTCAGTTATTTTTGGCGATAATAAATTCTCAAACTTGAATTCGGAGTCAGTGGTCCTTTCAGACAAAATGAATGCTGTTATATAACCAGATGAGATTCTCTCCTTTACACTATTCAACAGGTAAAAAGATCTTGGCGACCAGAAGGTTCTTATAGATAATTAGATAAGAATCGGCGTTATCACTTTCACAGAGCTTCTCACTCACTCCTACTCTCTCCCTGCACAGACCTTCTCACCCAATCCTGCTCTCTCCCTGCACAGAGCTTCTCACTCACTCCTGCTCTCTCCCTGCACAGTGCTCCTCACCCAATCCTGCTCTCTCCCTGCACGGAGCTTCTCACTCACTCCTGCTCTCTCCCTGCACGGAGCTTCTCACTCACTCCTGCTCTCTCCCTTCACAGAGCTTCTCACTCACTCCTGCTCTCTCCCTGCACAGAGCTTCTCACTCACTCCTGCTCTCTCCCTGCACAGAGCTTCTCACTAACTCCTTACTCCTTGTACAGAGCTTCTCACTCACTCCTGCTCTCTCCCTGCACAGAGCTTCTCATTCACTCTTGCCTACTCCGTGCAAAGAGCTTCTCACACACTCCTGCTCACCCTGCACAGTGCTTCTCACCCAAACCTACTCTCTCCCTGCACAGTGCTTCTCACTCACTCCTGCTCTCTACCTGCACAGGGCTTCTCACTCACTCCTGCTCTCTCCCTGCACAGTGCTTCTCACCCAGTCCTGCTCTCTCCCTGCACTGTGCTTCTCACTCACTCCTTACTCCCTGCACAGTGCTTCTCACTCACTACTCCCTGCACAGTGCTTCTCACTGACTCCTGATCTCTCCCTGCACAGTGCTTCTCACTCACTCCTGCTATCTCCCTGCACAGAGCTTCTTACTCGCTCCTGCTCTCTCCCTGCACAGTGCTCCTCACCCAATCCTGCTCTCTCCCTGCACCGTGCTTCTCACTCACTCCTGCTCTCCCTCTGCACAGTGGTCCTCACTCACTCATGCTCTCTCCCTGCACAGAGCTTCTCACTCACTCCTTACTCCTTGCACAGAGCTTCGCAATCACTGCTGTTCTCTCCCTGCACAGAGCTTCTCACTCACGCTCTCTCCCTGCACAGAGCTTCTCAATCACTCCTGTTCTCTCCCTGCACAGAGCTTCTCATTCACTCTTGCCTACTCCATGCAAAGAGCTTCTCACTCACTCCTGCTCTCTCGCTGCACAGTGCTTCTCACTCACTCCTGCTCTCTCGCTGCACAGTGCTTCTCACTCACTCCTGCTTTCCCCCTGCACAGTGCTTCTCACTCACTCCTGCTCTCTCGCTGCACAGTGCTTCTCACTCACTCCTGCTTTCCCCCTGCACAGTGCTTCTCACTCACTCCTGCTTTCCCCCTGCACAGTGCTTCTCACTCCTGTACTCTTGCTGCACAGAGGTTCTCACTCACTTAACCCCACAAACTTTTTGCACTGTAAATAGATTTCAAGTGTGTAGTAAGGGTTCTCTGCTGGCAAAACCCAGACACCAGGCTGCAAGAAGCCCTTCAACATGTAGTACTTTCCTGAACAGTGACCTCAGTCCATCCTGATTATGGCTGCCCTTTTCTGCTGGATCAGAACCAGAGCAGCATTCTCTGCCTGACGATTTGCAGCAGGCAGCATTTACAGTCGTTTCTACAGCACTGCCTGGTGATAACAGATCTTTATATTCTTTGAGAAATAATGCATTGCTTTTGCTGTTACAGACTTTCACCATTTGTCAGAGTTGGAAAGAGAAGCCTCTATATGGGTCATATGGAGAAGATAAAAATTCAGCCTGGTGGGTGGCAAAAAGAAACAGCTGATGCTAGATTTTGGACCTGTGCGTTGCGTTACAATATGGAGTGGAAACACACCTATGATGGGGTAATGTGGAACTAGTCAGAGATAAAAGCTAGCCTGAGCCAGTTCTGAAGGGATTGAGCCAACCAAAAGAGAAGTGGAAAAAGTCCATTGATCAGGGAGGCTTGTAGGGACATTGGCTGTAGCGTGCACATGCTGATGGAGTTGTACTATGTGAGCAGCCACGTGTGAGGAGAGAGGAAGACTATGGGTGAAACTGAATATGAAAGGCTATTGACCTCAGTCAGATGAGACAAGAGCCAGGTGTCTGAAGTGCTGACAGTTCACCACCTGAGGAAACTAATCAGCGAGGTGTCTTAAATGTATGGTAACCACTTAGTAAAGTGCTCTAATTGGTCAGTTCCTCATAGAAGAAAGATTCAAGGAGAAATGCTGGCCACAGACTCTGTTAGTACCATGTGGGAATCCACACATTAATTTATCAGTTTTGCTTTTGTTGGAAGTGTGTGTTTTCTATCCAAAATTAACAGCACTCTGAGTGTGCGACTTTATTTTCCCATATACATTTCTTGTGGAAACTATTTCTGGGCCTCAGAGTCTACTAGAAACAAATTGTGTCAACTACAGTTCTTTGCCTCTCCTGTTATGGGGTCCCACCTATTTGCCCGTTTAGCACGTGACTCTCAGGGTAGCAAAGTAGAGATTTCCAAGGCTTACTCAGGGAGGTGGTGTGTGGGTACAGACTAAGAGCACAGCACAGTGCGAGTACTGTGCTGTGCTTAATCTTACTTAAAAGTCAAGTATTTTATTTTATCCATTGGAAAATACTACAAAGACTTGAGAAATCTACAGTTTGATCCAGGGGCACTAGATGCCTGTGGTTGGCAATAATGTTTTATTCTAAATGGAAAACAAATGCCCTCTGCTTTCCCACTCACAAAGTCTCTTCTCGCTCCATCGCGAAGTGCACTCTAGGGTCTATAGCACTAGACTAGTGACCAATTATTGTGGAAACCCTCCACATGTCGTAGGGCTGTCCAGGCGTTCTTCTCGCTGTCTCTTGATATTAGTTCAGTCTTAGTTTCACCAGTCTGTGTTTCTCAATGACACCTCACTTGATGCACTTGTTTTTTAAGCTGTTCCACTGTCTAACATGTACGCAGGCCAGATGCTCTGGTACATTCTGTTGTGGCCCGCACTGGAACCAAAAGGACAACCATGGCTCTGAGGAAGCTGCAACTGCGCTGGCGCCAATCCTTCTGCTCTTCAGAAGACCACTAGATCTTTTTCTTTGGTACACTAAGGTCACTCTGGTCCAGCAACCTACAACCCAAAAGACTGCAGATCCCACATCAACTTCTGATATACGTAGTAATGGGTGTCCAATGGGTGGACTATAGTTGAGGTCTGGTATCAACTAACCAAGATCCACAGACAATGGAAGAGTTCCTGTGAACCGAGAAGAAGAAAGTAGTCGCTTCACAGCTCATCGTCGGAGAGCCATAGTTCAGCTAATCGTACTTCCTAGTTGCTGGGCTGTGGGTTGCTGTTCTAGGCAGTTCTTTGCTCTTAGCTCTCCCAATAGTCTTTTGGCCTCAGTTATAGCTCCTTCCTTCCTAGCACTTCTAGCAGGGTTGTCGCTGGGCTTCAGTTCTGGTTCTGACCTGCAAGGGGACTCCCAGCCAGAAGCACAAGCCTTGTATCATAGAAGCAGTGGCAGCTACTGCGAGTGAAAAGTGGTGGGTCAGCGCGTGGGGTAATAACAAAAACAATGAAATATAACTTACCTGCCACCCGCCGCCTCAGTGCTTTTCGACTCCTCTGCTCATGCACAGTCTCCCAAACTCCCCTGCACCAATCCAGATGCTGCTCTGATGTTGGTAATGCTATTACCCAGCATGAGAGAAGCGCTGGTATTGGTCTGAGCGGGCTGGTTTTGCACTCCCATAGTGACTGGGAGCCTGTGCTTGCTGTTTTCTACACAGCTGTGCAATACAGCTTGGGTTGGAGTCTGGAGAAATCTAAAGGCCTCATCTATGAGGCCCCTTGTGGCATCAGAACGTCACTTTTTTGACGTTCCGGTGGCGCAATGTGCCCCGGCATATTTACAAGGCCACGTAAAGCCACTTTACGTGGCTTTTCATGGTCTTGTAAATATGTCCTCCTTTCATGCAGAACACTGCGTGAAATGAACGCTCCATGGGTGTTGCTGTGGGTGTTCCCACGCAATACCCATGGAATCTGGAGCATTCTCAGATTTACAAGAAATCGTAAATCTGGGAATGTGTCAGAATCTAACGCCACCTCAGGTAGCGTTATGGAGGCGCAACGGGGAGAAATTTTTCATTTCTCCTCGTTTTTTCCTTTTTCTGCAGCACACAATGAAAGAGGAAATCGCTTGAATTGATTGATTTTGTGCAGGAAGGTGTCCCTTCCTGCACAAAATCAATCAGCCCGGAATACAGGCACCATTGCACCATGGAGCAAGGATGCCTGTGTTGGCGCATGGCAGCCCATTGTGCGCCAGCGCAGGGGAAAAGGACAGGAATGCGCCGTATCTCATAGATACGGCGCATTCCTGCCCTTTGTTTTGATATCCAAGTCATTTGTTCCATATAGAAACTCAAACTGTCTAGGTTAAAAAAAAAGATTGGGGACTTCCAAATAAGAAGGGAAGAAGGTATCAGCATTGTGTGAACCTCAGTAGAAGTTCAAAGGAAGCGAAAGAATGTCTAGCATGAAGCTTTCCACTCAGGGGAAAAGCACAACACAAAGGTCTGCTGTCTTCTAAGTCAGTGTATAGTCTGACTGAAACTACCTATGGAACATCCAAGGTCTCAGAACATCCATATCTCGCTCCCACAGTTCAAGACCAATCCCGTGGCGGCATTTGCTGGGAATGATAGACTCCTGAAATTCTTACTCTCACACAATTAGGTACACATCTGCTCGTCTTTGAGTGAGAGTTGGATCGTCCTAGCACACAGGGTACAGGAGGTGCTTCACCTCTGCTGCCAGCTTTCTCCTCCCAGACCTCACTATCAGTTTTATACATAAAAATAAACCTTTCTCTTGCTAACGAAGAAGCTGATAACACACCTGCAAAGGAAAGAAAATGGCACATTGGCAAAATTTAGTATGTGAGATAATCATCTAAGGAATAGAATCAGTTAATTCAAAAATCAAAATGGACGCACATTGCAGTATTATTAATCCTTACATTGGTTATCATTCAACTTCCATGTAGATGTGCAGCACTCCATTTATGCCCAGCTAATTATGGGCTATAAAAAATTCCCTTCTTGTAGCTTGATGCAGAAGGCACTGCCACACTAGCTGGAATGTAGATTGAGCTATATAAAATCTTTTTAAAATACTCGGTATCAGAGCCCCTCTCAGAGGGCCACACAGCACACATGAGTTACTTGGCCTGTGGTTGAAGCCTTTTACTCCTGATGTCCCAGTGCCCGACATACTATCGATCTTGCTCAACTGGGCCAAGTACCCCTTCTGCACTTGACTCCCAGGGGTAGTTGTGGTCAAGCAGTAAAGGCTTCCTCAGGGGTGATGTAGATACAGGTCAGTGAACAATACTCATAGCTCAAAGTGCAAACAGTACTAACAATAAATCAATGTCCAGCCAAATACTTGCTTTTATAGGAAAAAGTAGTATTTTAAATACCTGTCGCTTCGTGTAATGTGTTTGGGGTTATACCCCATTGACTGGTGGCCGCATCCAGGGAATGCACACTATTAGGCCGACCTCAAGACTTCCTTGACTATTCAGGATTTTAGTAAAAAGAGTCTATGGTGCCGCAGCACCTCCAGCAGCAAATCCACGGGGCCCACATGCTCTAGTTCAATTCTTACCCACTCCTGCAGCCCGGACGTGTTCAGCGTTACAGTGGGTGCCCTCAGCATGGGCACACATGAGATCAGATTCTGCTTGGAGAAGTAAGGCTGCTCGTGGTACTTGTGTCAGTATCAGGGGGGCAGAGGCTCACTCTCCGCAGTGGCAAAGCCAGCTCTCCCCAGTGATTGGAGCAGCTTCCAGCTTCTCAGAGAAATGGTAAGTCAAGTTCTCCCCAGCGAGGGGTCCTCCTGATCCTCAGAGGTCAGTCAGGACAGATATCTTGACGAGGCTAGAGACGCCTGTCGCAGCCTAACTCCATTCCTGGGCTACGGCCTGAAGTCTTCGATGATTTGGTCCCGGCAGCCCTTCCTAGCACATGCAGTTGCCGCAGTACCTTCCGGACGCAACGTAGACACCTCAGTGCAATCGCACACACCACGGCAGCACTCCCTGGCATACAGTGTTGCCACTCAGGTGTTCAAGAGTCCTGGCACGCTGGTCACACAGCTACTTCAACGGTGGCCCACTCTGGCATGCGGGGTAACTGCAATGAGGCTGTGTGGGCTTGGCGCCCTCCACAGAGCTCTCAATACTTGGCTCAGTCTAGGGCGGCATAAATCGGTTGCCTAAAACAGTCCTGCACATGGGCTATAGCCCAATTGGTGCACAGCCAAATCCTTATACCTCGCACAGAGAGTCCTCATGGTAGGGCTCCCCATTGGCCTCACTTTCTTCAGTTCTCTCCTCTTCCTCGCAGGGAACACTGTTCTTGGCAAGCCTTCAGGTGCTGGTGCGTCAGGTTCCAGGGCAGCTGGTTTTGGTTTCCCTGGGTGATGTCCACTCACCCAGCAGGGAGACTAGCAGGCCTTAGCCCCCAGTCCTGGTCACAGGCAGAAATCTTGCAGAGCTTCCACTTCTTACACATCCCGTCTGGCTGCTTGGCAGATAATAAATGTTTAGTGATTCAACCTCCCCTACTTATAGTCCTGTTCCAGACACCATATGTGATTTAGGCTCTGAGTCTTTGAAGTTTTACGTTGGGGTTCAGCTTTTTTTGAAGTGGACTCTTCTCTCTTTCTTCTTTCCTCATGAAAGATGTCTGTCACAGCAGGTAAGACTCCGAAGCTGTTTGTCCCACAACACCACTCATGGGAGTGACCAGAGTTCTTACCACAAAGATGTGTGATTCAAAAGCTTAATCTCAGCCCCCAGTCCTATTCTTATGATTCCTTTATCAGCTCCATCTTTCTTCCTGAGATGTCTGGGGGCCCCTTCCTTGTGATATATCACTGAATCAAAGAGCTATCTTTTAAATTGTAAAGGGAGTCTCCAGTGATGGCTGGTGACCATTAAAAGTGGTGAGGCATAATCCTTGGCTTGAATTCCAGTGAGCAAGACTGGTTCACTTACTTGGAGGGTTCAGGGGGTTTGCTCACACCCACTTGCACTCAGTCTTCTTAATGTCTCACTCATTCTCACTCGGTCGTAGTCATTTACTCTCATTTGCACTTGCTGTCACTTTTACTTACTCTGGCTCAGTTTCACTGACTCATGCAGTCTCACTCATTCTCACTCTGGCCCACTCCGGTCTCACTCATTCTCAGTTACTCTCATTCAATCTCACTCATTCCCAGTCTTTCTGATTGACCCAATCTCACTCTGACTCACTTAGTCTCACTTAGCTTCACCTAGTCTCACTCATTTCCACCCAGTCTCACTCATTCTCACCTAGTTTCCTTGAGTCTCCCCATGACTCACTCATTTTCACTGATTTACTCAGTCCCACGCATTCTCATTCACTCAATTTCACTCTGACTCACTCATACTCAATCAGTCCCACTCATTCTCACTCAGTCCCACTCAGTCTCACTCATTCTGACTCACTCAATCTCACTGTGACAATAGAAAGTAATTCTTTATGTGTTTGATCTATTATGTGTTCTTCTGTCGTTCACCAAACACCTGATGTTTTTAAGATTGTATCAATTTTCTTGTGTAGTAGATTTTCTCCTTTTTAACTATGTACGTTGTTTATTTTAACATGGAATTTTTAGCCCTGTATTTTACTATTGATGATCGATGAATGTTACATATTTTATCTTTTTGGATTAGTATGTATTTTATATGCTTTTATGATTTTGATTGATCGAATAAAGCAATTTTGACTGACTGACTGACTTAGTCTTACTCATTCATATTCTGCCTCAGTTGCTCACTCAGTCTCACTCATTCTAACCGATTCACTCAGTCATACTCATTCTGATTCACCTAATATCACTCTGATTCACTCATACTCTCTCAGACTCACTCATTCATGCTCATTCTGCATCAAACTCAGACACAACCATTCTCACTCAGTCTGACTCAATCAGTCTCACTCACTATCAACTGACTCACTCTGTCACACTTATTCTCTTACTCACTAAGACTCACTCAGACTAGACTCACTCAGTCTTACACACAGTAACATTCAGTTGCACTCCCTGTCATTCTCCCCACTCATTCATTCTCATTTGTACTCACTCTTCTTATGACTCATTGTCTTCACTTTGACTCACTCCTTCACTGCCACTCTCACTTCTAATCACAAATACACACATAGACATATAGACATGCTCACATATATACACACTTTCTCACTGACACACACTCTCACACATACATACACAGTATTCAAAAGCATTCTTTACTTATCTTGCTGCCTGTGCAGGTCCCGTTTGGACACCTGCTGCTACTTTCAGCTGCTGCTTTTTTCAGCTGCTGCTGGATGCACTTTCTGTTTATACTAAGAGTGAATAAAAGATTATTATTCACTCTTTGTATAATAAGAGGGGGCTAGAGCCTGGAGCCCTAATGGGAAACCTGCCAATCAGAGTCTCTTCCTTTCCCCTCTAGTGTGTATTCCACCCAGCCCACAGTAATGCAGTAATACAAAAATTTGTCTGGAGGGATTGCTCTCCTCCTCATGTCTTCCAGGCAGGCCTGGGCTTCCCAAAATGGATCCCAGTTTCCTCCATATAATGTACCATTGCAGGCACACTTACTTAGTATACATTCACAGCACATTTACTGTCTAGCAATAGTACCTCCAGGCATTATACAATTACATGTACACATGCATTGAGTACATACACTCAGTCTGCGCACACTGTTCAGCACAGACGCTTTTCTATCTTTAACCACGGTGTGTTATTTACAAATAAACACACTGCCCGCACACACACTCACCATGTGCGCTGCACAAAACTTCACCCTTCATGTGTTGTACTTCACGCAAGTACACATACCCCAGCACATGCTCTCATTGCACACGCACTGCACAGTACAACATCTTTCATGTCATGTATTCCTCACAGGCATACATACTAACAGCACATGCACCTATCTCAAATGTATTCCACAACACTGCTCGATCCCTGTACTGTACCCTTCCAAAGCACATATACAACTAGTGCAGAGTCACTACTCCTTCGCAAAATCCAGCACTCCACTTCTACCTGATGTAGACCAAGGGTGAGTTAAGCACACAGCAGCTGAACTTTTAAAAAGGTTAGTGAGCCTGTAGGCCTCACCAGCCGCAACCCGTGCAGGTAAGAGCGGTAGGGCGGTGGGGCCGGGTGGGGAGAGGGATTTCAACAGACGACGAGGGAAAATTAATTATTTATTTAATTTTCTCTCATGGTCATCTGTCGAATCCCTCCCCAACCCGGCCCCACCGCTCTTACCTGCACGGACCGCGGCTGGGCCGCACTCAAGTTACACAGGATAAAAAGGTCCTGTTCGCTGTTACTGATCACTACAGGGTATGCTGCCAGCACTGCACTTGTGCTGCTTAACTCCTGCTGAAGGCAGTAGCCTTCCACCAATATGAGGGTAGCTCTGTGGGTGCCTGTTAGACCGGGCATCCTTAGGGTGGTGTTTCCCCAGACTTTTTGACTTTTAACTGCTGTCTTCCTGATTCTCTTTTTGTTGCCCTTTGGACTTTGAGCACTTTACCACTGCTAACCAGTGCATAAGTGCATGTGCTTCTCCCTAAGCATGATGACATTTTTGTATACCTGATTGGTATATATGATTTACTGATAAGTCCCTTATAAAGTGGTATACCATATACCCAGGGCCTGTATTAAAAATGCTACTAGTGGGCCTGCAGCACTAATTGTGCCACCCACATAAGTAGCTTTTCAAACCTGTCTCAGGCCTGCCATTGCAGGGCCTGTCTGTGCAGTTTACTGCCACTTTGACTTGGCATTTAAAACTAGCTAAGTAGACAAGTGATACAGTGCACACCAATTTTCCCAACTTTACCATAGATCATCCAGTTCATGAATTGAAACTTCTTGCGTGCAGCTTGGGCAACGTGATCCACCCTGGTATCACGTATTCATGAATAACATACTTGATGAAGCGCAGTTACACTCCTTTACCAGGCGCACAGCAAATAGCAGAATTCTCATGCAAATGTTTCTTCCGCTTTTTCAATTTCCGAAATAATTATTCCAACTTTTCAAATGAGTTTCATTGTTTAGTTTATTGTTCTTATCGTTACACACGTACGATGCTGGTGTTTTCATTGTTTCTAATGCAACAGATATGCCCATCCGGGCCTTTTTCTGGGCACGATAGAATTCACCACACATCCTTAGTCATGATAGATAATGTACCCAATGCATTTCAAGCCTTTGGCGGCTCTTCGTCAGGGGTTTACTACGAATAAAAGAACAATACAATTGAATTAGTACTTCAAGCTCCCCTTCCCTTCACAAACAGTAACACAAGTGATGCAAAACACAATATAGTGCTACCGCAACTAGACTCGCATAGCGTTTTTCCCTCTATGACCGTGACTCTACGCTTCAGCAGTTGCCCTGAAAGAGCCTCTACCCTAGTCTCTCTCCCTTCCCATGTTAACTTTCCTGTTTTTTAATGCACCCAATTCAATGTTCACCCTCGTATGCGTGCTGCTGCCTACTGTTGACTGCAATATGCTGTGATGCACAGCGACCCAGACTGCTCTCGTACCTTCATGATTTCTTCCATTAGCGTAAACTTCTCCACTTGTTTGGCCCACACCAGGAAAGCGTCTCATTCATACCTGATTTTCCCCCTCTTTAAATTAGCCGCACGTGACTCCGCCTCTCACACTGAGCCGGATGTACGCAGCCACACGTTAATTGAATTTATCCTCCAAAAACTCAACTCCCCATAATGCACTGCTTATACCTTCGTTTGTACATAAACTCGCTATTACATGCTGTTAGGAGGATTGTTCTTCCCCTCACTCAAGTGAGATGTTCTCCCCAGGCAAATCTGTCACTGTACCCCGCCCACCCTTAGGATGTTAACAATAACGCTCATGCTTAAATATCATCATTTCTAGTTTGCGCGTATGAACAACAACTTCGCATCAATTGCACCATTTGTAAACACAAAGAAAAGACTCAACAACACTCGAAATGTCCATAATCTCGAGGAAATCCAAAGAAAGTTCTTTACTAGAGTAGACAATCCTCCCAGCCAACTTAGGGGCCGATTCCGATCTCGGCCGGTAGGGCTCCGAATCGGATTCGGCTTTACCGGATCCGATTCGGAGCCCTGTTTCCCGACCGATTCGTACGTGCGTCCGGGCGAGCGAGTACGATGCGAAATCTCCGACCGACTCGTTCGCGAGACCCAACCGCACCGACCGACTCGTTCGCGAAAGCCGACCGCTCCGACCGACTCGCAAGGACACGACTCGCACCGCGCAATGGAGACGTTCCCCGGCCGGGTAAGTACGATGCGCGCCTCGAGCAGTCCGACCGACTCGCGCCGTCCGGCTCAATAGAGCAGTCGGAGCTGCACTTTGGGGTTCCGTGTCGGACCCCCCTGTACGCGTAGCCGCGCGAGTCGCACACGTGTTGTACGACCGGCTCCCATTGACTTCAATGGGAGTCCAACCGAATCGAGTCCGATAGCATGCGTGCGCATCGTACTCGTTCGGTCGGACTGCTAGGGTCCGATTCGGTCGGAAATCTCTCCGGGTCCGGCTCGGTCGGAGAGATTTCCGGCCCGAATCGGAATCGGCCCCTTAGTGTTTTCTGACCACTCCTTTGCTGACCTGATCTGGGCTTCCTTCCGAATGTGGCACAAGCGTAGGGCGCTCCTTGTGTGTCTTACGGAAATCTTTCCTGGTAGGCCCTCCAACAGCTAACAAACCCTGAAGCTCTAGAAGTGACCCAGACTCCCACAAATGGTCCGCTTTGGGACCCCCATCCTCCTCTGCCTCTGGAGCAGAAGCGATGACCTCCATGGCTACTGCCTTCCGGGAGTCTGCGCTTTCCTGCAAAAAAACTTGTCCTGGTCCCTGCAAATAAGAGATGATCCCAGCCTCACTCTGAGACTGATGTGCAGCTTGTGCAGCTAATGCTGCCCAAGCCATAAAGGCTTCTATTCCTGGCAGCAAGCCAGGGGCAATCTAATCGTTCCAAAAAACATTCAGCTCCTTACTTTTCCCTTACCTCAATATAAATCATGGCCACCTTGCCATTGAGGTCAATCTCAACACTGGCAAGCGGAAACTCCATGCCCTCCCACTGGCATTAAGGACCAAGACTACATAATGTTTGGGCACTCAGGGCATGGGTACACGTCTTTACCATGCAGAGTACTTTTCCGTCCCAACTCAAGGATTAAAACATGCAGCTTTTTCAAAGTGCTACTGTGCTGGAAAATGGGACTGAATTTCAAGGCAACTCCCCAGAATAGTGCAGCTTAGAAGAGAAGTGATATTACATCCGCTCTGTCAGAGAATTTAAGATCAAGGTTTTAAGTGGGATGAAAAAACTGGGGGGTCTCTCAAAGGGGCGAGGTCGATGTTAAGAGCGTGGCTTAAAACACCTAAGCTAAAAAATCTGTGCTTAACATAATGTGCTCCCTACTGGTATTTTGCCGCTTCTGTCATTGTATCCAGATATATGATACAACAAGTAACATTATACCTACAACAAGCCAGAACTATTGGCTTTGCCATTGGTTGTTAGTTGCATAAGATAAATGGGCAACAACTATGACTTCGTTGTATATAATATTGAGAAGGCTTCCAATCTGAAATGATGAGACTGAAAGAAATATAACGAGTCTCTTTGAAGTTACCTCAAAGGCAGTGAAGGGTGGCACTGCTGCAGAGATAAAGGGGCATATTAGCAAGACCCACGTTAAAATTATCGCCGTTTTAGCGGCAGGAAACTGCCGCTAAAACGGCGATAATGGACTTGCTAATATGCGTTATAGAATTCAATAGAAGCCCAGGTTAGATGTCCTGCACATCTAACCTGTGCTTCTATTGGAATTCCATAGCGCATATTAGCAAGCCCATTATCGCCGTTTTAGCGGCAGTTTCCTGCCGCTAAAACGGCGATAATTTTAACGTGGGTCTTGCTAATATGCCCCAAGATTTTTTTTTTCACCTCGAAGCTGAGACCAAAAATGGAGACCGCGATAGGGACCCGTCTCGGCACCTGCTTTTTAGAACTGCGGTGCAGGTCCCGGCCCACTTAAAGCCCTCTTTAAGAGCGTTCTGTTTTCTTCCCACATAAACCAGATACAATTGGCAGAGGGATGGCGCGTGGCCCATTGAAGGCCCTGCATGCAGTTGCACCAGTGCAGTTTTGTCACTTCCACAGTAACGAAATGATCATGTAAAAACACACTAGCTCTCATTTACTAAAATTTACATTTTGCCTGCTAATATCTATACAGAAAAAAATTACTTCAAACGTTCATAGTATTTCTGAAAGAAAGGCCTTCGCCCCGATATGTTTTTGTTTTAGATAGTTACGTCGGCACTAAAAGCAAGCACACATTTTGAAATGGAAATCTGTGCGAAATCCATTTGCCCTCCCCTGGGAAGAGATGATCAATGTACAGTGCACAGAGTTTGGCATCCTTCGCAAACTTGGCAGCAGGTCCGGGAGTGTGAAATATCGTGCAGATGAGTTTATTTTAGGAAATGTAAACCTAGCATTTGAAAATCAGTTTTCACGCGGAGGAGGCGCTCTGTAGCAGTTTGCAAGAAATTTCATATTTATATATTTGCATATTTTTTTCATATATTTTTATGTAGAAATTATTTGTTTAGCCCTAACGATGGGTAGACGTGCGGTATCCATGGCGATATGGGTTGTCCTCAGTGCTAATAGGAGAGTGATACGATACTGCGGCACCGACGACGAGTGCTCCTGTCGTAAAGTATGAATGACAGTTTGATGTTAAAGCCAATTTTTCAGTTGCCCTTCACTTATTGTAAAAGGATTCCTTCTTACATCAAAAAACTAAAGCAAAAATCCTCACAAATTTGTCAGACGAGTAAACTCGAGTGCTGCAATTTCCTGTTATGAACTGATGAGATAGGGCCCGTTGCACAAAGGTTATTTGTATTTTTAACATGTATCCAAAAATGGTAACTCTTGAATCACAGCGTTTTTGCATGCGCAACCTGCTTTTCGATACCGAAAAGGAGAAAAAACAAGCATAGGCAAAGCTAATGGGCGAGCTTTGGAAAGAGTGCAATTTTTGAATCTTTTTGTCGTCCATAAGCAATATGCAAAAAAAATGGCTAATATAAAAATATGAAATTAAGGGAGCAGCCCAGCAGCCAGGGAATCCCAGCCATACCACCTAAGGGCACTCCTTTTCTGACGGCTGTGCACATCAAGCAAAATACTAGCGCTCAGAGAGCAAGACAGCCAATAGATGAAGTGGGCTGACCTACTGCGCCATGCTATATGCCTTGGTGAATACAATCAAAATTTGAAAGACACTTGAAGAGACCAATGGCTGAAGAAGGCTTACCAAAAACCACTGTATGTATGAAGGTCTGCATTTTTAGTGTGATTTTTTTTTTAAACATGAGACAGGACAGACATCTCAAGCTGTCTCTATGCCAGACCTAACTAGGAGTGCGACTGCAGTATTGACTTGGCAAATGTTTAAATTGTGCTACATATGCATTATTTCCACATTTGCAAAATGGGCATGTTTGAAAGCATATGGGAGAAGAGCCGTAAGACCAACCGGCATAGGCAATATGGGATTGGCCAATGACAGATTATGGAAGTAAGGAGAGCAATCAGGTTAGGGAACACATTCACAGAAAATGTTGAGGCACATTTAGAGCTTGGTGGGTCGGCTTATTGGTCAGCAGAGACAATGGCTTATGCGGCCCTGGAGCGCAACCACTCACCATAGTTAGAGATCTCGTCAGGCTGTTGCGTCTATAAGCCTTTATTAGAGCTATCGCTGCAATGTCTACTGGAGTCACTTAACTTTGCCGTGCCTAGAAAATGACAATTTTAGTTTTCTGAAAACAAATTGCCAAAGGAGAAGTGTGTTATTAAAAATAGGTCTGGGTTTAATGTGATTACACATGCAAACATAGACATGCATAAAGGATACTTCCATGTTTTAACACTTTAATGCCAGACCTATTGGCTTTGCCAGTGCCTGCTAGTGTTTGTGGTGATGTGGTATTGTCGGTGGTATTGGCAACATTGGTAGTATTGGAGGTGCTGGTGATGAAGGTGGTGATGGTACAGATAGTGGTATTGGTAGTAGTTGGTGGCATTGGTGGTTGTGGTGCTGGTCCTCCTGGTGGTGGTACTGTGCTATTATTGGTCGTATTAATGGAGGTATTGGTGGTGGTATAGGTGTAAATTGCATTGGTGGCACTGCGTTTACATTGGCAGAACCTCAGCAGGCTCCGTTGGGGTAAACATTTGACTTGCTGTCCATCCACCACTGGGACACCAGATCCACAGTGGCACTCACACACCTGTATTGAGAATTGCTGGCCATCGCTCAGTTCTTCTAGAAAGGGGTCATGACCTACCTCTTCACCAAGTGTCTTCACAAAGGTGTTTGCTCCTTTAGTGGGTATGATACATACTTTGGCTATATGAGTTTGCGGACACAAATGATTGGATAATTTTTGCCTCCTCTTTTTCAAAGTCATATGAGAATGTCTTGCTGGTGCGTCGATTGCTCCAGTAGCATGAATTCCAGTTCATCTGGGGAAAGTCACATTTCTCACTTCACAACAACTCCAATATATTGGTACATTTTTATTTACGGATGTAGAGAAAATCTTCCTCTCTCAGGACAGAAAATAGAAATTAACATCATGTCTGTCAAGCCTGCTGCAAATACCCGAGGCAACAGCCAGGGATTGGTTGAGGGTGCAGGGGGATATGTCTGTGACTCTATCAACAATTCCATGGTCCCTCTGATATCTACAATATTTGGTTCATCATTTCTAGCACACTGAAATTATGAGACTTTGGAGCATGTAACTCCTCATATTCATGAAGCACTTCACTGGTGGTTAGTGGAAGAGAATCTGAAGAAAGGGATTTCCTGGCTCCTCCCTTGGATCCTAAAAACAGACATAAGCAGCAAAGGGTTGGGTGCAGAGTCAGTGGTCCATGTGGGACATTCAAAGGTCTTCCAACTGGAAGGAGTTAACAGCCATTTATCCAGCTCTCAGCCATTTCTCTCCTTTAATCATGGGTCCGGTAGTCCGAGTGAGGATGAACAACCAGGTAACCATGGCTCATGTGAGTCAGCAGGGGGCGGGGGGTGCTCCAGTCCAGGACCTGGAGGCTCTAGCCCGAAAGATTTGTCCATGGGCAGAATCCAAAATTCTGTACATGGCAGCCGTTTACCAGCACCAGCAGTTTATCTGCTGTGGAGGGAGAATCGACCATCCAAACTGAATGTTTGCATCACCTGTATCTCTGGGTTTATGTGCCATCCTGTTTCAGGAAATGTCTCACAGGTTCAGTCATCCAGGGCATGACCTGCTCGCATCAAAGGAGAATGCACTTCTGCCAAATCGTTGCTCTTTAGTAGTAGTAGTACTAGTTTATTGTAGGATCAGTTAAACTCTTGACAATATCGTCACAACTCATAAAAAGTATTTCCAATATATCTCATTAAAACAAGTGGAAAAAAAGCCCGCCATGATGTAAAGCATTCAAAAGCAATTTCACTGAAAGTGCAATGCAGTTTCATAAAAAGTGCGGCATGCAATACCGAAGCCCCATGAAGATATTTTGCCTTCGCCCCATGCCGACATTTTGAAACAGTTTATATATCTGTAGTACCACCTGCCAGGACGTTCCATGCCTTGCGAATGTCATGTATCGCTGCTCTGTAGTTCCATCTCCAGGAGTGTCGAGGATGGATGTAGTGTCCATCCATTAGTCAAAAGGACTTCTTTCTGTGTTTACCCAATTCTTCTAATTTCAAAGGTTGTCAAGAAAATCTTGAATGACCATGCTCAGGTACACTTGATAATCCAATAATTGTTCAGACTCTCCTGTTCCCCAGTCCTATGGAAGTTGGTGATCCAGCCTTCATAGATGTTCCCAGTTGTTTTATCCACATTACAAACTCCTTTCCTACTGGGTGCAGCCCTCAGGTGTCTTTGGTTATTTGTTCTTGACTTTAGGTGGGCAATCTTGGTGCTTTATCATTTGATGAATCTTTCTTTAAGTTATTTCCAGACACGTAGTGCTGTCCTGCTCAGCTATTTCTTCCCAACATTTGTCTTATTGGATTCCTTTAGCTATCACAACAACTTAAGAAGAATGAGGTGGTACTTTGCCAGGTTTGGTGCAAAGCAATCTACTTGGGGAATGCACATCATGGGCAGTCTTTTAGAGTGAAGTGCATTTGTAATGCAGCCACTTAGTGCTCCCCATATACCTTCATGACAAATTATCAGAAAAGTGTTGTGGAAGATGTATCTGTAGATTGTGATTCTTTTTTTGTTCAAAATGTTTTATTAAATGAATTTTTCGTAGATATTTAACACAATACAAAGAATGATACCGAACATTAAGGTATAGGAACATATTGCAAATACAAGGAATATAAACATCCATTAGCATCTAAATAGAATACCAATAACAAAACTAATATATACATAAGAGATATAAATGATAATATAAACAAAAAAGGGCTACATTGAACATATATTGACTGATAAAGATACAAATATGTCCTTTATATTGAAGAACATGCAATGATATAGGAATCAAGACTGGACCACATGTTAGACCTGGAAGGAGATGAATCATTAGGAGAACGTGTTAATGAACATTGCCCACGTCTAAGAAAAATAATCCATTCCCACCATGAATTAACTGAAAGTAATGTAGCGTTTTTCCAATTAGAAGTAATAGATTTGATTGCTGTAGAAATAAGGAAATTAAACAATTTACAATCCATAGGGGATAGTGTAGACTTAAAGAGAGAGGATTTAAGGATTAGAATATGAAAAGTTAGAGCTGTTTGGATCTTAAGGATCCGGGTTATAATATACCATATTTCTGATAAGAATTGATGAATAATAGAACAATTGAAAAGTAAATGTTGTAAATCACCAGTTGCAGAATGACAATGCCAACAGTTTGGAGTATCTAGAAGTTTAGCTTTAAATAATTTGTCTGGAGACCAAAAGCATTGGTAAAGCAGATAAATATTAGTTTGTATGGGAGTAGCCGGGAGATAACTAGCTGTGTTGGACTTCCAAATATCCTTCCAGGACACGGTAGGGGATTGAAGATTTATGTGTGGTGACCATTTTTGATTAAGATGTGTGAAGGAGGAATTAGGAGTGGCAAGTTTTTTATATACCTTAGAGGCTATGGGGCCGATTCCGATCTCGGCCGGTAGGGCTCCGAATCGGATTCGGCTTTACCGGATCCGATTCGGAGCCCTATTTCCCGACCGAATCGTACGTACGTCCGGGCGAGCGAGTACGATGCGTGCGCTCGCGAAATCTCCGACCGACTCGTTCGCAGGACCCGACCGCTCCGACCGACTCGCACGGGGACGACTCGCACCGCGCAATGGAGACGTTCCCCGGCCGGGTAAGTACGATGCGCACCTCGACCGCTCCGACCGACTCGCGCAGTCCGGCTCCAAGGAGCTGTCGGAGCCGCACTTTGGGGGTCCGTGTCGGACCCCCTGGAAGCGTAGGCACGCGAGTCGCTCACAGGGGGGACCCATGGGTCCCCCTACACGTGCATGTACGGGCGCGACCCGCATCGACGCGAACACGCTGTAGGGGGCGCCCTTGTTCGCGTCGTGCCCATTGAGTCAATGGGAGCCCGTGTACGCGTCGTACGACTGGCTCCCATTGACTTCAATGGGAGTCCGACCGAATCGAGTCCGATGGCATACGTGCGCATCGTACTCGTTCGGTCGGGCTGCTAGGGTCCGATTCGGTCGGGAATCTCTCCGGGTCCGGCTCGGTCGGAGAGATTTCCGGCCCGAATCGGAATCGGCCCCTATATGTCCTGAGCGACTGAACACAGAAATACAAAACTCCATACCATAGGACTGAGACATAGAAAGTAATTGCGGATAAGCATTAAGAACAGTATTACATAGTAATGTATATTTGGAAAACTCAGATAGAGGTAAGTTGTATTTAGCTTGAATAACATCAAATGTGTAAAACATATCATATTGACATATATGAGCAACAAAAAAAATACCAGCAGTAATCCATAAATTCCAGAAAGAAATATGTTTATGACATTGGAGTTTGGGATTGAACCAAAGAGAAACTTTTTTAGTGGAAGCTATGGTAATAGAAAAACTACTATCAAATGATAAAAGGGCTAGTTTAGAGTTTGCAATAATGGGGGAACGTTTACCAAAGGAGCCATTTGCCATGGTAAGGAACGCAGGTAATGGATATGGAGCCAAAATATTTTTCTCCAGGATAAGCCATTTAGGTGCATTGGAAGGAGAAGTAACATGGAACCATAACGAACAATGTGCCACAAGGAATGCAAAATGATATTTCTTTAAAATCTGGAAGACCAACCCCACCATCACATTTGGGCAATTGCAAATTCTTAAGACTGATTTGTGCAGGCTTATTATTCCAGATGATCTTAGTAAATAGTTTATATAATTTAACATAAAAAGTGGATGAGAGAGAAAAGGGTATCATGGACAATAAGTAAAGAATTTGTGGAGTTATAGACATTGTAATTGCCTCAATACGTCCCCACCGATTTAAATGAAGATTAGACCATCTATCCAGTTTCTCTTTGGTATTAGCTAAAATTGTGGAACAATTGGTTTCAACTGTATCTTTAACCGAACCAGTAAATGTTACTCCCAAATATTTGAGTTTTTTTGGAGACCATACTATATCAGTATTTGCTAGCATTGTAGAATTACAAAAAACATTTAATGGAAACAACTCTGTCTTATTAGTATTCAGGGAATAACCAGAAACATCAGCATACTTATGAATGATATCGAGAATAATAGGTATAGAGGTAAGGGGATCATTAACATATAATAACACATCATCAGCGTATGCAGAAATGTTAATGTTAGTATTTTTCAAAACAACACCTATGTATTTATCACTAATACGGAAAGAGCATAAGAGGGGCTCTATTGCAATAAGTAAAAGTAAAGGAGAAAGAGGACTCCTTGGCGAGTGCCTCAATATAAACGAAATGAGGAAGAGCACGCACCATTGACAGAAATGGAGGCTGAGGGGGCTGAATACAATGCTTTAATCATATTAATAAAAATAGGACCAAAACGAAATACTTCTAGAGTTTTAAATAAAAATTGCCAATTAACCTTATCAAATGCCTTTTCCGCATCTAAGGCCATTACACCAATTGGACAGCTGGATTCTTTAGCAAGAGATAAGGCATGACAGAGAAAAACGGGTATTATGAGTGGACAATCTACCTTTCATGAAGCCAGTTTGATCAGGTTGAATAATATTGGAAGGTAAGGGTGATAATCTATTCGCTAAAATTTTGGCATAGATTTTACAGTCCTGATTAATTAGAGATATGGGAAGATAATATGATACTAAAGTAGGGTCTTTATTAGGCTTGGGGAGAACAATTATAGTGGCTTCATTAAAAGATCCCCCATCATTGAAGTACGCTGAAACTCTGTAAAAAGGGAAAGTAAGATAGGGGATAATTGATCCTGATATCATTTATAGAATTCAGCTGGAATACCATCTGGGCCAGGAGTGTTTTTTGGGAGTTTAATGCATTAATCGCTGCAATAATTTCTTGAACATCAATGGGATTATCTAAGGTTAATCTATCAGTGTCAGAAATCTGAGGCAATTGACAAGAATTAAGGAAATCAATGACAACATTGTTAAGAGGGGCGAGAGGTTCGTGATATAAAGAGGAGTAGAAGGAAAGGAACTCTTTCAGTATATCCTCAACATCTGTCACCAATGTACCATTATTTGTTTTGATGGCTGGGATTTGAATTCTATCTCACTTGAGGCGTATATAATTAGCTAATAGTCGACCAGATTTGTTAGAGTTAAAATGAAAATTTGATTTTTCTTTTGAAATAAGTAAACCTGCTCTTTTACTAAGCATACAATTATATTCGTATCTGTATTTCTGAAGTTGGGATTTATATTGCGGATCTCTAGATGTGATGAAAAGTCTTTCCACAGATGCAATATGTTTCTCTAATTTGGAGAGGTGGGAGTAAAATTATATTATATATATACATGTGCCATAATAGAAATTGAAATTCCACGAATGTTGGCTTTAAACGCATCCCAATGTATAATTTTGGAGGTGTCGCATGGATTGTTATTAAAAAAATAATCATTAATAGCTAAGGCCTTTTTTTAGAATTAGTTGGATTAAGAACTATTTCAGAGTTCATTCTCCATCTTGTATTAGGAGTGTGAGGGTCAGAAATACATAAAGAAAAGGAAATTAGAGCACGGTCTGAAATCGTAATAGGGTGTATAACTGACTCACTAATCATGTGGCATAGATTATGTGAATTCAGTAAGTAATCAAGTCTAGAAATTGAAGAGTGAGCATTAGAATAAAAGGTAAATTCTTTGTCCATAGGATGTTCCAATCTCCAAAAATCAACCAATTTAGTAACAGAAAGAAAAGATTTCAAAGCAAAGAACACTTTGTTAGGCCGAAATTTAAAAACAGAAGACCGGTCTAGCAAAGGATCTCTGATGAGATTAAAATCACCACCCACTATAAGGGACATATTACCAATTTTGAGTATTTCAGCAGAGACGTAAGACCAGAAGGCAGGATCATCAGATGTAGGAGCATATACATTGACCAAATTTAAAATGAGTTTGTCAATTTTAACTTGAACATAAACAAATCTACCATCTGCGTCATGATGATGAGACAATATTTGTACATGAGCTCTGTGTGAGAAAAATATAGCTACACCATTTTTACGTTTTGCAGAAGGGGATTAAACTATAAGACCTAACAAACCTTTGGACATAGTATGTAATATTTTATCATCCACATGGGTTTATTGTAAAAAACAGATATCTACATTAGATTTTTTCATATATTCTAAAATTTTACGTAGTTTAACTGGGTGTCTCAGACCCTTCACGTTTAATGAAGCAACAACTAACTTTTGTGGCCTGGACATATTACCCTATAAGTAGTAGAAGAGAATAAAAGAAGGACAGTAGCCCATATAAAAAAGACAGAACAAGACATACAATCGTTCAGTAAGGGGTATGAAATATTAGCCTGCAGAACCAGATGGTTGAGAATCCATGAGAATGGGATCATGCTGATCCAAGAATCTGATTAAATCTGCAGGAGCTGAAAAAGACTTGGAGACATCATTTTTCCAGATGCGCATAACAAAGGGTCAAAGAGGCCATATTTGTATCCAGCTTCACGCAAACGAGGCCTCAAATCTGATAATTGGCGTCGTATTTGGACTGTCTCCTTTGCAAAATCCTGGTGAAGAAAGACTTTATTTCCTTCAATTAGGAGAGAGGGGATCTCTCGGGCAGCCTTTTGTAGGAGTAGGAGGTGCTGGTGCCTCAGAACTTTAAATATGATTTGTCTCGGTTTGACTTGATGAGGTTATCGAATCGAGGGTATTCTGTGAGCTTTATCAATCTCAAAACGTTCTGGAAATTTGATATTTAAAAGTTTAGGTAGAAGGTTTTCCAAGAAAAGACAACAACTTTGTCCCTCAACTCCCTCTGGGACATTAAATATGCGTAAGTTGTATTGTCTGTTTCTATTTTCCAAATCAAGTAATGAACGTTGGAGAGAAGCAACCTGAGGAATAAGTGGAGCCATAGTTGTAATAGCTTTAGTATTGTCACGAATTTTAATCTCATTATCTGCGACTCTCATAGATAGTGAAGCCATATCTCTCTGAATATTTTTTATATCTGAAGAAATTGTGTCAGTATTAATATGAATAGCTTGAATTTCCTCCAAAATTTTTGACAATGAATTATCTTGTGAATCAATAGCTTTGGATTTGTTAGGAGGAGGTGAAACAGCTTGTTTACGCTTATTTGACACAATTTTGGACTCCATACTGTTAAACAGAGGGCAGGCAAGTAACAGAAAATAAATTACACAACAAATAGCAGAGACTTTGAAGTGTAGTATGGCTTTCCGTCAGAATATTATAATTAATGAAGCGAAAAACAGCTCCAGCAAGTCTTAAACGATGTTTCAATAAAGCTTCAATGAATAATAAAAAAGGACAAAATCCCTTTAACCCTGTGAAGAAAGAAGCTGTAGCAATCAAGAGGCAAGAAAAAATCCCTTTAAGAGGAGGAAGGCTACTGAGGAGAGGAGGTGCCCAGGAAGATAGGCCCGCCTCCTCTCTGTGCTACACAGAGAATGCTGCAGAGAACAAGAGCCTTCTCTGAGGAGAAACATAAAATGCCTACCGTGCTGCACACGAAGGCACCAGACTCTTAAAATTCAGCCCGACGTCTCCCCAAACATTAAGGAACATCTGGGCCAAAAATTATGCCAAAACTAATCCCCTATCGTCGTGAAGAGATCATTGATAACGCAGGTGAGGACAGAGCTCAAAGCGCGGAGGCCATCTTGCTTCGTGCGTGCTGCCGAATCCCCAAGTAGATTTTGATTCTGATGTGTCGAGTATTATACCTACGTGAATTATTTATGTATTTTGTGGCATTTGCATCAAAATGTGTTATGGTACTGGGTGGAAATCTTTATGTATTTTTCTTATATCTGGGCCCAGTGATCACATGTTAAAACTTGCGTACTTCATCACATTACAAGTACTGGGACAAGGAAGATGGACAAGCCACCTGGGCTTCTTCATCACAATCCTTAATTCCCTTCCCCCTTCCACTTTGAATGTACACAGGGACTGAAAGAAGCATGGTACTTACAGAAACTCGCTCTGATTGGGGCTGACTTTTAGGTCCTGGGAAGGGGATGGGACTTAGGAGCACTAAATCACAGAGTTAAGCAGTTAAGTATATCAATTTGTTTATTTGCTGGGATAGGTAATCCATGCCATCAGAACAAGGTAGCTACCACATTGTAAAGTCTGGCATGAGGAAGACCAGGACTAAGAGAAATGAAGATTACCAGTAAATATCCAGTTCTATAACTTTGCAGTTG
The DNA here is from genome assembly GCA_963921515.1 of Calotriton arnoldi. Classification (NCBI taxonomy): domain Eukaryota; kingdom Metazoa; phylum Chordata; class Amphibia; order Caudata; family Salamandridae; genus Calotriton; species Calotriton arnoldi. Next base: position 203,934 of record CAWUFW010010550.1, read on the forward strand.
TGCAGGAATCCAATAGATGCATCAGTGCCAACATTTGGGAAATGTAAGGGGGTTTCTGGAAACAACTTGGTGAATCTTATTTCCCCATTGAGTTGCAGTGGGGTGTGGGATTTTTAAGTGGGAGAAAGCCCATATTATATAATTTCATGCTTGAAAAAACTGGTAGTCTCAAACCTTAAAAGAAGCGTAGGTTGTACCCTGCCCCTTGTTAGGCAGTGACTACACAAAACGTCAGTTTCGGTTGTAGTGAGAGACAGGAGTTCTTGAGGTGTACTGAACCTTGGCTCTGTGGCATGCGGGTCATGTGTGGTGGAGAAAAGGCACTGCATTTCACAAAGGGGAGAAAGCAGTGCAGTTATTAAAAGTGGCCTGCTGCTGCTATCCTCCTCAGCACTGGTTCATAAACAGGATGCCTAACACCACACACAACATTTGCACCATGTTGCAGAGGTGTGAGTATGTGATGTCTAGAAAACTCTTCTAGTGCAAAATCCTACACCTAGAGAAATTCTGAACCAGTGCAGCACATGTGCAATATATGGAATATTTGGAGAAATTAAAACATTTCTCCAGGTTAATGCCCCTGCCTCAAGAAGGTATTATTTTTTTATGCAAACCCTGGTCTGCCAATCTCAGTATATTGGGCTTTATGTAAACAATTACAGGTGCTTGCACTGATCTGCGCAGGTAACAACCATGTTATGCCCAGTTGACGCAGTGTGGCACAAAGTACTATTTCTGCTGAGAAAAGGGCATCTTTCCAGGTAAAAATACCTTTTGCACTGAAATGTACAGTGGGGTAGCTAGAGCTTTTGCCACCCAGGGCAGTCCGTGAGTTTGCTGCCCAGTGACGGCCGGTGCAGGTAAGAGCGATACAAAAGGGGATGATGGACGGAACGTTTGAGCCAATCAAACACTCACCCCCAGTCAACTGATCTGGGTTTAATCCATCATCATTCTTTAGCTCACTCCACCACCCCAGTTCAGACATGGCCATATGCAAATCAGTCTGACCCTGTGCCTCATGGGAACAGTCCAGCCCGAACTGCCAAGCCATGTCTTCCCTGGACCGGAAACAAGCATCCTAGGACATTAGGGCGAACAAAGCGATACAAAAGGGGATGTTCGCCCTAAGTTGGCAGGGGTATGCCCAGACGTGGGTCCCTTGCTCACTTTGCCACTGGATTCAAGCAAGCCTGGCTGATGACGGCTGGAATGCCAGAAACCGGTCCTATGATGCTTGTTTCCGGTCCAGGGAAGACATGGCTTGGCAGTTCGGGCTGGACTGTTCCCATGAGGCACAGGGTCAGACTGATTTGCATATGGCCATGTCTGAACTGGGGTGGTGGAGTGAGCTAAAGAATGATGATGGATTAAACCCAGATCAGTTGACTGGGGGTGAGTGTTTGATTGGCTCAAACGTTCCGTCCATCATCCCCTTTTGTATCGCTTTGTTCACCCTAAGTTGGCGGGGGTATGCCCAGACGTGGGTCCCTTGCTCACTTTGCCACTGGATTCAAGCAAGCCTGGCTGATGACGGCTGGAATGCCAGAAACCGGTCCTATGATGCTTGTTTCCGGTCCAGGGAAGACATGGCTTGGCAGTTCGGGCTGGACTGTTCCCATGAGGCACAGGGTCAGACTGATTTGCATATGGCCATGTCTGAACTGGGGTGGTGGAGTGAGCTAAAGAATGATGATGGATTAAACCCAGATCAGTTGACTGGGGGTGAGTGTTTGATTGGCTCAAACGTTCCGTCCATCATCCCCTTTTGTATCGCTTTGTTCGCCCTAAGTTGGCGGGGGTATGCCCAGACGTGGGTCCCTTGCTCACTTTGCCACTGGATTCAAGCAAGCCTGGCTGATGACGGCTGGAATGCCAGAAACCGGTCCTATGATGCTTGTTTCCGGTCCAGGGAAGACATGGCTTGGCAGTTCGGGCTGGACTGTTCCCATGAGGCACAGGGTCAGACTGATTTGCATATGGCCATGTCTGAACTGGGGTGGTGGAGTGAGCTAAAGAATGATGATGGATTAAACCCAGATCAGTTGACTGGGGGTGAGTGTTTGATTGGCTCAAACGTTCCGTCCATCATCCCCTTTTGTATCGCTTTGTTCGCCCTAAGTTGGCGGGGGTATGCCCAGACGTGGGTCTCTTGCTCACTTTGCCACTGGATTCAAGCAAGCCTGGCTGATGACGGCTGGAATGCCAGAAACCGGTCCTATGATGCTTGTTTCCGGTCCAGGGAAGACATGGCTTGGCAGTTCGGGCTGGACTGTTCCCATGAGGCACAGGGTCAGACTGATTTGCATATGGCCATGTCTGAACTGGGGTGGTGGAGTGAGCTAAAGAATGATGATGGATTAAACCCAGATCAGTTGACTGGGGGTGAGTGTTTGATTGGCTCAAATGTTCCGTCCATCATCCCCTTTTGTATCGCTTTGTTCGCCCTAAGTTGGCGGGGGTATGCCCAGACGTGGGTCCCTTGCTCACTTTGCCACTGGATTCAAGCAAGCCTGGCTGATGACGGCTGGAATGCCAGAAACCGGTCCTATGATGCTTGTTTCCGGTCCAGGGAAGACATGGCTTGGCAGTTCGGGCTGGACTGTTCCCATGAGGCACAGGGTCAGACTGATTTGCATATGGCCATGTCTGAACTGGGGTGGTGGAGTGAGCTAAAGAATGATGATGGATTAAACCCAGATCAGTTGACTGGGGGTGAGTGTTTGATTGGCTCAAACGTTCCGTCCATCATCCCCTTTTGTATCGCTTTGTTCGCCCTAAGTTGGCGGGGGTATGCCCAGACGTGGGTCCCTTGCTCACTTTGCCACTGGATTCAAGCAAGCCTGGCTGATGACGGCTGGAATGCCAGAAACCGGTCCTATGATGCTTGTTTCCGGTCCAGGGAAGACATGGCTTGGCAGTTCGGGCTGGACTGTTCCCATGAGGCACAGGGTCAGACTGATTTGCATATGGCCATGTCTGAACTGGGGTGGTGGAGTGAGCTAAAGAATGATGATGGATTAAACCCAGATCAGTTGACTGGGGGTGAGTGTTTGATTGGCTCAAACGTTCCGTCCATCATCCCCTTTTGTATCGCTTTGTTCGCCCTAAGTTGGCGGGGGTATGCCCAGATGTGGGTCCCTTGCTCACTTTGCCACTGGATTCAAGCAAGCCTGGCTGATGACGGCTGGAATGCCAGAAACCGGTCCTATGATGCTTGTTTCCGGTCCAGGGAAGACATGGCTTGGCAGTTCGGGCTGGACTGTTCCCATGAGGCACAGGGTCAGACTGATTTGCATATGGCCATGTCTGAACTGGGGTGGTGGAGTGAGCTAAAGAATGATGATGGATTAAACCCAGATCAGTTGACTGGGGGTGAGTGTTTGATTGGCTCAAACGTTCCGTCCATCATCCCCTTTTGTATCGCTTTGTTCGCCCTAAGTTGGCGGGGGTATGCCCAGACGTGGGTCCCTTGCTCACTTTGCCACTGGATTCAAGCAAGCCTGGCTGATGACGGCTGGAATGCCAGAAACCGGTCCTATGATGCTTGTTTCCGGTCCAGGGAAGACATGGCTTGGCAGTTCGGGCTGGACTGTTCCCATGAGGCACAGGGTCAGACTGATTTGCATATGGCCATGTCTGAACTGGGGTGGTGGAGTGAGCTAAAGAATGATGATGGATTAAACCCAGATCAGTTGACTGGGGGTGAGTGTTTGATTGGCTCAAACGTGCCGTCCATCATCCCCTTTTGTATCGGTAAGAGCGGGGAGGCAGTCGACAGACAACGAGAGAAAATAAAATAAAGAAAAAAGAAAACCACTTACTTAAATTGCTCACCTCACCCATACAACCCACCCACCCCTCTCTAGCTACGCCACTGGGAAAGCAAATACCTGTCAAAGACGTTGTGCTGTTTTCCACTGGTGCAAAGTCATGTGCCCCCTTAGGGCCGTATTTGCAAGCCCTTTGTGCTGCTGATGCGCCACTTTTTCCCATATTAAAAGTGACGCACCAGCAGCGCAAGGGGTTTGTAAATAAGCCCCATGGTATTTACTGCAGCTGCGTTGCACAACATTGTCAGCAACAGACTCTCTTCCGTTACATAACAAATCTCTACTCCTAGACAATCTACAAAGGAATCCATAAGCACAACACGTGACACACAAGATATATCAGAGGTGCACATACCTGCATGTTGATATTATGTGTGTGGCATGCATGTTTGTGGGAATGTGTTTGTGGTGGCATGAAACACTTCATGACTCCAACATGCTACCTTTAGAATTAGTCTCAGGGACTCTGTCCATATATCTGATGCAATCTGGGAGTTGTAACGTTGGCTGACTTCCATAAGACAAGTTCAACTAGTACAATGGATAACAATGATTTGCAACAGAAAAGCCTAGGACTGGAAATCAGGGGCGCCCACTGTAAACCCCCCACCCCCCAAAGCCACAGAGATGAAAAATAAAATGGTAGTTCATTACCATTTTATTTTTGATCCCCCATCCTGAGCCAAGCGTCAGGGGTGCAGAGACAGAATATCGAGTACAAAATATCAAGTTGCACAAATATCGAGTCATTAATATCGTGGGTCAGGAATATCGACAGCAAGAATATCGTGGTCAAGAATCTCGACTTAAGGTGAAAAATATCGTTTTTATAAATATAGAAGTGTTAAATATCGTTTGCAAAAATTTAGGGGCCCATTACGATACCCGGCGTAAAAATATCCGCCAGGCATGGAAGCGGCAAAAATCCGCCCGCACACACCGTCTGAACACCGACCACGCCATTACGATTACACAAACCGAAAACCGCCATCGGCGGAAAAATCACACAAAATACCGCCCGCCATCGTCCGAGTCGGAGTCAAACCGCCCGCCACGGACGGAAACACGCACGACAACACAAAACCGCCCGCCCTCACGGCCGACACACCGCACGTGAGATTACGATCGCACCGCCATGAGCGCGGGAAAACTACAAATATACCGCCCGCCAGCGCAAACAACGCGATGAGAATCTACACGGCAGAAGCCATGGCGCCCACGTCCCTGCACAGAAACCATCCGCTGACAAAACCAATCGCACACAACATGGCCAACAAGTCCACACAGCAAGGCACGCACAAATACACAAGCACAGTACACATCCCGAAAACACCCCCCCTGGACAAACAAAAACTACAAAGGCCAGAACACCAGACACAACACACCTGAAAACAACAGACCATGAGGACACACCCACATAGGTAAGTACAAAAGCAGCACTCCCACAGGCCACAACCCCTTGCAACATTGCAAACTAGAGAGGAGAGGAGAGGACACAGTGACACAGCAAGGACAGCAGCACACCACAGAAACGCACACATCACAACCACCACCACCACCACCACCAAACACCGGCACCACAAACCCCCTGCACATTACACAACACACACCGCACCAGCACCACAAACACCATGGCACCACAAAGAATGCCCAAGTTCACGCCCATTGAGCTGACGGTCATGGTCGACGAGATCATCAAGGTGCACCCACAAATCTATGGGAACATGGTCCAGCACACACCACTAGCCACCAGAAACAGAATGTGGAACCGGATCGTAGACCAGGTCAATGCAGTCGGGACCCTGCCCAGGAACAGAGTCGAAATAAACAAACGGTGGAATGACGTCAAGAGCCTGGTCAAGAAGAAGGAGACCAAGAACAGAGAGCTGGCAGCCGTCACTGGCGGAGGGAATCCCGCGCTCTTCAAGACCTTCAAAGCGTGGGAGGAGAAGGTGCGAGTCATCATACATCCCGAGATCCTCGCCGGATTAGCAGGGGGAGTGGAGGCTGGTAAGTACAAACTAATGTATACCAGCACACCGCTATGTACTCACATGCACTACCACCATGCCACAGCTCCCAGGGACAAACACCCCCATGTCCAGCACACAATACACAACACATCACACACACATGCAACAGACACCACCACACACAGCCCAAACAGAACAACTGTAAGATGCGTGGGGACATGTGTACACTCAGCCAGCCACGTAACCACCAACAGGTCCCCAAATATGCCAGAAGCGCCACAACGAGCACCCACCACACCCATGTGTCCGCCACAGCTGCACTAACCGACAAGTAACAGGTAAGTGGCAGGAACACAAAGTGCAGTGGGTGGGAGGGTGGACAGCCCAAGTACAACACACACCAGGCCCCTAGTCCCACAGCACAGCAAGGAGGAGCATCCCCCACACCCCACAGCCACGTGTCAGCCACCGCAGTGCACAACGACAGCCGAAAGGTAGACATCACGGTCCACAGCAATCGGTGTCAGTGGGTGTCCAGCCACCACCACGACCCACAACACCCCCCACCCCCACAGACCTGCAACATGGAGCACCCCCGCTTAGAACCATGTGGCATCCAGTACAGTGCACGCCCGAACAACCTGCAGGTAGAAAACTGGACAGGGCTGGATTACTGGAGGCATGAGGACCGTAACACGACCAACACATGGGACATGTCACGTAGCAGACGAACACGCAGCACCGCCCACCGTCACGAACAAGTGAACAATGTGCACACGGACATGAACCACAGACTCACACCTCACATGACCCATCACAGGCACAGCAACACCCAAGGAGCCACGTCTGCATGCACAAGCCACACTGAATATAGTACCACACGGCAGCCACTGTGCAACTCATCACACACAACCGAAACACCATTGAAGTCCTGTCCATGTAGCCCCTACTGCCTGTCAACCACACACCCCACAACTACGCCTATGTAAGACAAACAACACTAGACGCAACAGAGCGGAACAACATAAATGCACACGAACACCACTGAACCCATCAAACACACAGACACACCATGCACATACAACATACCATCCATCCCATCCGTCAGCCCCAGTCTCATGAAAGGCATGTCATCCGCACAGCTGCCACACATACAGCAGTCACGCTAAGATACATGCCCATGACCAACCATGTGCCAGAAGTCAATGAAGCGCACGACACACTGTGAGCAACAACACACAACATGGGCCACCCCCCCCACGAGCACTGCAGTGATGCACATGGCACAGGGCAGCACGCACACCACGGAGATGGGACAACTGCAATACGTTGGCTGGCACACAACCATCACTCACTCATAACGATGCGTCCAATGCCATGTCCAGTAATCACAACAGACAGCAAATATGCAGGCCATGTCAGGCATGCACACACCTCAGACCATGCACTGTCATGCTGCCACAACACATGTCACGTTCGGCACCCATGGCTCACAGCATGTACCCCAAAAGCATATTCCCTCCCAAATGCGAATCTGGGGCATGGCCCCCATGTTGCCATATGCGTTCCTAAGCGTCCCATTTGAACCCCAAAAGCATATTCCCTCCCAAAAGCGAATCTGGGGCATGGCCCCCATGTTGCCATATGCGTTCCTAAGCGTCCCATTTGAACCCCAAAAGCATATTCCCTCCCAAAAGCGAATCTGGGGCATGGCCCCCATGTTGCCATATGCGTTCCTAAGCGTCCCATTTGAACACCAAAAGCAAAGTACAAACCAGACCCAGGATGGGCCAGGAGCCCGCATACACCAGAGTCACAATAAGTAGGGGCACAGCAACACACCCATCGGCATGGCCAATCCGTCCCATGCCACATGTGCACAGCACACAGTCCCATTGCCAAGCACACACAACTACAAATGCTACAGCCACACACACGCCTCCGGGAAACCCATGTACGAGATTGCACGAACTGTTAATGTCAGACGACAACTACATACTTCGCCAGGTGCAACACAATAACAAATCTCATTCTCTCCACAGGTGACGAACTGCTGGATGCTGGGGATGGAGACAGCAGCCAGCACAGCCAGCCTACAAGCCCCCAACGAGGACACACGGATGTGGAGGATCTGTCCTCCTCTTCGGACACGGACCACCAAGCAGGCCCATCTGGTGTGGCAGGGCCCAGCCGCTCCCCAGGACCCCTCCTACCCACCAACCCATCATCCAGGGCTGCTGAACATTCCCAGCCCCCTGCTGCCACTGTCGTAGCGGCCACACCCACGGTCATTGCGGCCACACCCACGGTCATTGCGGCCACACCCACGGTCATTGCGGCCACTACCACTGCCGCAACCGCCACCATCGCCGCACCGACCACCACCGCCGCCACCACCACCACGTCTTCGCTGGCACCAGCCCCAGCGCAGGTGGTGGCCCGGCCGACTGGATCCACCCTGGGAGCCACAGCGAGGACCGTGGTGAGCAATGTGGCTAGTGGGCAGGCCGGTGGCAGCAGGACTGGTAGGAGGAGCAGGGTCAGGGAAACGCCAGCCTCCCCTGGGAGCCATGCCCTGCCTCAAATGGCCAGAGTCCTTGGGGCCTATGAAGAGGCCCAAGGACAATGGGCCAGGTCAGCTACAGACACGCGTGAGGTGCTGGGGGTGCTGAGGTCCATGGACGCCCGTATGGGCCAAATCGTGGACCTCATGGGCCAGCTGGTGGTGGCGGTGAGGTCACAGCCAGGGACAGCAGCTCCCCCTCCGCCACCACCTGCCGGGGCGCAGGGTCGAGCAGCAGTGTCCAGTTCCCCTGCGTCCACAGCCAGTGAGCACACCTCAACCACCAGCATGTCGCAAGCAGGCACCCCCTCGCAAACGTGGAAGGGGCCGTCCGAAGTGGAAACAGATCTCCCGGGAGGACTTCGCACGCTCCAGACGCAAGTGAGGCAGCCAGCCAGCCTTCCTTGACCACCCACTGCATTGACTTGGACTACGATCCCACTCCACACAGCCATCTGGATGGCATGTGTGTGTTGGACTATGGACATAGAACCAGTGGGTACACCCTGAGCATCACGCAGCCATGACCGACAGCTCATTGTCACTGCACGCACCACTTTTGTCATCACCTTACACACAATCACATGTCACAGTTTGAAATAAATGCACCTCTTACACAAACTGCTGTTTGTGCCCTGTGTTTTATTTGTACGGAATACAACGGCCACCTTGGGCGGAAAGGCACCTGATGCGTGGCATGGCAATGGAACCGGAGGGCCTGTAGGGACCTAGGGGTGGGAGACAGAACAGGAGCACATTCAATGAGTGTGTCACACACCCATCACACAGTACATGTCAACAACTACAAGCAATGTACACACATCGCACAGAGCAATAGGGCACAATGCCACAGCCACCAACAGTGGCATACTACCCTGGCCATGGAGCGTTGACACACAGCACGCAGTGAACAAACGGCCACCCTGACACAGCACACACACACACCTGCACAGATACAGCCACATCAGCCGTCGTACATGGACACTCACCGTCAAGTGAAGTAGTGGGCGATGAGCTGCTGCCGCACATTACCAGCTTCCTCCTCTCCGCTGTCCTCCTCACTCGAGCTGTCCTGGTCTGCGGGCTGGGGCCCTGGTTGATCTCCGTCATCCACGATGAGGGGGATCTGCTTCCGAATGGCCAGATTGTGCAGCATGCAGCACGCCACCACTATCTGGCACACCTTCTGTGGGGAGTACGCCAGCGCACCCCGGTGCGGTCCAGGCACCTGAACCTGGACTTGAGGAGGCCAAAGGTACGCTCGACCACACGTCTGGTCCTCCCATGTGCCTCATTGTAGCGATCGTCTGCTGGGGTGCGAGGATTCCTCAATGGACTGAGCAGCCATGCCCCATTCGGGTACGCAGAGTCACCTGGGTGTGAGGGACACAGAGAACCGTTGCTATTCCAACTGGACAGGGGACAGCATCGCACAACCAGCACGCTACACCACTCCACATACTCACCGACAATACAGCCACGATCCTGTTGCAGATTGGACATCAGTCGTGGCAAGATGCTGTTGCGCATTATGTGTGCGTCATGGGCCGAGCCTGGGAACTTTGCACACACGTGGGTGATCACCATGTCCGCAAGGCACACCACTTGCACATTCAGGGAGTGCGTGTGCTTCCTGTTGCGGTACAGGTGCTCAGTGGCCTGTGGTGGAACAAGGCCAACATGTGTGCAGTCTATGGCTCCAACGACGTGTGGGATTCTGCCAAGGGCATAGAATGCACCCTTCACTGCCGCCAATTCACGAGCCCTGGGGAAGCGGATGTACCTGTTTCGGTACAGCATCATGGCTGCCAGTACATCCCTCAGCACCTTGCTGAACATGGGCTGGGACATCCCTCCTCCACTGCCCACTGTGTGCTGGAATGACCCAGTGGCGAAGAAATGCATGGCGGCCATCAGCTTAGCCGTGGGGGTGACAGCTGTCGGATACACCCTGCGGGGACGGAGATGGGGTTCTAACATGGCACACAGTCGATGCAGGGTTGGCCTGTCCAGCCGAAACTTCCTAATGACCTCTGTATCGTCCATGTCCGCCAGCAATTGGTATGGGCGGTCAATGTTCGGTCTCCGCCTAGGGAATATGGCAGTGGACACATGTCAAAGCAACACAACACAGCAATTTCGCATACACATCACTGACATGACTGAGCAAGCACATGAGCCACAGCCCAGCTGTCAAGCTGGGACGGCACGGCCACAATACACTTACACAGGTCTCCCAACAATGGCAATGGCTAGTGATACAGACCACTGCCATGTGCATGCACATGGGGATCGAGGCCCCAATGACTTGCGGGGTGTGCTGATGGGGACTGACTGCATATTCGTCAAGCGGCTCGCCACGGCAACATGAATGTCTGCTGAGCATGGAACTGCTTCCGAGGCTGGATGAGTATGGCACACGACGACGACGATGTGGGCACAGGCTGAGCGGCCAAAACAAGTGGGACCTGTGGCACGAGGGGATATGAGACAGTAGTAGGTGTCAGCACTGCACCCTATGTACAGCACTGTACGGATCACACCTCCCGAAACATTGACAGGTGTCCACATTGACAGCCCCATGCCAAGACGGCTGTGTGCTTGCAGTCACACGTCACAGGTGAGAGGTTACATTGCACGTGCCAGGTGGCAGACGTACATAGTGGGAGCTGGCATGTGTGTGCATGTGTCTCCTGTTCAGGATCCACCAGATGGGCGCTGACTCTGCACTGAGCATTGGACACAGCATGTTCCGTGGAAGGCTTGTGTGTGTGGGATGGTGGCACTGGATGTGCCTCCGTTGGGTGGGGGGCCATGCACAGGGCGGGTACGTCGATGATTGCGCATTGTTGGTCACGGTGGGTGCACCCACTAAGATGTGTTGCCCTGTGTTCAATTCCTATGTCCGCATGATGATGGACTGTAGATGTGGGCAGACTACACATTGGTCGATGTGCTGTCTATATGCATGTGCCTTCACACCAGGCACAGCTGCCCCTGCACATGTGACCCCTGCTGGACTCGTTGCTGGGTCTGTGGAGCTGATGCACCTTCTGTGCGTGGGGCGGACAGCTCTCCTCACTTCCCTCATTGCGCATGTCATGACTTTGCCGCAGGTGACATGGATCATGGAGGGCCCACATGTACGCGTGGGTAGGCTACACATGATTGTTCACTGGTCGCCACCCCCAGTCAGTGTTTCGAATGGGAAGGTTGTCGTGCTGGTGGTATGTTCGATGTGGCGGATGGGCGGGCCTAGGTGCGGGCTTACATTCCGGACATGGGGGGGTAGTTGGATTGGCGACTAGTTGCAGTACACACGGGACACGTCTCTTCCTTTCCACATCTGGGTCATCCCTTGTACTCACTGACAGTGATACAGTCATCTTCGCCCCAGCCCTCATGTCCTCCCCTCGCTCCCCCAATATGCATGTGCACCTGCGAGGCTAGCGCTTGCACAGGCAGCCCCAAGCTCGCACCAGAGAGGGCAAGGAGTGTATGTGTGGGTCCAGTTGCACGAGTGGGCTGTCTCAGGGTATGATGTGTTGCGGGACGCCGTCCACCTGCGTGGTGCCCCAAATGGAGACCCGGCCTGCATGGACTATGCATCACAGTCTTCGCCTTCCGGATCCGCCACCTGCGACACCCAGTGGCTGTGGCTGCCCTTGCGGCCATGCCGCGTCCGTCTGTGACTGATGGCCCACACATTCACTCTTTGGCCTCTCTGGGGAGGGCTCGGGGGTGGTGGCGCACGCGCTTGCACTTAGTCGCAATGGCATGTGGCGTGGTTGGTATAATGGGCAATGGATGGGATGGTGCGAGCCACCTCCCGTGACGTCAGTGCTGCTCGTGCTGTGGTGCGTCCCCCCTACACTTCCATTTGACTTGTGCCATGCTAGACGTTGAGGTTCTATTGCCTGCGTGATATGACCAGGAGGAGCGCGAGGAGACCTCTCACACACCATGCTCCACTGCCATCCCGTGCCCTGTATCGCCTGTGCGGATTGACTATGTTGGGGTTACACCTGGTCGACTGGGGCTGTGTGTGCCTTGTCAAGGGGCATGGCGGGCGCACAACAGGATCCAGCTTGTCCACAGAGGGTGGGCTGAGGTGCGCCTGGTACCGCTTTGTACGTGTGCCCGGCTGCTGTGCACACACGTGTTCACTCCCCCCGACAGGTGTCCTCTCACAATGCCCAGGGAAGCGGTGGTGTACTGTTCATGACCCCTCCCAACACGGCGTGCTCCAACTTGGCATGTGCGCATCTACCCGTCACACCCACCCACCTGAGCACTGCGTCCATACGACTTCACACGACACATGTGTGTCTTCCACAGTTGTGCTACTCATTTGCGTTGACATCCAATACCAGTGGACTACATGGTCATGTCACGACTGCCGTGTACTTCACATACTCTCATCCTCTCTCATTCGTACTTGTGAAATGAGTCAGCGGAGACAGTTTTGGTTTCAAACATTATATTGAGTCTTCTGTCCTCTGTGATGCAGTATAGTGGACACTACTGGCAGCGGAACACATGTTGAGGATATACTGAGCATGATTGCAAATGGGATAGGGTGTGGGGTTACATGTGATTGGCTGTTGCATGTGGGATGTGGGCTTCAGAGTTACATCTGCTTGGCCAAGGCTGTGCTAATGTACATTTACGTATAGCTGCGGAGCTGCGGACTTTGACACAGACGGTATACATGTAGCCTACCAGACCGCTTGGCATCATGGGCACAGTCCATCTCAGTTCCATGTGACAGGTTTGCTGCGGTTGTTCCTCATGCACGCGTGCATGTGAGATGACATCAGGGCATGTGCTTGCGTGCATGCAGCGGCGTGCCACTTGTTGTTGCACTGTGGTGGTTACTGGACATGTCACAGTCACTGGGGTAGTGTTGTTGTTGTATGCACTTGTCGTCCATGCAAAGGTCCTGGTATGGGATTCCCGGGGCGGGGGTGGGAGGGGTGCAGCACCCACAGACTCCAGGCGACCTATTCATGTCCACTGAGCGGTGTGTGTGTCCATGGGCGCTGGATCCATGTCGTGTCCTGGTTGTTCGTGCAGTTCCGTCCATGTGGGTGCGATACACAGACCCCATGCCACTGCCTCCCACGATGCATGCGGTGTTCCTGGATGTGATGGGGAACAGTGTGCATGTCCCGGTCATATCCGATGTCATGGCGATGTCGTTGATGGTGTGGTTACAGTTGCCGGTCGTTTGGTATGGCTGTTGTGGTGGTGACTGGCCAGTCCGTGCGGAAGCTAAGCATGGGTGCGGGGTTGGACATCATAGGTCAATCGGGGAACCTGCGTTGTGGTCCGACGAATTTACAGGTTGTCAGGTATGCGATGCCGTCCAGCAGGGCTTCCATGTCATTGGTGGTGTACATGTTTGCCAGCCAATGTAGCGGATGGTGGCTGTCAAGGTGTTGTTCGTAAGTTGTCCCTTGGAGGACCATGATGGGGCATGCTGGGTGACATTCGATGTAGCTGTTCTCGATGATCCGTCGTGTGGAGGCACAGTGGTCCCATTTCAGTGCGGGTGCGGTGTTGGCCACATACGCCATGCCCCCATAGGCAGAGCAGGCCCTGTCGTGTGCGTCCAGAGGGAGGAGTAGTGGTAGCAGGTCCGCCTTCAGACATGCCGGGTTGGAGAGGCATATCTCCACTGGATGCTGGTAGGGACACCTCCGACAGTAGAAGACGGGCATGACGCAGCTGAACAATGTGATGCGGTAAGTCAGTCGGTAACTTACGTTCAGCAGGGACAGGAGATCGCATCCCAATGTATGTAACAGGTTGGTTTTGTACAGCTTGAGCTGTCCGGCGTAGTTGGGTAGGTGTGTTGCGGTTGCCATTTCGCAGCGGTGCGTTGTGGTGTCGTGCTCCGGCTGTGTGTGCAGTCTGCAATGTGCACGCTCCGAGGTTGCTGTGAGCTCTGTGTAGTCGTAGGGAGACAGGACTTGTGTTCTGTTGGCTTGTTTGGAGGACACGGGCCCTCATCCCACATGCTTCTCAGACAGTTCAAGGTCAGTGATGTGTGACTCCTTCCAATTAACTTGCATGTGGCCGACATGGGGGAGTGTTTTCTTTTTCTTCCCCGTCCGTTGTGTGCTTCTGTGATATGCGCTATCTGCCCTGTGGTCGGTCTCCTCGGCATGCCTGTGTTGGTCTATTCTTGGACAATGGCTGTATTCACCGGCTTCTGTCGTAGGGCTGTGGTTTCGGAGTTGGAATGGAAGGTCATTCAGTGCTGTCTGCTCTCCCTTGTGTGGGCGGCAGGCTGCCTTTCCGCTCTGCGTTGGGCCTTGTGTGTGGATGTTATACTTGGGCCACCTGTTGTCGGTCCCCGGGCTCTTTGGTGTTCCGTTTTATATGTCTTGTTCATATGTGCAGGGTGGTATGGGTGTTTCAGTGTGGTACTGGCGTTCCTCTTCCCGAAGGGGCCATGCTTCTCCTAGTTGGTGTTGCCGCCGCTGTGTGCTACGCCATGTTTGTTACACTGGGGTGTGTCCTGCTGTTGCGTGACTTCACTGACATGTGTGCGTCGGTTGTGTGGCGTTGGGTGTTGTCCGTGAATTGGGCGTTGGGGACATGTCTGTGGCAGGCCTGTCACGTGTCATGTGCGTTCGGGGTGGGGCTGATGTGTGTGCTGCTTGGTTGTGTCCCTGTGTCTGTGTGCGACGCATGCATGGCGCTGCGGTTGGCCTCTGCGTTGTGCGCATGTGTGGCGGCGTCATCGGCGCTTTGGGGCCGTGACGGGGTGGTTGGTTCCTAGTCCCAGGTGGTGTGTACACATGTGTTACGCGATGTTACGATTTGGCCTGTGTGTCATATGTGGATGCAATGGTGGATGTGTAGTGTACACGCGCTGGTGGGGGTTGTCCGCTTTTTCCGCCCTTGCACTGTGTGCGCTGTTTGCGTGCACTTGTTGTGTGTGTGCCTACCTGCGTCTCCGCGGTACGTTGCGTCCTTGGTGGTGCATCAGCAGGAGCATGGGGAGGGCCTGCAGTGCTGGATTCATGCTCGGGGGAGCCGCTTCTTCGTTGTCCGTGCTCGGCGTCCGTGTTACCGCTTCGGTTTGTCGTACGGTATCTCTTGGCCGTGGGAGCCGTTTGTTTGCGGCATCGTAATTTATACGCCGGGCGGGACGTGTTTCGTCGGACGGTGTGTGTCAATTGGGCTGCGCCGCTACGTGTACGGGCGCACTTTGATGGCGGACGGTGGTGCTGGCTTGCCGGCGGTGTTTGGCCTACTTTTCGCATCGTAATTGGGCGGGCGTGTGGACTGCTGCGTGCCGGCGGTAACTGGTGGTTTTTGCATCCGCCAGCACGGCGGTTGTGCTTCCGCCCGCCATCGTAATGAGCCCCATAGTTATTAAAAATATCGTTTTTTATTATTGTTATGTATTTTATTATATATTTTATATATATGTGATGTATGTTTTTTATATAAGATTTGTTTGTATTTTTAATATATGTGTTACATTTTTAGTAGTTATTAATTTTTTTTTATTTGAATTTTGTGCTTTTAGTCCCATAGCGGGTTGTGGGTTTATAGGGGAATAGGGTGGGAAGTAATTCAATTATATTAAATGTATTAATTTTTTTACATTTTATTTTTGCATTTTTACTTCCGTAGCGGGTTGTGGGTTTATAGGGGAATAGGGTGGGAAGTAATTTAATTATATTTAATGTATTGATAAATTTTTATTTAACAATATTTGTTTAATTGAGATGTTATAGTGTTAAATGTGTAAATTATTTTATTATTAATTAATAAATAATTGGTTGTAAATAAATTTTAAATAATTAATTGGTAATTAATTATGGTAATTGTGTCATTAATTTTAGGTGTGTGTTGTGGTGTTTATAGGTCTAAATGGTGAGAAGAAATTTATTTTTAATTCATGAATTAATAATTGGTTGTTAATTAATTTTAATTAATTAATTTGTAATTAATGTTTGTAATTGTGTAATTAATTATATTTGTGTGTGGTAGTTTTTATAGGTGTAAATGGTCGGAAGGGTGGGAAGTAAATTATTTTTAATTGATGAATTATTAATTAATAGTTAAATAATTTTAATTAATTCATTGGTAATTAATTATGGTAATTGTGTAATTAATTTTATGTGTGTGTTGTGGTGTTTATAGGAGTAAAGGGTAGGAAGTAATTTGTGTTTAATTAATTAATATATAGTTGTTAATTATTTGATATTTATTTTGGGTAAATGTTTATTTTTTGTGTTTTGTTTTCACTTTTAAAGGGGTAAACGGGGGTATTAAATACAATTTTGTTATTTAATTATTAGTTGGTAATAGTAATAGTTTTTCTTTAAAAAACAATATATAATTGTGTTTTATTATTTTATAGTTTAATTTAGGTGTGTGTTGTGGATATTAGAGTGTTAAAGCTTGTGTACTCAATTAATGTTTATTTTTATTTTTTTATTAATAAGATGTTTTTTTAAATTTATTATTTATTATGTTAATTATGGAAATAAATGTAATTAAACATGTTGAAGTGTTTTGTTACTGGTGTGGTGTTATAGGGTATGAAATAAAATAGATACATTTATGTTTTAAATAATTTTTTTGTTTGTTAATATTTGCTACTTTTAAATAATTATTGTTTATAAATATATTTATTAATATGTAATTAATATTATAATATGTGTTCTTTTTATATGTTTAATAGATTTAAATTTATATTTTTTAAATATTGTTTTTTATTTTTATGATTTTCAAAATTTAATATTTTGGGGGGTTTTCAACTGTTTAAGTGTTATTGGTAATTTTAGTTTCTCTGCTAGCCAACACTATCCCTAATGTTGCACTCACTGGAGTGGGAATAGTAATTTTTACCTCTTCGCTATCCAGCACTTTCCCTACTGTTGGATTCACTGGAGTGGAAATAGTAATTTTTACTCCTCCGCTATCCAGCACTTTCCCTACTGTTGCATTCTTTGGAGTGGGAATAGTAATTGTTACCCCTTGGCTATCCAAAACCTTCCCTACTATTGCACTCACTGGAGTGGGAATAGTAATTTTTGCCCCTCTGCTATCCAACACTTTCCCTACTGTTGCACTCTTTGGAGTGGGAATAGTAATTGTTACCCCTTCGCTATCCAACATTTTCCCTACTGTTGCACTCACTGGAGTTGGAATAGTAAATTTAATCCCTCCGCTAGCCAACACTTACCCTACTTTTGCACTCACTGGAGGGGGAATAGTAATTTTTATCCCTCCCCTATCCAACACTTTCCCTATTGTTGCACTGTTTGTATTGGGAATAATGATTTTTGCCCATCCGCTATCCAACACTTTCCCTACTGTTGCACTTACTGGAGTGGGAATAGTAATTTTTACCCCTGCGCTATCCAACATTTTCCCTACTGTTGCACTCACTGGAGTGGGAATAGTAATTTTTACTCCTCCGCTATCCAACACTTTCCCTACTGTTGCACTCTTTGGAGTGGGAATAGTAACTTTTACCCCTCAGCTAACCAACACTTTCGCTACTGTTGCACTTACTGGAGTGGGAATAGTAATTTTTCCCCCTCCGCTATCCAACACTTTCCCTACTGTTGCTATCACTGAGGTGGGAATACTAATTTTTACCCCTCCGCTATCCAACACTTTCCCTACTGTTGCACTCACTGGAGTTGGAATAGTAAATTTAATTATTCCGCTATCCAACACTTTCCCTACTGTTGCACTTATTGTATTGGGAAATGTTAGTTTACATTTTTTTAATAGTTTAATGCTTTAATTTATTATAGAATTTTTTTTATTTTAAATTATTGATATATATATATTTTATTTTTATATAATTTTAAAGTTTAAAACTTAGATAAAGATAATAGTTAATAAATTATTTTTAAGTAAATATTTGTATATGTATACATTATGATGTTTGTGTGTTAGTCTTTTTTTAAATTAAGTTTATTTGTTATATTTAGTTAAAATGTATATTAAATTTAATTTATTTTGTCAAAAATAATATTATTATTTAATATATTTAATATATATCATTTTATTTTAGATATATTTTTACATCGATATTTTTTACATCGATATTTTTTACATCGATATTTTTTACATCTATATTTTTGTACTTACCTGTTAAGGTATGGGAGTCGATATTTTTGCAGTCGATATTTTTGCAGTCGATATTTAGAGCATCGATGTTTGTGACATCGATATTCTATCAGTGAACCAGCGTCAGGCTGGGGCCCTCTGCTGACTGACGTCGGCAGGGAGGAGGGAGGGCTGTCTTATTCTTTTAAAGTGTGCATGTCTTTTTGGCCAGGCTTCTTGCGACGGCCAGCCACACATGCACACTTTAACCCTCTCAACCCAGCTGTCTTCAGACAGCTAGGTTGAGAGGCAGTGCAGGCCTCCAGTGTACTGTGGAGTGCCGAGTGAGACTGCTCCCACCAATACTGCTGCTGTTCACATGCTGCATGTGAGCAGCGCCAGGACTGGGCAAGGGAGTTCCAGCATCCGGTTTCAGTTCCAGGATGAAGAAGGTTCCGAAGCGAGGACATCGTGTTAGGTACGTTATATTTATTTTTATAATAGTTTGTGCGTGAGCGCTCCCCCCCCACTAGATGCCAGCCGCCACTGGGAAACATGGTTCCCTAATATCTTGGCGCCAGATGGCAACCCTATATTGGGTCATGGGGGTTATTTACAAAACTGCTTCCTTCTACAATTAACGCCATGTCATTAGCATCTCAGAACCTTCCGTAGTCAGTGGCCCACCTTAGAGGAATCTTTCTCTGACACTGCTGTCCCAGTGTGAGAAGCGCAGTTTGACTTTTCCTCTTGCATTCGAACAACAAATGTTAGAGCTCACAGCTTTTCCAACAAGATGTCACACTCTAGGAGATGTGAGAATATTGAAATAACACAAACATTCTCTCTACTCTGTTTTAATGCTTTGAGAAGCACCAATGTATGTTTCTTTTCTTTTTTAACTTTTTTCCTGTGTGTGAAATCTAATCACCCTCAGCAGCACCCCTTTACATTCCCATGAAAGTCGCAGAGCTAGTACCTTTAGCCGGGACGGCTCCTCAATTAGGGCGGAGGAGCATCGCCCCACTGCTTTCTCACAGTGCAAGAAGCAGAAACATAAAATGGTATTTTAAATACCATTTTATGTTTCTGCTTCTTGCACTGCGAGAAAGCAGAAGGGTATGCCTGGTTGGGGGCGGGCAGGTGGGCAGGCTCGGGGAGGAGTTGCTTGCGCAATGCTCTGGGCCCTGTCTGTTTGGTCGGCCCTCTGAGGCTGACCAAATCAGTCATGCGCACTCTGTCTTTTCTCTATGTAGGCTGCATGCAGCCTACATAGAGAAAAAGGCCTCCCAATAGGCGCCCGGCTGGGCGCCGTCCCCACCAATCACAACGCTGCCATTGCAGCGTTGTGATTGGCTTAGGGGAGGGGAGGGAGGCTGCCTGTGGCTGCTTCCTGTTGAGGAAAGCAGCAGGAAAACGCAGGATCCGGTCAGGAACTGAGGCGGCGCTGGACCCGGAAAGGTAAGTTTTATTAAATTTTAAGTCCAGACTCCTCCGGTACCTGGGGCCCCTTTTGAGTATTAATTTTTTTTATTAATGAACTTAAAGTCCGTACTCACCATCTTGATTTTGATAATTTTAAAAAATATATGTAAGGAAGAATGGTTGCAATCACATTCAGTGCACCTGTCGTTAGAGGGATGAACATCTGTTTTTGTTTATTTATGTATTTATTTACAGTGTTTTTCTATAGCACTTCTTCACCGAGTGGTATTAGAGCGCTCTGCATTCCAACAACATTTGCATGACATAACATGCATACAAGTAACTTTAATTTAATCGAATCAGGAAACAGGAGGAGAGGGTTGGAGGTTTTGGGGGAGGGAGCAATTAATAGCACTGTGATGAAAACATAAAGAGGTTGGTTGAGGCATCTTCTGAGCGAAGAAAGAAAGAAAAGAACTAAGAAGGTGGTATGAAAGCTGAAGGTAATATTCTGCTTTTCTTCCTCCATCTTACTTCTTTGTCCCCAAGTCCTCCATCGAGGGAATATGTTTAGAGCAGATCCCTTCAGAGTGGATCTTCCTGGTGTTACATAGACACCAGCTCCTCATTTCACTTTGGAAGAAGGACGAGTCTGCTTTGCACAGCAACTTGTCTCCTCTAAAATTGTTAAAAAAAAATAATGAAAATAAATCTTGTGAATATATCCCTGGTTTCTAACGCACCGCCGTCAGGGATAGGGATTGGGGGACAAAGCAGCATGCGAAAACCTTTTGCTACACTTAACAGGAGACACAAGACTAAAAAGGTGGGGAAGATGCCGTAACCGCCAGACGCTGTCAGTTGTATCACGAAGTTTAGCTATCACATTTGGGGAAAAATGTTAAAGGACAAGTGGGTAAAAACTGTAAACGGAATGCTCCGCAAGATGCAAAAAAACAAAAGGGAGGTAATGTGCCGTTTATATGATGAGCCTAAAGTTCATCAATTTGTAAATATAAGAAATGTGTAAGTGATGCCCCGGTAGGGCGATTATATGGCTACCTGCGTTTTGAAAAGAGCATGTACAATGATCCTATGTCACCTATTGTCAATAATAGGGGGTTGCAGAGTGATTGCAGTCCAGTGACGGCTCGCCGAGGGAGTGGTGCGGGGCGGTGGGGCGGGGCGGGGGAGGGGCAGGGTGGGGGGGTAGTGGACTCGGACTTACGACGGACAGAACTCCCTCTGAGTTCTGTCCATCGTATGTCCGAGTTCACTACCCCCCACCCTGCTCCTGCTCCTCCCCCGCCCCGCTCCACCGCCCCACACCACTCCCTCGGCGAGCCGCCACTGGGGTTTTCTGCCTCAGTTGGCATATTGACTATGTCCTGAGTGCCAGAAGGCCTTGAAAACCCGTTTCTGTACTGTGTCATCCGAAGAAATCTAGTAAACATCTCAATGGCGGCCAATGTGGGGTGGATCTACTCTAGCTTTAAGGAACCTTGGACCCACACTCAAGAAACTAAATATTACTATTAGTAGAAACGTCTGTTGTAATATTGGTTACCTCCTTCAATCCAGATCAATGCTTTCTTTCTTCTACCAGTTTATCAGCTACTTGATTTACAAAATGTTATTCCCCATTTTGATTTCAGTTTTGAATCTCTTGTTTTGAATCTGTTTTATAATGGTGCAACCTATTCTGATAGGGGTAAATTTCAGGGAGCCAGTTGCCCAACACCTCTTGGCTAGGGATTTCCCTAAAGCAGGGGGTGGGATAACTTTTGTTGTATACGCACGCACATGCTGCATACCATTTTGAACTGTTTTACTCTTGGGTAGAGTTTGGTGCAGTAGATCCTATTATGCGAAATTTTCATACATACACAGCTGCTGCAATTCTGGCTAAGTATGAACCCTATCACAACTTAGAAGCCCTGTTAGGATAACAAGAACATCAACGATGGCTTGGTGGCCAACTATTCCATATTGTTTAGAATGTTAAAATGGGTCCCTTGAGCAATGAAGGGCCCACCTGCCCATACTGGCTGGGTATACTTATATCCTGATATAGTAAATCTGACAGCTGGGAAAGTACGACACTTACTAAACTAATGGAAAGGATGTGGCCTTACGGCCAGAGCTGCAGACTTTGGAGCTAGGGAACCAGGTTTGAGCCTCGGCTCAGCATCCTGTGATTCTGGGCAAAGCACTTAATCTCCCTGTGCCTACCAAAAATGAATGTGTCCTTGTGTAACGTAACTGGTGCTCATGTAAAGCGCTCCAATACCTTCAGGTTGAGTTTGTACTATATAAATCTTTAAAAAAAATGTAGTGATCATCTATAAAAGGCTTTGACAGTTTGTTTTTTCAATTGACTTCATCAGTTCCCAGCCCTGCACAACTTTTGCATACTGTGGTGCAGGCAATAAGTCCACAGACTAACAATGGTAGCATGGACAAAGTGCCTAAAAAACGTGCCCAGATTCCATTCTGGATCACTCGTAAAACTAACCAGCTAGAAGCGGTCTACTCTCCCACAACGCCTCAGGATAAACATAGGATGCTAAGTACATGTGTTCCACTTGGGATGGTACTACATATAGAAAAGTGTATTG
Organism: Calotriton arnoldi; assembly: GCA_963921515.1. Classification (NCBI taxonomy): domain Eukaryota; kingdom Metazoa; phylum Chordata; class Amphibia; order Caudata; family Salamandridae; genus Calotriton; species Calotriton arnoldi. The sequence goes on from CAWUFW010010550.1 coordinate 226,441, forward strand.
CTTGTGGAGCAATATTTGCAAGTACTTATAACACTACGCATGACGCACACTCACTAGCGGTCAGGGCCGGACTGGCTACCGGGCGTTTTTTGCTGGGGTGGCAGGGTGGGGCCCAGGTTTACTGCAGAGGGGCCGATTTTGTTGCTGGGGAGCTGCAGGCGCTTCCAAATGAACAATGCAAAACAAATAGCTTTAAAGCCTACTTTTTAAAACATTTGTTTTGCATTGTTTATTAAGGAAATCCGGTAGCCAGTCCGGCCCTAGCGGTGATATCAGAGATGTTAAAACAAACACAGAATGAGCATGGAGCTGTTCCTGCTCTTGATTTAGGAATTAAACTGGTAGGGAATCTTGAAAAGGTTTCCTGGATTCTTCTGACTAACATTCAAGAAGAGCCACAGTTCTGGCTGTGCTCCAACAGGTGGCAGCAGCTCCTGTTCAAGAATGCGAATGGGAGTTTCGTAAGATTATTTCAGATGTTTACACCACAGTGGGCAGCTCAAAGTAAAAAAAAAAAAAGGCTATGATCCCAGAAATGATTGGCTGGGAATGTACAAAGGTTCAACAGAGACTCTTTTCCTATTTTGATAATTATGATTCATTCTAGAACATTCCTCAGTTTCAACTCTCGATTAAATGCTTATTGAAAGGGAACAGCATAGTGATCAGTCCAAGGTAGGGTACCTGGCGGCACATAAAAGCTAGTTTGTGCATTAGTCTAATCAATATCAAGGATGTGGCCTTTTAAAGGGGCAGGGTGTATTTTACCACATGAAGCAAACAACACAATATGTTGCCTCGGAAGAGGTTACAATAGTTGGTCTACGTGTATGTTTAATCTTGGTAAAACAGTAGCCGAGTTATTCACAACAGACAGTAATAACTGATCCGCCAAAAGGTCATAAAGGGGGTCGCTGGGATTATGTGATTCTGCAATCACTACATTTTCCACATAATCATGAATTTGCCATATTTGCCACATAATCCAACATTAGCTGCTTAGTTTGCAGATTCCACAAAAAAATCTTTCTAGCTCCGAAGAGTCCAAAGGTACTAACTAAGCAAACAAAGTGCCACGTGTATTTCCGGACAGCGGTTGATCCTTTGCAAAGATTACTAGCCTTTCTATCAGTTGCTGATTGCTATTTTCAGGTGTTTGAATGTCACTAATGAGGTGCAACTTTGCCCAGACCGTGTTAATAGTTGTTAAAATAACAATGTATTGAAACAAAACAGCTTTACACTGTACCAAAGTATGCCACATAATTGGCCTTTTCTTCCACATATTTTGTCAACCCTGCTACATAATTTGGCCCTCTATTGCTGCATAACTCCAGAAGACGGTGTCACAATCAGCCAAATATGCACATACCAGCAAAAGATGACATCATTCCATTAATACAAATAGCACATGGAACGCTTCTAAATATTCATTTTGTTTTGAGTTAATTATGGCCTCTATTAGAGGTTGCTTTTGAAACAGCAAGACCACTGCTGCGTTTTATGATGGAAAAAAAGTATGAGTAGTCACTAGGTGTAAGATCACTTACAGCAGGTCCACAGCGGGCTTCCAACCATATCTCTCTGAGAAAGTTAATATCGAATTTATGTGCAGTAATCAGGTCATTAATGTTATAGCGGACCATACATTAATCAGTGTGCATGAGACCTCCCTAGACTTAGCTATGGGGGAGGTAGTCCAGACCTGAGGCGCAGTAGACACTGATCTCAGGAGCAAAAAGGCTATGGATTCTCTTTCCTAGGTGCTGCGGTACAGGTGCCATTTAGGGTACAATGTGGAGATAAAAGTTCTTATGGGTCAGTAACTCTGTAATTAGGGCTTTAAGAGGGCCAGGTTCCTCAGGGTCTTAAAGCCGGTAGTAGTTATAAATGTACATTGAAACAAACGGGTTCCTATCGGGCCCTCTATTTATGTCCTTAACATCACTGGCAAAAAACACTGATCGATTTCTGAACAATGATTGTAAAAAAAGGCAAGGTAATCCATGTCAGCGATTTAGTTCCTGTTTAGGTTTCAGTTGTTTTACTTAATCTTGCATTCCGTAAGAATGTTAACTATTTCGAGGATGTTGTGTTTATGTATATTTTTTGTGTACCATATTGTATAGTGCATACATTCAACTGAATTCACAGTGCTTACAACTGGCCACGATTGAGATCTCAGGAGCTGAGGATGAAGACAGTATGAGTTTCTCACAGCGCCTGTCAGTGGGTCAGAAAGGTGCTCAGAATATGTGGTCATCCAATCCTTGGCCTCTTTGCAGAGCACATTGAGCAAAGATCATGTATTCCAGTTACAATTGTTATTCTGTGCAAAGGTGTATGATGTAGGTAGACAGTTGTCAAAATATTTACGGTTCGAAAGAAAAAGAAAATACAGGGTTACAGGTGAGTGGGTGCGTTTTGTGTCTGGGGTGTGGTCAGGGCCGGACTGGCCGTAGCGGGCACCGAGCGTTTCCCCGGTGGGCCGCCAGGGTGGGGGCCGGTTTTGAGCCCCTGGGGGGCCGTTTTTGTTACTGGAGGCCGGCAATACCGACCCCCTGTAACAAAATCGGCCAAAACCGGCCCTAGCAAACAGCTCGGCCGCACCCCTCCTACTCCCCCGGGGGGCAGACCGAGCAGTTTGCCAGGGCCGGTTTCAGTTCCCAGTCCAGCCCTGGGTGTGGTGAAGTGAAGGAGATGTGAGGAAGTACATTCAAGAGAGAGTGAAAAGAGGGCGCCGAAGAGGAAAGATATGAGGTGTAATACATGAAGATTTTTTTTAATTTTTTTATCAAAAGTACATATTATCATTTATTTTAATTTTTAACAAATAGATGACCTAAGATATTCATACGTTCACATTCATGTCCATCAATCACGCTCTCATTCAAAACTATATACAGATTAAAAACATTGTTGGTATGGTAACACTTTGCACAAAAATGATAAGTTGACACAAAATGTTTAAAAGTAGATTCAATCGAGACAATGTGGCACGAATTCAAATGACTGGTGGTGTTTTACGTGCGTTTCGGCACACGAGGGTGCCTTCGTCAGGAAGAGGGCCACAGCTGGAACATATGTTTAATCTGTAAATGAAAAGGTCTTATAAGAAAAGGTTCTTTCTAAGATACAGTGAAATGAAAACATTTGCATTGAATAAACAAGAAGAATAATGACAAGGTGAATAAAAAATTGAACGCTAAGTGACAGGAATTACGGAATGAAGTTGAGTTTATAGGAATGAAATATGAAGAATTATGACTAAAAGTAACCCGATGTGAACAGAGAAAGAGAAAACAAATTATTTATTTGAATCCAAGGATCTGCTACCAACTTGGAAAGGCAAACATCAAGACGCAAATTGCCGTTTATGTGGATACCATCAAGAATCCACATGCCACTCCATGTGCGTCTGCCCAATAGTTAAAGATTCAAGAGGGATGCTCTTAAAACCGATTTTTAATGAATTAAATATTCATACCTGCAGGCAGGCTGTAACATGCTGGATGGGGGGCTCATCAAACATTTTAATCTGCCGAGGGGTAAAGTTTTTTATATTGATTGACAACCTCCTTCGAAAAGCGGACATTAAATAAGTGTATAAGGCTGCTAATGGGATTTGTAAGTTGCATTCATACTGAAAATTTAAAACATGAATTAATCTCTTGGAAAATATTGTTTTTAAACTTTCGTAACAGATAGTTTCTTTTATAAAGGTCATCAAAGGATTTGTAATTTGTATATATATGTGGTTATTGTCATCTATTGCTTTTAAACTACATTAACTGTTTTAAATACCTTTTAACTTAAATTTGTGTAATCTTGATACACTGTGTTTTATGGATTATTATATCCGAAATAAACATTTTTTGATGAGTATTTATATATATATATATATAGAATAGTAAAGCCATAGGTTTATAAGGATAAAAGAGCCTACTAGTGACCCGATCCCATGTTTAGAATTTGTTGACGGGATAACATAATCTTGACTATTACCCAATGCTGATGTTTACAAGACGACCAGTCGTTTTCTAGGGTCAGTGAAAGGGATTCAGTTCCTGATATGTTATCTAGACTATAGGGGAAAATAAATGACAAATATTGATAATTGCACAGCTGACCCTGTATATTTGAATCAAGGTGTCTGGGAATCTATCTCTTATTTACCTTAATTGTCAAATATGTGATAAGAGTTGTAGCTGGATAGCACAAAAAGAGAACTGTCGTGGTATTGTGTAGTGTTTGTTTATATTCGTCCTTTGTTAAGATACTGAAGATGGAAAACACACATATGTATCTGTTAGCTGAGGGAAACTATGTTTATAGTGCATAAAGCAATATTGAATGGTATAATAAGCTATTATCTCCTATATACCTTAATTGCAGACCTTGCGATAGAAGGTGTAACTTGTAGTAACACATTGTGATTTATTCACATTTGTCTCATTGGTTAGTTCAGATGTGTAGTTCACTGCCACCTGGTGGGCTGTATTCCATATCCGCCTATCTAGGCACCTCTTGCTGAAAGAAATTGAGAGTTTTCGATGCCTTCACCTTTACTGGTTTACATATAGCAGATAGCTGTGGTGCTTATAGTTCTCCCAGGCCAGGCTTCTACAATTTGCAACTTCTGAAACTGATTAGAAAGTCTTTGGAATCAGTGCTTTAAATGGGAAAAAAATAGTGCAGGTACTCATTTAAATGGGGCGAGTGGGCGGGGTTAGGGTCGGGACTAAGAGCAAGACATGCTGATACTTATGGACTTCAGTACTAGTTGCAGCACATACCAAAACACATGAGAAATACGTTTCTATAAACAAAACAGGTTAACTCCTAACACAAAACGAAAGCCAAACGCTGTGATGTTTTAACATTTCCTTGTTTTATAATATTTAAAGTTTCCATACTGTTTTTTGCTGTTGCTTGGCACAATACTATATATTCTCGGGTGCGCACACACACACACAGAAAGAAACAAGCAGACGTGCACACACAAAGCATTCCTCACATTTCCTTTCATATACCTCCCAAGAGTGTCTCGAATCTCTCCCCCCCCCTCTTCTCTCACTTTTTTACTCTCACAAAAACCGCCCACAGGCAAACAGACAAACATAAGCAGACACTCACGCAAAAGAATCAGGAAAGATTAAAGCCATTTTAACCTCGTTACCTTCTTTGGCTTTCTTAATTGCGCTGTCACCTGCCTGCCTCGAACCTGTGTTTGCAACACAGCATGATGGTGAACACCAGACGTTATGCAATGAGCCCACGCTGAATAGTTCAGCGGGGGCTCAGCTCCCGAGTCACGGCTACAGAAGTACCTTGGCTGTCAGACAGGTCACCAGCACTAGCAGCCAATGCGCCTACCGTTTATGAGTACCGGTACTCTCCTTGGCAGCAGAGAAGTGCCGGTACTCAGAGTGATAAAAATAAGAAGTGCCGGTACTCAGTACCTGTGAGTACCGGCCCATTTAAAGCACTGTTTGGAATACATCAAAGCTTTTAAAGGCATGTCTCTGATAAGGCCACCTGAGAAGAAACTTTGAAGCAAGCATAAATTAATTACCTTTAGAGGAGGCCCAGCACTTGTACCCAGACGTTATAGCTCACCCCCTTTTTTCCTACCTCTGCTCACAAGGCATACAAATTAAGCAAAGAAAACCTGTGATCTCTGTGATCCCCAATTTAATTGGATGTTTCTACCACTGAATATTCCTTTAGCTCGTGTTTCCAAAGTAAGTGACGGGCCAGTCCTTAGCTTTTTGCTTACTTTAGTATGCCAGTGGTCGGTTCTTTGGATTCTGACACCACAGAATAAAGAAACAACACACATAAAACAGCATGGCATGCTTGATGTCACCACCAAAACAGACCAGGACACCCCATTAAGGAGAAGCTTCAACTGGTTGCCAGTGGCCAAACGCATCAAATTCAACGACCCATGTATGACCCACAGAGTCTTTTCATAACACAGTCCTCGACCTTCTCTCTTAGACATTTTATTGCTCCCTATCCCTAGACTAAAAAGTCTTTAACCCTTGAGAGTACAACAGCATTTCTTTTCCAACAAACCTCAAGCCAGAAAACACCAGTTATTTTCTTTATAAGATTTCAAGATGTCTCTTACTTTTTTTTTTTTTTTTTAAGTTTTCAAAACCTTTATTGACATTTGGCATTGTACAGCATCACTTGGCAAATGTACAGTAATACGTATTTGTTCCTGTCACTGATCCCACTCCCAGTCCATGTCTTTCTGAACGTTCTGACCGAACAATCCCTCCTTCTGTTTCTCCCTCATCCCCGATTTCCATGCCCTCCCATTCACTACAACCTTTTCATATATCTACAACATGTGTCATCTTCTATTATCTTAGGGTAGGACGGTAAAACCCCATATTTCGACGTCATCCTGTTATTCAGGCCTGTCTGTACACGCTGTTCTCCTTTGTATTAGACCCGGCAGCATTCTTGGTCTCCCATATATATCAGTTAGATTGTTTGGAACTTTCCCCCCTGTTCTATATTGATGCACCATTTCCGGTTTGCTCGTCCAACCTGCGATCCGTCCCTCCCTCCGTTGTTTCCTCCTTTCCCGCTGTTCATCCACATCTTCTGTCCTCTGCGCTAATAGGTAGGTGGTTAGTGGCCCCCACATATCTTTAGGTCTGGACCTTATGGGCAGAAGGTCTGCATAATTATGTAGTTGTTCCTGCCAAGTGGTGAGATCACTCACCCAGTCTTTAAATTTGGGTGCTCGTCCTCTTCCCCATCTACACGCCACCTGTCTCTTTGCTAATAGTATGCCCATTGCTAAATACTTTTTGTGGACTGTTGCTATATGTGTATTTAAGCCCAGTAGAGCTATTAATGGGGATGGAGTGATCTGTACCCCCACCATGGCGGACATCCCCTCAAATACATCCTCCCAGTAGTTCGCTACTTGCGGGCATTGCCATGCTAGGTGTATAAAGTCTGCCCCTTCCCTCCCGCATCATTCGCATCTGTCGTTGTCCCTCAAGTGAAACCTATGTAGTTTGGCCGGAGTATGGTAAAGTCTATGTAGGAACTTGAAATGTATGAGTCGTAACCTACTGCTTCCCGTCACTGCTTCCGTCTGTATGCAGCTTTTTTCCCACTGTTCGTCCGTTAGGGGGGTTTCCAAATCCTTATCCCATTCTACTCTAGCCCGTAAGGGTTGGGCGGTAGCACCACTGCGCACCTGCTTATATAGCATGGATATGACATGTCGAGGTGCCTCAGCCTGCAGTAATGTGTGTAGAGGCGCAAATGTGTCTGGTTCTTGTGGAAATGCAGGGGCTATGGCTTTCATGTTTTGCCGGATTCGGGTGTACATGAACACATCCATATGTGTGGGCAAATAATCCCCGAAAAATTGTTCCTTCGTTCGGAATTGTCCTTCAACAAAAAGGTCCCCCCAAATGCTGTATTTTAGTTTGCCCAGCAATCTGCGGCATATTCCCTCTTGTGTAACCCGTAGTAATGGGGTATTTACCAGTGTCATGCTAGGGGAATACATCAGTGTCGTTTCCATTCTGCGCGACATCCATCTCCATGCAGCAACGGTGCAGTCCACCGTGGATGGATCTCGTCCCCGTTCTTTCACTGGTGTGAATATGTATCCCTCCGGGGTTGTCGGGCCCATATACCCATCCTCCACTGCCAGATGCGGCATATAAGGAGGCGGGTGGAACCAGTATACAGCAAAGTGCGCCTGAGCGCAGTGGTAATATTGCTCGAAGTTAGGGACGTCATAACCCCCCTGACTATATGGCAGCATCAGTGTGGCCATGTTGAGCCGTGCCTGTTTCCCTCCCCAAACGAGCCGGACCAGCTGCGTCCTAAGTGTGTTGAAGAAAAATCTGCCTGGATGATACGGTATATTAGTAAAGAGGTATAAAATTTTTGGCAGTATCGTCATCTTGATTAGTGAAATTCGTCCCGCCATTGACAAGGGCAACCGTATCCACTTGGATATGTTATCCGTTATTTTTTCAATGGCCTGTCCATAGTTTGTGCGCATTAATACCTCTTTGTCCCTGGCGATATGTATTCCTAAGTATTTAAAGTCATCTGTCTCCCAGGTCAATGGGTAGTCTAGCTGGTGCTGGGTAGTCTTGCTCGTGAGTGGGAACACCGCGGACTTATTCCAATTTATTTGTATTCCGGAGATGGCCCCAAATTTAGTGATCTCGCGCAGTACGGGATTGAGATTATCCTTAGGTTTTTTTATATATATTGTCATGTCATCCGCATATAGGGAGATGAGCAGCTGTCTAGACGGGTACACCAGGGCACTGTTTTTGTGATGTTGTCGCAGTTTCGCTGCCAAGGGCTCAATTGCTAAGGCAAATAAGATTGGGGACAACGGGCAGCCTTGCCTTGTGCCCCTAGAGATGGAGAAATTGGCAGATCTGTCCCCGTTCAATAGCACTGTGGCACGTGGTTGTCTATATAGCAATTGCACCCAGTTCAGAAAAGTGGGCGGCATTCCCATGTGACCTAGGGTTCCCATTAGATAATCCCACTCCACTGAATCGAACGCCTTAGTGGCGTCTAGGAAGACTGCCACCGCCGAGCAGTTAGGATCTATATCCTGTTGCACCGCCAGTAATGTCCTGAGATTGTGGGATGTAGCCCGATTGGGGACAAATCCCGCCTGATCTGGCAACACTAGACGCTCCATCAGGAGGTTAAGCCGAGTAGCCAGAACTTTTGCCAGTATTTTGGTGTCACAGTTGAGAAGTGACAGGGGACGGTATGAGTCACAGCTTGTCGGGGATTTGCCAGGTTTTAGTAAGGAGGTTATCTGAGCCTCTCGCATAGTTGTGGGCAGTCTACCCTCCTCTAGAGCTTCATAAAAAACTGCTTTCAACATGGGAGCCAGTATCTGCACGTATGTTTTATAGAATTCCATCGGCAGTCCATCCGATCCCGGCGCCCTTCCTGTTTGCATGTGCATTATTGCATCTGTGATCTCATCTACCTCCAAATCCAGACTCAAGAACTCACGCTGGGTATCCCCCAGCCACGCCAGAGCCGTGTCCTCAAAGTATTGTTGCAAATCCAATGGGGGACCCCTGTGGGAAGTGTATAGCTGTTTGTAGTACTCTACAAACGTACGTAGTTGGTCAGGTAAGTTCCTGTGTGTTTTGCCCTGCTCATCCTGTATTTCCGCAATGTAGTTGGCGAACTTGGAAGGTCGTATTGTATTCGCCAGGGCCTTCCCTGGCCTGTCCCCCTCTCCATATATCCTCGCCCTATGAGCCTTCCCTCGGAATCTACATTCCCGGTCCGCTGTGATCTCGTATTCTGTCATTTTGTTACGTAGTTCAGCTCTTATTGCCCCGTCTTCTGTATCAGAAGAGAGGTTCCCCTCCAGGGTCTTTATGTCCCCTTCTAATTTCTGTAGGTCCCTGCGCAGTTCTCTAAGTATGCCTCCTCCCTTAGAGATACACCAGCCCCTAACGGTGACTTTGAATGCTTCCCATACTGTTGTTAAGCTCGTTACCGAATCTACATTGCGCTCAAAAAAATCTTGAATTTCCTACTCTATTTCAGTTTTGAAGGCTGTGTCTTGTAGCTGCAAGGGGTTGAGTCGCCAGCTAATATAGGGGGTCTGGGTAATTGGGGCCTGTAGGGTAGCTACTACAGGCGAGTGGTCAGAGTATGTGCGGGCAAGGTGGATCACTTTTTCCAGCCAGTGTGCCATCCCCACCGAGACCAGCAGGTAGTCCAATCTGGCCCATGACGAGTGCACTGCAGAGTAGTGCGTCCCTTCCTGCATCTCGGGATGCTTATACCGCCATGTATCTAGTAGGTAATTAGAGTTTATAAAGTCATTCAGTGTCCGTTGCATATTGGTGTAGTGCGTGGGGGAGGCTCGAGATCGATCCATCTGTGGGTTTACTACCGTATTGAAATCACCCCCCCCAGATGACGTATGTAGTGCCTAACGCTTGGATTTTACTCCATGCCAGTAGCAGGGTATGTGTATCGTCGGTATTGGGACCGTAGTAGTTGGCTAGGGTTACCTCTTGCGAGTTCAATTTCCCCCAGATCAAGCAGTACCTCCCATCAGGGTCAGTGTCCGAGCCCCCCATTATAAATTGCACCCCTCGTCTAATAAGGATGGCCACTCCTCTAGAATATCCTGAGTACGATGAAAAGCAACGGTATGATGCCCATTTCGCCGCAAATTGGGGAGTAACTCTGGGATCTAAATGAGTTTCCTGCAGTAGAGCCACCCCAATGTGATGTCTATCAAGGTAACTTAAGACTTGCCTCTTTTTTCGTGGGTTGTTCAGTCCCCGTACGTTCCAAGATATAACATTAATGTTGTGTGTGTCTCTTGTGGTGTCAGCCATTCCCTCGGTGTATGGTTGTTGCTTGTACGCATGTGCCATTGCCATTAATCAACTGTACATATAACGATAATCCCCCATTTGGTCCCCTTTCCCCCTCCCACTGTAGCATCCCCAACTTGCTAAGCATTGGTACCCTCCCCCCTGCAAAATACAGATTCAATGAACTGTCAACCCTCCGCAGAGGAAAATAAGGGGCTCGCCCTCGTGTGGGATGCGCTAGGGGCCCACGACATGCCCACTCTCCTCCTCTATTTCACCCACCTGCTGTCTTACCCAAACTGGTAGACCTCTTTAGTGGGACGGAGGCGAGTGTCCGGGCGGAACTAATTACATATACATTATTCATTATAATACGTCACCATCTTGGAGCAGTTCATATATCGTAGATCAGCCATAACAGTCCTTTGATCGGCAACTTGGTTCAGTCTTTTCACTCTGGGTTCGACATCGGAGACTGGGATCTAGAGCGTCTTCGTGCCGCCGCTTCGGTGGACGCCTCTCGGCGGGACTGGCGGAGATAGTCTTCTGCCTGTTGAGGGTTTGTGAAAAAGTGCTGCTTCCCGGTATGCGTTATCCTCAACCTCGCGGGATACATCATGGCGTACGGTATGTTCTGTGTTTGTAGTTTTTTCTTTACAGCTGCAAATTTGCGCCTTGCTTCCTGAACGGCCTGCGTAAAATCGGGGAAGAACGCCAGGGTAGCATTCTCATAGCGTATTTGTTGCTTCTCCCGGGCCAGGCGCAGCACCGCGTCCCTATCACGGTAGTTTAGAAAGCGCATTATTACTGGTCGCGGCGGTGCTCCTGGTGGTGGGCGTGGGGCTAGCGACCTGTGAGCCCGTTCCACCGTCAGATGCGCTGAGAAAGAGTCTCTCCCGAAGAGTTCTATAATCAGCTTCTCCATGAAGTCCTCCATTCGGCCCATGTTGGTCGTTTCAGCTAGGCCAAGAACTCGGACGTTATTTCTTCTGGAGCGGGCCTCCAAATCTTCGTTCTTATCCGTAATTATTTTAAGCAATTTGTCCATATGGAGAACGTGCTCTCTATTAGCCACCGCTCCATCTTCTAGCTCCGACGTTCTGGTTTCGACTTCTTTGATCCTCTGATCATGCTGTTCCAATTTATTTACCACGGAGTCCATCCTGGCATTCATGGTATCCATTTTCGCATCTATGGATGTTAGGCTCTGTTTCATGCTTAGTAGCAGCGTTTTCCAGTCCTCCTCTTGGCGGTCTGCTGCGATCGAGTCTGTCTGTTCCGCTGATTGGGAACGGGGTAGCCTGCGAGAATCAAATGATAATTTCGCTTGTTTAGCGTCTGTGCGCCTCATATTAACTGACCTATGTTGCTATTGGGCAGGATGCTGGGTGATATTTGGCCGCCGGCCCCTGTCGTGTAATTGCCCACCTTTAGCTTTTACCAGTGTCAGTCCTGTGTGGGCTCTGTGCCTGATGGGGACGTCCAATCTGGTGTGCCCTGTTGTGATGCGTAGGTGTAAGTTCTGGAGTCACGCAGGTTAGATCTCGAAGAGCCCGTATACCACAGTGGGTAATGGTGGTCTTCGGAGTAGCGTTTTCGTTGTGTTCTGCTGTGCACGTCTGTACGGTTCAGTCCCTTATGCCACGCAGTTCCCACCAAATTGTTCTCACGCTTTCGGGGCTATAGGTGCCGCCGCACGGGTGGGAGGGCAACAGTCTTGTAAGCCAAAGTCGCTGCGTGCACCTCAGATTCGTAGGCCTTTTAGCTGCCTCCCTCCTAGGCCTTGTACACCAATTCTCAATCCGGGCTGTTCTGCTCTATCAAAATGGCCGTCCATTCACGTAGTGAGCAGTAGTATCTCCACTCTCCAGGCGCGTCTTTCACACGTCAGTATGTCTTAGGGGCAGTACTTACAGCCAGATCCTTCTTGGCCTCGGTCTCCAGATCAGGAGTATTCCGTAGTAGGGGGAGTCTATCCCTGCAGCGCCTCTGCAGGTCTGCGTTGCGCCCAAAATGGCGGCCCTTCTTCTTCGTCTCGAGGGCAGTGGAGGGGTATGCTGCAGCGATCATGCATATGAGTGCGCACGTTTCCTTTCTTTGCAGCATGCCCCTGGGATATTCACTGCTCCCCCGTACTGACTGTCACTTGTATGCTTTATCGGAGCTCCGTCTCTGCGCTGTGAGTGCGGTGAGCTGCGCCTCGCGGATATCGGAGCACTATCTCGCTACTTCTCTTTTCTAGTGCCTTGCGTTGGTGCTGTAGTGCGTCTGCCTTAGTCCCTCGACGTTACCTCTTCGGCCGATAATGTACGATCGGCCTGCTCACCCGCAACTGTCCAGCTCTTCCCCTCTCTTCTGCGTCAGCCAGTGGTGGGCCCAGTCGTCACCGGTCTTTCCCAGCAGCGGCAGCCGCCGCTCCTCTCCAGTCCGTTTTTGCCTCTTCCCGCTTCTTATTACGGCAGCCGTTTCCTCCAGTTCAGCTTGGCCTTTCAGTTGTTTGTTAGGGTCGCTGGTATCAGCTGTCGATCCGCTCCGCGTTGGGACGTATGCAGGGTTATTTATTCAGTGCAGGATGGGACTTTAGGATGTTTTTCCGCCCGGTCTGGCTGGAGCCCTACTGATGCACGTCCATCTTTGTCGTGCGCCACCTAGCGCCCCCCGTAATACATGAAGATTGACGAGATACAGGGAGACTTAAGGCGGACATGTGTAACAGAGTGAACATAATGGGAGTGATGGAGACACTCTGAAGACCCCTACCTCTTCCACACCCCTTAGTAATGTTTAAGTCACAGTCTCACAATTGCAGAACTAAAACATTTTCAATACTGATGACTTATATAAAAATAATTGCTCTTATTCATTTATCCTAAACAGCTAACAGCCATCGTCAAAGCCAACAGTCGTGGTTTCAGGTGTATATTGGTTACTGTGTTGTATATCTGGATGCAATGAAAGAAATCTCAGAGAGGCACCAAACACCAGTTGGGTGGCACACTACAGGAATCACAGAAATGTATTCCACCTGTTTAAGTCATGCCCTTAATTACATAAGCCCCTATTAGAGACCCTCTACTTTTTTCATCCTCCTTAAAGCCCTGCCTGTAATGGACGCCACTCTTGCCTAGTGGCAGCTTTCATTCCTATTGTGGCATGTTTGCCCACTAATGGACTTACCTTAGACACGCCTATCACGCAGGAGTGAGTCACTAGCTGTGCACATCCGCTGTGCGTCCATGTTGTGGCTGGCATTTTATAGCCCAGTACTTCTCACATAAACAATAGACTGCTAACCCTCCATATTATCGGCCCTATATTCTCCACAAAATGGTGTCCAGATTTGATCTGGCTCGCTCAAAAGCCTGCGGCTAAGTCAATTATGACCCTGGGACGTCAAGAAAAGACCCTCAAGCAGGGCCAGACAGGCCTTTGATTCCACGGGCATTTCATTGTGTGCTGGGGACCTTGGGGGCCGGATCTGAATGACTGGGGCCGCTCCTGGTGCCTCCCTCACTTCCCTGAGTCATAGGTTAATTACAGCAGACACGGGGAGGTCTCAAAAGAGAAAGAAAGAGCGGGAGGGAAGAGGAAGCTAGAGAAAAAAAGCAATCTAAGAGAGTGAAGGGAGGGGGGTTAGCAGGAGAGCGTGAAAATGGATGGAAAGATGTAGATTGTGCATGGAGATGAAGTGGATGGGGCTGGTTTGAGCATCTTTCCAGGTCTTCTTTTGTTTCCCTGGTTCAGCCCTGGCATCAAGTCAAACAGAAGGATGCAATTGCAACACACAATAAAACAATTGTGGTCAAAGTCAATATTTATAATCGGACAAAATTCCTCAAAAATGTTAGCTGCTCAGAAAAAGTATTAATATTGTGCAGTATAGCAGATTACGTTGCCAGGAGATATGTTTGCCATATTATTAACTATCCAAAGATGTGCATAGATTGCCTTCAGTATTTTGTGTATCTGAGCCCAATTTTGATAGTGCTCATGATCAGTGAATGCCACACTGAGAGCCATAATTGAAGTGAGAGGGCAGTAAGCATATCCTCTGCCATGCGATAACATCAGTCTTTGTTTTCTTTGAGAAGGGATGACTATCTTGATAATTGTCACAATTGTTGCAGTGACCAGGAACCCTGAATTCTGATACCCACTGTTGTTACTTTGTATTCTTTTCTGACACTCTGGGGCCGATTCCGATTCAGGCCGGAAATCACTCCGACCGAGCCGGACCCAGAGAGATTTCCGACCGAATCGGACCCTGGCAGTCCGACCGAACGAGTACGATGTGCACGCATGCAATCGGACTCGAGTCGGTCGGACTCCCATTGAAGTCAATGGGAGCCGGACGTACAATGCGTACGCGGGCTCCCATTGACTCAATGGGTGCGAGGTGAACAAGGGCGCCCCCTACAGCGGGTACGCCTCGATGCGACTCGTGGCGTACATGCACAGGTAGGGGGGACCCATCCCCTGTGTGCGACTCGCGCGGCTACGCGTACAGGGGGGTCCGACACGGACCCCCAAAGTCCGGCTCCGACTGCTCTTTCGAGCCTGACGGCGCGAGTCGGTCGGACTGCTCGCGGCGCGCATCGTACTTGCCCGGCCGGGGAACGTCTCCATTGCGCGGTGCGAGTCGTGACCGTGCGAGTCGGTCGGAGCGGTTCGGACCCGCATACGAGTCGGTCGACGATTTCGCGTGCGCTCGCATCGTACTCGCTCGGCCGGACGCACGTACGAATCGGTCGGGAAAGAGGGCTCCGAATCGGATCCGGTTAAGCCGAATCCGATTCGGTGCCCTATCGGCCGAGATCGGAATCGGCCCCTCTGTGTTTACTGTATTGTATGACTTTCTGCTGTTTGGTTTTTACTGTATTGTATGACTTTCTGCTGTTTGGTTTTTACTGTTTTGTATGACTTCCTGCTGTTTGGGTTTCTTTTAACAGTGTAAACTTTTTTAAGTTAATGGTGTAGTTTTTATATGTTCTGAGTTGTGATTGTAATAACTGTGCTAACTGTGTTATACTGAATGCAGTGTCAAGCTTCACCTAGGCCTTGAGTAATCAAACAAGCGACCCTGAAGAGTGAATCAGGCTTTGGACGACCAGATAGCCAGAACAAGCTCACTACCAGCATCCTGTTCAGTACGGCACACATGCAGTCGTTAAAGGAATGATCCATCACCATGGATATAATTCAAGTGATTGGTGCCTATGCTGCTTGACTAAGCTACCCCGGAGAGGCAAGAAAGCTTAGGAGGCCCAGACTGCCTATGCCCAGCAACAGGGTCAGTAGGGAATGAGTGCAGTGACACCTATGACGCTGCTTTGCTGTACCAGCCAATCACTTACTAGTCATGGGAAGGCACTTCGTTAACACCACAGTCCCAAGGGGGTCAGCGGAACATTGAATGAGAAACACAGGGACGTGTTTACGGAATGTTGTGAAACCTTGTGAAAAATCACTCAAAATCATCAATGTTTTGGAGACCAACAATTGAAAAATGGCTCTCCATGGCACAAAGTCAACCCTCACACAACGCCACTCTTACTCTAAGTCCGTAAAGAACCTAAAGAGATGTGAGACCTAAACAATACGGTACAGCATAATTCACAAAGGTATTTATTTTATTTGAAAAGTTTTATAAAGCGCAAACATGACCCGGCAGGGTATCAGAGCACTGTACAACGCCACCTGCTGGTTAAGCTTGAGCAGGAAAACATAATACATAACTACGCATAAACAATAGAAGAGTATTGAAGACAAAAAGAAAATAGACATCTACACTGTAAACAATAAGCAGATTGCATCGTAGATAGGGGATGGCAAGTTTGTAAGCTCATTTCAAATAGTTTGTGAGGTTACAGTACTATCGTCTCATGTAGCTATTCATGAGCAGGCCTTTCACTTCTTTTTTAAAAGAAGAGGTCGAGGGGATTGTTCTGATTCCTGGCAGGAGAGCGTTCCATATTCTTGGAGCAAGGCCGGAGAAGGCGCGGTTGTAAGTGCTCTTCTTTTTGAACTTTGGAGGTTTCAGCAGAAGAGTGTTTGAACTTCTTAGTGCATGATTCCCACCCGATAGTTCAAGTTTATTTGCCAGGTAAGTGGGTGTGTTCTGATGCAGTGCTTTGTGTGTCAAGCAGGCTAACTTATGCCTGATCCTTGCATCTAAGGAAAGCCAGTTAAGTTGGATTAGATCAGGTGTGATGTGGTCACGCTTTCTTGAGCCGGTGAAGAATACGGCAGCAGAGTTCAGAGTGGCCCTTAAAGGGGCCAGTTTCGTTTTGGGCAGCCCAGCCAGGGTCGCAATTCCGTAGTCTAAACAGGAGATAACAAGGGATTGGATAGCTTGTTGCAGGTCAGAGGGCGTTAGGAACGGTTTGATTTTCCTTAATGTGCAGAGTTGGTGATTGGCTCCTCTTGCTGTAGCACTGATGTGATCCTGCATATTCAAGCATTTGTCCAGGATTAGGCCTAGTGATCTAGAGGAGCTAACAACATGTGGTGTGCAGTTGAGGGCTGTTAGTTGTTTGAGCCAGACCTGAATGGGCGCAGTATGATTGTGGGCGGCAAGCAAGAGGAATTCAGTTTTGAGTGAATTTAGCTAAAGTTGGATTTGAGATAACCATTGATGGGTTTTTAAAAGTGCATGGTTGAGAGTAGTAATGTCGTCCTGTGAAGAAATGTTCATATACAGTTGGGTATCATCCGTGTACATATGATATTGAATGTTAGACCATTTCAGAATTTCGGTGAGAGGTTCCAGATACAGGTTGAAAAGAGTTGGTGATAGTGCGGATCCTTGTGGAACTCCAATTGATACCGATTACTGTTGGAAAGGTCGTGGTTAACTTTGAATCTTTGAGTTCTACCCTGAAGGAACGAGATAAACCAATTTAACACTGTACCTGATAACCCCATCCTTGTTTCAAGGGGTCAATTAATTTGTTGTGTTTGACCGTGTCAAATGCTGAGGAGGGATCCAACAGTATAAGTAGGCAAGGTTCATTGTGGTCTAGTAGTCTTAGGGCACCATCCACAATGTGTGTTAAAGCGGTTTCTGTCCTGTGTCCAGATCTGAAGCCGGACTGGCATTGGTCAAGGAGTTGAAAATGTTCAATGTGATTACAGAGTTGTATATGTACGTATTTCTCAAGTAGTTTGGATAGAGTCATGATATTAGAAATTGGTCTGTAGTTGTTAGGATCAGATAAGGCTGCCTTAGGTTTCTTTGGTATGGGGATGACTTGTCCAATCTTGAAGCCATCTGGAATGAGGCCTTGCGTGAAGGATTCATGTACAATCTTTGACCAGAGAGGCGAAATGGATGAAGTAAGCTCTTTAAATAAATTGGTGGGCATAGGATCGTTGAAGTGATTTGATGGTTTTAATGCAGTTAGGATGTAAACTTACACTTTTGTGTAAGTATATTTATTTTTGGTATTCACAAACCACGTACGAAGTTTTACAACTTTATACTCTCTATATTTATGTGTGTGGAGTTCTCCACACCCAGAGACTCCACAGTCAGTACGTAGAATTCTGCACACATAATTATAGACAGTGCGGGGTCACAGAACTCTACGCATAGTTTGTGCATATCGAAAAGTAGTAAATTTACACAAAAGTGTAAGTGTACCTGTGTGAATCAGGCCAACAGTGTAAGAAAATGCCTTAATACAAAATTCCTAGGCCATTTTGAGTTTGCACCGATGGAGGGGAAACCGTATTGCTACATCACAGACCCAGCTGACCTTACTGTGCCCTAGGGGCTTGTTAGGCTTTGCCTATCCCATTGTACATAAGGTTTTAGAATCAACCTACTTGTCCTATCTTCTCCGTCCTACTGGTACTTGATCCAGTGCACTTTTCCCCTTTCTTATTGCCTTCTTGCTGTGCCTTTCTTCTTTCTCTTTGCTCCTCCTCACTTTTCGCACTCTCTCACTGTCCCACTCAGTACATTTGGTTATACTCTCTGGATTTGTCATAGCCACTTGGGGTCCAGAAACTGCTCTTGTGTTTCTGGACAGGCCTATGAGAATGGTGCTCATACCGACTGAGCTGGCTTTTTGTTTTCAGATATCTTCACAACACCTATTCTGCTTGCTCAGATTTATTGGAAATCACATGCATAAGTTATTGTAAGTTTTATAAGTTGATACGAAATATATATGCATCAAAGACGCTGCCTCTTTCTCCTTGTTTTCTTACTCCCTACTTCTTTCTCCCATTTTCTCTCTCATGAAGGTCCTAGAAAGGTGGGTGCAGATTTAGTATTTCCTTTGGAAATCAGGTCATGTGTCTTTCTTGTATTGCAGGACCTCATGCAGCCTGGTATGTTTTACTGTGTCAATATTTTTTTAAGTGTTATTAAAGTGCTTATTGTTTCAATTAAAAAACGCTGGCTGAATATTGCCTCTTTATTTTAATTGTGCTTTATTATACTGCATCTAGGGCCACGATTTACGTGAGCAAGGCCTGGACTGTCGACTAAAGTACCCCAGAAAAGTTACGAAGGCTTTAAATGCCTAGATCAAGAACTCAGCATTCTGGCCGGTGGGGGAACACATGCAGCCTTGCCTTTGATATGGCTAGATACCTACCAGGGAACTCTGTTCCTGATCCCTCTTTCTAGCAGCTACCCAGCGCTTCCGCCGGGCGGACAACGGAAGCCGCTCGTTCTCCTACCTGGCGGCTAAGACCTGGAACACCCTCCCCAAAAACCTCAGAGTAGCTCCGTCGCTCAAACAGTTCAGGAAGGACCTCAAACCTGGATGTTCAACCAATAGGAACAGGCAGCGGAATCCCGCTGCAGGACCCCACAGCACCTCAAGATCCTCACGGTTGAAGCAGCTGCGCTATACAAATCCTGATTGATTGAGATAGTCCCTAGAACTACTCTTAGCAGAGGTAAGACTGGGACAGACGGTAGATCCAGACACCAGAATAAAAGTGGCCCCTATTTAAGACTCAAATAGCTAAAAAACAAAAAGTGGCTCATATTTGCAAATCTGAACTTGGAAAGACACACTGTAATGATGTTTGACAAGGTGTGGGAGACTGCGTGAATTTGTGCTTGCTGCAGGCAATGTCTGAGGTAACACCAGGGAAATCAACAGTAAAAACTGGCCAACCAGATCATAAAACAGGCCCACAAAGAACCAAAACTCTGTCCCACACACTGACCTGGCACACCAGCTCTTCTGGAACTGCCAGTGTGCCCCATAGGCCAGGATGACCCTGCGCTGACCTGGGAACAGGCCTGACGCATATACACACAAGCATGCTTACACGCACATGCAGACACACATGGAAACAGACACGCATGCACAGACGCGTTTACAGCAATATGCATTCTGTAATGGAGTGGTCTATGGCCATGGATATATAATAGGTTTGTAGCATCGACCAATCGGATGCGACCCAGGGGAAGACACTTCGTTAACGCTGTCATCCCATGGGAACCAAGGGAAGATTGAAACGGGAGTCACAGGGATGGATGGGGCTGCAGCATCTTATGAGAAGTCACACTTTTAAAACCCAACAATTAAAAATGCGTCTCTTCAGAATTAAAGCTCCATTCATCCGACGCTGCCCTCTCCGTGCCCTTGAGCACCTGCCGAGATTTTAAAACTGTACACCGCACGCGGCATGGCAACACGCTAATTAGCATCTTTGACTCCGTGCAGATGGAGCGGGCGGCATGCCACGCGCAGTAAGTTTTAGAAACTACCGTCTTCTCATGCGCCGAAGCAGTGGTCGGATGGGGCTTCAGGGCGAGGGAGGCGAGCTGCCTTGGCGGCCACCTGGCACGTTACCCGCAGCTGCGTTGTCCTTCATACCGCGGCTCTCTTCTCATTTCTCTTCATTCCTCACCAACACTCGCTCCCCCCCCCCCTCGCCGACCCTCTCGCCACACTTTATTTTACTTTGTACACATGTCGTAGGCACATGGGGAGCAGCCAGGGATCGTGTTCACCAAGTCCTCATGGTTTGCTGAGATTTATTACATTGCAGTGTATTGTAAATGAATTTACATAGCGCCTCATACTTCTTGCGTGGCGCTGAGGCAATTGGTGGGCGGGCACCACTCTACATGTTGGACCGTGAGTGAGAGCTCGCTGTCATTAATAATGACTTTGATTCTCTGCCCGAGTCAAGTAAAAAATGACCCTGTAGGTGTGTTCTTGCCCAATAATTTTACTAAAAACTCTGCTGCATAAATTCTTGCAAGTTTAAATAAACCGATTCTTAGAAATGTATATATTCATCAAGTACATTAAACGGCTGTTATAAATGTCTCTGAGCTCTTTCTCCCTCTGTTTCTGTAGCTCGTTCTCTCTCACTTTCCCTACTCCCGCTTTTTCTTTCCCTTTACCACTATCTGTGCTGCTCTCTCTTCCCAACTCACTCTCTCTCTCTTTCTCGGGTTCTCTCTCCCTCACCCCCTCTCTTGCCTCTTCATCTTTCTCACGTTCCCTCCCTCCCTCTCTCTCAGTCTAGCTTCCTCCCAGGCTCCCTCAATCGTTCTCACTTCTACTAACACACACACCGCTGTCTCTTCTTCCCTTCTCACTTCCTAATCCAGTCCCTCTCATTGTCTCCTTTCCCTTCTCTCTCCTGTCCCCTCCTTTTATGTCTCTTGAAATGTCGCTATTTTTTTGTCTCTTTCTCGCCATCTCCCTGTTCTTCTCCTTTTCTCTCGGTCTCTTTATTCTTCTATCTTTCTCCTATAATTATCTCTAGTAATCGCTCCCTCGATCTGTCTATTTCCCTCTTTCTCTCCTTCGAACTTCTTCCGTCTCTCTCTTCTCCTATTGTCTTTCTTCTGTCTTCATATTATTCTCCTCCCTCTCTCTCTCTCACTGATGGCTTCACTCTCATTCAGGTTCTGCTTTGCTAGCGCCTAGAATCAGTGTACACAGCTGACTTTTCCATCCTCTAGTGTTGGGTAGTATTACTCACGCTAAGGAGTATTGGATTTTTGTTATCACTGATGCTCCATAATGTTGACAAGCAACTCTGGTTTATGTAGGGCTTAAAGTGGGATGAAAAAAGAGGGGGCCTCCAAAAGGGGCGTAAGTAGGAACCCTTTCCAAGGGTAGTGGCCTATATAATTAAGGGCGTGGCTTGAACGTACGTCAAATCCTGTGTTTCCCATAGTGCCACCCGTCCATTATCTTGGTGCCTCTGTGGAGCTTTCATTAAAGACGTGTCCCACAGTAACAGGCATGCACTGAAAACAAGTCAAATCTATTGGCTTTGCCAATTCTTGTTATCAGTATCAGATACATGAGTAACAACAAAGATTTTGTTGTGGATAATTACAAATCAAAAAGTGTTTCCAATTTGAAAATAGGAGTGAATTAAACATTACTCAGGTCTGTGGCAGGGGCGGTAGTCTTCGGAGTGTCTTAAGCATTCCGTTCTTCCAGTCACACCGCTTTCGTCTTTAATATTTCTGTTACATACCTAGGGACATTTTTTCCCCACATCTTTCTGAAACCCCCCATCTGCACATCTCACACATCATCTCTGTCCTCTTCAGCACCGTCTTTTCACTTTCTCCTGCATGTACTTCCTTGCATCCCCTTCACTTGACTGCCCCCTGCACAGACAATGCACCCACTCACCTGTAAACACAGCATTCTCTTTTATTTTTGCACTGTCAATATTACGACAATATTACGACCTTCACATGCTTTGTATAGAATCACAGGGTTATATTTACAAGAAACGGCGCTCTGCTGTTTTGCGGCAGCGGAGCACCCACAATGTTACCGCCACGGTACGACAGTAGCGTCATATTAATGTTACGGCGCTCCATGGCGTTGGGAAGAGGCCGGTGTCAGAAAAACTGACACTGCGTTCGCAGAGTGTGTAAAAAAATGCACGCTAATGTAGAAAAAGTGACACTTGGCCAATTAGCAGCCAGAAAACTAGACGCTTGCTGTCCTAGCGTCACTTTTGTGCTCCTGGAAGGGGAAAAAAAAAAACAGCACTGTTACGTGAGAAAAAAAAAGTTACACTTAACAGAAAGCAGCAGTGGAGCAGCCAGCAGTAAGCACAGGACAATACAACGACCCCAGCAACCCCACTATCAGCCAGGCCGTTCAGCCACAGTACCAGGAGAAGGGGAGGAGAATTAGATCTTGATCACAGGGGTTACGGAGCACCAACACCAGCTCTTCGTCAGCTCCAAAGTGCCATTGGGGAGGAAAAATACCATATGGCAGACCACAGTGGACAAAGTGAACAGTGTTGCCAAAGTCAAGAGGACAGTGACTGAATGTACGAAGCGCTGGCACGATTTTAAGTGCAAGACAAAGGCGAAATTGGAAACCAATCTCAAGGCAGCATTGCAGACCGGAGGTGGTAGTCCAGTGTCCCAGGAGGAGTTGGATCCCTTGGAGGAGCAGGTGTCTGCTGTCATCTGCTAGGAGCCGGTGGTGGGAGTTGCAGCATAGGACAGTGCTGGCTATGATGAACTGCACCAGGGTAAGTCGCAACAAGGGGCACTGTCTGAAGGCCAATGGGTAGGATGCTGGCTCATGTATGATGCAACATGACATAAATGAAAGAAAGGCTCATGGGCATTTTGATAATATGTTGGCATAGGCAGGCCACAAGCCTTCTAGCTTTGCTACCCTACGCCAAAAGGAAAGGGCAGGAATGCGCTGTATCATCAAGATACGATGCATTCCTGTCCTTTCTGCCAGCGCTGGCTCACAAACAGCAGATGTCCACCAAAGCAGGCACCCTTGCACCATAGTGCAAGGGTACCTGCATTGGTGCCAGCCAGCTGAATGTGCACCAGCATAGAGGAAAGCACAGGGATGTATTGTATCTTCATCACCACAGTGTAACCCTGCAATTTCCTAATCGCACACCTTGGTGCAGCAAGGTGGTTTGTGGGATTGCGCTGCACCACATGTCTATGAATCATGCCCCTCTGTCTCGCTTGGGCCTATGTACATTAATTTAGCCTGCAAATCCATAGCATAGAATTGGTATCACAGAGGAGAAACTACACATCTGAGGCGTGGGGGATATGTGGGCCATGGATAGTACCTATACATAGGGACATTTCAAGAGTCACGTACATAGTCACCTAGATTAAATTACATTGTACGCAGCTGTCCTGGCATGCAGGCTCAGAGCGCACGTCAGCTGCCACGGTAGGGACCTTATGAACTCCTCTCATCTACTAAATATGACAGGGTGCCGGGGTGAATGCAAGTGATGTACACCAGAGGACTATGGACCATATTTACAGTGAAATGCAGCACCGCATCGATGCAAACAAATCAGCAGCAATGAGCTGCGTCATTGCAAAAATGCATGGATGGTCTGTATTTACAGGGATATGTGCCACCCCTGTGCACACCCCTGCGCTGGTGCAAAAAGGACAGTCATGCGCCACTGCAGGCACCTTTACACCATGGCGCAAGGGTGTCAGTGTTGTAGCTCAGCTGTTTTTTACAGTGCATGTGCTAGGGGAAACACATGGGGTGTGCTGTATACTTGTGAATACTGTGCATCTCTGTGTTTTTGAAATGACGCAGGGTGGCACTGCTAAATTACTTGCACCGCCGTATTGTGCCATTTCTATGTGAATATGCCCCTTGGTAGATACATGTCACCAATCACAGCACTACTACCATCTGGGGTGCTGCCTGACACATATCACTCTATAACACCCTGCCATGTCAGTCCATTGGATTTGGTCACGCATGATGTAAGTGTTGTAGGCACAAGAGAGTCAAGGAATGATCAGGGCGGCATCACTTTGTGGCAGTAAGTTGGCTGCCAGGACCAAAATTGCAACAGCCAGATGTGGCCCATACACATACAAGTGCATGGATCTGATTGAAACAATGTGTGACACCCTGCAGATAACCAACTCGGGTCCTGATGAAATGGGTTGAAAGTCAATGATCGAAATCTGACTAGTATGACAGGGTCCATCTACTCAGAGTAGGCACACAGTGGTAGTGAGAACAATGTTGAGATCTACGCTTCTGAAAGGGAAATACAATGTGATTTGCAATCCATACTCTTGTGTAACAGGTGTCCTACGCATCAATGAGGAACTGAGGGGCATTTTCACAAGGGTATTGCACCATCTGACCGTCAGTTTTTTCGACGTTCCGGTGGTGCAATGCCCTGCACCATATTTACAAAGTGGCGTTAATCCACTTTGATTAGCTTAACGGCACTTTGTAAATATGGTACTCTTTCTCACAGTTTTCTGTGTCAAAGGAGTGTGAAATGGGTGTTGCTGTGGGCGTTCCACTGCAACACCCATTGCTTGTTGATGCTGCCCCAGATTTACAAGGATCTGTAAATCTGAGGCAGTGGCAAAAACCTACACCATGCAAAAGTAGGCATTAGATTGGCGCAACGAGGAGAAATAATTTTATTTCTCTGCGTTTTCTCATTGCAGAGGATGAACCCTCATCTCCTGGCCAGCAGCCTGTACCGGACTTCAGCGATGATGGGGATGATGACAACATGCATACCATCAACCAGGACACCCTCCAAGAGCTCCTGGACTCCATCGGGACACCAACTCTCGACACAGGTGATCCAGCGCCACTAATATAACTTCCTCTCCTGTGGACATAACATCCAGGTTGGAAACACAACAACTATACCAATATGACGGTGGGGCCCATAACACCTCATATACATTCACTCACTCAAGTATTCAGTGGATCTCATCCACCTTTTACCTAGGAGAAAAAGTTAAAGACTGCTGGAAGTGAACGGGATACCTTTTAAAGTCGTCAAGATATTTTCTCAAACATCATACATAATTAGATTCTAAAACATCAAGGTATTCCGCTCATTGGTCGATGGACCAACTAGTAGTAATCAGTTGATGGTGATTACGACCAGCTCAATCACTTTAACCTATATTCATATTTGCATTTATTATTGAGCTAAAGAACCACAGACTCGTAGTTTAATTTATAATAAAATTTATCTAAAGGTTTAAAGATGCATAGGAAATCTCAATTTTATTAATCAATTAAAACATTTATTATCATTATAAGGAAGAAACTTTAAAGAAATTATGCATACCCTTTTAGATGGAAAAATAAAGTTCGTCACAGCAGATAGATTGCAGATCACAGCATAGAACTCCCAAAAACTGACTGACTGTCCCGCTGAACAGGCCTCCTCTACAGGACACCTATACAGGTTTCCCGCAACGTTCCCGTACCTTCCCAGTCAGATTTAAGGCAAAAAGATTAATTATTTAAAAGAAAATGGCTTATGGAAAAATAGCAGCATTTCGCCAGCATCAGCTTCCAGTGCTCAAAAATTATGTATGAATAGCGCTCCTCCTACTTAAGAGTAGGTCCTCTTATACCCTATTACTAGCTTACTAAACAGAAATGTTTCAATCTTTGGGGCGAGATTCACGCTAATTGGTCCATTGGAGGGGTGGCAAACATATCCTCATTGCCCTCCTTGTTCAAACCAGTTCCGACAAATGTTTATAATTTCGTCCTTTCACACGGTTTTAGGACATTACCAATCCGATTGACAGTTCCTCACTTGTAACTTCTCTTGTATCTTTATTAAAACAGTTCATTGTTAATTCACGGCTGCATCTTCGGTTCCCATGCATTCTCGCTGAGTCCCTTTTTGGCACCCATCTCGCTGATAGGTCATGGTAACCTTGATCCCCTTTTCATTCTGGGCTCAATAAGAACCCACGTGGTATGGTTCTACAGCTTTTCTTTCTTCCGCTTGGAAGCCATTTTGCACTTGCGCGTTTAAGCTCATCTAACTCGGCAGCCAGTTTTACAGCGTGGCCTAGCAGGCCTGAGCGAACTATTATGAAAACAAACACAATAATAGTTAAGAATAAAGAAAATAAGCCTTTTCGTTTCCCACCCGTCATTCTACGTACCCCAATTAGGTGTTACCTAGCAAAAGCGACATATAAAGCTAAGTTTTACTTACCATCCATATTCTTTTGCCACAATACAAGTCACTACATAGCACAAATCATGCAAAATCACTCTAATTAGTACGCAAATGATTATATCACTATTATTTCACATTTACAATTGTAAGTGGGTTAGTTTGCACATAAATTGCAATTTTAGTAAAATGTTTTATAAAACGTAAAATGTTGATTAATTTTCAAATCAATTAATAACGTTAATAATTAATATTAATATTTAGGGGGTTCAAATTTTTCTCAGTTACCTTGCTCCATCAACTCCCCCCTTTGGTGATTTTTAATATCACCACAAAAACCCATGTCACACAAATTTTGAGATAGCATTGTTTCTTGTCCATTTGCTTCTTGTTAGTTTTACACATCTGTATCCCTTTCATCTTGTCTCTTTGTTCTCTCATACATACTTTCTTTCAGTTCTTCCAGTTCTATTTCACCTAATTCTCGTTCTCTTTCTTTATTTATCTTATTTTCTCTTTTCATTTTGTTTTGCCTTTTTCTCCTTTTTATACATATAATAATACATTTCAAAGATAACACTACTAAGATTACTACTGTTGCTGATATCAAAACTTTCCCTACAATAGAACTACCTATTTCAGTGAACCATTTTGGTATTGAGGAAAAACTCTTACCAAGCTTCTCCCAAGCATTTTCAACCTCCAGTGGAACAAGTTCTTTGTGTAAATTAGTAATATTCTTTATATACTTTTGTATATTTTCACTTTTATCTGGAATGTAAGTGCAACAATGTTGGACTTTCAGCATTCTACAGACTCCTCCCTCTTTTGCCAAAAGAATGTCAAGGGCACGTCGATTTTGCATCACCATAGCTCTCATGGCAACCATCTCGGTATTTACGGTCAAGAACCCTCCAGCAGTATTCGTTGATAAACGATCTACTACTGTGGACAATTTCCGAATTTTAAATGCATTCAAAGATATTCCCACTGCTGGTATCATTGCTCCAAAAATGTCACCCACTATTTCTGAAAAACTTTCCCTTTTTCTACGTGTGAATGTTGCACCCACTTTGTGTGTTCCTTTTTCTTCTCTTTCTACATGAAAAATCTTTGGAAAGACCAAACATAAGTAGCATGTCCCATACCAATGGTCCGGCAATCTGTAATAAGCTCTGTTCCCACAAATATAATAGATCCCTGGAAATATTGGATCTTTTCCTCCTTTGAATCCCCATCCTCCTAAAATTTTATAATTATCTTGGCAATCACTGGAACCTACGAAATAGTTGTCATATTTAGTTCTATTTCTACTGATACACAACTTTCCCTGTTGGGGCCAATCTAAATTCATAGCTTCATTTGTCTTTTTCTTATCATTATTTTCTCCTTCAAATGCCCATAGGGGTGTTTTTGTCTCTTCTTCTATTACCTTTCTTTGAAATTTGACTCTTCTGCTTTCCACCATCTCTAAAAATACCTTTGCTTCATTCTTTAACTCACAGGTAAGGTTGTGTTTAACTATATCATCTAACGTCAAATCGTTATTTTCTAAGAAAAATTCACCAAACAATTTTGCTCCTTTCACCTTGTTCAATTCAGGAATTATAGGAATTTTCGCAAAAATCTTACTTATATCAGTGTAATAATATTCTAATCTACCTGTTTTATAAAACAAACTAGCTAAAACACTACATGTTATTCCATACGTCAAAGGAAGGTGATGATAGGTCACACCTTCTGAAACAGACGCAGGTAATTGCATACAAACATAACAATCTCTTACATCCATGGTTTCTACATATTCATATAATAATTTTGTGAAAGCGTTCTTTGAAAAATCAGTTATGGAGCTATCTTTATGTAATTCTGTACTATCTATTAATGTTGCTGTGTTCTGTATGTTAGCTTCCTTATCCTTCTTTGTGTTGTTCCCTAATATAGACGTTTCTTCTACAGCTAATCTAATCGGAATGGTGATTGCTAAAATAAGCCATACGAACATTAATAAACCTGTACAAAAGAAACACATTCTACACCACCTACGTAAAAACGCACATCTATTTTCTGTGTCTACCATCTTGTTCTATTACCTATATATATATTTGTACAGAAAATGTGTCACCACACCTCAAAATGACGGTTTAGCCACTTTACTTTCTCACTTTGTCTCGTTTGGTACTCTCTTTAGTTCTTCTCAGAACTCTTTCTTGTCTTATTCGGTTTTGGTGTCCAGTCCGGCAAAAACTTCTTTTTAATCTCTTCAAATTTGTTGCACTTCACTTTCACCCGATTGCATGCAGCTTTGTTCTGGGTTCTCGTGAGTGATTTCTTCTTCCTTGATATCAGTTAGTGCGATGTATAGCCACTCAGGTGACTTATATTTCAAATTAGCCTTCTTTACTATTTTCGTTTTCTGTAATTGTTTTCCACTTTGTTTTTCTTGTTCCTTTTGACTTGTTATTTCATTTACTTGTTCTGCATTATCTTTGTTTATGTTTATGATTTTGTATCTCAATCTTTTGACTTCGTGGGGCCAATTATCTCCTTTTCTCGGCCTTTTCGATTCACTTTCTTTTTCTTCTCGTTCTGCTCTCCAAGTTCTCTTTCTTAGTCCTAATTTCTGTTTTCTCTCTCCTTCACTTTCTTCTGAATCTGTTTCAGACCTTACTTCATTTCCTCTTATTTTGAACTTTATGATTTCACTTTCTTTGTCTACCCCTGCTTCTTCCTGTGTCTTTTCTGTTTGATCACTAATTTCTATCCCTCCTCGATGTTCTTCTGGATTTCCGTTGATCTCTCTATCTGTTTCTATATTTCCCTGTTCATTTTTTTGTTGTTCTGTCCCTATTGCTCCTCGGGTGTCTTCCGATTTTTCTATCTCTCTATTTGAATCTATCCCTGCTTTGTCTATTTTGACACTTTCTGTAGGATTTTTACCATAACTTGTGCTTGGCTGTTCACTGCCACTGTCTCTTTGTTCAGTTTCTTCATTAATGGTGTCAATTTTCCATTTATTCTTTAGCTTTTCATCACAGTCTGATTGATCTGTACCAGATGCTGAACTGGTATCTGATATTTCCAGATGTCGACTTACAGGTCGATCTTCAAGTTCTGGAACTTTTGTTATTTCAAATTCTTCTCCTGCTGTTGAACTTGTACCTGGGCCTTCCAGATGTCGACTTACAGGTCGATCTTCAGGTTCTGGAACCCTGCTCGTTTCTTCTTCTGCATCGGATGCTGAACTGGTATCAGATATCTCCAGATGTCGACTTACAGGTCGAGCTTCAGGATCTGGAACTCTGATGGTGTGGCTGGCATGCACCCAGTTTTTCACTCCTGCACACTTGACTGCAGTTGTTGTGACCAGGATCACTTGTCGCGGTCGGTCCCAGCGAGGAACCAAACAGTTTCTTCTTCTGTGGACTTTTATGCGGACCCAATCTCCTGGGCTCAAATCATGAGCTGGTTTTCTTTCAAGAGTGGTCGCATCCGGTCCAACCTGATGAAACACAGAATGTACCACATCAGCCAATCCTTTGCAATAATCCAATATAAGATCATCAGTTATAGTCAGCAATTTGTTGACAGGTACATGTGCTTGTCTCATTGCTCGTCCCATGATTATCTCGTGGGGACTCAGACCTGTTTTTCTTTCAGGTATACTTCTGATAGTCATCAGTACCAGTGGAAGGGCATCTGGCCATTTGAGTCCTGTGGCTTGACACATTTTTCCTAACCTATTTTTTATTGTTCCATTCACTTGTTCTACCACTCCAGAAGCCTCTGGTCTGTATGCACAATGTAATTTCTGTTGAATACCAAGAGCTTCACATATCAGTTTAATTAGTTCGTTTTGAAAATGTGTTCCTCTATCTGTTTCAATCGTTACTGGAAAACCATACCTTGGAATGAATTCTCTCAACAGGAGCTTAGCCACTGTAATCCCATCATTCCTTCTGGTCGGATAGGCTTCCACCCAACGAGAAAACAAACCGACGACCACAAGAACATATCTCAGTCTATTGCTTGGGGGCATTTCTATAAAATCCAACTGCATTCTCATGAAAGGACCTCCCTCTCGTCCTATCCTTCCTAAACTCACTACCGTCTTCCTTCCTGGATTTATCTGTTGACAGGTAAGACATCTCTGACAAAGACTTTCAGCTATGGCTCTGAATTTTGGGTTATACCAGGTTTGTCTGAAAAGTCGGATCATTGCATCTCTCCCAATATGAGCTTGTCCATGGTACATCCGTGCCATGTCAGAAATCATGCTATCAGGCATAACTGGTCTTTCATCTCTATAAACCCAAACATCATCTTCCTCCCTTTTCCTGCATCCTGTTTTTATCCAGTTATCTTTTTCCTCATCATCTGCTGCTCCCTGTAATTGTCTCACCTCTGCCCATTTTTCGACAATGTTAGTAAAAAGCAAAGGACATGAAACATGCTCTCTTTCGGTTCAGTGAGACTACATTTTTAGCAGAATACTGAGCTATCTCGTCGGCATACTTATTGCCCACGGTTATGTAGTCTTCCCCATTTTTGTGCGCATTGCACTTCACCACGGCTATTTGTTTAGGCAGCTGTATCGCCTCAAGTAATTTCTTTACAAACTCACCATTTCGAATCGGAGTTCCTGCAGACGTCAAGAAACCTCTTTGGGACCAGATCTGCCCAAAATCATGGACCACTCCGAAGCCATACTGGCTATCCATGATCACTGTGATTCGGACATTCTTTCCCAATTTACATGCCTGAATTAGAGCAATCAGCTCAGCCACTTGGGCGGAACGTATCCCTCTCAAGCAAGATGCTTCCATTATTGCAGCTACTGTACATACAGCATACGCCGCACTCAAAACTCCTTCACTTGTCCTCAAGCATGAGCCATCCACAAACATTACATAATCTGATTCTCTTAAAGGCTCATCTTTAATATCTGGCCTAGGTTTTGTACAGTACTCAAGTACATTCAGACAATCATGGTCAACTTCATCCCTGTCTGACTCATTCTCTTCATCCGGCAATGATGTTGATGGATTCACGCTTGTGCACCTGTCAATGGTTACATTGTCTGCACTTAAAATCACTTTCTCATATCTAGCCAGCCGACTATGTGTCATGTATTGAGTTTTGGTTCTTGTCAAAAGAATTTCGCCAGAAGGTGGAACATATACCCTCAGTGGGTATCCCATCACAATGCCTTCACTTTGTTCCAGACTCACACAAGTAGCAGCTACTGCTTTCAGACATCCAGGCAACGCCTTTGCTACTGGGTCTTAGACAGCTGAAAAATATGCAATAGGTCTTTTCATACTTCCATGTCTTTGCACCAAGACTGAAAGTGCACATCCATCTCTCTCACTACAATACAGTTCAAAATCTTTTTCATAGTTAGGCATTCCCAGTGCCGGTGCTTCACACAGTCTCGCTTTTAGTTCTCTGAATGCCTTCATTTCTTCATCATTTAATTCAAATGGATCTTTAATATCCTTTTTTGTCAGTCACTGTAATGGTTTCGCAATTAACGAAAATCCACTTATCCATTGTCGACAATATCCAACCATTCCCAGGAACATTCTCACCTCTCTCTGTGTCATAGGAGCTCTCATTCCTCGGATAATTTTTATTCTCTCTGTCGTTACCTTTCGCACTCCCTTTTCAATTTTATGACCTAGGTATTGAACCTCCTGTTGACAAAACTGTAATTTTGATGGGGACACCTTATGTCCACCTCTTGCTAGATGGTTCAGTAAAGCAATGGTGTCAGTAACACATGCTTCTCTGGTTTTTGATGCCACCAATAGGTCATCAATGTACTGAACCATCACCGATTTTTCATGCATTCTTAAATCTTCCAGTGATTTCTTTAAGATCTGATTAAAGATCGAGGGGCTTTCTGTATACCCCTGAGGAATTCGGCACCATGCCAAAATACGCTCTCCGAACCTAAATGCAAGTAATGGCTGTCTATCTGGATGCAATGGGATAGAGAAAAATGCATGGCACAAATCAATGACAGTGTACCATTCTGCCTCATGTGGAATCTGATATAGTATTACAGCGGGGTTTGGTACAATTGGACAACATGGAACAACAATTTTATTTACCTTTCGTAAATCCTGCACAATTCTATATGTTCCATTTGGCTTTTTCAGTCCCATTATGGGCGAATTACATGGACTGCTCATTATTTCTTTCAAAATTCCTTGTTCGATCATTTTGTTTATTACGGGAGTTATTCCTTCAATGATTTCTGGCGTCAATTTATACTGTGGGGTATTTGGAAAATTTGTTCCTTCTCTAACAGAAATTTTAACGGGGTCTACTCCTCTCATTAACCCAATATCTTCACCTGTAAAATCCCACACTTCCTGTTTTACTGTTTCCTTTAATTCATTTGGGATTTTCTCTACATCAAACACAGGAAACAAGTCATTCACTCCTGGTTCTAATTCTGCCATTGTCATTTTATATAGCACATCTTCATCTGGTGTCTGGAATGCAATCCCATCCGGAGTACAATAGATGGTGCAATTCATTTTACAAAGCAGATCGCGTCCAAGCAAATTTACAGGACTGCAATCACACACCACAAATCGGTGCATTTCTCTGAACGGTCCAACTTTTACCTCTACTAATTTGGTAAGAGGCGCCTTAATTTGCTGGTTTGAGACAGCAACAACTTGGATATTTTCACCTGAGAGAGGAAGGTTTGGAATTTCCACTGATCTAACAGTAGAACGGGTAGCTCCAGTGTCCACAAGGAATGTTACATTTGCACCATTCACTTCTCCATCCACAAATGGACCTGACTGATCTACCTCAGGAGTTGCGCCAAGCACGCACTCTTCCTCCTCTCCTAGGCACCGTCATAAACTTTCATCCGATTCATTCCCATCCTGTCGTAACCAATACTGCGATATCGCAGCTGCGCGCGGCAATTGTGTTACCTGCTCTCCTCTGTAGAATCCTGTCTCTGCACTGTATCTCTGTGGATTTACACTCTTGGGAAGTGGTGGTTGTGGCACCTGACTCTGTTGAGTAACTACCTGCGGTTGCTGCAGCTGTTGGTAACTCACCTCACTCTGCACCTGTGGATTTAATGATTGATTTTCTGCATTAGCTTTTGGAGGAAATTTACACTCGTTTCTCCAATGCCCTAACTTTCCGCAATTGTGGCATTGCCACTTTTTCTTTGCTTCTTCTATACTCATTTGGCCTTTACCTTTACCTATATTCGGTTTAGATTTAGTTTGTCCTGTCTCATTACTCTGATTATTTAATTGAGCTTCCTGTTTCTCTGCAACTTTTACTTGCGCCCACATTACTTTCTCTTTTAATTTTCGTTGTCTACACTCAATGTCGTCACTACAATACTTAGCATACCTCAACACTTCATCTACTGTACTGCTCTGCCACCCTATCATATGCTGTTTAATCATTTCACTTATTTCTGGTTTCAGCCCATAAACAAATCTATATACAAAATGACTCATGTCTTTTTCATTCAGAGTCTCATAGCCACTATACTGTTTGAAGACCAACAATAGCCTCTCATAATAGGCATGTACAGATTCCTTACTTTCCTGCGTAGTTCTGTCAATTTTTACCCAATCAGTTTCTTTGGGCTGAATTTTGTTTTTCAAAAAGGTAATAACTTGGTCATATTTCCTCATGACCTCTGGTCCTGGCGCTCCTGTTTTTGCATCTCTGGAATATTCTACAGTTGGCCAATCAATAGTAATTTTACATTCCGTCCACAAATCAGCTGGTACCACAATGTCAAACAATCCATCCAAATCTACCCACAACACCTTCGAAACTTTGACAAACCTTTCCACTTGTCTATACCATTCAACGGGTTTCTCTCTCAATTTTGGAAAATCATTCGTAAATGAAAGTATGTCTTGTCTGGACCAGGGAACATGTACATAACTACCTCCTGGAGTTTCTCTCATCGGATACTCCCTTACAACTGACTCCTTGTCTGTCACCGCAAAAGCCAAAGAATCTTTGTCAGTTGTTTTCTCATTCCTTTTAGTCCACCTGCTTCTCCATCTGTCCACATCACCCCACTTTCTCAGCAAAACAATCAGCTCTTTTATCTGGGTTAACCGTCCTGATGTGTTCAGATTTTCTATATCTTTCTCACAAAAGTCTACCCTATACGGTTTCTGTAGACTCCTGACTTTCACAAATTCCACTCCTAATTAATTCGCTGTCTCTTCTAATTTGTCATGTAAATTTCTAGCTCTCCAAGTAATGCTCTTGCACAAGAACATTATCTCGTCGTCCTGATATGTCTTCAGTTTTTCTGTACCAATGGTCCCTAAAATGAACTCTTCCATATCGATTTTTAACCTAATTACATCTAATGGTTTTGGTTCTGTCTCTTTCTTTTGTAAATTTCTCATCCACTCATTTAATTCGTCTGGAGTTGGTCCTACAGGTGTACTATTTATTTCTATCCAATTTCTATTCCTTTCTGGAGTTTCTGATGCAGACTCAGTTCCCATAGGAATCCTCCTTATTTCACTCTCATTTATTGTCAGGTTGGTAGGTGGGCTCGGTTATATGAACTGACCAAATTTCTTGCCCCCTCTGTTTCTAGTTCCATCCCTTCTCTCATTCTTTGCAAATTTGAGTTCATGGGGATAACTAAGGAATGTTCATCTATTTTCTGGTTATCAAAAACTGGTATTACTGGTCCTATTGTCACTGGCACTGTCACAGCTTCCATGTTCATTGTTAACTCTCTTATTTTCTCAGTCAATTCTTTTGTAGTTTTTGCTAACTCAGCTGCATTGTCACCATCACATTTTTCGCTTTGTGGGGTTTTTAATTGTTCATTTGACCTATTTATCTCATATCTGCGTTCTGGACTTTTATTCCTCCCAGTTTCCATTGGCGGTGCATTGGGTGTCACCACCGCTGAATTCTGTTGATATGGAGGTGGGTTTCTGTTTAGAATATCTTCCAGCAACTCATCCTCTGTCTCGCTACTTCCATACCCGTACCTTTCTGTAACTGTATGTTTCTTTTTCTCCATACACTTCTTTCTTGTACCTTCCTCAACTGTAAAAGCTGGAAACAAACCTTCTGTCATATTAGCATATCTCCAATGCTTCATTCTGTCCTCATGATTCACTCCCCACAACCTTCCAGGAACAAAACCACGATTCTTTTCACCTCTGTATCTTTCTCGTTCATACATCTCGTCTTCCCATTCACCTAACGCTCCAAACTGTGTCGGTCTAGGTCTTGGCTCAAGCTTTGTCATTTTCTCTCTCAAATTTCGAAGTACTGCTACGTTAAACGAACCATTCTCTGGAAAAGCCAATACTCCATCATTCTGAGTATATTTTGTCCAATTTTCTAACCAAATGCAAGTATGATAACCATATTTCAGCAGCATATGCGAAGCTGGTGTTTTCGGCAGAGGAATTACCTGTCCCTCTCTAGTCACTACCTTCTTGTCTTTCTTAAAGAAGTTCTTAATTTTTGCCATCCATGACAGTTTCTCTCTACCATATTCATAATAAGCCATATTTCACGATTTCCTTCCCTTCTGCAAGCTCGTAACTCTACTCTAATCTCTATGTGCTATTCGGACCTATCCCAGCGCGTCTCACACTAACGCACCAATCCGAAGCTTCTACGTCACTGCTTTTTAGACCTATCTCAGCGCGTCTCACACCAACGCACCAATCAGGGCGTTTTCCGTGTTTCTATTGCACTGGCCAATTCCAGCGCGGCCTTTTCTCTACGTCAGTTTTGCTCCTGACCCCTCCTTTACAAAATTTATCGGCAATTTTCTCTTGACTGTTTCTGGTTAATTACGACATCAAAAACACATTTCCATTGTCTGTTTTCACTAAACAAAGTGATAGCTTATTCAATTTTGCAAGAAGACTGTTTCGTTCGATAAGTGTAGCACTTCCCTCTACCTTACCCTTCTTTCAAGCAATGGGTAAACCCGTTTCTCTGGGGATAAAACACATGTGGAGACTATACTGCTCCTGAGAATTAAGGCCAGAGTTTCACAAGAAAACCAGTTGCTATTTCACTCATACACGTTTTATACAGAAAATGTCCCTATCATAACACAACCTGTGTTATCACCATTTTGAAAAACCTAGACAATGCACTATTCCGTGTGACTTCTCTTGCCACACGTGTCCACTTCCTACTTCCCGGAAGCTTCAAAATTTCCGACTTACATATAACATAACACGATTGAACATAAAGTGTTAGACATGAAATAATCAATAATCGATAATCAATAATCACCAAACTAATCTATAGTAACCATAACGCTGCTACCAAGAAATCTGATCCAGCGCGACTAATATAACTTCCTCTCCTGTGGACATAACATCCAGGTTTGAAACACAACAACTATACCAATATGATGGTGGGGCCCATAACACCTCATATACATTCACTCACTCAAGTATTCCCTGGATCTCATCCACCTTTTACCTAGGAGAAAAAGTTAAAGACTGCTGGAAGTGAACGGGATACCTTTTAAAGTCGTCAAGATATTTTCTCAAACATCATACATAATTAGATTAAATCCTGTCGATTTTCTAAAACATCAAGGTATTCCGCTCATTGGTCAATGGACCAACTACTAGGAATCAGTTGATGGTGATTACGACCAGCTCAATCACTTTAACCTATATTCATATTTGCATTTATTATTGAGCTAAAGAACCACAGACTCGTAGTTTAATTTATAATAAAATTTATCTAAAGGTTTAAAGATGCATAGGAAATCTCAATTTTATTAATCAATTAAAACATTTATTATCATTATAAGGAAGAAACTTTAAAGAAATTATGCATACCCTTTTAGATGGAAAAATAAAGTTCGTCACAGCAGATAGATTGCAGATCACTGCATAGAACTCCCAAAAACTGACTGACTGTCCCGCTAAACAGGCCTCCTCTACAGGACACCTATACAGGTTTCCCGCAACGTTCCAGTACCTTCCCAGTCAGATTTAAGGCAAAAAGATTAATTATTTAAAAGAAAATGGCTTATGGAAAAATAGCAGCGTTTCTCCAGCATCAGTGTCCAGTGCTCAAAAATTATGTATGAATAGCGCTCCTCCTACTTAAGAGTAGGTCCTCTTATATCCTATTACTAGCTTACTAAACAGAAATGTTTCAGTCTTTGGGGCGAGATTCACGCTAATTGGTCCATTGGAGGGGTGGCAAACATATCCTCATTGCCCTCCTTGTTCAAACCAGTTCCGACAAATGTTTATAATTTCGTCCTTTCACACAGGTTTTAGGACATTACCAATCCGATTGACAGTTCCTCACTTGTAACTTCTCTTGTATCTTTATTAAAACAGTTCATTGTTAATTCACGGCTGCATCTTCGGTTCCCATGCATTCTCGATGAGTCCCTTTTTGGCACCCATCTCGCTGATAGGTCATGGTAACCTTGATCCCCTTTTCATTCTGGGCTCAATAAGAACCCACGTGGTATGGTTCGACAGCTTTTCTTTCTTCCGCTTGGAAGCCATTTTGCACTTGCGCGTTTAAGCTCATCTACCTCGGCAGCCATTTTTACAGCGTGGCCTAGCAGGCCTGAGCAAACTATTATGAAAACAAACACAATAATAGTTAAGAATAAAGAAAATAAGCCTTTTCGTTTCCCACCCGTCATTCTACGTACCCCAATTAGGTGTTACCTAGCAAAAGCGACATATAAAGCTAAGTTTTACTTACCATCCATATTCTTTTTGGCACAATACAAGTCACTACATAGCACAAATCATGCAAAATCACTCTAATTAGTACGCAAATGATTATATCACTATTATTTCACATTTGCAATTGTAAGTGGGTTAGTTTGCACATAAATTGCAATTTTAGTAAAAATGTTTTATAAGAAAAACGTAAAATGTTGATTAATTTTCAAATCAATTAATAACGTTAATTATTAATATTAATATTTAGGGGGTTCAAATTTTTCTCAGTTACCTTGTTCCATCACAGGGAGCGTCATGGGGTCTCCACATCCCCTGCCTAACAACCAACAGGCACCACCTGCCACCACACCCAGACCATCGGACTCAGAAGACCCGCAGACTACCTTCCAGTGCACTGTGGAGGGAGTCCAGTGGGAGTTGGTAGACTAGATGCAGGCAGGGACGGAGACTGTGGGGGCCACCCTAGAGGGAGTCCATGGGTGCCTCACTCCCAATAGAGGCACCTACTCTCTGCTCCGTGGCCTCCAGCAGTCCCTGGCTGACATCGCTGGTGTCATGAGGCAGAGGCATGAACAAATGCCTTGCCAGAGTGGCACTAGAGAGATGGCCTCCCAGCTAGGGGCAATAAGAACCATCTTGGAGTCCATGGAGTGGAAGCAGGACTCCTACTTTGCTGCCATGGCTGCCTACCACCGCGATGTTGCTGCTTTGTTGCTAAACCAGCACATCCTCCTCGCTGCTGTGCTGGCTCATGTGTGGGCACAGATGAATGCTGATGCAGGCATGGGATCCACATCTTCCACCCCTGATGTGTTTGTGGGACTCCCTTGGCTGCAGCACCTACAACTACACCCGCACAGGAGACATCGCACACATCAGAGGAGGAAGATGTGGATGGCACCTCTTTCCAAAGGAAAAGTGTCTGGTAGCAGTCATCTGTGCCACATACCCTGTTTCAACTTTGACCTGTGCTTATGATCGTGCCAGGGAATATCTGATGCCACTGTCCTCATTTTGATTTTGCACTGTTCACCTTGACCATTTGCATACCTGCCAAGGTTTCAGATTGCTTATGTGTGACATTTTCATAATTTCAGTGTAAATATGAGTGACATTCAACGACTATGAGTGACACTTTCTCACGAGTAAAATCAAGCAATAATGACGAGGGACACATATAAATATCAGAAATTACATCCATTTGAGCAATGAGAAACTAAGTTGATCTTAAAACAGCAGCAAAGCACCAGAAATTGAATGGCGCTGTGGGACCCAACTGTACCAAATAGGATGTGAGAGACCCCAGCGCGGATGATCTCAGCTGCCTGCTAATAAATTATGATAGTTACTCAGTCACCATAGCTGACTCACAGAGCTGCCAAGTTTTCAGACTGCATATGTGTTTCAGTGAACTTATGAGTGACATTAAACAACCAAATATGTGATGTGACACTTAGAGTGACACTTTCTCTTATGTAAACCCAAGCAATGAAGTCCATGGAAATAGATAAATATCAGAAATTATACCCCTTTGAGCAATGAGAAGCTCTAAAAACATTTGAAACTGCTGCAAGAACCCCGAAATGTAAAGTCACTAATGTTCTGCCCGTTTCATGAATGATAGCACTGCAAAACAATTGTGGCCCTATGATATTAAACAATAAGTCTTTGAAGGCAATACAAATACACAAGTCAGTATTACCCTGCATAGCCATAATTCAGTTCTGTTTCTCTTTGTGACACACACTCGGACATCTGCTGTGATAGCATTAACATATGAGGCTTTATAATGTTAGAGTGCATTTCCCATTGATTCCATACTTGCATTTATCTTTCATTATAATATGCAAGCGGCGTTAGTTTACATGCAGTTAGCTGAATGTGAAAGACCAACTTTTTCAGACATGTCTTTCCTCTGCCCTCATGCTCTCATATTGGCTTCCTTGGACTAAGGTGTGCCGGGTCGGACAGGACTGTGGGAGACCTGCATCATGCACATTACTTCACAGCTGTTGTTAGACCAGGTCAAGCAGCACTGAGGGGTCGGGCATGGACGAGGTTGGTGC
Organism: Calotriton arnoldi; assembly: GCA_963921515.1. NCBI lineage: Eukaryota > Metazoa > Chordata > Amphibia > Caudata > Salamandridae > Calotriton > Calotriton arnoldi. Next base: position 266,557 of record CAWUFW010010550.1, read on the forward strand.
CCCTTGTCTGCTCTGGCAGTGGCGGGCACAGCAAAGATAAACAAAGCTGTTGCCCGCGGCTTCAGTGACTGCTTGAGGCCCCCAGTAAACCAATCAAACTACCCTGCTGTGTGTTGAACTCTTATATCACCCTGACCTAATGCGCTGCGAGTGCTGAGACATTTAGAGGCCGGCTCAGCTTGATTGAAGTGAGCCCCGGCCTGACCCGCGCCGTAAGTGTTAAACTAGTGCTAGATAATCAACCACTCTCTAAAACACCAGAGATGCTACTGGCTCATATCACACAGTAAGCTCTCCTGTATGTATATTATTTAATAAAAATGGCGAGTACAGACCTCACTCGTGGCCAATAGTTACCATGAAGCACCGTGTCTGCAGTGAGACAGACACACACAGCAGTGGAGGAGACGGAGTGGCAGGCTGTAAGCATGCCTTCTTCGGACACCCGCTGTGGTGTTGGGTGCATGCGATCATGAGAGAGCAGATCACCAGGCCCCCTCAACTCCTCTTAATTATAATTTCCTGATAATTGTGGCACTGGGTTAAAGCTGGAAGCGCACCTCCGCGAGACCGGCTTGGGCTCTGGGGGCCGACTCTAGGACTCACAATGCACCTGTCTCATCCCTTAAGAGCTGCCCAGCGGCAGCAGCTGGCTGAGCAACCCCACCTGAAACAGCTGTCCTTTGTTCAGCCCTCGGATCCCTCCCTGTTAAAATTAAGGTCAGCTCTGACGGTCGCTGCCACCCTGCTTCACCCCTCACAGCGCGCAAATGCGTGATTAATGCATTTTAATGCAGTGATGCGGATCACCACATTAAAATGCGTTAGTGTCACGCCAGATGCGTGGTACTTGGCAGGGCTGCATTTGTGGACTGTCAATGTGGTCTATCCTCCTAATGACATTGTTGTCATCCTCCTCACTGAAGCAGTCCTCTCCTCCACATGTCCCATGACATGGTTCCCACATGGACACTGTCTGGACATCCACTGGCTCTAAACATCTTTTAAAGTTGTTTTCCAATGAAGTTTACATGTGAGCCACTTCAACATTTGCACATATAAATAAATGCAATTAGAACTACCTGTGTGTTGTCTGTCTGTATTAGTCAGGACCAGGTTGACCACTGCCCATTCTGTGAGGCAAATACAGCAACTACTTGCCAAAGGAACATTTGTTTGTGCAGTCAGTGGCAATGCTAGGCAGTGAGAGTGTAACATATTTGGTGAACATTATTTGTGTGTTGACTAGCAAGTGCTTACTCAAGGTTGCAAGCATGAAGTACAACTGGTGTCATGCAGTCAATGTTAATGGTGAATTCAGTCACCCCACAACTGCCGGGTCCATTCATGGTTACTAGCTAGCATACAATTTTAGGCTGACAAGTAAACGCTGCAAGTGTGAGTGGGCATGGGGCAGCAATCAGTGTGTGACTCCAAAAACCTACTAATTGGGCAAATGCTTTTAACCACAACATCCCTCCAAGGCAAACTGCATGACGTACTGTTAGATCTGGCTTCTTCAGCGGGTTTGTCCCCAGACTTTTTGCTTTTTGGCCTCCTGTTTTTGACACGGTTTTTGTTGATTTTATGACTCTGGACACTTTACCACTGCTGATCAGTGCAAAAGTGCATATGCTCTTGCTGTAAAGTGTGATTATGGATTGGTGTTTCCATGATTGGTTTATTTGATTTACTACTAAGTCCCTAGTACAGTGCACTGAGTGTGTCCAGGGCCTATAAATCAAATACTGCTAGTGGGCCTGCAGCACTGATTGTGCCACCCACACAAGCAACCTTGCAAAAGGTTCTCAGACCTGCCACTGCAGTGTCTGCGCGCAGTTTCTACTGCCATGTCGACCTGGCAAGTGCACCTACTTGCCAGGCCCTTACCTTCCTTTTTATTACATGTGAGTCACCCATAAGGTAGGCCCAAGGTACCCCTGTGGGCAGGGTGCAGTGTATGTGAAAGGTAGGACATGTACTGGTGTGTGTGACATGTCCTGATAGTGAAATACAGTGTATTTTGTTTTCACTATTGAAAGGCTATCTGTGCCATAGGATAGAATTGAAGTTTTTATATAACATCTTATAAATATAACTTCCCATTGGGACAAGATAAAAAGATGGGGAATAGTATGCCTGAAATCAGAATATAAAAATGCATATTTTAGTAAAGATGATCTTTATATTGTGTGTTTGAAAATACCACTTTTAGAAAGTGGGTATTTTCTTGCTTAGCCATCCTATGTGACTCTGCTGGGTTGTGAATTGACTGTCTGGCTTTGGAGTGACAGGGGCTGGGATGTGCATTCTCTCAGACAGCCATTAGGGGGGTGGGTTGATGTGTGTCCTGCCTTTCCTGAATGAATCAGGGCTGGGCTGAATAGAACTGGGCTGCATTTAGTGTAGGGGGAGGAGATTTCCTTGCACCTGAATAGGCCTGGTCTGCCTTATACAATGATGTCTCCACCTCCTGCCGAGAAGCTGGGCCAGAGAGGACAGAACTGGTTTTGACTGAGCACAGAGCCTCTCTGTCACCAGAGAACAAAGGAAAATGCTGTATAAATATTGGGGCCCAGACCCCAGAACTTTAGATCATTTCTGGAATTCAAGAGGAACCTTTGACAAGGAGAAGGGCTGGAGAAACTGAAGAAATACTGCCCCTTGCCTGTGTGCTGTCTGGGGTTGGCCTGCAGTGGCTGTTTCTGCCAGGAGATGCCTGTTGCTGAATTGGGCTTCTGGAGGTTGTTCCTGCTGTTGGGAGCTGGAAAAGCAACGTAACTTCAAGAAGCAAGACGCATCCACCCGTTTCCGACACATCGCCGAAAAAACTGCACCAACCCTGCCTGCAGCTGGAGAAATAGCCGCATGCTGAATCCCGTTCACCGATCTCCGAAGTCCGAGACAGGCCCTGCTGTGCAGCTGCAAGAACCAACGCATCGTGGGACCGTGGCTGGAGAGACCAACGCAGCGTTGTTGCCGCATCGAGAACCGCCTCATGCCCGAACCTCACGCATCGCACCGGGGCACCAAGTCTACAAGAACGCCGGGGCCGCAGTAAGAAACCGACGAATCACCTCCCCTAGAGTAAGGAACCGACGCATCACCTTCCCTGGTTGTAAGGAACTGATGCATCCCCTTCCCTGCAGCTGTTTTTATTTATGATTGTGACGCATCCTAGGTACTTTGTGTTGAAAGTGTTGTATCTATAGTTTGCTATGGACAGAACTGTTTCTACTTTTTAAGCCATAATTTGATTATTGTATTGTGGATTTTTGTTGTTTTGGTCTTGTTTGGTTTAGATAAAGATTACTTATTTTTCTAAACTTGTGTGGTGTCCATTTGTAGTGTTTTCATTTTATTACTGTATGTGTGCACAGATGCTTTACATACTGACTCTGAGATAAGCCTGTCTGCTTGTGCCAAGCTACCAAGGGGGTGAGCAGGGGTTATTTTAGAAGTGTATCCCCCTTACCCTGACTAGGAAGAAGGGTCCCTACTTAGACAAAGGTGCAAACCATTGCCAACTAGAAACCCCCATTTCTAACACGTACCCACACAAAGCTATGGTTTGTGAACACATTATTTGTACTGTGTACAATTTTCCTCATGATTGCCACGTCCACTGCTCAACAATGTCTGATAGATGATGTAACCCCATGGCCAAACAGACAGATCCTTGTCCATAGGTAAGACACCTACTCACACATGTTGCCAGACACTGCAAGCAAAGACATATGCATGTACATAACATTACCTGAGCACACATGCTAACTCCCACACAATAAATCTTAATGTAAACCTGTATGTAGCAAGCAAAGACATTTAGGGGCCGATTCCGATCTCGGCCGGTAGGGCACCGAATCGGATTCGGCTTTACCGGATCCGATTCGGACGCCCTGTTTCCGACCGATTCGAACACCCGTCCGCGCGAGCAAGTACGATGCGAGCGTACGCGAAATCCCCGACCGACTCGTTCCCGGCTCCGAACCGCTCCGACCGACTCGTACGGACTCGACTCGCACCACGCAATGGAGACGTTCCCTGACCGGGCAAGTACGATGCGCGCCTCGAACAGTCCGACCGACTTGCGCCGTCCGGCTCGAAAGAGCAGTCGGAGCCGGACTTCGGGGGTCCGTGTCGGACCCCCCTGGACGCGTAGCCGCGCGAGTCGCACACAGGGGGGACCCATGGGTCCCCCTACACATGCATGCACGGCGCGAGTCGCACCGACGCGTACCCGCTGTAGGGGGGGCCCTTGTTCGCGACGTACCCATTGAGTCAATGGGAGCCCGTGTACGCGTCGTACGACCGGCTCCCATTGACTTCAATGGGAGTCCGACCGAATCGAGTCCGATACCATGCGTCCGCATCGTACTCGTTCGGTCGGACTGCTAGAGTCCGGTTCGGTCAGATATCTCTCCGAATCCGACTCGGTCGGAGGGATTTCCGGCCCGAATCGGAATCGGCCCCTCAATGTCAATAGAAAAATAACAAAATATAAAACTACCTACCCTATACTAGCTATCTATTCTAACCTAACCTACACTATCTAATGCTACCTACTATCTAAAACTACCTTAACTTAACCTAGCTCACGCAACACATTTAGCACGACATGATAAACATCATCCCCCCCACCCACCTTAAGACACATCTTCACACAAGGACACCAGAAACTACACCTAAACATCAACTAACTACACATAGAATCCTAAACAATCCTATACTTTTCTAATTGTTATATATATATAATGTTAAGTTATATATATATATATATATATATATCCACAAAAGAGAGAGTTGCCCCCTCAGAAGGGCCATACACAGGTAGGTTTTCATCCGTTTATTCAGGAAGCTGCAGCACAGCAAGCAGGAAACTTCAAAACAAATATTTCAAGTCGCCGACGCGTTTCGTGCTATCTAGCACTTTTTCATAGGCATGTTGAGTCAGTAACGCAAAGCAGTATGGGCACATATTTAAAGTCCTGATTCCCGCCCATGTGGGCGTTGACTTCTCGCGGAGCCTGCTGGTATCCGTAGTGCACCTTGGTAATACTCCAGTGAGTTGCTCATTGCGTTATTGCTATTAAAAAAATTAAAATCCCAGTGGGTGTGTAAAGCTTCCCGCTCACACTGGGCTGCACATACTGTCTTCCAGAAACGACCTCTTGTCCCATGTCGGTGATCGTTATTGTACGTCATCGCAGGTCCGCTTCTATGCGGCGGGGCTCCTTCCACGGCTGGGCCAGCCGTCAAATATCCACAAAAAAGAGAGTTGCCCCCTCAGAAGGGCCGCACACAGATAGGTTTTCATTTGTTTATTCAGGAAGCTGCAGCACAGCAAGCAGGAAACTTCAAAACAAATATTTCAAGTCGCTGACGCTTTTCGTGCTCTCTAGCACTTTTTCATAGGCATGTTGAGTCAGTAACGCAAAGCAGTATGGGCACATATTTAAAGTCCTGATACCCGCCCATGTGGGCGTTGACTTCTCGCGGAGCCTGCTGGTATCCGTAGTGCACCTTGGTTATACTCCAGTAAGTTGCTCATTGCGTTATTGCTATTCAAAAAATTAAAATCCCAGTGGGTGTGTAAAGCTTCCCGCTCACACTGAGTTGCACATACTGTCGTCCAGAAACGACCTCCTGTCCCATGTCGGTGATCGTTATTGCACGTCATCGCAGGTCCGCTTCTATGCGGCAGGGCTCCTTCCACGGCTGGGCCAGCAGTCAAATATCCACAAAAAAAAGAGTTGCCCCCTCAGAAGGGTCGCACACAGGTAGGTTTTCATCCGTTTATTCAGGAAGCTGCAGCACAGCAAGCAGGAAACTTCAAAACAAATATTTAAAGTCGCCGACGCGTTTCGTACTCTCTAGCACTTTTTCATAGGCATGTTGAGTCAGTAACGCAAAGCAGTATGGGCACATATTTAAAGTCCTGATACCCGCGCATGTGGGCGTTGACTTCTCGCGGAGCCTGCTGGTATCCGTAGTGCACCTTGGTAATACTCCAGTGATTTGCTCATTGCGTTATTGCTATTCAAAAAATTTAAATCCCAGTGGGTGTGTAAAGCTTCCCGCTCACACTGGGCTGCACATACTGTCTTCCAGAAACGACCTCCTGTCCCATGTCGGTGATCGTTATTGTACGTCATCGCAGGTCTGCTTCTATGCGGCGGGGCTCCTTCCACGGCTGGGCCACAAAAAAGAGAGTTGCCCCCTCAGAAGGGCCGCATACAGGTAGGTTTTCATCCGTTTATTCAGGAAGCTGCAGCACAGCAAGCAGGAAACTTCAAAACAAATATTTCAAGTCGCCAACGCGTTTCGTGCTCTCTAGCGCTTTTTCATAGGCATGTTGAGACAGTAACGCAAAGCAGTATGGGGCGGGTCTTATTGTTTAAAAATGGTTCTCTCTTGTTGCCGAGACTGTTGTTGCAGCCAGTGATCAAGGGCAGAGTCCTGCCCGAAATGCGTGTGGCCCTCGTAATGAACTGAAGGAATGAACTTGTTTTGCTGATGGCCCACAATAAAATATGGAAATAACTCTCGTGTGTGTAGGCGTTTCTACAGGGGCAACCTTATATATATATATATATATATATATATATATATATATATATATATTACACATATGAAACACATCAACCCCTGCCCCAAAAAAACAAAAAGTACCCCATCCCACTAAAAATCTAACCCACCCCTACAAAACCCCTAAAACCACTATCCCTACACCATCACTACTCTAACCTAAACTACGCTATAAAAACATTAGGTCTGAGAGGAAAGCTTTGCCGCTTGCCCTGAGTCTTCTCCTCCTCGTACCGTTTCTTCATGGTCTTGTGTGCCTTTGCAACTGATCTGAGGGGGTGGTAGCACTCCTTTAGTTTGTTATGCTTCCTCAGCTGATCAGGGGTCATGTGGTCTGTTGAAGCAATAAGGATAACTGTCAGTCAAAGGGTGACAAAGAACAGGTACCAACATCATGAAACATTAGTATTTACACATCTAAGGTAACAGCCCCTGCTTATTGTCTATCATATCAGTTTTACTAATCCCTAAATACAAAGGCATGCCGATTTTCTGCACAATGCGGTTGCAACACCATGGCACATCTAGGTATGACCATGTCAATACTTGGGAACAATGCTCTTTGGTACCCATGGAATGGTACACATGCCACCTTCACTGTACAATATGTGACCTTCTGCATCCTGCAATGGCCTTAATACCATGGGCATTTGCCGCAGTGTGATGTGCATTGTCTTCAGTGTACATGTATTGTCTCACAACATAGTGTAACTGATATGGGAAGGAGCCGTATCAGGACACATTGCTAACTATACTGAACACTTGGCAGGTATGACATGTAATAATGGACACTGGATAATTACCTTACATCACACAGAGGCATATGAAACCTCTCCTATCTGAAGTGTTGTAAGTCCTTGATGGACCATGCCACCGCTCATTACATGCTCCCAATATCATAGCATGTGCAACTAACATGCATTCCGAATACTTCACAACCACGGCCATGTTCAGATGTGAATCCACTACCACATATATTTGCAGAGTCTGCCACTATGATCATGGCTCCCTTGTTAAACATCATCATCCTAGATTGGCAATTTGTTCTCCTTGACAGTAGTCAGAGGCTGATAGACATGCAACACTTAACGTCCACTTTTCCTGATCTATTTATCTTCATACAAAGGTTTATTTGTGATAGGGATGCACATTGAATCTGGCACGTCACACAGCATCTGACATAACACTCATTCTCATAATCAACGTTTCCCGCTGATGGCACCTAAAGAGATCAAAGGTACATGCTAGTTAGGATGATGGTTAACAGGTAGATTGGGAGAGGGGTTTACTTTAAGCACTTGGTAAGCGACTAGTGGGGGATCCTTAAGAGAGAAACGGGGAGTAAATAAGAGGAGGTTAATGAGTAGGTGAGAGGTCTGCTTGGGGATTTATCAAGTGGTTATATGTGGCCACATATTTCAGTGGGAAACGTTGATTATGAGGTGAGCTGTAATAAAGGGAATGGATTTTTTGTATTAAATATAACATTGTAAATGTATTGGCTGTTTAAATACACAATCTAATATCGATGTTTTAAATTTGTAGAAAACCCCTGACGAAAGGCCAAGAACAGGCCCGAAATGCATTGGGTTACAAAGAGCAACTATTGTGGATAATTAACGTACACTTCTAGCTTCAGATTAAGGCCTGGATTGGCATGTCTGCTGCTTTTAGAAATACAGTGAAAGCGGAAACGTCTCTCATGTGATAAGAGAACAAGAAATGAAATTGTGAAAGTGTTTGGATTACATGGATCAATAAATTGGAGAAATACGGACAAACTTATGGCATCTTTGTTTATGTATCAAGGATTTAGCTGTGCGTCTGGGGTTGGGTGTTAGTACACTCCTACCTTCGAAGTGTTATATAAGCGTGTGGCAAAGGGCAGACCACGCACCCAGGCTTGCACGCGATAAAAGAAAAATGGTGAAATACTCTTCAGAAATTAGTCGGAAAAAGTAAGACAAGGTGTGCACTCTGTCAATTCTTTGTTTGAGTATAGGTTGAGATGTGTCATATTCAGGCTAAAAATACCCTCGGTATTCAGTACCATGTGAGTGGGCTCCCATCTGACATACATTGGGCGTCTCATACTAGAGGCGTGTACTATGTGAGTCTCATATGTAAGGACAGCTTCAGTGGCTCTGGCCTCAAAAATACCTCCATGAGGCCATGCAAAGGCAGCATGTGGTATTTGCTATGCATTCAGAGGTATGTAGTCAGTCAATCCAATGCAAAGCCCAGCGTAGCTATGGTGAATATCAAGGAGCCATATCTCTCACATATGAAATGGTGTTCAAGACCAGTGTTATGTGCTTTGCTACATTCAGAGATTAGCTAATCAGTTTAAGCCATGGTAGGCCTCATTAATGCTTGATAACTCAGGTCGAGGTATGTCAAGGCGGATCTTTGGCACATCACTATGGGGCTTATTTACAAGGCCCATGCGCAGCAGGTTCACCACTTTTGACAATGTAAGAAGTGACATGCCAGTAGTGCGAGGGGCTTGTAAATAAGCCCCTTTATGTGTAACGCATCTTTTGTAATGGCCCATCACAACTGTTCCTGACAAATGCCTGTTGTGAAATAAGCAGCTTTGGAGTAAATCTGCACTACCTGGTCTGTCATTATATGAGTTGTCTGGATGGGCTATGGACATGTACATCAGCTCAATGCTTCCCTGGGACTCATTTATATAATCTACAGGAACACGAATACTTGTGTGGATCGCAGTTTCACAGATAGCACGGGTGCACAGATCGTGCCAGCACTATAGCCACGGCATTTCCGGCTTTTGCATGGGGGCATGGCAAATTTGAGCCAAAGGTCATGTGAGCCATACTTAATGTTACCACAAATCATCAATGGGTACATGAGTCACATAGGATAGCAGACAAATCATGGGTACTTGCCAGTTGCTCCTCCAACTTCTATGCCGACATAACCCATGAGGCCAGATTCCCTGCCAACCACATTGGCCCAGCAATGTTTTAGTTCTTGGGTGTTGCAGTCCACTCTAAACACCCTCTGCATCTGGAGGCATATAGACTCCCACCGTTGTTTTCTGACCTTCATGGGGAAGCCCTGTATGACACATCTTCCACTGGCTAGCATGGTAGGCAGGTAATGTGTCACCAGCTACAGGAAGCTCCCAAACTCCTGCTTATTCATGGGGCGACAACGACTCTTCCCCGGCATGATCCCACACAAAATAATTACACCAAAGACAAATAAACCCCTAAAAACCCACTACTACCCCTATAACAAATATACCCCAAAAGACAAACACCCAACAGCACACAGAACAATACACAACAATGTACAACAATTATGCACAAAAAGGACTTGAGGGACACCACAGGGACAGCAGACATGACGCAACTGCTCCAACAACTCTCCAGCACAAGCAAAACACCACCACTCCCAAGCTCAGACAGAAAAACTGTGACTTAAAGTAAAAATGAAAGTAACTAAACAGTTCCTGGTTTGCAGCATGCGGGATCCATTACATCACTTCTCTTTATCCATTACTTCACTTCCTGGGCAGATGCATCACGTTTTCAGCCGATGCTTTAGTTTTTTTTTTAACACTACCAGTCAATCCGTCGATTTCACACAAGTCCTGACAAGGTACAATGCGGTTTTTAGTATGAGTCGGCTGGAAAGCGTCAGTTTTGGCTTACGCGGTGGCTGGGAAAATCACGCCTAATGGTCATGCGTCATTTTGTTTTTGATGCAATAGGTCAAAAGTGTGTTTTTGAGTATAATGGGTAGTGCAATGCATGTAATAATGTACAGGAATTGCAGTGTTGGGTGTGGATAGGGGAGTTGACCTGTTCACAGTCTTTGCATGTGTTGACAGTGAACATATGTGTGGGTTCATCCTGTTCAAGGATCATACTATGCATAGTGCCCAACCACTGTGGTAGCACAAGGGCACACCTTACCAGAGGAGCCCTGTGCGTTAAATGTTTCTTAGCATCCATTGACATTGTATTAGCTTCCCCCAGGGATGCGAAAGACTACCACTGCCATGGGATCAGTGCACCCACATCTACAACTGCTTAGCCTACTGCCAAACAGCGCCACGTCCCACAGTAGAGGCATCAGCCTGTGGGGAAATTTGGGAGTGTCCAGTGATTGGCTGCACCCACCTGGAAGGGGATGTATGGATGGCACCATTTGATTGAGTATTTGCCATTCATATCCAAGGCCCATATCCTCACAGGAAAGTGACGGTGTCATCCTTTGTGGTCAACATGAGCCTCAATCATGCTGATTGTGCTATGGTAGATCACCATGCATGCCTTGGTGTGACATCCTATATATTGCTGATAGTAAGGCTGCGTAAATCACACCATAACTACACTCTGCATCAAGGCGGTGTTGCTTTTGCATAGGAGTGGGTGTTCACATGCACTGGCAAAGTATAGTATATAGCATTTGTATATGTGATATGAGATCACCTAATGGATTTGACATGTGGATACAGTTGTTGATGCTGCATATGTAGATTGCAGTTTTAGGACTGTGTTCCCATACACATACTATGTGAAACACTTCAAAGTCATCATAATATGAGTGGCCTCTACTATCGTCCACAAGTATGAGGCTGTACAAATGGCTAGCAGCAGGAGAGACACACACACAGTCATTGCACAGTATCTATGTTACCACACCATGTTAATTGTGGCTGGCAATGGAATACTATCTGCTACAGGCAGTTGGCATGCACACTATTTCATTTGTACCAGATGATGTTCAATGCTGTTTGTTACACATAGCTACATAGATTATCTGTGTGACAATTAGTAGCAGGTCAAAAGTGAATGTTTAGGTGTTTACTGTGACTATGGAATCAAACTGCCTACACAGTGGTAGTGCTCATACATTTATTTACAAGAAGTTTAACAGTGTTAGATCTATCATCATTGTGTGATCTCATGTTCAGCACTCATGCTTCTGTGAATACATTTTTATGATGTGGTCCCTCCGCTGTGTTGCACAACTGATGGTCTAACCCGATGAGGCTCCACATCTTGCTCCACCTCATCGTCCGGCAGTTCCTGCTCCTCATTGTCATCAGCCCATGGCACATTAGTCCTCACACATATGTTGTGCAATATACAGCTCACCAATATTATTTTGCACACCATAGATGGCGAGTATAGCAATCGGCCCCCAGATATGTCAGGGCTCCTGAAGCGGGATTTTAAAACTCCAAATGTCAGCTCAATGATGGACCAGGTGGTGGTTAGGGCATGATTGTAGCTCTGCTGGGCTTCCGTTTGTGGGGTTTTCAGAGGAGTCTTGACCCACGACATCAGAGCACATCCTTAACAGGTGTACAATTAGTTTAGAGTCATGACAAGGGATGTCCCAACATTCATGTCCATTCTGTTATGTGTTATGATTGACTCACACACCTTGCTAACTGTAAGGGACTTGCAATGACTTGTGTGGCATACATGCATGTAGGGTTTGGAATTAACTGACACTGTGCTACGCATACAGGTGTGCTGCCCTCTGTAATTCACTTACTATTTGCCATACTGGGGAGTGCCAATGTCATGCATGTGATGATTTGTCACCAGTAAGGAGAGTCAATTTGCCTTTGAGTAAACACGTCTCACATTCATCTATTGTGTCTATTATTGGCTACTATTGCCATTCCTGAACTGATACCTGTCTGATTTAACAACATGTAACTGGAGCAGGTGATGTGAGGTTCTTCAGCCACACATATTTGGCATTGAGGGTTGGAGTAAATGTCGCTCAATGTGTACTGCCATGGGAAGGATAGTGAGTGGATATCAATGTGGGACATGATAGTGTACACATGGCAGTGCACAGTGTCCACTATGGTGGCAGTACACAAGGGGTTCGAGATGTGTGTTAATTGTGCATGGTACAGTGCAAATGGTAGACTAACTACACTACAGTGCCACACTGCTTGTGGACATTGTAGGCTATAATTTACACATAATTCAGTGTCCAGGGTTCTGTGGCTGCGCTGGAAGAACCTGTGCAGCATTGCCACAAGATAGGCAATTAATTCCAAAGATGACTGTGTTGTTGGCTGTCATGGGAGGTGTAGTTTGTGCATGAGGCTGCACCTTTCTGCACAGTCTGGGGACTTGGAGGACTGATAGAGTGGTTTGTGCACTACAAAAGGATGTGCACATAGGATGTGAAGTGTGTATATGATGAGCGATGTAATGTTGCATGGTACACATGATCTTGTGAGGTTCCTATATGACAATATTTCTCAGTTTCATAGTTCTGGGCGACATCTCATGACCATGGGATTTACATGTGGACACACAGGTTTCAGACAGGGATTGCTTTGCTGCAGCAGGGTGTTTGTATGCTGCATTTTACATGGTGTTGCACATTAGAGTGAGACTGTTTGACACTATTGAATGCACACACAGGGCCTCATGTTGCAGTTGTTACCACTGGACAGCAATGGGTGTTGTATGGCTGTGCTGACCTGCTTCAAAGAGAAGGTGTGGAATGTACCATATTCCAAACATACAGCACATCAACAGTTTGTCCATATACGCACCATCACATGGTAGTGAATAGTGCCATCACCCCCCCTTGCACCGTGATGCACGTGTCAGCTTAGTGTCCTTACATAATGTCATGCTTTTAGTGACACATTCTAGCACTATGCAATTCCCTCCTTCTATGTGTCCTGCATAATGCATCCTTAACATAGGGTGAATGAATACTGCACTTTGCTGTGGCTTGCCTTACTGCATAACTATGAGGCCATGCAATGCCATGCAGAGAGACTTTGCATTGCCATATTGATATGATTTGGGGAGGTGCTCCACCAGAGCATCATTAAAAGTGATACTCCATCAGCACAGTTCACTTGTACATGTGGCCCTTAGTGGCGTAGGTGGTCTCGACATGTGTGACTTGTAGGATTGTGTTGCGCACATGCCTTGTAGAATGGGGCAAGTATGTAGGCCCACACCAACTACATATGCACTGTCTCATTCAACCCAAGATTGATATGTCAATGTATTCCCACATAATCGACTGTCATGTGGTCTGTCATGTGCTTGAGAAGTACTTACCAACCAGTAGACCATTCCCATAGGTCCCATTCTGGCAGCGCTCATTGATGGTGGAATGCCTGAAGATGAAGGTGTCATGAGCACTGCCGGGGGACTTCGCAAGGACATTGATGAAGTTGCCCAGATAGTCCACAATTGCCTCCACGTTCATGGAATAGGTGGTGTGCTTCCTGTTGCAGCAGATGTGTGATGTCACGCTGGAGGCACAAGTTGCACATGTGTGCAGTTCATTGCTCCCAACACATGTGGAAATCCTGCAATGGCATTAAAAGCTTGCTTGTTCTCCTGTTGCTGCTGCGCTGTGTTGGGAGAGTAGAGGTACTTGGGTGTGAGGCTTATGATGGAATCCAGGATGGAGGAGAGGAACCTTGAGAAGGATGGCTGGGATACTCCTGCCACTCTGGCTGTGGTGTGTTGGAAAGTTCCAGATGCTAGGATGTGCAGGACAGCCAGTAGCTTGGCCTGCAGAGGTATGTTGGTACAGTGCTGTGATGTTGTCTGCAGCCTTGGTGCAATCTGGTGCAGGAGACGGACAATGGACTTCCTCCTGAGCCTGTAATGGGCAATGACCTCCTCCTCCATGAGGTCAAGGGGGGATATCCTCTGGCGGTATGTCCGCTCCCTTCTCCTGCACTGCCTATGTGGTGGTGGACGTCTCGGTGCTCTGAGCTGCAACAGTAGTAGATCCATCGCCTAGTGGAGCTTGCCAAAGTGATTTGGGTATGTCCTGCCTTTATACCAGTATACCAAGTGATGTTAAAGGGCTCTAGCGTCACTTTGTAAATATGGCGCTAAAAAATTAAAATGTGATGGCTTTAGCTCCTTGTAAATATGCCACATAGTTATAATTGGCAATCATGACTATTGCTCTGTGTGGTCTGCAGAGAGGCCAAGGACTAGACAAACATGTATTCTGGCCCCCTTATGACCAACTGACAGGCAATGCGAGAAACGTCCACTGCCTTCATCCTCAACATCAAAGCTTTCAATTGTGACCATTATAAACACTCATCCACAACCTGAACTCAAAGAGACACCTAGAGACAACTCACTTCACATTAAGCACTATACAAGATTAATGCTGCACAAAAATAAAAACCTACAAATACAGCATTGTTAAAACAGCAATCAGTCTCAGGGAATGCAAGACTAAATAAAACATGTCCAATGTAAACAGGAACTGCTATGCTGACATGGATTACCTTAACCAGTTTACAGTCATTGGGGCATATTAACAACAACCCTCGATAATTATCGCAGAACGCGCCTAGCGCGTTTTTTATTATCGCCATCTATCGCCGGATTACATCGCCCTGTTAGCGTTGTATTAGCAACGCTTTTCTCACATGCAATGTAAAATCCTGCGATAGACGGCGATAAGCATCATTAGCGTACGTAATCCAGCGATATGGGAACTGCGCTAATGAAATGCTTGGTAATCGGGAGATGTGGACTTAACCTTCCAATCCACCTCCCATTCATAGTATGGTTAAGTCAGATTATTAGCAGGAGTTAAATACCTGCGAAAAAGGGGCCTTAGTGCTACTTTTTACATCGCTTCGCGGAACCGGTGCAGCGTTGTAAATAATGCGAAGCTGTGGTAGCGAGGGTTTGTCATGTAGAATTTCTAAGGTACGCCCACTTTGCATGTCATTAGCGATGTCTATCGCTGACATGCAAAGTGGGGAAAAAAACGGCTGTTATCGCACACAAGGACTGCATGGTAGCGAGTCCTTGTAAATTGTGCGATAATAAAATCGCCGCTTTTTCGGCGCTATGTGCCGAAAAAGCAGCGATACATCTCTTGATAATATGCCCCATTGCTCACCCAATCTGAGTTTTTACCCGATCAGTGTTTTTTGCCTGTAAAGTTAAGGGCATCATTAAAGACCCAATAGAGATCCGTTTCAATGTCTGTTTTAAATTACTGCCAGCTCTGAGACCTGGATAGACTAAAAGAATAAAGTCACAGTAAACTTTCATTTCCAAATGTGCAGCTCAACTCTTACGCAAAAGAATTAGCGAAATAAAGGTGTCACAAAACAGAAATAATATTGCACTCAGTTGTTCTACCTTAAAGGCAGGCATTAACAATTTTTATATTTGTCAGGTTGGTGTAACAATGTGGGATGAAGCTAACAGCAGACATCCATATTCAAGGCCTTTCTTCCTGGTTTGGTAAATGTTCTCATTCTGGACCACAGCTTACATTTCTCTGGGTTAGGTATGAGAACATGTATAGGTAAGGCCTGCTTTTAGCCATTATTGTACTGGGTTATTAATAAGTTGCTTTGCTTGTGCAAGAAGTCTCCTAATGGCTTCCAGTTCACAGTTGAATAACTGGGTCATGGTGTGGTAGATGGATTTGCGTTAGTTCATGGAGGGTGCCAAGTTCTTGAACCATTCCGCTTTGCTACTGCTGAATCCAGCATTACCTGACCTGGGGGGAGGTGGAGAGTTCCGTGCTCAGCTCTGGATCCGTACCCATTCTGTCCATTTCTAGGCCATGGACAGCACTGGTTACTAACCTCCACAACCCCGCGGGGCGATCCACTTTCCCAGGTCCTGCTTCCATCAGAAGACACACGCTTTGTAGTCGCCATTAGCATGGTGATGATCTCATTAGGTGTGAGACGTTGTAAAACAATAATAAGGCCAGGATTGCTGCAACGCTCGTTAGCGACGGCTCTGAAATTAATAATAACATAAAGAGAGAAACAATGGATTCCCTTCTCTCCCATGTCTCTTTTCTCCTTGATTAATTTCTGTCATGCTGGGATTAGCAGGGCTCTGTGCTTCAGAATGAGGCGGGGTGATCTGCTCACGGCTCCAACTATGCTACTAACTGCAGATTCCCGCCTCAGAGATAGGCACTTCTGCCCTGAACTCTTCCCCACCAAACACTCTCTGTCCCCCCTCCTCAAAATGTAACAATATTGCATAGGTGTGATCAGAGATTGGGCTTAAAAAAATTGATGTGTGTTGATTTAAGAACATTCTCAAGCAAGTTCATTATATATATATATATATATATATATATATATATGTATATATATATATATATATACAAAGAAAAAGCGGAAAACTCTGGGTAGTTCCCAAGTTTAGGTGGAGACCAGCTCCTGTATAGAGCACCCTAGAACACCAGCGACACTCTGTATCTGCTCACCTCAAATGTCTGTTTTTCTATCAAGGTTTTTAAGCATAGGATTAGCACAGTGCCATCTACGCTGAGATAGAAGGGGGCCCCTATAGTTTTTCCATAATGTATGCGCCACATATATATATATATATATATATATATATATATATATATATATATAGATAGATAGATAGATAGATAGATAGATAGATAGATAGATAGATAGATAGATAGATAGATAGATAGATAGATAGATAGATCCTACTGTCGGTTGCCAGTGGGTAGTTATACTTAGGACCTAGTTTCCATTGGAAAAGCTTTTTTGACTTGCCTGTAACTTTGGCGCCGTTGGCAAATCTTCACGAAATTGTCCCAAAATATGGGTTGCTGTGTCTTATTCTGCATGGAAAGTTTCGGAGTGATTTGTCAAGCGGGGGCCGAGAAAAGAGGGGGGGGTCAAAAAAGTGTGTTTCATTTGTTAATTCCCATAGAGATTTTAGACACAACTACAGCCCGAACCACTGGACCGAATGATACCAAATTTGGCAGAAAGGTAGCTCTTGGCCGAGAAACATCCCTTTTTGTAATTTGGTGTAAATCCGTTCAGTAGTTTTTGAGATATTAAAGGAGAAAAAAAATTGCGTATCTGGGCGGAGCCTAAGCACAGATCTCATGGCTGTCAGCACCTCAACCAGGAATTGCTGGCAGCCATCTTGGGACCAATATACACAATAGCACCCCATTGAAATGCATTGTAGTAAATGGCAGGTTTTTACGGTCAATAAAAGGAAAATGCATAAAGGGTGACAACAGATTTTAGTTACAATATAAATCATTTGTTGAAGGTACCATACTCATTTTAGGAATTGTGGTGTGTTTTAAGGTGAGTTTTCCCTGAGAGAAAACTGCTTTCTCATGATTTTCCCATATAGGTTATGGAAGGTGCTCCAGAAGTAAAAAGGTAACTATAACCATGCACTGCTAATTATCCCAGATATTATATCATTAATGACATCTTCTATGGCATCAATGATAATACCACTGTAACATTTGCAGTAAAATTACTGATGAGAAAACTGTGCATGGTGAGGGAGCAAGTTATAGTTACCTTAGGGAACGAGTTATAGGTATTTGAAATAACTCTAACTATAACAGCTGAATTTCTATGGTTTTGTGCATGTAAAATCTGAACTTAACTATAAAGTCCCTGTAACCTTTGTCTTTTTTAGTGAATATATCAATATATATACATATATTTGTTATTTTTTATTTTTGTCTTTCAGATGTTTTGTCCAATTTTGCATAGACACTATATTTTGAGATGAGACTTGTCATACGGCACTGGTTACGATAATCTAAAACCTTTAAGGTCTTCACAAAGAGCCCAGTAAATTTCTTCAGAGTCAATGGACTGACAAACAATTTGTTTGCATGAGTGGATGTTCGATCTCTTATTGGTCTCTTTATCTCAGGTTTAACATGGAAGGAGAGGGTGACTTAGAATGAATGACTTGGCACTGATACTGACAGGGATTACCCGACACTTAAAGACACCTGAGAAGTACTTGATGAACTGTACACACTGTTTGCCAGATACTCGCATGTTTACATGTGGGGCAAGGCTTCATAATGTGGGACAATGTGTTATTTTAAGACACTTCATTATACATGTGCATTGCCCAAGTGTGTTGCATAGTTGAAGTTAAAATCACAGGGGATTTAACATTGGTTGTATGGTAATTTACAAAAAATCCCCAGCGCTTTGAATATTGACTTGCAATCTGGATTTATGTACTTGTGTAGTGGTTTGGTTGGTAATGTCCATAATGAGTAGTAAGGAAGAATTGCAATAGCTGTGGGATAAGGGGAGTATTTCTTCCTTAACATGGGGAGTATTTTCTCCATGTCCATGTATAACACGTCATAGTATAAAAGGGAGAGTCCATAATGACGCTTCATGTGTGAAAAAGGCCGGTTTCACGGCCGAAACGTGTTACATTGGCTGCTTGACTTGAATAAAGATGGCGGTTTAAAACTAAAAAAAAAGCATTGGCAGTGTTGCTTGAATAAAGATGGTGGTTTAAAACTGCATCCTGTGCTGCGTTGGAGCCTGTTTTCTACCCTTTCAACAGGTTATGGATGTAAAAAAATATATATATATGTATATGTATATATATATATATATATATATATATATATATATATATGCTATTTTTTATTTTTGTGTTTCAGATGTTTTGTCTAATATTGCATAGACACTATATTTTGAGATGTGGCTTGCCATACGGCACTGGTTCCGATCATCTTAAACCTTTAAGGTAATCACAAAGAGCACAGTAAATTTCTTCAGAGTCAATGGACCAACAAACAGTTTGTTTGCATGAGCGCATCTTCGATCTCTTGTTAAAGAGAGGCCTGTTTATCTCAGGTCTAACATGAAAGGAGAGGGTGGCTTAGAATGCGTGGCTTGACACTGATACTGACAGGGATTACCCGACACTTAAAGACACTGAAAAGTACTTAATGAAGCGTACACGCTGATTGCCAGATACCTGGCTCTAGAAGAAAGTTACATAGCACATGCATATGATTTGCCATCCAGGGACTAACAAGAGAGCTGTAAACACACTGCTACCGTTTATCTGATTTGAGAAAGTGCCTTCTGAATACCAGAGCCCCTGAGTAGTTCTCATGCTTCCCAGAGGGTTCCAGCCTCGACCTTTTCTTCTTTTTGGCCATTCGTGTAGTTGACAGAGTTAAACAAGCTCTTGCAATGCGAAAAGGTCTGATTTATAAATGAAAGTGCCTCTTCAGTCACTGGTGGGTTTAGGCACTCAATAAGGCATTATACATGCACTCTGCCACTCAGTCTTACACTCTTACATGCTCTAATCCACCCACTGACTCATGCTTGCATTCATCCATTTATACAATCACAATAAAACCCACACACAAACTCAACAACATATGCATGACAGTCATATGTTTGCAATAACAAATAAAATTAAACATACCACTGGGTTTGCAACATGAAATGTTATTGCACATAGTGCATTGTCGTTTCAAAGTTCCAGCATGGCCACCATGGTTAAAACCAACATTTTGGTCATCTGGAAATGTTAAAACAATCATACACTATGTACCATACCATTCCTTGATGGTCCCCTGATTTAAAAGCAGCAGTTGCACATGATAGAGTGCACTCCAGATGAAATGAGAGTTAAGCAAGTGCCCCATTAGCTCTTTCGGGTTTAAAATGACCCTACAGACCTGGCACTGAAGTGCACTCATTTTGATTCATATGTGCATATATGATCAGACAAATATTGTCACTCACACTGCAAGAGAGCCAATGGCTGAGGTGGTTAGTAAGGCCAGGTCCAATGTTCCACGAGCGGATTCTCGGGAGCGTCCCTGATTCGGACGGGAGCAGGGTGCTGGAGTAGTTGGTAGCTGGTGCGCTACAGCAGAGGGGGCCACTTGAAAACACACTGGACAGAGAGACTTACAGTTAAGCCTGAGGGGGCCCATTCAAGGGAGCAGGATGCAAGGGCCTCAGGACCATGGGAGGACAGGTGGATCGTCGTTACCGGGACCAGTCGGGGTGGGTGCAGAGCAGATAGATCAGCAGCGCAGCGTGCGTCAAGATGTCCTCGCGGTCAGGAGCAGGCAACTTGGAGAGGCGATTTCGGGACAGCTGGGCCTCTCACGATGGGGATCTCAACGTCCCTCGATGGATGCTTACTTCCTGGGCAGTTGGAGTCCGGAGGGGACTCTTCAACTTGGTGCAGGCTGCAGGAGGTCCGGTACCCCAGATATTGGTGTGGCAAAGGGTCCGATAGGTCCTGGTGTCCCCAAACATGGTGGGGAAACAGATCTGACCCTTCAGAGCTGGTGTACCAGTTTTGATCTGGGTGTTGAGTCGGAGTCGCTGGGGAGCAGCAAGTCAGGAGTCTGCGGTTCGGTGCCTGCTGTTGCAGGGGAGGAGAGCCTCTGCTCCAAGGGAGGTTCTTTGGCAATTTGTCGAAGACTGGAGGTGCTCTGGGGTTCTTGGAGTCCTCACAGTGGCAAGGCAGCACACCATGATTGTTGAGTCCTTCAGGCAGCAGGCAGGGTTTGGCAACAATTTCTCTGCAGTAGGGCTTCAGTTCTCGGGTAGCAGCTCTTCTTAGTCCGTTTCTTCTTTGTGTTCATTGAATCAAAACTTCAAGGTCCAGGGATGTCACCTAAATTTAGGGGCGTTAAAGAGAGAGACAGGTAGTAGCCAATGGGCTACTTACCTTTAGGGTGTCTACGAGCCGCGGCCCATGCAGGTAAGAGCGGTGGGGCAGGGTGGGGGGAGATCGACACACGACGAGGGAGAATAAAATTGTAAAAAAAGAAAAACACCTTGCGCTCGCCGAGCAAGGCGCATTCTTTTAAAAAATATGTTAATCTCCCTAGTCATGGTATGTCGACTCCTCCCCCCCGTCCCATCACGTGTACCTACACCGGCTGCGGCTGGTGTCTACACCCTTCCATGTGACCACTTCCTATGGAAAGGGGCACTACCCTAGCCCTGATAGGTGATTTTACCACTATCTCAAGATGGTGGATTTTCAAAAATGGTGTCTACATCGTCTGCCACACCTTAGGGGTGGTGCTGGCTGAATGTGGACACGCCTCCTCATCTGGCTAATTTTCCCGGCTGTCCTCCCGCCAAATGTAGAGCAGGACAGGGGGTTGGCATCCCCCACTATCTGGGGAAGCCTGGTGTTAGAACTGGGGGTCTCTAGTTGGCAGAGGTAGGTACCTTTGAACAAGTAGGGACCCTTGCTTCTAGTCAGGATAAGGGGGCTACACTCCTAAAATAACCCCTGCTCACCCCCTTGGTAGCTTGGCACGAGCAGGCAGGCTTATCTCAGAGGCAGTGTGTAAAGCATTTGTGAACACATACAGTAATACAGTGAAAACACTACAGATGGACACCACACAGGTTTTATAAAAATAAGTATTCTTTATATAGACTTAACACAAGACCCAAACGACAAAAATCCACAATACAGTATTAAGAAAATGACTTTTAGATGGTAGAAATAGCTTAGCTCAAAGATGATGGTAAATGCGACACGTTTCTCACAAAGTACCTTTGGATGCGTCACGCAAGATAAACAAAAGGTTCTCAGGGAGAACGATGCGTCAGTTCCTTGCTTCGGGGGAGGCGATGCGTCTATTCCTCAGTGCTTGCGCAAAGTAGGCGATGCGTCTGTTCCTTACCGGAGAGGAGGTGATGCGCCAATCTCGTGTTGCGTTCCGGTTGCAATGCGACAAGATGGCGCCTCGATGCGATGCGACGATCCGATGCGATGCGACAAGATGGCGTCTTTGATGCGATGCGAGGACGTGAAGGCGATGCGTGCATGCCCGACGGCCGTGCGGCGAACTCTGTAACTTCTGAGCCGCGACAGGCCCTGCGACACGCTTCTCCGGTGATGCGACGATGACCCTTGTGGTGGCGACATGCTTCTCCGGTGATGCGACGAAAAACAGCTGTGACGGAAACACGCTTCTCCGGTGATGCGACGGTGACCCTTGTGGTGGCGACATGCTTCTCCGATGATGCGTCGGCAACAGCTGCGGATGCGACACACTTCTTCTCGTTGAGTCGCGCTTCCAGCTCCCAACAACACGCAGGCTTCTGCAGACAGAATTCCCAGCAAGGAAATTCAGGGGGGAGCTGGGGGTGAAGTCTTGTATCCCTGAGACTTCAGCAGGAGGCAAGCACAGTTCAAGCCCTTGGAGATTCTTCTTCAAGATGATGAAAGTTTCAATAAAAGTCTTTCCCCTTTCCTTGGCAATAAAGAAACCTCTGCAGGCCAACCCCAGAAAATAGCACACTGGCACAGGGGCAGTCAAACTCCTTCAGATTCCCTGGTTCTTCTCCTTGGCAAAGGTCCGTCTTCATTCCCAGAAGTGATCTAAAGTCTTGGGGTCTGGGCCCCAATATTTATACCAGTAAATCCTTTGTCTTCTGAAGGCAGAGGGTGCCTGTACCTAGCCAAAACCAGTTCTGTGCAGCTTCCTGGCAGGAGGTGGAGACAGCATTGTTGAAAGCAGACCTGGCCCAGGTAGCTGAAAGGAAATCTCTTCCCCCTACTCTCTATTCTATGAGGGCTCAGGGGAGTGAAAGGAAATCTCTGCCCCCCACTCTCTATTCAGCCAAGGTCCTATTCAGCCCAGCCCTGACTCATCAGACTGCTGGAGCCCAAGCCCTCCTGTCACTCACAAACCAGACATGCAATACACAACCTAGCAGAGGCAGGCTGGATGGTTAGGTAAGAAAATACCCACTTTCTAAAAGTGGTATTTTCAAACATAGACTGTTAAAACCAACTTCACTACAAGATGTATTTTATCATTCTGAGTTCAGGCATACTAAATTCGTTTTTCTACCATGTTCCCTGGGTCAGTTAGGATTATAAGATGTTATAATCAAACTGCCCATTCTGGCCTATGGGGACAGGTAGCCTTGCCATAGTGAAAAACGAAATTGGTTGTAATTCACTATCAGGACATGCCACACACATCAGGGCATGTCCTACCTTTTGCATACAATGCACCCGGCCCATGGGCCTACCTTAGGGGGGTCTGATATGTAGAAAGGGGAAGGTTTAGAGACTGGCAAGTGGGTGCACTTACCAAGTCAACATGGCAGTACTGGACTGCACACAGACTCTGCAATGGCAGGCCTGAGCCATATTTTACAAGCTGCTTCTGTGGGTGGCACAACCAGTGCTGCAAGCCCACCAGCAGCATTTGATTTACAGGCCCTGGGCACACACGGTGCACTGTACTAGGGTCGGACAAGTAAATCAAATAAGCCAATCATGGAGTCACTAATCCATTACAACAATTTATTTACAATAGGGAGCACTTGCACTGTGGCACTGAATAGCAGTGGCACAGTGCCCAAAGCATCTAAACCAGCAAAACGTATCAAAAACAGAGGAGACATCAGCAAAAAAATGGAAGGGAGACTCACGCCAATGGTACCAGGTCTAACACGTGTCCCCTCCAGCTGAAATGTGGGGAGAACTACCCAACCTCTTGGGAGTCCTCTTCACTAAGGCGGAAAAATCTGGACAGACCATCAGCATTGGCGTGTTCTGTACCAGGGCGGTGTTCCACCGTGAAGTCCATCCCCTGTAGGGAAATGGACCACCTCAACAACTTTGGATTCTCACCCCTCATCTGCATCAACCATCTGAGGGGCCTGTGGTCTGTCTGAACCCGGAAGTGAGTCCCAAACAAGTATGGTCTCAACTTCTTCAGCACCCAGACCACAGCAAATGCCTGACGCTCAATTGCACTCCACCTCTGTTCCCGTGGAAGTAACCTCCTACTGATTAAGGCTACAGGTTGGTCTAGGCCCTCCTCATTCATCTGTGAAAGAACAGCCCCCACACCATGCTCTGAAGCGTCTGTCTGAACAATGAAGGGCTTTGAGAAGTTGGGCGCCTGAAGCACGGGTGCTGTGCACATGGCAGTCTTCAGGGCATCAAAAGCCTTCTGACAGGTGTCAGTCCATTTCACTTTCTTGGGCTGCTTTCTGGAAGTCAGCTCAGTCAAGGGTTCAACAATGTTGCCATACCCCTTGACAAACCTCCTGTAGTACCCTGCGAGTCCTAAAAAGGCTCTCACCGGTGTCTGGGTTTTGGGGGGTTCCCATGCCAGGATGGTATCAATCTTGGGTTGTAGGGGCGCCACCTGGCCGCTTCCTACCTGGTGCCCCAAGTACACCACAGAACCCTGCCCAATCTGGCACTTACTCGCCTTGATCGTGAGGCCTGCTTTCCGCAGCTCCATCAACACTTCCCAGAGGTGGCGCAGATGTTCTTCCCAACTGGCGCTGAACACTGTGTTATAGGGATTCTGCACACACAGAGCTATGCACAGGATGATAGGACCTCGGAATATAGTGGTGAGCCAACCATAAACCTTACAACCTAAAACCCCAACCCGACTAGCCTTAGCGTCTCATTAGCAACAAGGTTTCCAATGCTTAGACAACCCAGAACACGGTATCTCTCTCTCTGGACTCTCAGTAGCAAGAACACTCTTTCATCACTCACTCATACCTGTCCACAACGTGCGTAAGAAGAGACACAGTATAGTTTAAAATGTTTATTTCAACTTACGTGCTCTAAGATACAGTACACGTGTCAGTACTATCAGCATAATGCATAAGAATAATATAATCAGCATAGTTACAACTCCATAGAATACAAACGGGAAAGCATTTCATAAAGCAGTGGATATAGGGCTAAATGACCTTACCACCCTCCCCGTGCTAGTAGCTATTGTATTATAAAAATAGAAGACCTCTGGGCATTGTCTAGCGAATCCCCATACCTCAGTCTCTAGATGCAAAGACTACATCAGCAGACAATCACAGCTCTTCTCCCTCGAAAGGTTTTTCTCCAAGTGTCTCTTAAGCGGGAAAACCGCAATATTAAAAGCACACAAATTTCTCCATGGCAGCTGTACACAGTGTTATGTCTAGGTGCGAGGGACTGGCCAGATCAGCAAGAACAAGGGACGTTGTTTTTCGACCTTGTACATGTTGTGCAGACGTAGCCCAAAGGGAACAGGAGAAAAGGTGAAAGACAGAAAATGCAGACAGCTCTAAAAGAACTTGGCAGGAGCCGAGGTCGGCAGAACAACGGCTCAGAGTAACGTGCGCAAAGAAAGGCATCATGGCAGCCAGGCCCAAGTCAACGTAGCAAGGCAGGACAGGAGGCCACCAACCACAAGACACCCTCCCCTGGACAGTCCTACGGCCAAGACAAATGACAAAGACAGAGTTCAAATAGATCGAGCAGAACAGAAACATCTATAGTGGATGCAGTCCCCATGAAGGACAACAAATGGGAGAGAGGAAGAAAAAAAAACATTGGAGATGACAAAATAGAGCCAGCGAGGCAGCTCACAGGTCAATGTCAATCCAACAGCGTGTACGTGCAGAAAAACGCTATAGCATGCAAGAGGACATCATTGGAACTGTCAGAAAACATAGACACCATCCAGTCCAATAAATCAAAGCAGCAGGAATGCTCCTCACAGGACGGAGCATCCAAAAGCAATGCGGGACAACTTGCGTGATACTCAATATAACTTTGTTGTAGGAGATTCTGAGCAGCCGCCCAGATATCCCATTGCGTCAAAATCCCCAGTGCAGCCGCACGCGTCATGCAGCCTGCAGCGGAACAGTCCCGTTCATGGGCCTCTAAGGGACCCACCAACCGAACAAAATCCGGAACAGAAAACGACGTATTGGAGAGGCAATAATCCATGGTCCAGGTGAAAGGACAGTGGATGCAAGACATCACAGGTTGCACGCAAGTGAAATACGCAAAGCGAAAAGAAAGTTTATAGGACACACTCAGTGTCGCCAATGGCAGAACGCCGAAACCAGCGAGGATGTGCTCACGGAGCAGGTGGAGGCGACCTGGGTCGAGAAGGGCCCATTGGGGAGCAGCCATTGCGGAGAAAACAGACCAACAGCAGTACACCAGCCGCCAAGGCGAGGATTAATGGGAAGCCACCAAAGACGCTGGAAAAAATCGAATGAATAAATGCCGGTATCACACCAAAAATAGTTTGGAAAGTGGATACAAGGCCGGATCCCACAACCTTAAAAAAGTGTACCAGACCTTCAGTGCCAGATGCGTTAAAAATACGGTGAATTAATTCATCGAAATGTTGTGGGAGGTTAGTGTTCAAAAGGGCCTGTATTTCACTGTGGGTACTTGCCACCTGGAGAATGAATGTCTCCCGGGCGGATGTGAGCATAACCTCCTCGTTCAATAATAGCGTCTTTATTCTGCTCAATTTATTGAAATCCGCCTTCATAGTAGGAATGGAAGGCCAAATAGAATTATCTATGATGTCGTGAGGGGGAGGAAAAAGCACATTCTTGCAGCAGACAACCCTGTGCGAAACCGTAACAATATAGGGTATGCCGGCCTGCATGCCACAGCAGATTTCGTTATTCAAAAGCAAATAGCTACCATTAGTAAGCAAAGTAAAAGTAGAAGAAATAGCAGGAGCAGGAATACCCTTCAATACACAAGCAAGATTCGGAGCAGAAACGTTACAAGCTCCGTGCAATTTAATGTGTTTGCAAATAAACGAATGACCCACAGTTGAATCGCATGACTCCCCCGTGAGAAAAACCTCCTTGCCGTCTCTAAGGCATTTATACATGAAAGGCAGGGACCAAAGTTCATGCAGGAAGGCACTACCCAAGGGCTGGAAACGGCCCACTGGATAATGTTTCATACACGAACTAAATTCGAATAAGGAAAAAGGCAAAGCGATAACCCCATGAACTAGCCACACAGCAGAATCCAATTCCGCCACAGAGAATGGTAAGGGCTCCACCTTCTCTAGAACCAGGTCTCCAATCTTCGGAAGCCAGCCGGCAACCGGATTCTGCAGTGCAGGGTCTGTGGCTGAAGGTAAATGTGCGATTGCAAGTTTGTCTCGGGCTTCTTGTAAGTCCTGTAACATAGTAGAATGGTTATCTACATCAAAGATGGCGGATTGCGCCGCCATGTCTAGACCATCAAGGTCGGGCACAAACATTCTAATGCCAAAGAGCATTTCGTATGGGGTCCGCCCACCCAGAGGTCTTCACGGGAGATTATTAAGTGCACGTTGTACAGAATACAAGTGGGCCAGCCAGTTCCTGCCAGTACCTAAGACTCTAGCTGTCAAGGATTGCTTTAAGTCACGGTTCATTTATTCAACGATCGAGTTGCCCTCAGGCCGATACGGAGATGAAAATTTCACTCGCACCCCCAGTGAACCCATTGCGTCCTTGTAAGCCTTAGAGGCAAACGCTGGACCTTGGTCAGAATGGAAGGTGCCACAGGCGAAAATTCCCACAAAGACACGCAAATCCCTGATGATATTTCGAGTGTCAGCCCTCCGTTGTGGCCAGACCCAGATGAAACGTGTGCACGAGTCCACTGCCACTAAGATATATTTATAGGCAGTGTCTGAAGAAAATGGACCGCAGTGATCCAGGTAAACACACCCAAAGGGTCTGTTGGAGATGCAGAGCGAAGTCTGTGGTGGTCGTGTAACCGTGGAAGGCTTAATCTGCTGACAAACGTCACAAGAAAGCACATAAGTACGGGTGTCTTTATACAAACCACGCCACCAGTAACGCTGCTGCAAGATGGAAACGGTCGCAGACACTCCAGCATGAGCCGAAGCCATACCTTCGTGTGCTGCCGTTATCAAGGAAAGTCTGCGGTCCGCGTTGGGGATCAGCCGATCACCAACGTCTGGTATTGTTACATAGGGAGCCTGTTCGGGACCTAACTGATAAGAATATTTGGAAGGAAAACCCCTAGGGTAATTAGCACCTTCTTTCGTTGCAGCAACAGCTGCTAAAATATCAGTATTAATTTTAGACATGGATCTAGTAACTGCTGCTACTGAACAAGTGACTACTGCTGATTTGGCAGCTTCATCTGCCAAACCATTACCAACTGCGTGTGCGCCCACCCGCTGATGGCCAAGGGTGTGAACCACCTGTGTGAGTGGCAGACGTTGTTGCAATTCTGCCACCCGAACTCAAAGCATTTTATGCTTAATTGTGCTACCTTTAGCGTCTCTATAGTCGTTTTGCGACCAAAAGAACAGATTGTCATTGTAAGATTGAACACAGTAATAAGAATCGCATACAATTAGTGTTGTCACAACCGGATTAGCGAACTCAAGTGCGAGCACCAATGCACGCAGCTCGGCCAATTGTGCAGGACTGTCTCCAAGTGCCTGAGTGTGCACCACAGTAGATTTGAACTTTCCGTTCTTAAAGGTACCTGCAACAATAGCACATGCGGCTGAATAAGCATGCTTGGACCCCGTGGCCGGTTGTGCCGAACCATCGGTGTAGATCACACATTCGTAATCCTCAAGCGGGAGCAATGACAGAGGAGGAGGATGAACAAATTCATACTGTAAAAACTCCTGAGTCTGTAGAGATGAATCAAAGATGAAAGTGACATCCGGAGACGTCAAAGAGGTTGCCCATTGAATCCAACGGGGGTGCAACGCTTTAGAGTTCGGAACACTTGCCTTTGTCACTGCCTCGAGGGCAGGATATGGTGTTACCATCAGAATGCGTTTTCCATGTGCCAGTGCGCGTTCCTTTAGAATCGCCATCTGCACCGCAGTTAAAACTTTTTCCACAGAGGAAAAGCGCATTTTTGCGGAAGTGTAAAGATGTGACTTGTATGCGATTGGAACTGTGTCACCTTCGTTAAAGGTTAAGTACGTGAAACCCACTGCCCCTGGAATTATTCTAATCACCAGGTTTGTGTGGTTATCACGAGTCAACAAGTATTTAGACTCAAGAAGGTCTGTCTGCAAAGACTGCAGAATGGAGGTATGCTCCGGAAGCCAGCATGACTTCGAAAAGTTAGGTTGTATCAAGGCATACAGTGGCTTGATACGCTGGGCATATTCGGGAATGTAAGTACGCCCGAAGTTCAGAAAACCCAGCAAAGACTGAAGTTTTTCAGAGTAGTAGGAGGGCACAAAAGTGCACATTTCTCTAGGAAATGGGGGCTAAGCCCTTACCTTCATTGTTGAGCTCGTAGCCCAAGAACAAAACGGTAAATTCAGCAATGTGAGATTTGGCAAAGTTAAACTTGTAACCTTGAACCGCAAATTCTAGAATAATGCGGTCTACTCGAGAGAGATGCAGGAATAATTCGTCGTCTGTCAGATAAATGTCATCGACATACGAACATGCATCTTGGTCTATGCCGTCTAACAAAGAGACAACACGCGCAGCGAATACGCCTGGACTGTTCTTGTAGCCCATAGGTAAACGCCGGAATTTGAATAATTTACCACCGGATGTAAAAGCGCTCCATTGGCTACTCTCCGGGGCTAAGTTATGCGTGTAGAATCCATTGGAGAGGTCAAGTGTCGTTTTATATTTTTTACAAACAAGACTGTCTACAAGCGCAGAACTGTGGGTATTTTGCACCGCAAAGGTCCGACAATGAGAGTTCAAATGTCGGTAATCCAAAACCAAGCGGTACTATCCATCGGGTTTAGAAACCGCGAAAAGGGGATTATTCATAGGTGACACGCATGTTTCAATCACTCCCTGATATTCTAACTGAGTCAGAATTTCGGACACGGGGCCTTTTGCCTCCCGTTTGATGGGATATTGGGGTTGTGGCTGTGGTAGGGACCGCAAAGGTATTTCATGGAGGGGAGAGTCCTCATCCCAGCCCACGTGATTGCGGTATAACGCCGGAGCCAGGGACCCAGCCCACTCAGCTGCAAGAGCCTCCGCTTTGTCCTTTGGGACATGTCGAGAAAAGCTCGGAAGGATTACCTCCTCCCCTTTACGCGCAGCAAGTACGAATGGGGGCGGCCAATCCGCCTCCGCTAACAAAATGTCGTACGAAGAGGTCAGATTTTCCCAAAAAATCCCTTTAAGTACACGCTGTATATCACCTTCGATTTGAATGACAATATTATATAGTCTGTCAGGGGGTGCCACTCTAGTGTCTGCTGTCTCGACAATAATGAATGTTTCAGTTGCTGTCGCCTCCATATAAGGACGTAGCGCCTCCCGCACTGTGGTAACTTCCACTGCGCTGTCTAGGAGGGTCACTGCCCACGTCCAATTCAGGAGTCTCGTTCTCACCGTCTGTGGCATATCTCGCTGTTACAGCAGCAACTTTCTTCTTCTGAAATTGTGGGCGAGAGCGTTGAAAGTCTTCTGCTTTCCCTCTGACCTGTTGTCGAGGTTGGTCTCGTCCCTCGGGAGCCTCTCGACCCCTTCCTCTATCCTGGCGCTCTCCTCCACCGGCCTGCGAAGTTGTCTGTGCCTGTGAAGAACGAGGAGAACGCGTATCAGGGATCTGAAACCTATCCGGAGATTTAATTCTCGCCCTATCGCGCAAATCATAAGTGCATTCAGAAGAGACGGAAACCGGGGATGCGCCTCTCGACCCCGGCCTCTTTTGTTGCTTCCCCTGTTTTTTCAACCTCCAGCTCTTTTTAGTGAAGACTGGTTTCTCATCTTTCTCAGATTGAGTTTTTGGTTGTTGTTGTTGCGATTGTGTTTGCGATTTTGCAAAAGGCTTAACTCCCAGGCTATTTCTGCCAATAGTTTTGTAAGCCTGGGCTATAATTTTAGGTAATTCGTGCGGCTTATCTGGTTCTGGGACCAAAGCCAAAGCATTAGCTACTTGAAAGTTCACTGCATCGACCTTGACATTCGCAAGGATCAACTCAGCTACTACGTCGAACACTCCCACCAGTCTCATCCCTAATTCCACAGCCGCTTCAGGGCCATGTTCATCCTGCACGCGTTTAATTACAGAGGGGAGAACCGTCATGGAAGGAGTGCCGAAACACTTTGCATATACTGCTGCGAATACCCTACCCCAGTTGTTGCATGCTGCCAACTCGGGGATTAAGTCTTTGGCAAACTAATCGTAAGAATTCTGTGTTTTTCCACCGGTGATGTGTTTGGAAAAACTGCCTCCAGCTAGTCAAATTTCTCTGCAAGCCAATAAGGAAAATCATCCTTATTTTGTGGGTGCTTGCCCATCACCGAATTCACCATGACAGGACTTATGGTCACTCCGCCTGCACCAGCTGGATGGGCTGCAACTCCAGGTGGGGCTCCCTGGATGTTGCCTGTAACATACTGCACTAAAGCTCGATGCACTCGCACTAAAGCCGAATACATGTTGCGCAGTTCCGTGACTGTTACCGTCATATATTGCGGATGCGGGGTGTACCCGGCCAATACAGGCCAAGTGGCCCCATCAATTGATAAGGGGCCTAAATGAACCGCGGTAACTGGTTGGGGGAGGGCGCCATCAAACCACACACGGTGTTGCCAAGCCGTGAGCGGTACTTCAATATTCCTATAAGGTCTATAAATGTTAGGAACTACGGTGGCTTCATATTCATGGAACAATTTGTCTGTTCCATCCACCGCCGGAAAGGTGACCCAAGAGTAAAACACCTCAAAGTGGTAAGCTGGATCGGCTTGTACCACAAAGATCAGTTCGACACCCGCGTCAGGCACTCCATACACTGTTAAGTGAGCCCGGAGCGCTGTGCGGCTATGTGCCGCAATTTGAACAGCCATTTTAGGCTAGAAGTAGTCGACAATCTAAAATGAGGCAGCACAAATAGGGTTTTAATTAAGAAACCTTTTAACAACTTCAAGCTTGAAATAACCTATAAAAACGTCAATATAGGAGGTATCACCGTCACACACGCTTCCGGAAGCGTCTGTGAGGGGAGTTGTGGACAAGCACAATCACTACTCAAGCATCTCGCAGATAAGCAGCCCCACGTTGGGCGCCATGTTATAGGGATTCTGCACACACAGAGCTATGCACAGGATGATAGGACCTCGGAATATAGTGGTGAGCCAACCATAAACCTTAGCACCTAAAACCCCAACCCGACTAGCCTTAGCGTCTCATTAGCAACAAGGTTACCAATGCTTAGACAACCCAGAACACGGTATCTCTCTCTCAGGACTCGCAGTAGCAAGAACACTCTTTCATCACTCACTCATACCTGTCCACAACGTGCGTAAGAAGAGACACAGTATAGTTTAAAATGTTTATTTCAACTTACGTGCTCTAAGATACAGTACACGTGTCAGTACTATCAGCATAATGCATAAGAATAATATAATCAGCATAGTTACAACACCATTGAATATAAATGGGGAAAGCATTTCATAAAGCAGTGGATATAGGGCTAAATGACCTTACCACCCTCCCCGTGCTAGTAGCTATTGTATTATAAAAATAGAAGACCTCTGGGCATTGTCTAGCGAACCCCCATACCTCAGTCTCTAGATGCAAAGACTATATCAGCAGACAATCACAGCTCTTCTCCCTCGAAAGGTTTTTCTCCAAGTGTCTCTTAAGCGGGAAAACCACAATATTAAAAGCACACAAATTTCTCCATGGCAGCTGTACATAGTGTTATGTCTAGGTGCGAGGGACTGGCCAGATCAGCAAGAACAAGGGACGTTGTTTTTCGACCTTGTACATGTTGTGCAGACGTAGCCCAAAGGGAACAGGAGAAAAGGTGAAAGACAGAAAATGCAGACAGCTCTAAAAGAACTTGGCAGGAGCCGAGGTCGGCAGAACAACGGCTCAGAGTAACGTGCGCAAAGAAAGGCATCATGGCAGCCAGGCCTAAGTCAACGTAACAAGGCAGGCCAGGAGGCCACCAACCACAAGACAACTGCAATGTCATCCAGGTAGGTGGCACTGAAATCTTCCAGTCTAACCAACACCTGGTTGACCAACCTCTGAAAGGTGGCAGGGGCATTCTTCATCCCAAAGGGCATAACCCGGAATTGGTAGTGCCCATCTGGTGTGGAGAATGCTGACCTCTCTTTGGCCCCCTCAGTTAAGGCAATCTGCCAGTACCCAGACGTCAAATCAAATGTACTGAGGTACCGTGCAGCCCCTAACCGATCATTGAGCTCATCAGCTCTGGGGATGGGGTGCGCGTCAGTCTTGGTGACTGAATTGAGTCCTCGGTAGTCCACACAGAACCGGAGTTCTGGTGTGGCACCCGTCGCTGCAGCCTTTGGGACCAAGACCACTGGGCTGGCCCAAGGGCTGTTAGAGGACTCAGTCACCCCTAAGGCAAACATCTTGGAGACCTCCTCCTTGATGTAAGCTCTGACCCTGTCAGTCACTCTGTAAGCCTTGTGCTTACCAGGAGGACTGTCCCCAGTGTCTACGTCATGGACGCACCACTCAGTGACACCAGGAACCAGGGAGAACAAATCAGAGAATTGTCCCAAAAGTTGGCGACAATCATTCTGCTGCTCGGGTCAGTGTGGTAGAGAGGATAACACCATCCACTGACCCATCTTGCTCTGTTGCAGACAGGAGGTCAGGAAGAGGCTCAGTCTCCTCCTCCATTCCAGCATCTGTCGCTAGGAGCATGCCCACTTCGGACCTCTCTAAGTGGGGCTTCAGGCGGTTAACATGCATGACCCACAAAGGGTTCCTGGGAGACCGCAAGTCCTCCAAGTAGGTGACATCACTCTTGCGCTCCACCACCTCAAATGGTCTGGTCCACTTATCCTGGAGCGCACAGGGCTCCACTGGGGCCATGACCCAAGCTTTCTGTCCAGGCTGAAACTCGATCAGAGTGGCATTCTGATCATGCCACCGTTTCATCTCTTCCTGGCTGGCTTCCAGATTCGCCTGAGCGAGTTGTCTGAATCACCTAGTCTGCTTCCTGAAGGCCAGCATGTAGCTATATACATCCTGGGAGGTTTCCTAGGAGCTTTCTCCAAGCCTTCCTTAACCAGACTCAGAGGTCCTCTTACCGGGTGACCATACAGCAGTTCAAAGGGACTGAACCCTAAGAACTTCTGTGGCACCTCACGGTAAGCAAACAGAAGGCATGGCAAGAGGACGTCCCACTTACGCCTCATAGGTTCCTCAAGACTCATAATCATGCCTTTGAGGGGCCGGTTGAATCTCTCAACCAGCCCATTACCTTGGGGGTGGTAAAGAGTGGTGAACTTGTACGTTACACCGCACTCCTGCCACAGGGACTTCATATATTTAGATATGAAGTTTGTACCACAGTCTGACACCACCTCTCTGGGGAACCCCAGACGGGAGAACATCCCCATCAGTGCACATCCCACCACGGGGGCCGCCACTGTCCTGAGAGGGATGGCTTCCGGGTACCGGGTAGCATGGTCCACCAAGACCAGGATAAACCTGTTGCCCATGGCTGTCTTGGGGTCCAGAGGCCCCACAATGTCAATACCCACCCGGTCAAAGGGGGTGCTGACAACAGGGAAAGGCTGGAGGGAAGCCTTGTGCTTCCTCCCACTCTGACCACTTGCCTGGCAAGTCTGGCAAGTCCTGCAATGAGTATCTGAACTCTTGCGCATCTGGGGCCAATAAAAGTGGGTGACAAGCCTTTCAAAGGTCTTGTCCTGCCCCAGATGTCCAGCTAAAGGCACATCATGAGCCAAGCCCAGTAGGAAGGCTCTGAAGCACTGGGGTACCACCAGCACATGGGCTGACCCAGGCTCAGCAACCTTAGGCTCGCTATACCAGAGACCATTCTCCCAGTAGATCCAATGTGATCCAGACTGATCACCTGCTGCCTGGTTTGTGGCCTGTTGCCACAAACCCTCAAGAGAAGGGCACTTCTTCTGCTCTTAACAGAATTCCTCCCTGGAGGGTCCTCCTTCTTGCTGCCAATGGGTCAGCTCAGGCAGGTCCCCCAGTTCGGCCACTTGTTCCCCTGTAGGTTCCAGGGCATCCCCCTCAAGGTCTGCCTCCTCCTGGACCGTGGGAACTATGGGGACTGGTTTCCCGCGCCCCCTACCTCTTCTCTTTAAGGCAGGTACCTGGGCCATTCTTTCAGGCTCCAGGTCCTCTTGAACACCCTTACTAGCTGCCATAGACCGAGTGGTCACACACGCCCACTCAGGCAGACCCAACATCTCTAAATGAGACCTTCTCGCCACCTTAGCCCAAGGGGAGCTCTCTAAATCATTTCCCAACAGACAATCCACAGGCATGGCTGGCCTCACAGCTACTTGGAGAGTACCTGAGACCCCCCCCCCACTCAAAGGGAACCTGAGCCACCTCACACTGGCTCTCTGAGTTGTTTGCGGCAACTACAGGGAAGAATGCATGGGGGATCACCTGCTCCTTAGACACCAGCCGACAACTGACAGCTGTCACACTGGCCCCGGTGTCTCTCAGAGCCTCCACCCCCTGACCATTGATGGTCACCCACTGCCTGTATTTTTAGTGTTATCAGGTAGTTGGGTCCTAGGGACCACCTCACAGTCTCCTAAAGAGACAAGGGACATCTCTGCGGGACCCCACCCACCTTGGGTACCCATCTCCTCCCCTCCCAGGGCTACACTTGCCATCTGACGGGGTGGTGCACGGGGTGGGCCATTGGGATCCTCCTGGGACACAGGGGATCATACCAACGGTGGCCCACTTGCTTACACTGAAAGCATGTAGGGGGCCCCCTGTGAACAGGTCTACCTGTCGGGGGCTCTGTCTTCTTCTCAGGGGGAGGCTGGGAACCCTTACCTTGGTTCCCTTGGGAATTACTTTGGGGCCCTTTCTGGAACTCCCTCTGTTTACCCTTGTCCCCCCCACTCTTCTGCTGGGGACCCTGCCCACCTCTGGCAGAGTCTCCCACATGACCCTTGTGGACCCGGGTACTGACCCAGCGGTCCGCCTCCTCAGCAAGCTTCCTATGGCTAGTTAGCTTGCTATCAATAAGGTGCTGGCGTAGCTCTGGCAAACAATTACCAGACAAGTGCTCCCATGCAAACAAATCATAGAGCTCCTCAAAAGTACTCACTTTGCTACCCTTCACCCAACCATTCATAGTTCTGCAAAAGAAAGATACATACTCCACCCAGGTAGTTGCCTCCAGTTTCTTACAATTCCTGAATCTCTGTCTATAGAGCTCTGGGATCATCCCATACCTGGTCATCAGGGCTTCCTTCATGTGGGCATAAATTATCCTACACTCACTGGGCAGGTCTAACAATGTATCCCTCCCATCACTGACAAAGCGGCCCCACAACCCTGCTCCCCAATCCTTCTCAGGGACCCGGTGGGCCAACATTGCCATTTCATAGGCTGCACACCACTGCCCAATATCCTCAAGCTTATGAAAATCCTTGATGACATCTTTGGGGAAATATACCCTGCCTTCTGCAGGCACAGATGGTGCGCTGCCAC
Source organism: Calotriton arnoldi (assembly GCA_963921515.1). Taxonomy (NCBI): domain Eukaryota; kingdom Metazoa; phylum Chordata; class Amphibia; order Caudata; family Salamandridae; genus Calotriton; species Calotriton arnoldi. The sequence goes on from CAWUFW010010550.1 coordinate 303,195, forward strand.
CAGAGGGACTAATTTCTAAGCTTTTAGCTTTAAGCTCCAATTCCCTCAAAAATCTCTCTTGTGCTAATCTCTCTTTTTCCCTTTCAAAAGCTAACCTGTTATTCTCAAGCTCCAGCTTCTTACTCTCTAGGTTCTTTTGACCCTCCATCTTGAGCTTGGCCAGCTCCATTTTGTGTAATCTATTTCTCTCCCTGTCCTCCAGTTCTCCTGGGGTCAGGCCCTTGGAAGAAACACTGCTGCCTATGGGGGAAGACACTCTCTCCCTGGCTGGACCCAATGGCCCATCTAGCTGCCCTTCTGCATCCTCAGCCTCCTCTGCAGGCTCATCCACATGCTCAGAGGCATTTCTTGCTTCCATCCAGGCCCTCAGCGCCTTTTGGAATTCCTCCTTTTTGGTGAGGCCTGTAGTAGCAACTTTAAATTTTCTACAGAAGTGCTTCAGCTGTTTCACAGTGTATACATCCACCTTCTCTTCCTCAAACTCTGGATCCATAGATGCAATAGAAGCTGGTTTGCTCATGGCAATAAGAACTGGCAGTCTTTAGCAAAAACAACAGTTCCAACGGAAAACAAAATTTCAACCAAAAAATGTATGTGGTTGTGTTTGGTCTGCACTCACTAGCAGTGTACACCAATCACTGTATATGAGTCACAAATGCAAGTCCAGAATCCTCACCGCTGACCAAGAATGTTAGAACTGGGGGTCTCTAGTTGGCAGAGGTAGGTACCTTTGACCAAGTAGGGACCCTTGCTTCTAGTCAGGGTAAGGGGGCTACACTCCTAAAATAACCCCTGCTCACCCCCTTGGTAGCTTGGCATGAGCAGGCAGGCTTATCTCAGAGGCAGTGTGTAAAGCATTTGTGAACACATACAGTAGTACAGTGAAAACACTACAGATGCACACCACACATGTTTTATAAAAATAAGTATTCTTTATATAGACTTAACACAAGACCCAAACAACAAAAATCCACAAAACAGTATTAAGAAAATGTCTTTTAGATGGTAGAAATAGCTTAGTTCAAAGATGATGGTAAATGTGACACGTTTCTCACAAAGAACAATGCGTCGGTTCCTTGCTTCGGGGGAGGCGATGCGTCTGTTCCTCAGTGCTTGCGCAAAGTAGGCGATGCGTCTGTTCCTTACTGGAGAAGAGGTGATGCGCCGATCTCGTGTTGCGTTCCGGTTGCGATGCGACAAGATGGCGCCTCGATGAGATGCGACGACGTGAAGGCGATGCGTGCACGCCCGACGGCCGTGCGGCAAACTCTGTAACTTCTGAGCCGCGACAGGCCCTGCGACACACTTCTCCGGTGATGCGATGACGACCCTTGCGGTGGCGACACGCTTCTCCGGTGATGCGACGACAAACAGCTGCGACGGAGACACGCTTCTCCGGTGAAGCGACGGCGACCCTTGCGGTGGCGACACGCTTCTCTGATGATGCGACGGCAACAGCTGCGGATGCGACACGCTTCTTCTCGTTGAGTCGCGCTTCCAGCTCCCAACAACACGCAGGCTTCTGCAGACAGAATTCCCAGCAAGGAAATTCAGGGGGGAGCTGGGGGTGAAGTCTTGTATCCCTAAGACTTCAGCAGGAGGCAAGCACAGTTCAAGCCCTTGGAGATTCTTCTTCAAGATGATGAAAGTTTCAATAAAAGTCTTTCCCCTTTCCTTGGCAATAAAGAAACCACTGCAGGCCAACCCCAGAAAATTGCACACTGGCACAGGGGCAGTCAAACTCCTTCAGATTCCCTGGTTCTTCTCCTTGGCAAAGGTCCGTCTTGATTCCCAGAAGTGATCTAAAGTCTTGGGGTCTGGGCCCCAATATTTATACCAGTAAATCCTTTGTCCTCTGAAGGCAGAGGGTGCCTGTACCTAGCCAAAACCAGTTCTGTGCAGCTTCCTGGCAGGAGGTGGAGACAGCATTGTTGAAAGCAGACCTGGCCCAGGTAGATGAAAGGAAATCTCCTCCCCTACTCTCTATTCTATGAGGGCTCAGGGGAGTGAAAGGAAATCTCCGCCCCCCACTCTCTATTCAGCCACGGTCCTATTCAGCCCAGCCCTGACTCATCAGACTGCTGGTGCCCAAGCCCTCCTGTCACTCACAAACCAGACACGCAATACACAACCTAGCAGAGGCAGGCTGGATGGTTAGGTAAGAAAATACCCACTTTCTAAAAGTGGTATTTTCAAACATAGAATGTTAAAACCAACTTCCCTAAAAGATGTATTTTATCATTCTGAGTTCAGGCATACTAAATTCATTTTTCTACCATGTTCCTTGGGTCAGTTAGGATTATAAGATGTTATAATCCAACTGCCCATTCTGGCCTATGGAGACAGGTAGCCTTGCAATAGTGAAAAACGAAATTGACTGTAATTCACTATCAGGACATGCCACACACATCAGGGCATGTCCTACCTTTTACATACAATGCATCCTGCCCATGGGCCTACCTTAGGGGGTCTGATATGTAGAAAAGGGAAAGTTTAGGGACTGGCAAGTGGGTGCACTTACCAAGTCAACATGGCAGTACTGGACTGCACACAGGCTCTGCAATGGCAGGCCTGAGACACACTTTACAAGCTGCTTCTGTGGGTGGCACAATCAGTGCTGCAAGCCCACTAGCAGCATTTGATCTACAGGCCCTGGGCACACATGGTGCACTGTACTAGGGTCTGACAAGTAAATCAAATAAGCCAATCATGGAGTCACTAATCCATTACAACAATTTACAATAGGGAGCACATGCACTGTGTCACTGAATAGCAGTGACACAGTGCCCAAAGAATCTAAACCAGCAAAACATATCAAAAACAGAGGAGACATCAGCAAAAAATGGAAGGGAGACTCACGCCAATGGTACCAGGTCCAACACCTGGGTTGCACTTAAAATGTGGCACTGCCTTTGAAGCTTCCTGCTCTGGCAGACCCTTCCAGCCTGGAGGAGGTGTGAAGCACCTCCATCCAGACCAGGCTTTGTTTCAGGCCTCTGAAAGCGCAGGCTTTCACCCCATGAGGTCAGAAATATGTCTGGTAGTGGCAGGCTAGCTATGACTAGTCAGAGACCACACCAGTGCTTGGTAGGTTTTCAGGGGATCCTCTAAAGGGTTTCATGTGTGCATTTATTAATAAATCCAACACTGGCATCAGTGAGGATGTATTAAGATAAGATGTTTGGCACCTAAGATGTTTGGTACCAAACATCTTAGGGTACAGTGAAGCCATCAAGGAACTAGGAAACTCATAATGACAAATATTCAGCCCACATACTCTTTCTGGCTTCCCTGTGCACTTACATTAGCCAAGAATGGCTCAGATACTGTAGGGTCATATCTGCTCATGCAGATATATCCACACATGGGATATAGTGCACCCTGCCTTAAGGCTGTAAGGCCTCCAGTAGGGGTGACTTGCCTATACCTCATGCAGTGTATGGGGGCATGGCACACAGGGCTGTGGGCCATGTTGACTCTTCGGTTTTCTCTGCACCAAGACACACAGACTGCAATGGCAGTTTGCATAGTCTTGGTGAGGGGTCTCTGGGGTGGCATGAATGGTGCTGCAGCCCCAAGGGACCCTCTTCAGGACCCATGCCCTAGGTACCAAGGGTACCATTTACTAAGGTCTTGTAGGGGTGGCTGAAGTTGTGCCAATCGTGGTACAGTTTTGGTAAAGAGATCTGGCACTTGGAACCTGGTTAGCAAGGACCCAATGCACTTACAGTTCGAAATGTGGGTGCTAAAATGTGGGTGCTAACCATATTAAAAGAGGCACTTTCCTACCGGTCTGCCGCATTTTATTATAACTTTTCATAATAAACAGATCAGGCCTATGGCACTGATAAATGGCTTGCTACCACAACCAACTCGGTCTTGCTGTATTCTTACCCAGAAGGCAAAGGTGCAATAGCACTCTTTCACTGGAAGCATACAACATCAGCCCAATCAAATGTACTTGAGGGAACCAACATTTGGGCAAAGCCTAAGCTCCTCTCAGTAATTCTTCTAAGAACTCTTTTTCTGTTGCAAATTTATGGTCGAACTATGGCTGCGCTGTCAAGCCAGTCTTAAAATGAGGTAAGTTGCCAGCATGGTAGATTGTTAAGAATTGGAGATGCACCGCTAACCGATATCAGAGAAGAAAAACACTACGTGGGTGACAGCGTGAGTCTGTATTCGGGAAATGTATTTTGATGATGCTATTGTACACTAATGAAGGTGCCTATGCCTTTCTGGGAGTGTCCTTCCTACTTAGTTGTACTAATCATTTTGTAAAGTAAGGACTTTTGGCCCAATGATAAATAATCATTGTCAATATCAATAGGTCTAGCTTATGAATGTACTGTCAAGCCAGAACTAAAAATCCATATGGGTTAATGCCTGTCCTCCTCTCATCTGTGCTGCGGGCAGAGGAAAAAAACATATGTTATCTAAGACACTTTACTAGCATTAAATATCCTGTGTGTGCCCCTGAAAGTTCAACCTCAGGCAGCTGGATAAATAAACAAAATGATGACAGTTGCATGGAGGCCAAGCACTTTTTTGTGGAAGCACACAACTTCTGCCTAATCAAAACATGTACTCCTGGGTCCCAACAATGTGGGCTGAGCCGAAGCCCCACACCTGGAGGTTCTCACATAACTGTCTGACGGCAGTTGCACTGTCAAGCCAGACAATAAAAAGTAAGTGGAACAGTTTTACATGGCATGTTCTTATTCTAATTTAATTTTTGTTGTTGTAAGATCTAAGCAAAAGAGCAGCCTGACTCAAGATAGGTAAGTGCAGACATAATCACGCGACACGTGTTTCCCTGTAGCTATGCTGGACATTGAGCTTTGTCAAGCTTTCTCTTTCTATTTGGCTGAATGGTCCTCATTTATATTTCCACATATTTACACGAGGGCCATTCTCACTCTAGAGTGACATATAGAAACCACCTGATACTTGCTAATACTATTGTTTGACTTGCACTTTCAATGATGATAGCAGTATTCTGGAGAAAGCCTTGGGAAATCTCTAAAGCCATCCTAACCAAAGTGAAACACCTTCCCTCTGCAATGGATCTTTCAGGTGGATGACAACGGTGTGAACATGGTTAGTACGGGAAAAAGGCAGGACACAGGCAAACTTAAGGCGCAGTCTTTATTGTTGTATAACAGACTGGACAACATCAAAGATGCCACTCTTTCCTGTTCCTGAAGCTGAGAGAGAGGGAATCTTTCCAACCCAGGGCGATTCCTTAGCCTTTCTTGAAGACTTTGGTTTCTCCAGCTTCCTTCTTACAAGTTTCATGCTCTCCCCATCTAACTCCACATACCTATTTTCTTGCTCCTTATCTCAAACATTCTCCAAGACTACCACAGTCCATCTCCCTTCTTGATCTCATAGAGCAAGAGAAGCAGAACCATCTATCCCTGTGCCCAGTTGACACTGCTGCTCGTCTTGGTTGTTGCACCACATTCCAGTCACTTACCTTCCATACCCTCTCTGTTCCATGTTGGTCTTTGTAGTTCCACAACTCTGCACTCAGCATTTCTTCTGTTTTTCATCACTGCAATGCTGGGTTGGTGTATAGTCACCCCATTTGATCAAGTAACAATAGGCACAGCTGTGACACTGTATGGTCCTGCAAAACCATGGTTGTTCCCTGAAGGAATATCTCCAGCAGCTCTCTATCATCAGCCACATGAAGACACTCTTTCATCATCCAGGTCACACTTCCGAACAACCCTGCAGTCTAACAATATGTTCTTTTGAACCCATCTAAGGCACCACGCTAGACTTGCACATCAGCCTCCTTTCACCAACCAAACTGAGTTCCTGCCTCGTGGATTAGAAGGATTTCGTTGCCTCTAGCTCCACACAAACTTTATTAGGCGAACCTCTGACTCACTGTTGAGCACATACTCTACTATAGTGTCAACTTTAGGAGCATATTTCTCACCTGCAGCCCCATTCACTTGCCCCTACATAGCTGAATTTGTTTCTAGCTCAACAGTCTTCACCGCCTCCTCCAGCAGAGGCAACTTTGGTTGAAAATGGCAGACTTGTTCCACAGTACCTGCAGGTACTCTATGCCACAATTATACATACACATGTGGCTTATGATCTTTCACACAACGAAGGCAAACCCCGCAAACAGAAATGGTGTTTGCCCAACAGCACCTCCCTGTCTACAACTGAATAATTGATATGTGCCCACTGCAAGCCCTGTTAGAGATCGCCTGTATCCTCTTCTTACTGTCTACACGCTGTGCTATTGTGACTCCACAGACCTCATACACTCACGTTCATAGACAGCAGGGTCCTCCTTCCCCTATAAAAACTGTTCATGCTGATAGCTGATCAAATATGCTTCTTCAATTCTGAACTTTCCAATACATTCAAACAGTAGTTCTTTCACTAGAAGAGCTATAATTGATGGGCTCAACCCACTTAGCAAATCCACTTTGATTATCCAGGAAACCAAAAGCTGAAGTCCACCATAAGCTAGCGTTGGCAGACAGTCTTTTGCCTTTGTAAATGCTTGTTTTATTTTGACATGGTCTTATAAAACATTGCTGTGGGAGCTGTCAGGCCCCTGCCAACATTAAAAACAAATTGGAAAAAAGTAAAAATAGTTTTTAGTCTCATGGATCAATAATTGCCATAGTAGTCCCTGTCACTAAAGGTAACTTCTTTGTGTACAGATGTTCTCCTAATGGAAGAGCAGAATGCGGTTACTTACAGTAAAGTTAGTCAATGGCTGAAGTGGGCTTACCAATGCCCCATGCTGTTGTGGGAAGAAGAAAAATGTGAATGACAGTAACAGACCCATGGATGAAGAAGGCTGGCTGAAAGCCTGACAAGAAAGTATGTTATTGAGAGATCCCTAAAGAGAGCTAAGAATCAGAACTGAGAGGGCTTGCTTGAATCTGCAAGAAGGGCTTTACAGGACCAACTTTAGATCTATGTGACTACATATATATCAGCCTCGATCCAGGTAAATAAGATCATCAATAAACACTGACACATGCTAAATAAAGGCAAACATAATTGGGAAAAACCTTTATTTTCTCACAAAGAGGTATTAGCGTAAGGGATACTCTAGTACACACCAGAGACCAAGCAAAACCACCAATATCAGATCAGGCCCCACCTTTATGGGGTTTACCAAGACTGGTATACCACTTCCACTGTGGTCAATGTCATCTCAAGAGCCCTACAAAAACCATAGATCTGGGTCTAAAGAAAACATGGAGATTAACTAGATACACTAATTTTAATTCTGCACGTATGATCGATATGATAATGTGCCCATGTGGTCTAAGATACATGGGTATGACCAAGTGAAAAATCAAGACCCATAACTGTGAACACAGCAGTAATTTGAGATGTGTGCGAGCAAAACCAAAATGTCGAGCCACTTCATATCCCAGGACCATACCATAAAAGATCTGAAGAGAGTAGTGATTGAACAGTAGAACCATATGTAAAAAATGCAGAAAAAATATTGTTTGAGAAGCAACAGCACTGTATTTATTGATTGAAAATTAGTAGGGAAGGTTTAAATGATGAAATCACTTGGGGCTCGTTACAGAGATAACATCATTAGGACGCATAAAGGGGTTGAAAAACTGTGGACAAATAGAAATGACACTTTAATTTCATTTAACCCAAGGTGGCGACATTACACATAATAACATAACAGGAATAATATAGGATGAAAGTGAGTAGCAATCCTTTCCACTGTTAAAGGGCTTCAGGAAATTAAAAACACTTTGTAAGAAGAAACGCTTACTCTAAAAAACATTCAAGGCTATTGGTTGGTTTCACAGGCCTATAGGGCAGCACTGTATCCAAATCATTTAAAGAGTATTCGTTGTCGGTGAACACTACAAACACTGTAAAAAACATTTGGATGTGTGTCCCCAACACAATGACATAGAGAGAATACAAAGTACAAAGGATTTACATACACGTCATTGTACATGGGAGAAGTTTACCACATAACAAATGATGACGTGTACCTGTTAGTTGGAAACAGATTAAAAAACACAGGAAGGCTTACAAATAGCGTCAGACGAACGCTGCATAACAACATGTGAGATGTGGAGGTCAAAATAGGTGCAAATTGCAAGGGCAGACTCGGAGTAGTAAGAAGGGATGTGCAGTGCAGGGGTTAATACTCATCTAAACTCGAGAATATAGGAGAAAGATACCAACTTTCTCTTGCATTCTCTACTTTCCAGTGTGTGACAATAGGACTCAACGCAATGGGTGTCCCTTCAGAAGAACGCAAAGAGTTACTTCGGGGTCAGAAGAAAGAGGGACTAGGAGGTTCCTTGTTATCTGATGGTTTACTCATCAGTGAGGTGAACCGAGAGATCCTAAGTCCAATCTATAACCAACCCGTGTCTATGGGTGGGAAGGGAAAGATACCCTTTTCTTTATATAGCCCTCACTCTAGTAGTGACATGCTTCATCATCGGGCTCACCCCAACTCCTAAAGATAGGGGTGGGCTCAACCATCTTTCAGGGAGCACGTATGAAAAGGTGTATGGGGGTGTAACTTTAAAGATAAAATTACTCACCCACTCCTAAAGTATCCTTTATTAGTGGAGTGGAACGGAAGACTAAAAACACTATAGTCGGGTTCTAGGATGTAATGGTCCTATGACCCTAAACTAGGCACCAACATGTTTCAGCCCTTCCTAGTGGCCTAAATAAGTCCAGGGCTTTCGTCAGGGTGGGATGTAAAGAGGTTACTTCCCTCAGAGACATGAGTGCATTTACACTACGCAATTTGCATAAGGCACATCTAAGTGATTTTATAGGAACAAGTCTAATACTTGCCGCTGGATTCGTAAGAGGATTTTCCTATAGGAAAGCAGAGACAAGAAAACATATAATGCAACATTGTAGTATAGTGCAGTACAATGGCGTTTTGTCGCATTCAAACCATCAAGTGTAGTCCCCACTGGAGAAATTGCAGTGATGGTGTAAGGGAATCATGCGGGATCTTCCCCCAACTGGAACGTGCTCCAATCAGGTGATCACACGTGAGTCATGCTCTACACGTATCAAGCCAATCGCACTCTTGTATTCTCACATGTGCTATGGGTTGTGCATACATGCATTATTTCTTTCACAATAAACACACATACTTTGTATTGTAACACCACATCATACATACAGGTCCTGAGGAAGCCTAGATTTTCAGAGGCACTCACCCCATATAATCAGGGCTTCAGCTCCCGAGGGAGCACAGGGGAGAGGTCTTGTAGTCACACACTGCCGGTACACGAATAAACAGTGGCCGTGTCTCATGTAAGATAAAAGTTTCCTAACAAATGCGGAGTAGAAAAGAAGCAGTGGCTCGAGACAAGCCCAAGGGTTGGCGCCTCAATTTAAAGTATAGTAATCGCTTACTTCGTCAAAGGTCCAACCCTGCCGTAACCTACTTGGTGCTCTGCTCTCCTGCTTGTCCAGAGTGTGAGTGGAGCCGGCAGGGTTAAATACTTCTTTTCGCGCCACACCGGGAGTTCCGAAAAGCGGCCGGTCACGCCCTTTTGCTTCCAGATGTTTCCGTATTGTGTGCCGAAGGGGGCTTGGCTTACGTGACCGGAGTTGCGTCATGACAGACTAGCTGTCAACTGGGCAGCTTCCAACTGTCTAATTGACAGGATGCGAGCGGCAACACATAGACAATCTGCTACGTGTGCTGCGTCATCCAGGAATACACGTGATACCGGTCCTCGGCCTCGAGTGTGCAAGTCACGGAACAAGTCTGAGAACCGTAAAGGGGGCCCTTATTGTTTAACGAGCGCACGATAGTAAGCTCTATGTTGTACAAACGTGATGTTGTGCATATACAAAGTGATATGTACGTGAAACTAGCACAATAGTTAGCTCTGCAATATACACACAGAGCGTTTTGCATATGAGTAGTAATATCTACGTGAGACTGGCACGAGATGTATCCTGTTTTGCAATGTTGAGTCACCATAAGCAGAATTTTGGGGGTTTCAGCAGTAGGGAGCATGTACTAAGAGAAGCTCTATTCCTTCCAGATAGAACCATTTTCTGAGTCAGGTAGCGAGGAGTGTTGTGGTGGATGGCTTTGTACGTCATGCATGCTATTTTCAGGTGGATCCTACATTCATAAGGTAGTCAGTTCAGAAAGTGGGGGGCCGGGGTGATGTGATCATATTTCTTTATGCCTGTGATGAGCCGTGCAGCAGCATTGAGGGTAGTCCTCAGCGGTGCTAGTTTTATTTTCGGCAGGCCAACGCGAGGGTAGCATTCCCATAGTCAAGTCTGGAGATCACAAAAGCCTGAACCGCCATCTTGAGATCTGCTTTGGGCAGGAAAGGTTTCAGTTTTCTTAAGATGTGGAGATGGAAATTGGCCCCTCTGGTTGTGGAGCTGAAGTTATTCAGCATGGAGAGGTTGCTGTCTAGTGTTATTCCTAGGGATTTTGCTGAATCAACGATATGTGGGGTACAGTTCAAGGTGGTGAGTAGTGGGAGCCAGTCTTTGATGTTAGAGGTGGGATTGGGTGGCGAGATTAATAGGAATTCGGTTTTGAGGGCGTTAAGTTATAGGTGGTTAAGCGTTAACCAGTGTTGAGTTTTATTCAACATGTTATTGAGAGTGCTGATGTCGTTAGGGGAGGAAATCTTCATTTACAATAGCGTATCATCAGCGTACATATGGTAAGAGATGTTAGACCGTTTGAGGATTTCAGTTAGGGGTTCCATATAAAAATTTAACAGGGTGGGGGAAAGTGAAGAACCTTGGGGAACGCGATAGTGACCGGCGTCTGATCGGATAAGTCCTGATTGATTAGGACTCGTTGAGATCTGCTTTGTAGGAATGAGCAGAACCATTTTAAGACAGTGCCAGAGAGACCCATCCTAAGTTCTAAGAGGTTCAGGAGGGTTTCATCTTTGACTGTGTCAAACACTGCTGATAGGTCAAGAAGGATTAAAAGACAGGATTCATTATGATCGAGAAAGCGTAGAGCATCGTCGACAGTGTGGACCATGGCAGTTTCAGTACTGTGACCTGGTCTGAAACCAGATTGGAAGTGGTCAAGTAGTTGGTGCTGGTCAATGTGATTGCAGAGTTGTTGATGAACACATTTTTCCAGGAACTTGGCTAAGGTTGGGATGCTCGAAATGGGGCGAATATTGTTGGGATCAGAGAGGTCCACGTCTGGCTTTTTTAGGATAGGTGTGACCTGTCCACATCTTAGACAGTCCGGCATGGTGCCTTGCGTAAGAGAGGTGTTGATAATTCTGGTCCAATGGGGTAGCAGGAGGTGTGAAGTATGCTTGAGGAATTTGGAGAGGAGAGGGTCATTGTAGTGGTTGGAAAGTTTAGTAGAAGACAATAGTTTAGAGATGTCAGAGTCCTCGAATGTCTGAAAAATGGACCATGAGGCATTGTTTTTAGGTTTAAAGAGAAGGTTGCTAGGACAAATTTCTTGTGAGGTTAATAATTTTAAGTATATCACACTTGAATGACTTCTCTTTCAAACCCACAGATACCCTACCGAGACAAGATTAGGGAGGGTTTGTATATGTAGGTATGTCTGCCAGAGTGTGTGGCATGGCAGTGATTGATATGAACCACAATTAGTGGACAGAGACCAGAATAAAAACTTCCTGGAAGTAAGAGGCATCAAGGGATTCTTAGTAGGTCCTGATGAAAGCCACATAACGTAGCTGGGTTTTAAGGTGGCTGAAACATGTTGACCAACGGATGTTAGAGACAGTAATTCCTCTCAGACAGGACAGATGTACAATGTATAGAAGCTGTAACAAAATTTCTAGAGATGCATTGAGGAAAGCTCTTGATTCCTCTCAGGTAAAAAAAGTGAGCAGTCAGGTACAGACAGCAGAGGATTTTAATAGTTGGTTGGGGTCAGCGATTGACGATGTAGCCCCCACTATCGCCAAAATCAAGGGGAGGAGGAAGATTTCTGCCCCATGGTTTTCAGAAAGTCTGAAAGACCTCCAACGGCATTGCCGTAAGCAAGAACACAAGTGAAGATTGTTATGCAGTCCAGAAGAAAAGGACAAGCACAAAGAGGCAATTCTAAAATATAAGAATGCCATTAAAGAGGCAAAATCTGCATATTCCTCTCTCAAAATAAGATCTTTGATTAATATACCTAAGGTACTGTTTAAGGTGGTTTGAGATCTTACATCGCCGCCAGCTCAACAGGAGCTGGAAAATTCTTTAGATTTTACCAATAGGGTGGCCGCATTTTTTGAGGACAAGATTTTGAAGATTCTGTCTGAATTTCAGGCTGTGGAGGTTGGTCAAGTGCCCACATCTTTGGAAGTTGACCTCTTAGGATGGTCCTCTATGGGTGAATTGGCCTCCTTCTCTAGTCTGTCAGCAGGAAAAATCAAAACTATTATAGGACAAATTACATAAGGTTCCCCTGATGATCCCTATCCACCCATGGTGATGCAACTCGCACCTGATCTAATTGCCACTTTTTTGGAGAAGGTGTTTGCCCAGGTATTGGAATCTGGAGTGTATCCCCAGTGCTGGAAAGAAGCAATTGTTATACCTCTAAAAAAAAAATGAATAGGGACACAGGAGATCTGAAAAATCTTTGTCCTATCTCCCTGTTACCGGTACCTGCTAAAATCCTTGAGAGGCACATAAAATCAGGAACTAGCACAGTTTTTTTTACAGACACAGAGCTTTTAGATTCCTCACAGAATGGCTTTGGGAGGAACCATAGGACAGAATCTGCAATGATCGAAGCAGTGGACTCGGTATGCCACCAAGTAGTTCAGGGAGGTGCTGCTATTCTAGTCATGTTAGATTTATCCTCAGCCTTTGACACCATCTCTCCCAGGAGATTGGTGCAAAGACTGTGTCAGGGTGGATTGAGGTGTTCTGCCCTCAATTTTCTAAAATCCTTCATGACAAATAGGACCCAAAAGGTGAGCTGCGGTGACTTCAGAGCTAAGGCGTTTCATTTCCCTTGTGGGGTCCTGCAGGGGGTCCTCCTTTAGCCCTACATTGTTTAACCTCTATGTGGCCTCTCTGGCTAAACTGCTCCATTCTTTCGGCTTTCATATACTGTCCTATGCGGACAATACACAGATCATTGTCTCTATATCAGGTGACTGGGAAGGCATAGCCGATACAATCAGGTTGTGCAAGGGGCAAGTAAGCACCTGGATGCAAGATAATTGGCTCAAGTTGAATGTCGATAAGAGATTGTGATTTTGGGGGCAGAGAACTCGGTCTGGCCTGATTGCTGGTGGCCAGAGACCTGTGGCTCACTACCAATCCCTAGAACCTCTGCTAAAAACCTGGGTGTGCTTTTTGATAACACTCTGCCGTCCTCTTGACCTGGAGGTCAAATGTCAAACTCTTGTTTTTGGATCATCAAGTGCTTGAAAAAGATCCTTCCCTTCCTCCCCGAGGAGCTAAGACTCTCACTGGTCATTACGCTTATAGCATCTCACCTTGACTACTGTAATGCCCTGTATTTGAATACAAACCAGTATTCCCTGAATAAAGTTCAGGTTATTCAGAATGCAGCAGCACGACTGGTCTTGGGCATTCCCAAACATCAATCAGTGAGGAAGGGGCTGGGGCAGTGCTTCATTTGTACAAAATTAAGTGCCAGGGCTCTGACCAGGAGGCCACTGCAGCTTGCACCACCCATCACCCTTGTCATCACTGCCAAAACAACTACTAACCATCTCTCTCACATGTAAATGCGACAGTTCAGATTATTCCAGGTCCCGAAAGCTAAAGGAATGGCTGGGGAGGCAGGTATTAGCAATTATAATGTATATTGTCTTCCTAAACAACCGTTGTTCTGCTCATCTCTAAATTAGATGAGGAGCGCCACCATGTGGTAGACTGTTCCAAGTACGGTGTTGACAATTAGGTGCCGGTGCCGAGCACCGGAAACCAATTAAGTGCCGGTGCTGAGCACCGGCTCAAATTGAGCACTGGGCTGAGGGCGCTTGATTGGCTTCTAGTGAGGAAGAGACTGTCGTTCAAAATCCTGTGCTTGGTCTTCAAGGCAGTAAATCATCAGGGCTCTTATTATTTAAGAACCGTCTTTAACTCGTATTGTCCCACTAGACAGTTAAGATAGGCTGGTCAAAGGAAATTTTTGATCCCCCGCATTAGGAAGGCAAGATGGGAGTGAGCGTGCATTCTCAGTGGCAGCTGCTAGGCTATGAAACACTCTCCTGGTACATATTGCTAGTATTACGTCATACTCTGCATTACACAGAATGTAAAAATATTGCTTTTTCAGTAATAATTGCATGTTGGTCTCCCCTGTATGGTCTTGCTGGTTATAGCGCTTTGAAGGTGTTGGTTTTATGTGCTCTATAAATGTATATTCATATTCACTCATCAAGCATCCACATTCATTTTTCACTTTGCCAAGGTGTCCTTGAATAAATAGCAGATAGGGACACCTTAGACAATTTTAACAGGTTTAGGATCCCATACAATTACATCAAAGAGCTCTCTCACTTGGTACAGTAGAGCCTGTGCAGATACAGTAGGTCTCTTCACAAGAGCTCTATGATGAACATGCCACTGGTAATCCAAGTGGGTGAAAGTTATAATAAAAAGACTCCGCGATTCCCTAAGTAAATAGGAGATTTGGAGAGTTTACATGTATTTGACCAGGGGATCCTCCCTACTTTTGATTTATTGTTCATAAAAAGGGGCCATAAAAATAAGGACCTGATGTAGTAATGAGATGGCAACATTTGTTGGGACTCTGACATAACAAACAACAGCAGAAGTTAGGTGGCAATAAGCTTCCATCTTCATGTCAGTTCATGCAACAGCTTCACAAACTAGCACTCACAAAGCTAATAGGTTTGGCTTTAATGTAGACACATGGAGGGAGCCTGCATGATTGGACTAAGAGGACTATAATTAGAAAATAGGATGCTCTTGCAGTTCATTGCAAGCCCTGGAGTTGCGGCGAAACAGCCAATAGCATTAGGTGAGAGATGGATACCCCATTCGGCTAAGCAAAGAAGTGACTTACAGAATGTCAAGTCAATTGCTGAAATAACATGGTCAAAGAAAGCCTATAGTTGAAAGGGGCGGATCCAAGCCACCTCTATGTAGATGTCGCATTTATCTTATAAATCCAGTGCATGTGCACCGCACTGGCCCATTGACACCAATGATGGCACACAGGTGTGGGTGAAGACCATGTTGGGTCTACGACCCCTCTATTATATAGCTTCTGGCCATGCCTGGCAAGCGGATGTACAACTGTGAACATTTGGAGCAGTGAGCAACCGTGGGAAGGTCAGGGTGACTCACTACATCCATTCCCAACTTAGCATTAAACTTTACCTCTGAACTTGGCTCACAAAGTCCTTGAGCCTCTGGCTCAGCCGTGGGTTTGGCCTGAGGTTGTACCCATGATGACGTGAGAGGTCTGGTGCCTCTTCTGCATTCTGGTCACAGCGAGTGTCCATACCATTTCTCTCTCCGACACCTGTCCACCCGGGCCTTCGGTCTTTCATAATCACTTTGTAACCCTGCATGATCTTTGCCGTGTGGTTGCTCACCGCTTAAAGCTCGCACTTATGTTACGCTATGTAACCCATCTGGGCATTCACCGAATCGTAGGCGGGTGGAGTCCACTGTGGGTGGACTGAGATCATGTCTCTTCTGGGCCCATTTAGCATTAGAGACGAAGGGGGGCACTGTGTGGTGCAATGTGGTGTTCCTCGGTACTCTCGTTGGAACCTTTGAAGGCTGACTTAGAGGTTGACCCAATCAACTGCGGCAATCCTGAAAGATTTTCTTTGGGTCCACATAAAATGCTCAACCTGTCCATTCGCATGCGGCCCCTGGGGTGTAATAAGAAATGTCGGATCCCCAGGTGTTCCAGTAATCCTTGAAATCTGACTTTTGGAAGGGTGGTCCATTGCATGTTTTAATCTCTTCTGGCAGGCCGAACAAAGTGAAGACCTCCTCTAGCACTGGTGCGACATTAGCGAATGCTGACAAGTCAACCACTGGATATTTTGAGTAGCTGTCCATCAGGACCACGGCAATTCTTCCATCGGGGAAGCTCCTGAAGTCCATGCTCATTTTGGACCACCGGCGGTGCGGGTTCTTCAGTAATGACTGGTGCTGGAGCTTCGGGGGATTGGCGTAGATTGGGGTAGAGTGGTGAGGGGTAGAGGGATGTAGGGTAGAATGGGGTAGGGTGGATTGGGGTTGGGTAGATTAGGGTGGGGTGGGGTAGATTGCAGTGGGATAGATTGGAGTGAAGGGGAGTGGGGTAGATTGGGTAACGGGCGTGTGGGTTAGGTTGGAGTGGGGTAGACTGGGTGTACTGGAGTGGGGTAGATTGTGATAGATTGGAGTGGAGTAGATTGTGGTAGATTGGAGTGGAGTATATTGGGTTAAAGTGGAGTGGAGTAGATTGGAGTGAAGTTGGGTAGCTTGTAGTGGAGTGGAGATTGGAGTGGAGTGCGGTAGATTGGGGTAGGGTGGAGTGGAGAGGGGTAGATTAGGGAATGGTGGAATGCGGTGGAGTGGAGAGGGGTTGATTGGAGTACAGTGGGGTAGATTAGGGGGGAGTGGGGTAGATTAGGGTGGAGTGGGGTAGATTGTGGTGGTGCTGGGTGGATTGGACTGTGGTGGAGTGGGGTAGATTAGGTGGGTTAGAGTTGGGGAGATTGGAATGGAGTGGGGTAGATTGCAGTGGGATAGATTGGAGTGGGGTAGTTTGGGGTGTGGTAGTTTGGGTTAGATTGGCTTGGAGTGGAGTGGGGTAGACTGGAGTGGAGTTGGATAGATTGTGGTGGATTGGAAGGGGGTAGATTGTGGTAGAGTGGAGTGGGGTAGATTTGGGTAGAGTTGAGTGGGGTAGATTGGGATGGAGTGGTAGATTGGTGTGGAGTGGAGTTGGATGAATTGGAGTGGAGATTGGAGTGGAGTGAGGTAGATTTGGGAGGAGTGTAGTGGAATGTGGTAGACTGGAGTAGAGTGGGGTAAATTGGAGTGGATTGGGGTAAATTGGAGTGGATTGGGGTAGATTACTGTGGAGTAGGGTGAATTAGAGTGAAATGCAGTGGGGTAGGTTAGGGTGGAGTGAATTGGGGCAGGGTAGCTAGGAGTGGGGTAGATTGGGTAGATTAGAGTAAGGTGAGTTGGGATGGAGTGGGGTAGATTGGAGTGGAGTGGGGTAGAGTGGGATGGGGTAGAATGGAGTGGGGTAGATTGGAATGGGGTGTGGTGGAGTGGTGTAGATAGGAGTGGAGTACATTGGGGTAGATTGGAGTGGAGTAGATTGGGGTGGGGTAGACTGGGGTGGATTTCAGTGGATTTGGTGTGGTGGGTTAGACTGGAGATGAGGTTGGTAGATTTGAGTGGAGTGTGGTAGATTGGAGTGGCGTATATTGGAGTGAAGCGGAGTGGGTTAGATTTTGGTAGAGTGGAGTAGAGTGTGGTAGATTGGGATAGAATGGAGTGGGTTAGCTTGGAGTAGAGTGGGTGGATTGGGAGGATAGGGGTAGGAGAGATTGAAGTGGACTGGGGTAGATTGGAGTGGGGTATATTGGGATAGAGTGGGGTAGAGTGGAGTGGGGTAGAGTGGAGCAGGGTGCAAGGGTGTGGGATAGATTCTAGTGGAGTGGAGATTGGAGTGGGCTGGGGTAGACTGAGGTGAAGTGGGGTAAAGTGGAGTGGAGTGGGGTAGATAGAAGGGGAGTAGGGTAGATTGGGGTGGAGTGGGTTGGATTGGGCTAGGTTAGAGTGGATTGGTGTAGATTGGAGTGGGATGGATTAGGGAACAGAGGATTGGGGTAGGGTTGATTGTGTTAGATTGAGTGGAGTGAGGTAGATTGGAGAGGAGTGGAGTGCGGTAGATTAGAGTGGAGTGGTGTAGTTTGGAGTGGAGTGAGGTAGATTGGGGTTGAGTGGGTAGATTGTAGTGGATTGGGGTAGATTAGAATGGGATAGATTGGAGTGGATTGGGTAGATAGGATCGTAGTGGAGGGGATTGAGGTAGAGTGGAGTGGAGTATGGTAGATTAGGGGCAGATTGAAGTGGAGTGGGATAGATTGGAGTCAGTGAGTGAGGTAGATTGGGGTGAGGTGGGGTGGTGTGGAGTGGTGTAGAGTGGGGCAGGGTAAATTGGGTTGGGGCATATTGGATTGGGATGGATTCGGGTAGATTGGTTTAGATTGGAGTGGAGTCGACTGAAATGGAGTGGGGCAGATTGGGGTAGATTAGAGTGGGGTATATTGGGTGGAGTGGTGTAGTTTGGAATGGAGCAGATTGGGGTAAATTGTAGTGAAGTGAAGTTGGGTAGATTGGGGTAGATTGGAGTGGAGTGGATTGAGGTAGACTGGAGTGAAGCGGGATTGATTGGAGTGGAGTGGGGTAGATTGGGCTAGACTGGAGTACAGTGGGGAAAGTGGAGTGGAGGGGTGTAGAGTTGAGTGGCGTAGACTAGAGTGACGTGTTGTGTTGTGGAGTGAGTGCCATAGAGTGAAGTGGCGTGGAGAGATGTGTCAAAGTGTGTCTTAGAATGGAGGGACGTAGAGTGGAGTGGTATGTAGTAGAGTAGAGTGGAGTGGAGTGTCTTAGAGTGAAGGGACAAAGAGTGGAGTTGAGTGTTGTAGAGTGGAGTGCTGTAAAGTCAAGTGACGTAGTGTGGGGAATGCATGGTGTGGTAGTGCACTGCCGTTACAGACAGCACATTTTCAAAAGAAATGACTATTAGATTTGCAGAGACATACAGTTTTACAGTGCACAAACAATAATGTGTAAAAAGGTCATCACCTAATGTATTGATGTGTTTTGATCGTATTCAAATATTTGTTTCCAACACGCTTCAGAATTACAAAACAAAATGTGCTTCAGTTGTACTTTCGTAATTCTGATCTATTCTGAAATATCAAAACAGTTTATTTTTGTTGTGCGCTAATAAAAATAACATCCTAAACCCTCTCCTCTCACATGGCTACTCAGCAGGACTGTCACATAAATTCTCTCACTATCACAGTACCACCCATTGGAGTTCATGATAACAAATATGCACCTAATTTCGTGGTATACTATTTTCTAACTAAACTTAGGACACAATATTTATGCATGCCGCTATTTCTGCATATGATATCCTGACATACAACTATTACACATTAGGTGTCATAACCATCTCAATATGCGCACAATTTACAAACCTAATTATTGAAATGGAGCTGAACAGCTTGTAGAGAAATTTGGGTAAATTATATGGATGTTGGCAAACACAAAAAATC
This sequence comes from Calotriton arnoldi, assembly GCA_963921515.1. Classification (NCBI taxonomy): domain Eukaryota; kingdom Metazoa; phylum Chordata; class Amphibia; order Caudata; family Salamandridae; genus Calotriton; species Calotriton arnoldi. The sequence continues at coordinate 322,490 of CAWUFW010010550.1, forward strand.
CATTAGAAGGCTTACATGAATCTGCTCAGGACCTCCCCAATGTTCCTTTAATAACTACAAGAAAGAAAAAAAAATCATGACGTGGCAATGAGTAGTATACGGTAGGAAGTTTTGCAGAGCATGGCAAGTCACACTTGTGGTTATTATAGTGCTGCACATGGTCTAAGCATAGAGCAGTGGGGGTGAGTGAGCGTCCAATCCGTGATGGAAGGGACAATCCGATGTCCTTCATCGCAGTCCCAAAGCATAAGACATTAAAATGGAAGAAAGCCAATAAGTTCAGTTTTCAGGCCCTTTGTGAAATGAATTGCACTCTGTCCTCAGACTTGGATTCTTTCTATCTATGTATCTAAAAGTTTTATTTTTAATATGCATAATTTCTTAAACTAGAGGAATTTGCTGGACTGGTGCCCCTCAAAGGATTGTTTTGCCCCCTCCAGCACCAAAATCCGCCTCCGCCACTGCTCTGTACTCAATTGCTGACTCCTTTACGGTGTAACACTCTCACCCCAGGATCTTTGAGCCACTGCATCTGCTGCACCAATCAGAGCTACGCCTCTGTCTATACGGCCAGCCTAGATATATGTGTGGTGTTGAAATCTACCAACGAGGTCCCATGTAATTCTTGTATGTATGTAAAGGTGTGCAGGTGGTGATACTAGTATTTTGCCCTCATAGCACACCATTTTTGTCCTGGAGACCCAATTGAACCCTGCTCAATGGACTCACATTACATAATATCAATAGGTTACAACAGGAGGCTCTGCAGCTAGATGTCCATGCAGTACACTGTCTGTAGAGCTATGACAGCAATGCCCGCAAGGGTCACCTAAAATAAAAAATAAACATAGTCGGCCAAACTCCAGTAGGACATAGCATTACTCAAACATAGCAGAACATCAGCAGTAATGACAGACAGGAGACAGTGCCAATATCAACAGTGATTCCTTACTGCCTTCTAAACCTTCTAAATTAAGGCACAACTTCCTATTCCTGTGTTTTGTAAACAAGAAGGCAAATGCCTCTTGGTGCAAGTGCGTTGCTTTTGACATCAATCTGGCATTGTGGTTGCCAAATTAATGTCTATATAATAGTTCCAGAATCAAAACCACTCTGAAGGTCTGTACAGAGTACAATAATCCCACCTGCAGTGGAATCCTGTCACCATCCTAAAGTAAATTCCAATTTTTCCTTGAATAATTCTATGCCAGTATACCCATTGCTTAAAACCCCAGCTACTTCTTCTATTATTTCTAATGATTGTGTCAATGCTCCATCAACCTGGGGTCGTCTTATAGAAGTGCCTCGGGGGGGGCGCAACAGGCATTTGCGTCCGCAGTGCGTGCCCCCGCGGCACTTTGGTATTACAGAAGGGGCCGCAGATGCTTGTGCGGCCCCTTCTGCAATACCGATAGTGCTGGCGCACATAAAGCACCAGCAAATTGTCGACGTTTCGAGTTAAGGCCTTAACTCAATCCAAAAAGTTAGGACGAGAACAAAGATGCTGGTAACTCCTGACTAATGCGAGAGTTGTCGAACTCACAGCAATCCATTACTCGAACTGAAGAGAATCAGCACCATTTTATGAGCGCTTGCCCCCATATGGTGCTTGCCACTTTCATCTAGATTTTTGGAGCACCAATGAATCTAGTGTGCTGTTGTATATGGTTCTGGAACATACAACTAAGTTCCTTATTATTCAGGGTCATCAATACACACAAGAACGTATGTCCTGAGGATGATCTTATAGATGTCTTCACACCAAAGACCGAAACGTAACATTCTGACCCATTTTCTATGTCAACAACCTGTCAGGAATCATTCATTGTAATATCAAAGATGGTTTACCCGTGAAACAATTCGTGAAATGGGCTTGGGCAAAAGTATGTCATGTTAAGGGATATTGCTATACTTGCTGCTCAGCCAGTGTGACTGTGGTGGTGGAATGTTGGTGAGTGAGGTGGCTGCGGAATGTTGGTGAGTGAGAGAGTCAGTTGGAGAATGGGCTGAGCAGCAGGAAGGCTGCTCCTGGTGGGGCTCTTCATAACATCTTACTTAAATAAATACTACTTATGCAATCTACCTTGGAACCAGATGTCTCCTTTCTACAACATATTTTGGCGACGATTTCAAAAGGGACCACAGAAGAATCTACACGTATGATCTGAGAGAGAGAAGCTATGATCCTAACCTACTAGAAACTTAACTGAAGAAACTACAGAAGGAACCTTAAAAGCATCTAAGAGTACAGACTGAAACGGATTGTCCTGCAACCCTTAGCCCCACCAGTGACCTCAAGATCGGTCAGCCCCAAACAGGGTGTGCATGAACAATATACACCATTATTGACTTGAATGAAATCGAGATGTGGTGAATTGAGCACTTTACAATGCCTTCTGTCACCTTAAATACAACAACGTACTTCGAGGGCATTTCTGCAAGCTTCTATGTGCATCTCTCTGCCAGCTCAGTGGGATGACACTTGGCTGCTGTCGGAAGAAAAACTGTCAGCACTTCGTTTTGGGACCTGATGGAGCTGATAGGAAAATTATCCTTGTGGTGAGCTGGGAAGGATTACAGTCTTCATGAGGAACTGACCTGGCACTGCGTGGCTTCAACAGCATGAGGAGTCTACATTTTGAATTCTACAGCTGTTTGTTTTTGTTACTTTTATTACGGACTTTTGATTTTGGGACCCTGCTGAGGTGTGTTGTGTGGGGGCCCAACTTTTCATGCACATTGTGACGGTTGCTGTGTGGACTGCACCACGAGGCATGGCGCACGGGGAAGAGTGGGAATACCACGACTGTTGCTTTGCGCGACGTTTGGAGGAGCAACTTGATGAATCATACGAAGATCCAGGCCGTTAATATTAGCGGCATTTGAATGGGCCGCAAAATTTGAATGGGCCGCCGCGAGATGGACTTTGCTTGACTCGCGCACACCTTACCTCATCAACAGTGTCGTGTGAAGGTGCTGCTGAGGGCTCTCAAACGTTTACAGTGCATCCAGGAACGCAAGCTGTTTAAGGACGTTTTGCAGCACTTGCGTGCCTGGAGCCACCCGGGACCGTCCTTCTCTACGTGCCGCCATCTTCGCTAGCTTCTGGTCACCACTGGGATGTTGCACGCATTCAGTTTTTGGGTGTATCTGCAGTTTGGGGCATCCTCAGAGTAAACGTGTCATTTCAATGCGGTGAGGTCCGGCGAGACCTCCACCTTCCACCACTTGTTTTCACCGTCGTTCAGCATGGGACTTTCACGTTATCTTCGGTCTGGTTTGTGGCATCTTTAATTGTTTTTGAACATTGTAATAACTTCGGGCCCGATTCACAGAACTAACTTAAGACAAAATCCTAAACTTACTACCATTTTGGTATTCACAGAAGGCACTTACTCATTTTGGTATTCACAGAAGGCACTTACTCATTTTGGTATTCACAGAAGGCACTTACTCATCAAGGTAAGTGCCTTCTGTGAATACCAAAATGAGTAAGTGCCTTCTGTGAATATCAAAATGAGTAAGTGCCTTCTGTGAATACCAAAATGGTAGTAAGTTTAGGATTTTGTCTTAAGTTAGTTCTGTGAATCGGGCCCTGTATTTTGCGGTACAGCCTGCTCCATCTTTCTGCATGGATAGTGATTTGACTTTGCCACAACTTTTTCGGGCCCAATAAGACTGGTTTATTCTTTTGATGTTTTAGGATGATGTTTGGTTTAATAGCAGTGATGCTCAAAGCTCTAGAGGGGTCTCGGGTGAGACGTCGCTCACCGGTGTATTCCACATGTCCTCCCTCAGTATTGCCATATCTGCTGATTTTCAATGTCTTGTCTTTCTCCTGTTATAGTGTGATTTAACAGTCTTGCTTTAACGATTTTAAGGGGCACGTATCCTGGTGTGTTGATGATACATGCAAAGCTTTCCCTCCCTCTTTTAAGGTGTTGCGTTAATGGAGGTTATTTCTTTTCCTACTCCATCAAGACGTGTATTGTAACCTGTTTATTCTCCTGGAGTTCTTCTTGGTATGACGAGGAAATGTTCATCTAACACTTTCTCTTTCAGCACACTTTGTGATTATGGACAGTGTGTTCGGATTGATTCCTATGGTGTGGTACTTATTTCTTTTTCTTGTTCCTGAGGTTTTAGTGTTTGAGTACCAAACACTTTCTTCACTGGCAAGTCTGTGTTTGCGTTGGGAGAGTGCCATGTTGTACTTTTCAGAGAGGCTATTTCTTTCTTTATGGTTCCATCCTACCTATGGGGTGTGGGTGAAGGGCAGGGTTTAGCCATATTAAGAGTGTGACGTATTGTTCCACCCTACCTACGGGGTAAGGGTGAAGGGCAGGTTTTTTTTTTGCCTTTTACTGGTGTTTGGAGTATGGTATTGTTTTTCTACCCTGCCTATGGGGTATGGGTGAAGGGCAGAGTGCACGCCAGATTTTTGAAGTGTTGTGTTTTTATCACTAGTGATTGCTGCTTCGACCTTATTACATGATTGGGTGTCCAGCTGTGTTGTTTTTTTTTTATTAGTGTGGAGTGTTTTTCTACAGTTACCACCCTTACTACGGGTTGGGGTGAAGGGCAGTTTAGATGCCATTTGGTTGGTGTGGGTTTTTTTTTGCCACACTTATCACCCTTGCTTTGGGTGAAGGGCAGCTTTGATGTCTCATGGTTCGTGTGGGGCGGTCTTCCACACTTTCTTACTGAGTTTTTTTTTGTTGCTGTTGATTGGATGGTTTACTACTGCACCTTTTGGTCGGTACCCTACTTACTTCTTTCATGTTTGCCTGGCCAGCCGGCATGTTTTTGGTATTAGGGTTTGGTTTGTGGTTTTGTGGTGTGTAGTGCGTGTGTTTTTGTGTGGTTAGAAAGGGAGATGGTATGTGAATGTATTCTCCTTATATTTCGTGTCTTTCCTTTGCTTGTTTCACTTCATATTTCTTTTTGCGCGAAATGTTTCCATCTGTATTTTCGTGCATTCGCATTAGTCCTTTGCTACATTGTTTATTTCCATGCAATTGCTCTAATGTCATTCTGTTGCTTGCAATTGTTCTAATGCTACTCTTTTGCATGCTTTAGTTCATTTGTCATTCCTTTACATGCATTAGTTTTAAAGTCATCCTTCTTAGAGTTCCATTGTGTTTTGTGTAAAGAAAGGAGATGTGTTATACCTGCTGCTCAGCCAGTGTGACTGTGGTGGTGGAATGTTGGTGAGTGAGGTGGCTGCGGAATGTTGGTGAGTGAGAGAGTCAGTTGGAGAATGGGCTGAGCAGCAGGAAGGCTGCTCCTGGTGGGGCTCTTCATAACATCTTACTTAAATTAATCCTACTTATACAATCTACCTTGGAACCAGATGTCAGCTTTCTACAACAGATATATATGAATGGATGTCCATCTAAGTCACATTTGCTCTTATGTGATTTGTAATCTGTACCCTTTTTACAATACAGTTTTTTTCATAAATTTAAATTCGATTATGTATACACCCATGTTGAGTTGTTTATCTCTGTTGAACTTTTTCCTCTCTTGCGTTTGATTCGCTGTATAATTTATCAATTGATTTTGACATTGGTTGTAAATAAGCCACCACTTAGGGCTTAAGACAATGTATTTTTTTATATCATAGAAAGCTTAGATCCTGAAAAGAATCCCTTGAGGGCATCTTTACCTGAACGTATTACAGACGCGGGCGCAAAGGCAAAGTAGCTTTCAGGAGGCGCACTCACAGTGAGTCACTAATCCTCTTTAAAAGTGCATGCGGGTTGCCAACTGCACTGCGATAACACGGAGAGGTTTCAAAGCAGCCGCTCCATTATTCACAGGAATGTGCTACCCCCATTGCAGCGCGAGTTCGCAGCTGCACTGGGGGCAGTGCATTCACCATAATTTCATTGTTTGTGCTGGGCGCAACTTTTAAAAGGTGCTCCCCTCGCAAACAATGAAAATGCGGTGTTTGCATAATAAAGGCCAAGGTATGTTTAGGGCACAGGCAGGTACCTACACACACACTCTGTGGCTCCTCAGCAATGATTCCACAGATACAGATGTCACAGATTGGAGTTCAGAGTGTTCCATGCTGTCACCAGCACCTGCACACTTTAGTCCAGACCCAAGTTCTCGACGCCAATGAGAACAGTCATCTCAGGCAAATTGAAGTGACAGTCTTCACTATAGTCTAAAAGCAAGAACACCTTCAAAGTGGACACCCTCTGCTGTGGCTGATGCTAATTGACAGGCAGCGTATTTTACCAAACCAACTTTCCCAATGACGTACTCTATATTACACTTGCAGCAAACCTACATATACATATCATTACATAAAAGAAAATATACGTTATTGGAGTGATTAGGGAGATGTGGTAATATATGTACTTCCACATTCATCATCATCAAAGTAGATTATTTTGGATTATAAAGCCTTAAAAACAGTATGCATCATAACCAAAACAGTCAAGTAAAATCATGATATTTGAGCTAAAATCAGTGATAGTGAAATAGCTCATTGCAATATATAGTATTACTTTCAAACTAAAAACATAAGTCATTATAGCATTAACAGCGTTAAAAATATCATTAAGTGCGAATGCAAAGGTAAAGAAGCAGACTATTAATAAACACACACAATCAAATGAAACTGCACCTACATTGTCTTAAAGTACCATAATTACAATAAGTGGTAAGCAAGCATTACATTACAAAAGTTCTTAGATAAACAATGTAATCACGGTGGGTCATTGGTCAACCTCGGCATAGAAGCTTTCTTGCGAATAATCTATGTGGAGAATAAGAATTTAGCAACACTGATATAGATAATTTCCTTCATATCAGATCTCATTATTCTCAGCGTATGTTCTATTCTCCTAATACCTAATGAAAGACACATTGGTTTAATCTACTTCTTGTGAGGGATAAAATAGGCTTTACAAAAGAGAAAAGAAATGGTGTAAGGTTTGTTCCACCAGATCACAAGTAGGGCATAAAGTGCTTGTGCAATAATTGGGTCCCCAACAGATGAGGAAACTATTGATGGGTAACGATCATATCTAAATCGAATAAACAGCTGCTTGGCTAGGGGACAAGTAATCTTGTCTAGAAAAGGCTCAAAAGATGGAAGCATCTTCAAAATCTAAGGGAGATTTACTAAGATTTTACGCTGTATTTGCGTCACAAAAGTGACAAAAATCGGCGCAAAATCTTTTTTATCCAATTTACTTTCCAGCGCTAAACTTGTTTAGCGCTGAAAACAACGTGAAAGTAACGCAAAGGAGTACATAGCGCTGCTTTGTATTACTTAGCGCCAAGGGGGCATACCATGGGTGGTGCATGGGCGTTCCATGCAACCAACCAAGGTTTCTGATGCAAAACCATATTTACTAAATAAAATAGACAGGGTTTAGCCTTTTGAAGTAGGCGCAAGGAAGGAGAAATGCTTTCATTTCTCCTTCCGTTTCCGACTTTGTACATGTGCTGCACTTCAAAGCACACATACAAAGAAGGAAAAGGGTTAAAGTTAGTCTAAGCATGGTATTTTGTACTGGAAGACTACCCTTTGTTAGAGCCGGGATTCCCTAGTTGGCTGAGGTAGGTACCTGAGGCCAAATAGGGAACCTTGCTTCTAAGTCAGGGAAAGGAAGGACACCTTCTCAGATAGTCCCTGCTCACCCCCTGGGTAGCTCGGCACGAGCAGCCAGGCTTATCTTCAGGGCAAATGTGTAAAGTATTTGCAACCACGCTCTCAGTGACCCAATGATGACACCACAAATGGACTCCACACGAGTTTCATAAAAACCAAGTATATGTTTATATAAAAAGATATACAATGAGACCACACAATACAAATCCAACATATGCGTACTTGAAATAATTCACCTTGCTGGTTATTAGGCCAGCAAGCCCCCGTAGGTTCTGACGGTATTAATGAGCAATTCTAGATGATCTAATGCAGTCCTAATGCAATGCTATGCAGTTCGCAATGCAAGAATCAGGCACTTTACAGTGTAAAAGTAATACAGTTCGTTATGCAACAATCAAGCAGTTCGTTATGCAAAAATAATGCAATGCGTAATGCAACAATCAGGCAGTTCGTAATGCAAAAATAATGCAATGCGTAATGCAACAATCAGGTAGTTCGTGATGCAAACTAATGCAATGCGAAATGCAACAATCAGGTAGTTCGTTATGCAAACACAATGCAATGCGCCAGGCAACAATCAGGCAGTTCGTAATGCAGAAACAATGCAATGCGCAAGGCACTCTCGCACCGATCACAGTGCTTTAGACGGTCTCTCCGCCTCTCGTACTGACTCGCGGTCAGCTTCAACCAACATATGCCCCCCAACACGAGTATGGTGTAAACCAAAGTACAGCTCCACACTCCGGCCCCGGTTCTGCCACTCCTTTGGCAAGTACGGGCCGCGATACGAGCTTGAGCAGAGGCTCGCGCCGCAAGAATGGGAGAGGCCGAGAGCGTCTCTCTCCGAGCCCGCACCCTGCCCCAGGCGGCGACACACGTTACCTGGGGGTGCGACCTCGCTCTCCTCTCCTCCTCTGGCGACTTGGGCCTCCGATGCGACTTGGTTGATTCCGGGCAGTGGAACTCGGGCCCTCTCCCGACGGGGTTGGTTCGAGGTCCTTCTTCTGGCAACGGCGGGCTCGGGCCGGCGGCAAAGCTCCTCTGGGGATGCCGGTCCGGGCCGATGGTGATAACGAAGATCTCAGGCTGCAACAGGGCACAAGCACACAGCGTCGCTGAGACTCACTTGAGCTCCGGGTGTGCACGGTCACAGGGCACTCCTCACGAAGGTCTCAGGCTGCACGAAGCACACGCACACAGCGCTGCTGGGACTCACTTGAGTTCCGGGTGCACACGATCACAGGGCAATCCTCACGAAGGTCTCAGGCTGCAAAAAGCACGCACCCAGCGTCGCTGAGACACACTTGAACTTCGGGTGTGCTCGATCACAGGGCAATCCTCACGGAGGTCTCAGGCTGCACAAAGCACACGCACACAGCGTCGTTGAGACTCACTTGGACTCCAGGTGCACACGATCAAAGGACAATCCTCACGAAGGGCTCAGGCTGCACGAAGCACACGCACACAGTGTCGCTGAGACTCGCTTGGAATCCAGCTGCCCACGATCACAGGGCAATTCTTACGAGGGTCTCAGGCTGCAAAAAGCACACGCACACAGCGTCGCTGAGACACACCTGGAAACTTTTGTGTTCCTGAGTTTCCACAACAGGGAGCCAGCTCTCCTCAGGCCCTTGGGGATAAGTTACTTCAGGACACAGCACACAGCAAAGTCCTTTCAAGCAGGGGGACACAGCACACAGCAAAGTCCCTTTAGCCTCTCCTTGGTTAAATCAGCAAACTGCAGGCCAGCCCCAGAACACACAGCAAGGGTCAGTCCTTTCCTTCAGTCTCTTCAGCTGTTTCTTCTTTGGCAGAGGTTCCTCTTGACCACGAAGTAGTTTCAATCCTTTACAGTCTTGAACAGTTCCATTCCAAAGTGCAGGGGTTTCACCTCTCATAGTTATACCCCTAAATGTCTTTGAAGTCTTTGTGTTCAGGGGGGCACTCACACCTGTCCAAACCAGTTCTGGGTGCCTCCCTGCCAGTGGCACCTTGTGCCTTTGATAGTGGGGATCCTTAATCACTCAGCAGGAGATGAAGCCATTGTTTTATGGCAGCAACCCAGGCCTCTTCACCTCCAGGGGCTACTCCTCCCCTCTACAATCCAGATGCAGGTCAGCCTGTTGATGTCTCACCTCCTCCCTTGGGTCAAGACATTCCCAAGAGCCTATCACATTCAAATCCAGACAGTCAATCCACAACCAGGCAGAGACACACAGAAATGTTAGAGCACAAAAACCCAGCCACTTCTAAAAGAGTGGTTTCTAAACACGCAATTCAAAAACCACCTTCACAAAAGATGTGTTATTAAATTGTGAGTTCAGGCACACTAAACTTCACCTCTCCATCTTAAGCCTTTGGGAAGATAGGCAGGAAACATATTACACAGCCTTCCCCATTCTGTCCTAAGGACAAGATGGCCTTTCAACAGTGAAAAACAAAATGGAGAGTATTTCACTGTTAGGACATGGTACACACCTCAGTACATGTCCTACCTTTCACATACACTGCACGCTGCCCAGGGGGATACCTTGGGCCTACCATAGGGGTGTCTGATGTGCATAGAAAGGGAAGGGTAAGGCCTGGCAAGTGGGTGCACTTGTCAGGACAACAAGGCAGCTTAACAAACTGCGCGCAGGCACTGCAGTGGCAGGCCTGAGTTCTCTCTTTAGGGTTACTTGTGTTGGTGGCACAATTAGTGCTGCAGGCCCACTAGTAGCATTTGCATTACTAGCCCTGGCACACATAGTGCACTTTACTAGGGACTTTACTAGTAAGGCAACCATACCAATCATGGACAACCAATTACCATTTCACTTTATACAGGGAGCGCTTGCACTTTGACACTGATCAACAGTGGCAAAGTGCCCAAAGCATCTAAGTTGGCAACACCATGTCAGAAAAAAGGTCTAGGGGAAAGCAAAAAGTTTAGGGAACTTCAGCCAAAAGGGCCAAGTCCAACACAACCCCCTCCCAGCCGAAAGCCAGGGTAGACCAATCAACTACCTTGATGGACTTCCCTGCTTGGGGCGATAGAACACGGACGCAGGCCCGCTACTGCAGGGACACCTTACTGTTCTATGCCTACCTGACCCCAGGGGGTTCTCTTGGTCACTACTCCTTGGGCCAACTATGCTGCTCCATGGGTACTTTCTGGCAGTCGGGGCCTCTCCAGGGGTGCTGGTCCCTTGCCAACCCCCACCTAGAGCGGTACCCCTGGAAGACCCATCAGTCAGGATACTGTCCCCAGTTATCCTGCCCTCCAGGTTAGAAGTGGGTTTACCCCGGTCACTTCTAGGGGACCTAGCCCTACTGGCTGGGCACTGTCCCACGGGTTTTCCCACGGAGGGACACCTCCCTCTCTTAACCTTCCACTTAGATTTCTGTGCCTGCCATTTAGGAATGACACCCACAAACTTCAGGACCGCGGGAGCTCTGGATACAGACGCCCCATGCCCTCCTGACGCTAGGTGTTCTTCCTCACACAGCTGGCAAGTAGGTACTAGGCCTCCACCCTGGTGCTCCTCTAAGGACCCCTCCAGTCTCTTAGGGTGGGGTGGTGAACCCCTGGGGACGCTGCTCACACTCCCTCCCTCTCCTTTGAGACAGGGCGCTAGCCCGTATGCCCCCCCGCCCCCACTACTCTGGGACCTAACTACTCTACTTCATATCTCTTCCCTCTCTAATGCCTTTTCAGACCCTTGGACCCATGACCAGGGGTCGGGCTCTTGTGCCAGCTCCCGGGAATCAAAGAGCTCGCACCCTAACACGGGTTGGCGCAATACTGGAAAACAATTACTGAGCCTAGGCTCCCTGGTTGCCAAATTGAGCAACCCCTTCAAATCATTTGCCATGCTAACCATCACCCAATCATCCAGTGCACGCTTGTACTCATCCACACTTGGCACTGGCTGTGTGCTGCCACCATTCAAACTGGACTCCACCTGTTTAACCTTAATGTCCAGCTCCCTCATGCTTAACTCATGAGCTAAGAGAATCTTTTTCTCTTCCAAGGCGAGAGCGTTCCTGCTCTACTCTGCTCGCTTTTCACTTTCAATGAGCAGCTTCTTCTCTTCTGCTTGAGTTTTAAGTTTTAAAACCTCCAACTCATGCTCTCTGACCCTTTGGTTTTCCTCCAGCTCCTCTGGGGAAAACTCCTCCCTGAATGGTTACTACCAGCCCCTGAGGCTGGTCCTTCCACTGGCAAATCCTGTGGACCAAATCCATTCCTGGGTCATCCTCATCCACCTCAACATCACCTGTCTCCTGAGCCCCTTTGGCTTCCCACCAGGCCCTCAAGGCCATTTGCAGCTCCTCCTTCTTGGCGCTACTTTTCATGGGACATCCCAAAGTTGTGCAGAATTGCCTCAATTGATCAACTTTGTAGGTAAGTAATGCCTCAATGTCGAACTCTAATTCTGCAGCCTCACTGGCTACTTGACTCCTCTGAGACATGAAGTGTGGCTTAAAGGTCGCTCAAAAATAGAACCAAAAAATCAAAACACACAATATGTGGTTACGTCGTGGTCTGCGCTAAACTAGTGATGTACACCAATCACTGTGAGTGAATTTGCAAATACACGTTCAAATTCCAAACCGCTGACCATCAACGGTAGGTCCCAACCGCTGCCGCCAATGTTAGAACCGGGATTCCCTAGATGGCTGAGGTAGGTACCTGAGGCCAAATAGGGACTCTTGCTTCTAAGTCAGGGAAAGGAAGGACACCTTCTCAGATAGCCCCTGCTTACCCCCTCGGTAGCTTGGCACGAGCAGCCAGGCTTATCTTCAGGGCAAATGTGTAAAGTATTTGCAACCACGCTCTCAGTGACCCAATGATGACACCACAAATGGACTCCACACGAGTTTCATAAAAACCAGGTATATGTTTATATAAAAAGATATACGATGAGACCACACGATAAAAATCCAACATATGCGTACTTGTAATAATTCACCTTGCTGGTTATTAGGCCAGCAAGCCCTTGTAGGTTCTGACGGTATTAATGAGCAATTCTAGATGATCCAATGCAGTCCTAAGGCAATGCTATGCAGTTCGTAATGCAAGAATCAGGCACTGTACTGTGTAAAAGTAATGCAGTTTGTTATGCAACAATCAAGCAGTTCGTAATTCCAAAAAATGAAATGCGTAATGCAACAATCAGGTAGTTCGTTATGCAAAAATAATGCAATGCGTAAAGCAACAATCAGGCAGTTCGTAATGCAAAAATAATGCAATGAGTAATGCAACAATCAGGCAGTTCGTAATGCAAAAATAATGCAATGCGAAATACAACAATCAGGTAGTTCGTGATGCAAACTAATGCAATGCGTAATGCAACAATCAGGTAGTTCGTTATGCAAACACAATGCAATGCGCAAGTCAGCAATCAGGCAGTTCGTAATGCAGAAACAATGCAATGCGCAAGGTACTCCGGCACCGATCACGGTGCTTTAGACGGTCTCTCTGCTACTCGTACTGATTCGCGGTCAGCTTCCGCCAACATATGCCCCCAACACGGGTATGGTGTAAACCAAAGTACAGCTCCACACTCCGGCCTCAGTACTGCCACTCCTTTGGCAAGTACGGGCCGCGATACGAGCTTGAGCAGAGGCTCGCGCCGCAAGAATGGGAGAGGCCGAGAGCATCTCTCTCCGAGCCCGCACCCCGCCCCAGGCGGTGACACACGTTACCTGGGGGGTGCGACCTCGCTCTCCTCTCCTCCTCTGGCGACTTGGGTCTCTGATGCGACTTGGTTGATTCCGGGCAGTGGAACTCGGGCCCTCCCCCGACGGGGTTGGTTCGAGGTCCTGCTTCTTGCAACGGCGGGCTCGGGCCGGCGGCACAGCTCCTCTGGGGATGCCAGTCCGGGCCGATGGCGATAACGAAGATCTCAGACTGCAACAGGGCACACGCACACAGCGTCGCTGAGACTCACTTGAGCTCCGGGTGTGCACGGTCACAGGGCACTCCTCACGAAGGTCTCAGGCTGCACAAAGCACACGCACACAGCGTCGCTGAGACTCACTTGGACTCCGGGTGTACACGATCACAGGGCAACGCTCACGAAGGTCTCAGGCTGCACGAAGCACAAGCACACAGCGTCGCTGAGACTCACTTGGACTCCTGGTGCCCATGATCACAGGGCAATTCTTACGAGGGTCTCAGGCTGCAAAAAGCACACGCACACAGCGTCGCTGAGGCACACTTGAACTTCGGGTGTGCACGATCACAGGGCAATCCTCACGAAGGTCTCAGGCTGCACATAGCACACGCACACAGCGTCGCTGAGACTCACTTGGATTCCAGGTGCACACGATCACAGGACAATCCTCATGAAGGGCTCAGGCTGCACGAAGCACACGCACACAGCGTCGCTGAGACTCGCTTGGACTCCAGGTGCCCACGATCACAAGGCAATTCGTACGAGGGTCTCAGGCTGCAAAAAGCACACGCACACAGCGTCGCTGAGACACACCTGGAAACTTTTGTGTTCCTGAGTTTCCACGACAGGGAGACAGCTCTCCTCGGGCCCTTGGGGAGAAGTTACTTCAGGACACAGCACACAGCACACAGCACACAGCAAAGTCCTTTCAAGCAGGGGGACACAGCACACAGCAAAGTCCCTTTAGCCTCTCCTTGGTTAAATCAGCAAACTGCAGGCCAGCCCCAGAACACACAGCAAGGGTCAGTCCTTTCCTTCAGTCTCTTCAGCTGTTTCTTCCTTGGCAGAGGTTCCTCTTGACCACGAAGTAGTTTCAATCCTTTACAGTCTTGAACAGTTCCATTCCAAAGTCCAGGGGTTTCAGCTCTCATAGTTATACCCCTAAATGTCTTTGAAGTCTTTGTGTTCAGGGGGGCACTGACCCCTGTCCAAACCGGATCTGGTTGTCTCCCTGCCAGTGACACCTTCTAGCTTTGATAGTGGGGGTCTGGATCCTTAATCACTCAGGAGGAGATGGAGCCATTGTTTTATGGCAGCAACCCAGGCCTTTTCACCTCCAGGGGCTACTCCTCCCCCCTACACTCCAGATGCAGGTCAGCCTGTTGCTGTCTCACCTCCTCCCCTGGGTTAAGACATTCCCCAGAGCCTATCACATTCAAATCCAGACAGTCAATCCACAACCAGGCAGAGACACACAGAAATGTTAGAGCACAAAAACCCAGCCACTTCTAAAAGAGTGGTTTCTAAACACACAATTCAAAAACCACCTTCACAAAAAGATGTGTTATTAAATTGTGAGTTCAGGCACACTAAACTTCACCTCTCCATCTTAAGCCTTTGGGAAGATAGGCTGGAAACATATTACACAGCCTTCCCCATTCTGTCCTATGGGCAAGATGGCCTTTCAACAGTGAAAACGAAATGGAGAGTATTTCACTGTTAGGACATGGTACACACCTCAGTACATGTCCTACCTTTCACATACACTGCACCCTGCCCAGGGGGGTACCTTGGGCCTATCATAGGGGTGTCTGATGTGCATAGAAAGGGAAGGGTAAGGCCTGGCAAGTGGGTGCACTTGTCAGGACAATAAGGCAGCTTAACAAACTGCGCGCAGGCACTGCAGTGGCAGGCCTGAGTTCTCTCTTTAGGGCTACTTGTGTGGGTGGCACAATTAGTGCTGCAGGCCCACTAGTAGCATTTGCATTACTAGCCCTGGCACACATAGTGCACTTTACTAGGGTCTTTACTAGTAAGGCAACCATACCAATCATGGACAACCAATTACCATTACACTTTATACAGGGAGCACTTGCACTTTGACACTGATCAGCAGTGGCAAAGTGCCCAAAGCATCTACGTCGGCAACACCATGTCAGAATAAAGGTCTAGGGGGAAAGCAAAAAGTTTAGGGAACTTCAGCCAAAAAGGGCCAAGTCCAACACAACCCCTCCCAGACGAAAGCCAGGGTAGACCAATCAACTACCTTGATGGACTTCTCTGCTTGGGGCGATAGAACACGGACGCAGGCCCGCTACTGCAGGGACACCTTCCTGTTATATGCCTTCTTGACCCCAGGGGGTTCTCTTGGTCACTACTCCCTGGGCCAACTATGCTGCTCCATGGGTACTTCCTGGCAGTCGGGGCCTCTCCAGGGGTGCTGGTCCCTTGCCAACCCCTACCTACAGCGGTACCCCTGGAAGACCCTTCGGTCAGGATACTGTCCCCAGTTATCCTGCCCTCCAGGTTAGAAGTGGGTTTACCCCGGTCACTTCTAGGGGACCTAGCCCTACTGGCTGGGCACTGTCCCACGGGTTTTCCCACGGAGGGACACCTCCCTCTCTTAACCTTCCACTTAGATTTCTGTGCCTGCCATTTAGGAATGGCACCCACAAACTTCAGGACCGCGGGAGCTCTGGGTACAGACGCCCCACGCCCTCCTGACGCTAGGTGTTCTTCCTCACACAGCTGGCAAGTAGGTACTAGGCCTCCAACCTGGTGCTCCTCTAAGGAACCCTCCAGTCTCTGGGGTGGGGTGGTGAATCCCTGGGGACGCTGCTCACACTCCCTCCCTCTCCTTTGAGACAGGGCGCTAGCCCGTATGCCCCCCACTACTCTGGGACCTAACTACTCTACTTCGCTTCTCTTCCCTCTCTAATGCCTTTTCAGACCCTTGGACCCATGACCAGGGGTCGGGCTCTTGTGCCAGCTCCCGGGAATCAAAGAGCTTGCACCCTAACACGGGTTGGCGCAATCCTGGAAAACAATTACTGAGCCTAGGCTCCCTGGGGGCCAAATTAAGCAACCCCTTCAAATCATTTGCCATGCTAACCATCACCCAATCATCCAGTGTACGCTTGTACTCATCCACACTTGGCACTGGCTGTGCGCTGCCACCATTCAAATTGGACTCCACCTGTTTAACCTTAATGTCCAGCTCCCTCATGCTTAACTCATGAGATAAGAGAATCTTTTTCTCTTCCAGGGCAAGAGCGTTCCTGCTCTCCTCTGCTCGCTTTTCATTTTCAATGAGCAGCTTCTTCTCTTCTGCTTGAGTTTTAAGCTTTAAAACCTCCAACTCATGCTCTCTGACCCTTTGGTTTTCCTCCAGCTCCTCTAGGGAAAACCTCCTCCTTGAATGGTTACTACCAGCCCCTGAGGCTGGTCCTTCCACTGGCAAATCCTGTAGATCAAATCCATTCCCTGGGTCATCCTCATCCACCTCAACATCACCTGTCTCCTGAGCCCCTTTGGCTTCCCACCAGGCCCTCAAGGTCATTTGCAGCTCCTCCTTCTTGGCGCTACTTTTCATGGGACATCCCAAAGCTCTGCAGAATTGCCTCAATTGATCAACTTTGTAGGTAAGCAATGCCTCAATGTCGAACTCTAATTCTGCAGCCTCACTGGCTACTTGACTCCTCTGAGAAATGATGTGTGGCTTAAAGGTCGCTCAAAAATAGAACCAAAAAATCAAAACACACAATATGTGGTTACGTCGTGGTCTGCGCTAAACTAGTGATGTACACCAATCACTCTGAGTGAATTTGCAAATACACGTTCAAATTCCAAACCGCTGACCATCAACGGTAGGTCCCAACCGCTGCCACCAATGTTAGAGCCGGGATTCCCTAGTTGGCTGAGGTAGGTACCTGAGGCCAAATAGGGACCCTTGCTTCTAAGTCAGGGAAAGGAAGGACACCTTCTCAGATAGCCCCTGCTCACCCCCTCAGTAGCTTGGCACGAGCAGCCAGGCTTATCTTCAGGGAAAATGTGTAAAGTATTTGCAACCACGCTCTCAGTGACCCAATGATGACACCA
Source organism: Calotriton arnoldi (assembly GCA_963921515.1). NCBI lineage: Eukaryota > Metazoa > Chordata > Amphibia > Caudata > Salamandridae > Calotriton > Calotriton arnoldi. The sequence goes on from CAWUFW010010550.1 coordinate 339,884, forward strand.
CAAATGGACTCCACACGAGTTTCATAAAAACCAGGTATATGTTTATATAAAAAGATATACGATGAGACCACACGATAAAAATCCAACATATGCGTACTTGTAATAATTCACCTTGCTGGTTATTAGGCCAGCAAGCCCTTGTAGGTTCTGACGGTATTAATGAGCAATTCTAGATGATCCAATGCAGTCTTAAGGCAATGCTATGCAGTTCAGTAATGCAAGAATCAGGCACTGTACTGTGTAAAAGTAATGCAGTTTGTTATGCAACAATCAAGCAGTTCGTAATGCCAAAATAATGCAATGCGTAATGCAACAATCAGGTAGTTTGTTATGCAAAAATAATGCAATGTGTAAAGCAACAATCAGGCAGTTCGTAATGCAAAAATAATGCAATGCGTAATGCAACAATCAGGCAGTTCGTAATGCAAAAATAATGCAATGTGTAATGCAACAATCAGGTAGTTCGTGATGCAAACTAATGCAATGCGTAATGCAACAATCAGGTAGTTCGTTATGCAAACACAATGCAATGCGCAAGGCAATAATCAGGTAGTTCGTAATGCAGAAACAATGCAATGCGCAAGGCACTCCGGCACCGATCACGGCGCTTTAGACGGTTTCTCTGCCACTCGTACTGACTCGCGGTCAGCTTCCGCCAACATATGCCCCCAACACGGGTATGATGTAAACCAAAGTACAGCTCCACACTCCGGCCCCAGTACTGCCACTCCTTTGGCAAGTACGGGCCGCGATACGAGCTTGAGCAGAGGCTCCCGCCGCAAGAATGGGAGAGGCCGAGAGCGTCTCTCTCCGAGCCCGCAACCCGCCCCAGGTGGCGACACACGTTACCTGGGGGGTGCGACCTCGCTCTCCTCTCCTCCTGTGGCGACTTGGGCCTCTGATGCGACTTGGTTGATTCCGGGCAGTGGAACTCGGGCCCTCCCCCGACGGGGGTGGTTCGAGGTCCTGCTTCTGGCAACGGCGGGCTCAGGCCAGCGGCACAGCTCCTCTGGGGATGCCGGTCCGGGCCGATGGCGATAACGAAGATATCAGGCTGCAACAGGGCACACGCACACAGCGTCGCTGAGACTCACTTGAGCTCCGGGTGCACACGATCACAGGGCAATCCTCACGAAGGTCTCAGGCTGCACAAAGCACATGCACACAGCGTCGCTGAGACTCACTTGGACTTCGGGTGTGCACGGTCACAGGGCACTCCTCACGAACGTCTCAGGCTGCACGAAGCACACGCACACAGCGTTGCTGGGACTCACTTGAGTTCCGGGTGCACACGATCACAGGGCAATCCTCACGAAGGTCTCAGGCTGCACAAAGCACATGCACACAGCGTCGCTGAGACTCACTTGGACTCCGGGTGTACACGATCACAGGTAAACACTCACGAAGGTCTCAGGCTGCACGAAGCACAAAGCGTCGCTGAGACTCAATTGGACTCCTGGTGCCCATGATCACAGGGCAATTCTTACGAGGGTCTCAGGCTGCAAAAAGCACACGCACACAGCGTCACTGAGACACACTTGAACTTCGGGTGTGCACGATCACAGGGCAATCCTCACAAACGTCTCAGGCTGCACAAAGCACACGCACACAGCGTCACTGAGACTCACTTGGACTTCAGGTGCACACGTTCACAGGACAATCCTCGCGAAGGGCTCAGGCTGCACGAAGCACACGCACACAGCGTCACTGAGACTCGCTTGGACTCCAGGTGCCCACGATCACAAGGCAATTCTTACGAGGGTCTCAGGCTGCAAAAAGCACACGCACACAGCGTCGCTGAGACACACCTGGAAACTTTTGTGTTCCTGAGTTTCCACGACAGGGAGACAGCTCTCCTCGGGCCCTTGGGGATAAGTTACTTCAGGACACAGCACACAGCACACAGCAAAGTCCTTTCAAGCAGGGGGACACAGCACACAGCAAAGTCCCTTTAGCCTCTCCTTGGTTAAATCAGCAAACTGCAGGCCAGCCCCAGAACACACAGCCAGGGTCAGTCCTTTCCTTCAGTCTCTTCAGCTGTTTCTTCCTTGGCAGAGGTTCCTCTTGACCACGAAGTAGTTTCAATCCTTTACAGTCTTGAACAGTTCCATTCCAAAGACCAGGGGTTTCAGCTCTCATAGTTATACCCCTAAATGTCTTTGAAGTCTTTGTGTTCAGGGGGGCACTGACCCCTGTCCAAACCAGTTCTGGTTGTCTCCCTGCCAGTGACACCTTCTAGCTTTGATAGTGGGGGTCTGGATCCTTAATCACTCAGCAGGAGATGGAGCCATTATTTTATGGAAGCAACCCAGGCCTCTTCACCTCCAGGGGCTACTCCTCCCCCCTACACTCCAGATGCAGGTCAGCCTGTTGCCGTCTCACCTCCTCCCCTGGGTCAAGACATTCCCCAGAGCCCATCACATTCAAATCCAGACAGTCAATCCACAACCAGGCAGAGACATACAGAAATGTTAGAGCACAAAAACCCAGCCACTTCTAAAAGAGTGGTTTCTAAACACGCAATTTAAAAACCACCTTCATAAAAAGATGTGTTATTAAATTGTGAGTTCAGGCACACTAAACTTCACCTCTCCATCTTCAGCCTTTGGGAAAATAGGCTGGAAACATATTACACAGCCTTCCCCATTCTGTCCTATGGGCAAGATGGCCTTTCAACAGTGAAAAATGAAATGGAGAGTATTTCACTGTTAGGACATGGTACACACCTCAGTACATGTCCTACCTTTGACATACACTGCACCCTGCCCAGGGGGGTACCTTGGGCCTACCATAGGGGTGTCTGATGTGCATAGAAATGGAAGGGTAAGGCCTGGCAAGTGGGTGCACTTGTCAGGACAACAAGGCAGCTTAACAAACTGCGCGCAGGCACTGCAGTGGCAGGCCTGAGTTCTCTCTTTAGGGCTACTTGTGTGGGTGGCACAATTAGTGCTGCAGGCCCACTAGTAGCATTTGCATTACTAGCCCTGGCACACAAAGTGCACTTTACTAGGGACTTTACTAGTAAGGCAACCATACCCATCATGGACAACCAATTACCATTACACTTTATACAGGGAGCGCTTGCACTTTGACACTGATCAGCAGTGGCAAAGTGCCCAAAGCATCTAGGTTGGCAGCACCATGTCAGAAAAAAGGTCTAGGGGGAAAGCAAAAAGTTTAGGAAACTTCAGCCAAAAAGGGCCAAGTCCAACACCCTTCAAGCACAAAGCCTATGCTAGACTCACGGAGACACCCTTGCAATATGGCACAAAGGTGTCTCCGGGGCGCGCGGCAGCTGTTTTCAGCGTCGGCGCTAAGGAGAGGGGAAGAGAGTGCCATATTTCTGTAAATATTGCACTCTCCTTCTAACGCAGCGCAGCATTTGCGGGTGCTGCACTGCGTGATTAAATGGTAAATCTGCCTCTGTCTGTCCGGCTGCCCGGACTACATTTCCTCAGTTCCTTTTCTCACAAATAACATTAATCTGTCTTTTACCACAGATCTAGGAATAGAGGCAGGAGAGTTCAAAGGGCAGCTAAATCAATCTTGAAAATCATATCCTTAACAAACCTTAGCCAAGGAATTTTCTGACAGACATTTGGACACATTAATTCAGCAAGAAGGAGCCCATGTGCTGTCAGTTCATCATTGGACCACAATCTGTGCCAATACAGTTCAGGTCCACATTTGCTTACTAAAGCTATTGGAAAAATAGCCACATCTAAGAACTACAGCAGTCGCGGGTTGCTTTGTGGAAGGTTCAGCAAAGCCCTCATGAATTTATTTTGTACTGCAGTAAGGTTCTTAGCCGTTTCATGGCCCCAAAGCTCTGCTCCATAGAGGGCCGATCCCGTGGCCTTAGCAATATATATCTCAACTGCTGGGGAGAGTGACCTAGTCTTGGCCTTCTTTGTCACTTCCACATTCTGTAATCTAACCAAACGTTATTGCAGTAAACCCCAAGTAAGCACTATTTGCACGGTCCAAGCTTGGTTACGTAAGGGACAACACCATCTCTACCATGTGGGGAAATTGTTCTCATATGGTAAATATCCTCAACAAGTAAAATTCCACCATCACCACTTTTGCCACCTGCACCTTGAGGGATTCATCCTAAGACATCCAGAATAAGTCACGCTTATGCTGATGCTTACAGAATTTCTTCCAATACTGAAGATGTGCAATGCAATATGTACTGAAGTTGTCATAATAAAACAGATTTAAACCATAAGACATCCAGAAAACGATATTTTGAGAATGGAGAAAGATGTTGAACAGCTGCCAAGTGAGACTCCTGAATCCAATGCATCTGCTATCATAAATTCCGACTATGAAAGATTTAGCTTCTCTCACATCCACATTTACACAGCCTTTTGACCTTCAGTAATATGTTTAAATAGTGGTTTGTTTGAAGGACATAGCTTAAGAATTAAATGTGAATCATGAGCATAGCTGAATTCCCATATCCCAAAAGAGTGCATCAACATAATTAAAGTTGAAAGGTACTTCTTATTAAAGATGGAAGACTTCTTCGATCCATGTGTAGCCGTGCATTTCACACTCTGTAAAGCAGATCAATAAGAGGGCAAACTCAATGCTTGTGTTGTAACTCCTAGGAAGGATTTGATCCATATGATCCATTCAAATGTCAATTTCTTAAGCTCCATATTAGAGGGTCTCAAGATCAGAATGCTGTGATTACAGGTGATAAATTCAGCTGACAAATCCAAAACAATAAGGGTGCTTTTATCTCCACTGTCAGTTTCCACCTGCAAATGATTACTTTTTTAGATAACCATAGTCCTTTAACTATGAATATGGTTGTATATGATCTGTGAGAAAAATATTCACTGGAATACAATTTTGAGAACTGAATTCACCTAACCTTTTTTCTGTGAAAAATACTCACTGAAATACAACTTTGAGAATTAGCTTCACCTAAACTTTCCTGGGAAAAATATTCACTGAAATTAGAACTTTGAGAATTGATTTCACTTAACCTTTTTTCAAGTTGGGCACCATCACAGAGGTAGATGCATTGGGGAGAAGACATGGAAACCTCTGTACTGTAATATCAAAGAAGGATTTAATCTAATTACGGTGGCCCTGAAGAAGCCCAAATGTTGGGCGAAACGCGTTGGCTGTGCTTAGCTGTCTTTTACATTTTGAGAAGAAATTGAATAAAAGAATCACAACAAACAAAGAAAAGACCTCTCGAATCATCTTTATGTCGCAAATACAGCATTGGGCTGTGTTATGTTTTTTGTTTTTGTCTTTTGAAAGTTGCCTCTCTATTCAGTCCTAGAGATTTACACCAAATTGCAACGTTGAATAGCCATGGGATCCGTTTGGTGCCACTTATATTTAAGACTTCTCTTAGTGATTCGCAGTATTCACTAAGCACTGGAATGGTCCACAAACGCATCAAGTACATCAATGGTTTTAGTGGGGCCACATCCCCAATTCTCCTCATCCCAAGATCAAAATACAATGGGATCAGCTGAGTACTAGTTGGAACAGATACAAGGGATCTAACATATAAGTTCTCACACACCGCTAACTTATGTGTATCAACATGGCCCCATATCTCTGCTCCATATAGTGCCGCATTTTGAGCTTTCATCTGATAGACCTCCAGGGAAGGATTATTGACCGGGTCAGGCTCTGTTTATGGAAACGAATTATAGGTTTAGATTTACAGCATAGGGTCAGATAGCTTTTATCTAATTGTGGATCCAGCCTAATGTGTCAGTCAACCTAACCCCAAGATAGTTGAAAGTGTTTATCCGGGGGGCGTGGCCAACGACCAGCCACGATGGCCGCATTGTAAGGGAGCTCCGTCAGGCACCCACCTAAAACCCCCAACGCCTCTGTAAACTATCCGCCGCAGCACATCAAAAAGGCGACCGGACGGTGCGGTGAGTCCGTAGAGCTGCCTGTGTGCATTCGGGGCGTGGCGGAGCCGCAAAACCAGAGCAAGTAGCGTGCGCCGAGGGAGCGTTGCGATCCAGCTCCTCGGCACCGCGGAAGACCAAGAGGGCGGTGACCCACGGCGGTGCATGGACCTGCGGTGAAGAACACCACGGCATGCGCAGGGGGTGAGAGTAGACTGCCTGCGCTCGCCGGAGGCGCTGCTGGGCCGAGCTGGCCGACAACGCCTGCTGATCGGACCCGTTAGGGCCACCGGGGGGCCGCTGGAGGCCGCCAGACTGCAGAGGAAGACCCGGCCTTCGGTGGTGAGAGACACGCAGAGGGTGCGGTCGGAACCCGGCCGCGCCTTGCCTGTGCTAGAGTCTGTCCTGGTGTACGTGGATCGGCAGTGCCGGGGGCATTGCGATGGTGTGAACGAGCCGCCCGTAGTCTATTGGACTGAGCTCCACTGCCCTGATGATGCTGGGGGAGTTTTCTGGCGGCGATTAAAGATACAGGGATGCAGCGACCGGCCCTTTGAGAGAGTATGATGATGGCAGTTGGACACTTGGAGCCAGCAGGGCTCCTGAACTAGTTCCCTCTGAGGTTAGATATTTGCAGGGAATGATCTGCCCACCGACCCAGACCAAGTCAGATTGACTGAGGCACAGGCTCACCGAGCGCCATCATTTCTGGTGGTGGTGGTGTGGTGATAGGAGACCCGCCGAGGGGGCTGATAGCTGTGCCCAGTCTCCCGCTCCTAAAGTGATACACGCCCTGACCAATTTATGGCAGAAAGAACCATGGCAGCCAGCAAGGGTTCAAAGATGTCCCACCAAACTAAACTGGATACGTTTACCCATACAAAGGCGGACTCCCAGGTGGCTGAAGGGGGTGATCAACGATCTAAATCGGGACCATGTGAAAGCAGCCCTACGTTACAGGATTTGATGGTCGCCATTCAAGGAATTAGTTCAACGCTTGAAGGCAAGATTGACACGGTGGCCACAGAGGTTTCACTGATGCACACCGACCTGTGGAACTTAGGACCCCGAGTTACAGCCGTGGAGGAATCAATCACCGCGCTTAATAGTACTACCAAAGACCTTGAGATACAGGTGAAGTGGCTTCAGTCCACCGCGACTGCTCTTGAGGCACGATTGGAGGATTATGAGGGCCGCGCACGCAGAAACAACGTTTGTATTTTGGGGGTGCCGGAAAAGGCGGAGGGCCCGTCTACTGACCTCTTTGTGGAAGAACTAATTACGCAACATTTACGGCCCAGACATCTTTCCAACTACTTCACTGTGGAGCGTGCCCACCGAGTGCCAGGGGGCCGCCGGGACCGGGCGCGCCCCCCCGACCCATATTGGCTAGGATCTTTAATTTTAGAGACCAGGACACTATACTACAGGCTGCCCGATCCACGTCCCTGCTGCACTACGAGAATGCTATAATCACCTTCTCCCCGGATTTTACAGTTAAAGTCCAGAACTTGCGGCGCTCATTCCTGGAGGTTAAGAGACGGTTGCGTGAGAAAGATCTAAAATACGCAATTTATTTATTTATTTATTTATTGATTAAACTTATAATGCGCAACAGCTACCCAAAAAGGGTTTCCCGGCGCAATGCTCTTTCCGGCCAAGCTCCGAGTGGTGGCAGAGGGGAAGACGTGGTTTTTTGATACGCCTGAGGAGGCGAGCGACTGGCTCAATGGCTGGAGGAAACCTGGAAACAACAAGAATTACTCCCACAGACGTCGGAAGGAGAAGAAATGGCGCCAGCCGGGACAAACTTGCGACGAGGAGGTAGAGATGGCTGACAAGAGAACTATCGAGAGTCTACGTCTGCCTGACCCTGGGTTGCCGCAAGGTGGTGGAGATACAGGCAATCATTGACCTGGATTATGGAGGAAAATCCAAGATTAGGCTCAAGACATGCCCATCAGCATGTACGATCGACTGGAACAATGTTAAGCTGTACTGTAACATGTGGTAAACCTGGAGCTGCTGAGAATGTGACGCTGGAGACAACTTGACGCCGAGTTGATCGTAGCTATATGAACATGCTGCAACAACACTTATTACCTGTTGGGGGTGGAGGGGAGGTCCCGGCAGGCAAGGGAGGGTTTGGCCACGCTCCCCTGCTATTGTTGTATGGGGTTCAGGGTTGATAGGCGCTCTGCAAAGTATGGGGGGTGGGCAGTTCTGAGTCCACGTTGCAGGGAGGCAGGGAGGGGGGTGGTGAGGGTTAGTTTTGTTCAGGGGAAATTTCAGTCAAATTGTTGTATTACTCAGACAGTGCAGACGGCGGTACGGGTCTTACGCCGCAATTGTTCCATACCCATGGTGTACATCATTGTTCTACTTGATCTGGTCAGAGACTACAGATCTTATACAGTTTGCTCCCCTCGGGCCGCAAGGCGGCCAACCAATACATGTCACAAGATAGATTTGACCCCCCTGCAGTCAAGTATAGTTTAGAGGCCAGATAGCGCAAATAGAGGGGGGCATTTTGGCCAATTGACGATCCTCTCCTGGAATGTAAATGGTTTAGGAGACAAAATTAAGAGAGGAGTGGTGCTACAATACATCAAAAGACGAGCACCTGATATTGTTCTATTGCAGGAAACCCATATACAGGGTACATCTTACTGCGCACTTAATAGATGGGGCTACAAACTGGTGGCACATTCAGGATAGACAAGAGGCTCAAGAGGGGTGGGCATCCTCTTACACAAGTCTTTACCGCTTACGGTGCAGAAATTGACGCACGACCCATTGGGTCGTTTTGTAACATTGTCGGGAGGTTGGGATGGTAGGTTGTTACATGTTGTTACATGTTGTCTCACTTTATGTCCCCCCGCGATTGCACTCCTCTGCACTGACTGACTTAGGGGTCCACCTCGTAAAGCTACCGAAGGGTGACGTGCTGATTGGGGGAGACTGTAACGCAGCCCTCAACAGGGAGGTGGATCATTGGCCGGCCAGACACAGCGACAGTGCAGGTAAAGCACTGGCAGAGTTCCTATCAGCTGTTGGCCTTATGGATGTGTGGCGTACATATAATCCATCTGCCCAGCAGTACACTTTCCACTCGGGAGTGCATGGGAGCATGTCTCAAATCGATTACGCGTTTGGGCTGGCAGATCAGCTGCCGAATTTTAAGGAGATCCTCCTTCTTCCAAGGGGTATCTCCCATCATTCCCCAATTGCTGTAACTTATGGAGGCGCCCCCGCAACTCGTAGATCCCATATGTCATTTAACCCATGGTACCTCCAGATCCCAGACATCAGAGATGATTTATTGAAAACAACGACTAACTATTTTAAGGAAAATGAGGGCTCGGTTGATTCTCATCCAAACCCGGTGGGAAGCTTTCAAAGCTGTCATTAGGGGACAGGGTGTCTCCCTGGTTGCCGCGCACAAGAAGGAAAAGGCAAGGCAGCTTCTGGGAATAGAAGAAGCGCTTGCACAGATGGAGTCAGATATGCTGCGTGTAGATACCCCGGAAATACAGCACAAGCTGCAGCTTAAACTGAAGGAATACAGAGACATAGCTGAAGACCAAGCTAAAGCACTCTTCCGTGTGGCCTCTCATCGATTATATGAAGAGGGAGATAGGCCAAGTAAGTTACTGGCGTGGTTAGATAGACGGGAGCAGGCTTCACAATGGGTTTTCGGGGTCACTTCCGTAGAGGGAGTGCAAATTAGAGATAGGCAGGGAATTGCTGATACTTTTGCAGCATACTGCCGATAACTATATACGTCCTCAGCCTGTACTACCCAAGCAGAGGCGAAAGAACTTTTGGACACCCTAAATATTCCTTCCCTTGATGATTCGGATAGAGATAGTCTTGAAATAGAACTGTCGGATGCTGAGGTGGTGAAAGCGATTCATGCACTGAAGTCAGGGAAAGCGATGGGTCCTGGTGGCCTGCCGATCGAGCTTTACAAGGCGACGGCCTCCTTGACCGCGCCGTACCTATTGAAAATGTTTCAAGAAAGTGTTCAGGTGGGGAGATTGTCTGAGACTCAGATGATGGCCAATATAGTTGTGATCCATAAGGCGGGTAAACCTCCGGAAGACTGTGCATCGTACAGACCGATCTCGCTACTCAATCCGGAGGTGAAGGTCCTCGCCAAAATCCTGGCAACCCGCCTTGCTCCGGTAATGCAGAAACTGGTCCACCCTGACCAATCAGGATTCATGCCGGATAGGAATACGGAGCTCAACCATATGCGATTGCATGGAGTGTTGGGGAGGGCGGGAAACATTAGGGAAGAGGCAGTGGTGATATCACTAGAAGCCAGGAAAGCATTCAACATGATAGAATGGCCCTTTTTATTGGCCGTCCTTCAACGGATGGGTTCTGGAGACAGTTCTGTAGCATGGATCAAACTCCTGTATTCTGAACACCTAGCGCAGGTGACAGTAAATGGAGGTAGGTCGTCCATATTCCAACTTTACAGAGGCACGAGGCAGGGATGCCCCCTGACCCCGCTGTTATTTGCACTAGTGCTGGAACCCCTGGTTGTGTGGATACGGGGAGATCCTCTCATCAGAGGTCTTAGATGGACGGGAGACTGGGAGGATAGAATCTCCCTCTATGCAGATGATAGTCTCCTTTACTTGGCCAAACCCTACTCATCCCCTCATAGAGTGCTAATTATATTCACCCTATACCAGAAATACTCGGGTTACACAATAAACTGGGATAAGTCACGCATATACATCCTGTGTGGTGCGATTCCGAGGCTTCCTAGGGATTGTGCGGCCCGAGTGGTGACGGAGGGCTTTGAATATTTAGGAATTTGTCACCAGAGACCAGGGAGTTTTTCACAACCGTAACTTGGTCCCCCCGCTTTGTCGCCTTCGGGAAGACGTGCGTCACTGGAGGTCACTTCCCCTGTCACTGTTGGGTAGGGCAGCCCTCTATAAAAATGATGGCGCTTCCCCGCTTTATATACGTCCTACAAAATACGCCGTATGTAGTGCCCCCAGAGTATTTTAAACTGGTGGAGTCAACCGCGGATCGCACTTCACAAGCTGACTAAGAGCTGGTACGATGGGGGGATTGCACTTCCGGCGCTGCAGACCTATTACGGGGCATCGCAACTTATAGTAGTCAATAGATGGATGCACGCTCCCCACAGCGACCCAGCCTATAACATGGACAGACACAATATGAGCTCAGGGGGATATCTCAGAGCCCTCAATGGTGGTAAACAGGCTATGCCATCCTACACCCCCACAGCATCTAACGATCCAGTTATGGCACACCGCATCAAGGGCATTGGGCTGGAAAGATAAGATGACCTTAGCCACACCATTATGGGACTCGGAAGATTTGGGTTTACTGGGGAACCACCCTGGTTTTGATAAATGGGATACCATCGGCCTCTCCAGGGTGGGCGACCTTTGGACGAAGAGGACGGTTAGACCCTTCGCTGACCTTCAAAAAGACTATGATTTAGCACCCACAGAAACCTTCCGATACCTCCAGGTCAGACATGCATTAAACCAGACTATCCCGAGGGGCGCAGAGCTTTCGGCCTCCTCCCCTTTGGAGGACAGACTCCTTGATGACTATCTTAACAAGAAAGCAATTTCACTTACTTACCGAAAGATATTAAATAATTCCTCGAACATACTGGCAAAATTGAGGTCCAAATGGGAGATGACGTGGGTAGGCTGGATGACGAGAATTGGCTGGAGGCGCTGGCGTCGCCCAGAGAGGTGGCGATCCGGTCTCGATTTAGACTGATTCAATTGAAACTACTTCACAGGGCATACTATACATGTGCTACATTAGTCAAAATGAATAGGCGCTACTCCACACTCTGTCCTAAAAAATGCAATCAAGACGGTACCTTTCTGCACTTATGGTGGGACTGCCCTATAATACATGACTACTGGAATAAAATTGCCGCACAAATGCAACGACTGTGTGGCAAGGATCTTTAGGCATCACAGGAAAAGTGCCTACTGAATGACTGGGGTACAACAGACCTAACAATGGGGGAGAAACTATGGGCCACACTGGGCTTTATGATAGCTAAGCGAAAAATAGCTAGTAAATGGGGGGTCGAGTCCAGTCCAGCTGTCAAGGAGTGGGCAAAAGACATGAATTGGTGTATGCAAGCGGAGAGAGCAGTTTACGAGAGCAGGGGGTGCCCACACAAATGGACGAAGATCTGGCGAAAGTGGAATGAGAGCCAACGAGTGCGATCTGCTACCTCAGCTGAGGATATTGAGGGGTGTTTGAACTAACACTTGGGTTAATGCTTATGATGAGAAACGGAGTACTGTGACTGTGCTAGTAACTCAAAACTACCTGCAGATCATGGGGCGTGAGATGCTAATATTGCACTGTATGTATCATGACGCTGGAAGAGATAGCTTGACCGCATTGTTTGTAACTGTCTATTTTTTGGGGTGTATTGTTATAAAATAAAAACATTTAAAAAAAAAAAAAAAGTGTTTATCCTCTCCAATGGTTTCCCAGCTTTTCTCACAGCTCTTGTTCTGCCCTTTATCTTGCCAAAAACCATAAACTTGGTTTTCTCCACATTTAGTTCCAGGCCCCTAGCTACACAGAAGACCAAAAATGTACCTAGCAAGTTCTCGAGGCCCATAGGGGTCCTGGAAATTAATAGGGAATCATCTGCGAAGAGCGGTATTGGTGTTTTCTTGTCATTCAGCACTGGAGAATCGTTTGCACAGTCCCTCAGGTCATTAACTACTCCGTTTACATACAGGGAGAATAATGTGGGTGCGAGTACGCAACCTTGGCACACCACGCGCTGAATGGGAATCTTAGTAGTTAGTTCACCCTGTTATCCCCACCTGGCTAGTGCATAGTTTCCCTCATGCAACCTTACAAGCAGGTTTACCAAATTTGCAGCGGCTCCCATCACTATTAAAGCTTTCCATAGTGATTCCCGGGGCACAAGGTCGAAAGCAGCTCTAAGATCATCAAAGGCTACATACAATTTATGTTTATTTAGTAGTACATATTTCCAGGTGAGTAGTGTAAACCTGAACACCTGATTGCATGTACTAATTTTAGTACGGAACCCAGCTTGGAAAGGTGACAAAATCCCATTTTCTTCCATCCATATTAGCAGCTTATCCAGAACTTGCCTGGCAACATTTTTTTGCAAATTGTCTATTAAACTAACCGGTCTGTAATTCGATGGAACCTAAGCATCTCCTTTCTTGTGTATGGTTATTATTGCCGCCCCTCTCCAGGTTTCTGGTATTTCTCCCCCATTGGCTATTACATTGGACAAAAGGTTGATATACGGGGCCCATACAAGGGGCTCAGACTTCTATAGGTCACCAGGTATCCGATCAGGCCCGAGGGCTTTTGCTGTTTTTAATATATCTATTGCCTTAAGGGTGTCATCCAGACTAAAAAATGGCCCTTCATTGTTTCCAACACTTACTATCTCAGTAGGTTGACAATGGGTTAGATTGCATGTACATTCATCAGAAAGGATATCTTCTCCTTTGTCATAAAGCATAATAAAGTGGTCTACCCACTTCTCGGGCTGGATAAAATATTTCGGTGTAGTGACGCCGTCCAAACTCCCATGGGCTATAATGTGCCAAAATGAGCGATTATAAGGGAATCATTTGGGAGGAGGGATTGTTTTTGATATCCTCAATGCTAACAGAGCCCAGGTCTTCAAATATTACAAATCGGGGTGCGGCTCCAAGGTTGCTTCAGGGTCTGCAAACACAAACCAAGGGGCTGTGGAAGGTTGTTGGGCCACCTCCCATATCTGTGAACCCTCAGTAGGTCCAACAAAGGCAAAAATAGCCCACAAGTCACTGTATAGTCACATATCCAAATGGAGGACTGTGAACGCAAAAAAGAAAAAGAAAAAAGATGGCTAGCCTCTGCTGCAACAGCTGTGTACTGCTTGGGTTTGCCATCTATCACAGGTTGAATGCAATGCCGACATCTGCTGCGCATGGCCACAGGTTCTACACAATGGGAGTTGGAGGCCTGTGGTGGGTTCTGCACTTGCTATTGTGGTAAAAAAAAACAACTGCAGAGTATGTCTAATTCTGGATACATGTGCACATATGGAATTTCCACAAAGGCTACACACTTTGGACGTCAGCATTGATGCCACTGTCTAAAATAGCCAGATACCACACCTCGAGCACTTAAGCTCTATAGTGAAGGTGCTCAGATCATGGAGACATCAACATTAGAAAAACCAATGATGAATATGTCCTGTTTTTAGAAAGGAGAACTACAATCAGCTCTTCAAAACTCCGAACGGGTGTCCACGCACACCTCTGGGAAGAGCTTTCATCAGATTAGCGTGTCCTAAAGTTAAATGAATCCGGTATAGGGACCATCCAGAGAATGCTACAGGCCAGCGTGAGCTCTATGACTTTCGGAACAGCTGTCAACCACACAATGCTGAAAATGTATGAGTTCTATGAAGAAGTTATTTGTATTCAGGTATCATGTAGATAGGCAATAACAATGACTAAAGGATGTAATATTGCAAATAGCCTAAAGGTTGAGTATTTTCATATTTATTGAATGAATGTGGTCATTCCTATGATAAACTTTGTACAAAAGGCTGCAATGTTTACTTCTCTATCTTGAAGTTATGCATAGCTAATTCCTGTATTTATTCTTGTTGTGTTCCAGCCTACAGTATCTGATTGGGAATCGAATGACAATCTGTCTACACTAACCCTTGAAACATAATAATGCAGATGGTTGGTGTTTGATTAGAGTTCTGTTCAGGAAACTGTATATTTGATCTGTCCTTTGAGCACCATCTCTGGTAGAGGAGATTAAATTCTACTGACATCACAATAGTGTTTGTATCTAACTGCATGAATAAAGCCTGTACATTGTGGCTGCCAGATTAATGGCTTTGATTCTTGTCATCTAAGCAGAAGAACATGTAATTGAAGTATTGTAAAGGCGTTTGTTATACAAGTATTTTATGGGGGGCAGGAGGTGGGGGTGTGGTGGGGAGGGGGCGCGGTGTTCCTTCAGGGAGAGAGCCTTTTTCTGAAGTGCCCAAAGTTTCTGCATTGGGGTGGATTGATGTCAGATTTTCAAGGTCAACATGGACTACGTAAATTATTTCCATATAGATTTGTTGTATGTAAAGCTAGAAATGGAATCTCAGGTGATGATGTGTAGCTCAATGCGACACCATAAAGAGAACATAGCATACACAACCAACAAAGCTCAGATGCTCCATACCATCAAGCTTACATCTCTAATTATAAATCATGGGTCAAGTGCGTAGCTTCTAACAGTACACAGTAGACAGAACCTTGAACATGCACCCAACACAGCTCAAGTGCTCCATATCATTAAGCTCACAACAGTGCACATCTCTCATATTTTATCACGAGTGATGTGCATAGCTTCTAACAGTACACGTTAGATAGAACCTTGAACATGCACCCAAGAAGTGCCATATCATCAAGCTCATAACAGTGCACAACTATAATTATATATCATGAGTCATGTGCATAGGTTATAGCATGCTGCAATAGATAAAACTTTGCACAGGCACCCAACACAGCTCAGGTACCCCATACAGTTGAAAATCACTCTGCTCATGGATGCACTGTCCCCCAAAGCAAAAAACACACAGTTGTAGAGCAGAGCACTTTAAACCCTTGAATGCCCTACTCCTGTCATAAGTAGGTGTACCTAGTACGGGAAACATCGTTTACAACGCATCGCATGTCATTACAACACAAGTCGTTACAACGACACGTTGTTACATCACATGCCATTACAACGCAAGTCGTTACAATGACTTGCTGTAGGGGGCAGAAGGTGTTGGATTTGTTGGATTTTCAATCCAACACCTTCCCTACTGTTGTGCACACTGGAGTTGGAATAGTAAATTACACTATTCCAAACTTCAGCGCCCCCCCTACAGCAAGTCGTTGTAACGACTTGCGTTGTAATGGCATGCGATGTATCGACTTGCGTTGTAATGGCATGCGTAGGAAATGCATGCGTTGTAAAGAGTGCTATCACCTAGTACACCCTTATGGCGTATACAAACATACATAGGCACAAGGCCCAGGTGATAAGTGAAGTGCCTCTCCAATGTTTATGGAAGGTCTGTGCAAGCATTAGAGAAATCACCTTATACAGTAGTGTACACACATCCAGCACAGCTCAAATAAGCAACTGACTGACTATAAAGACTGAGTGTTGTATTTTGTTTTATCTGCTGCATTCACAAACTTTTATTTGCTAGCAGTGGTCAGACATGCCAACACTCAACATCAAGCCACTTCACCGAACGCACATTTACAATTCTCCACTCACACTCGAATCTTCCTGAAAACCTCAGAACTAACAAGGAAGTCATCCCTGACTACCGAAAAGCACTTGTTGCCATACCCATGACAGAGTATCTTATACAGAGTACCAGTTAACAATAACAACTATATATGTTTAAGTATTCTGAAAATTTGGCATGGATCCTCCTGTCCTTTCAGATGAACGTTGATCAAACCTCTCCTAATTCATAAGACCTGGATGGCCTAGATAGACTTAAAGGCCATTCTCGTGCCCATATGTCCGACTACGATACAGATGTTGGCATCAGCTTCCTTAGAATCAGCTGATTTGAAAATACACTTGCCTCTGATTTGACCTAGCATTGCCTCTTGGCCATGAAGCCAGAGCTAGGAGTACGTTCCTTTAGGGTTTGTTGGCATATATTGTTCTCCGTTATGCTTTCCCCTGTTGCCACGATTAACACATTTCTATTTCAATGTTTTATTGTATTGTTTTTATCTTGTGCTTTTATAATCTTTTTTAGGTCGAATGAAGATTTGTATTGATTGATTGATTGAACACATTTCTCTTACATTTAATGTAACAGGAGGGGTCATTCTTTTCTAGAAGTACCTGTATAACGGCCTTGTAGCATTCAGACATCCTAGTTTTCTTGGTACATGTCCAAGAAGCTCTTACTCAAGTCCTGGTTCTAGATTAATTGCTCCTGTTGGTGTGAGGATATGAACCCTCATACTACGTTAGACTACTACTAATTTTTCACCCAACATCAACACACTCACCACTGTCTTCTTTAACACTTCAATCCATGCCCTATTTCATTTGTTACATTTCCCTCATGTACTATTGCCGAATCTGTATCAAACACAATTGGGTATTTTTGCCTAGCCTACAACCTCGTCAAGTGTATTCTATCTGGACCACCCGCCCGGTTTTGGGATCAGGCCCCTCTCCTTGCTTAAACTCACACGGAAGTTCCCAACCGTGACTATCTTATATGTCACTGGGACACCACCTTTCCACTTCTGGTGTTTGCTTTTACATATCGTCGTTATCAGGCGTGTTGGTCGATTCACTCAATTAAAATGATCCAATAAATAAATACACCTCCCAGAATGCACAGGTGGGATAAATTAAAGCCCAGAACTGGAAAAATTGTGTCCCAGTGACACGGAGTCATCTAGCCACTCTATGTATCATACATGCCAATAGACCCGATTCAGGCGGGAGACTACCGATTTTTCAGCCAAAAAAATGGGTTTATTTTAGCTGTCTCCCGCCTGAAATTGCATTTTCTGCAATAGAAGCCAATGGGGAAATTACATTCTGCCGATTTCTATTTTAAAATCTCCCACTTCCCTGCCCTAAAATGTTGGCATGTCTGATGTATGCAATCTTCCGACCTAAGCTCCGGTGGTAGCTCACTGGTGATTCCGGCATGCTCAGTGAAGTACAAGATAGTGACTTGTTAGCGCTTTAATAATGAAAGAAAGAAATAAAGATCTCTAAAGACCAGCTGATAATATGAGCCCCTTGTGCTAAGAGTTAAACTACGGGAAGGAAGAGGGCGGGAGGTCACCAAATACCTTCACTTCCCCATCCGGTGCGACAGAGAGACGGGGCGGGGTCAGGAGAATTCATTTAGCAGATTGATTCTTGGATCACGCGCAGCTCCCCGGACGGGAGATTGAGATCATAAATCAATGGGAAATAAAATGTTTTCTTCCAGCTCATCCATTTCCTCGTCGGCTGCTTAAGTGGGCTCCTCGTTAGAGACTACACCTAATGCAGGCTAACGAGCCGCATGAATTGTTAAAGAGCTAGCGCTAACTGGAAGCGGCGCTTCAGGGAAGGCGGGCGGCGGGAAGGTGGGCTTGGAGGAGCAGACCCAGCCATTTCTCAGGCGCCGCCTAATTTATAACCAGTTACCAGCATTTAACAAATGCGCCTCGCCGCCTTCACCCTGCAGCTTGATGCGGCGAGGTGTTCCGCATAATCAGTTGAAAGCAGTTAATTCTCTCCGGCAGCTTTGTGTCGCCGTAGCTGCGGTCATTAGCCGCTGCTGTGGGGCCATCGGGTGTCGTCCGTGGCTTGTTAATGAGATCCAGGTGGATCCGTTCTGGTTACAGATCCCCATCCTTGGCGGGCGGTTCCACCTGCGCCTGGTGAGGGGTGATCTAAGCGGATCTGCGGTGGGCACGGGCTTGAAAAGTAGGCGCCTCCGTCGCCATCCACGAAACCCAGAACGGCTGGTCAAAGTGAGCGAAAGTTTGTCCGATGTGACTTTACTTTCAGTGGTCTCAATGAAGCAAAATTTCAGAGCTTCACTTAAAAGAAAGACATTTGCACACTGACAGACCTGTCAACAGGTAGAGGATGTGGCCTTACGGCCAGAGCTGCCGATCTTGGAACTGGGGAATCAAGTTCGAATCTCGGCGTCGGCTTAGCATCCTGTGATTCTGGGCAAATCACTTAATCTCCCCGTGCCTACCAAAAATGAATGTGTAAGTGTTGATGTAAAACTTACTTAACTGGTGCACATGTAAAGGCTCCAATTCCTTCGGGTCGAGCTATATAAATCTGCCCAAAAAAAAAAACCACTCGGAATAAAAGTTAAAGTTTGAAAGCGTTTAGGGCAGTGCTTTAAAGTATCCGCACTGCTTTAATTTGGAAGGGGTAATACCGGCCGTACTCAGCACAGCGCCAATCCTTTGAGTACCAGCACTCCTCAGCAGCAAACGTAGGCTGGGACAACGAGTACTGTTGTTTTCTCAACAGGAGCGCCATTGCTGGCCCTGCCATCAAGAAACCCGCTGAGCCCATGCAGCGTCGGTTGCACCTGCTGCACCAATGGTACCCATGCCCCTGGCTGTGGCCCTTTAGCAAGGATGGAGCCAAGGCTTTAAATGTCTCCCTGTGCAGCTGGAAAGGTGGGCTTCCGAATTATTTGTGATTCGACTCAATCAAGCTGCGAACTTTGGGAGAATCCGGTCAGAGAGTGGGCTAAAGAAATCCAGAACGTAACTCGTCTCGTGACCAAGACAACAGAAACTAAATACTTCCTGCAATGAAACTGACTGCATCCGTCATCATTGCGATGCACCGAACAGACAAGCAGCCAGAGCTGAGCAAGATGCTTCTTTGCTAAGGCGATGACCCTAAATCACCCTTCGGGTAAACAGAAACTTCAAACCCTAAACGAGTGCTTGAAATGGAGAAGTGCAGTTCACCCCGTCTATAAATGAAGCGGGGTGAGAGAAGGTTACTTGGGACATCCAGCAATGTGTGACTGATGTTATTTTACCAATCTGTTTTAAATCTGATTATTACATTGTTTACAGTGTGGTGTCGCCTCAAGTTGAGGACCAAAGTCAATATGATAATGATGAGAGGTAAGCTTATTCCACAGAGTTGGGGTTCACTGAGCAGGGAATTTTTTTTCACCTTGTCAGGAATTTGAATTTGGTTCAAATACAGACAATCATCATTTTTCACGAAAACATCTTGCTCGTTAGTCGTAGGTAACAAACTTGACACGTGTACAAGCTATCACTTTGACCTTGTACCTGTTAAGGAAAAAGGTCACGTTAGTAAAAAAAACAATACATTACATCGCATTTACTACACCTACGCAGTACTGGACAGGAGGCTGTGGTTCATCTTCCGCCAGGCCAGGATCAGTGTCTCTTTCTCTACTACCAGGCGGTTTCTGGAAAACAGAAGAACATCTCTAAAACAGCACAGGAGCCTCCAGCAGTCCGGGAGGTTTCATAATGCATGCACTCCTGGGAACAAACCACACATTACTGAATCTGTGTTCAGCCACGTTGTGGGTATCAGGGTCCCAAGCTCTATGCTTAGGAGCTTCAGCAGGTCGAGGGCAAAGGCACATTTCTAGAAGAGATGGTAGCACGTCTTGTCTGTGGTGCATCCTCGGCCAGGGCTTGGAGCGGTTGAGCCCCCTTGCGTGCATGAAGGCTCTCACTGGCCAACCTCTTTGGAAGGCCATCCAGGCAAACTCTTTGTGGTGGCTGGTCAGGTTTTAGGAGGCGACATGGTCTGATGTAGCAGAGAGGAGAGTGCCGATTGATTCCCTGACGTCTGTTGCAAAGATCTGGCATTGGTAGATCTTCGAAGTCCACCGGTTTGGGGCCGCAGCCACCAGACCAATGTGCTTCACAAACTTTGCCACTTCCTTCTATTACTACAGGGTATACTCGTTGTAGGGGATGGCGGTCCCCCACTCTTGCCCATCTGAGGCCCCTCCACATTGGTAGCAGGAAGAAGCGTGCTATCTGAAAGCCAACATGGCTTTCATCTTCGGTCCTCAGGGTGCTTCTCACGCAGTCCCACACGAAGAAGCCCCTCAGGATTGTGGCAATGTCAAGCACATATTTGCCTCCCTTCCCGTGGGTCTTGAACATCACCTCCTTCTTCACTCTGTCCATCTTGGAGTCCCTGATGAATTAGAAGATCATTCTTTTGCTTGCCTTGGCCATTCGAGGATGCACTGGCCATGCTTGAGCAACATACTGGAGCACTGGCAGGCTCTCGTTCTATAGGACCAAACACTTTCCTTTGATCGTCAGCTTGCGAAGGCTCCAGAGTCCTAGTTTCTGTTTTGTCTTCACCAGTCTCTTCTCTCATTTCTTCTCCGCCGCTCCGTCTCCTCCACACCAGACTCCAAGGATCTTCAGGGAAACCTACTTGATGGGGAATGGCAGTGGGCCTTGAGTGGGGTCCAATGCCTGAATAGTAGGGTTTTCGATTTGGCGCTGTTGATATTTGCTTTTGAAGCCTTTCTGAACTCCATGCAAGTCCTCTGCAGTTCGTTCACGGAGTACCCGTCTGCACAGAAGTCCAAGACTTCGACCATGTAGAGGGAGTATTTCACTTCGCCCTTCCCGTTGCTACCCAGAACTGGCTTGCCTCTGATGTTCCCGTTCTTTCTGATGCGTTCAGCAAAGAGCTCTATAACGCACATTAGCAGAAGAAATGTGAGTGTAGAGCCCTGCCTAGCCCCGACAGGACAGGGAAGGGGTCAGGAAGTGAATGGGTCAGTTTTCCATCTGTTAACCAACGTCGTGCTAGAGATATCTCTATACATTGTGGTCACCATGTCACAAAAGAAGTTGCCCAGTCCCAGTGCTTTGAGTGTCCGACCCATGAACTTACGGAAGATGCGGTCAAATGCCTTTTTCTGGTTTAGACTGGCCAAGGCTGCCTGAACCCTTTGGCTCATGACGTACTCAATCGTGTCCTGCACTAGGGCAGGACTGTCCGTGATTTGACGGCCTGGTATCTAACAGGACTGGTCAGGGTGAACAATCTTTGCTATTACCTTCTTTAGATATTTGGCCATTACCTTCACTAGTATTTTGTAGCCGTATTGAGGCGTGGGATTGGCCTCCAGTTTTTGAGGTCCTCACTCTCTCCCTTCTGTTTATACAAAAGCATTATCATGCCTTTATGTAGGGATTACAGCATACTGCCGTTGCCCACCATTTCCTCGTAAAGATCTAGCAAGTCTGGGTCAATCAAGTCCCACAGTTTGACGTAAAGTTCCAGTGGGAGACCATCACTTCTCGGGGTCCTGCCTCTCTTGGAGGTCACATGCAAAAAGAACAATTGATGGACAGAATGCTGGACAATGTCATGCATTCACCCCAGTACAGAGATCTGGGCTTAAATCTATCTTTTGTTTGCTCCCCATGCCATTCCAGGTTAGAGGTCACAGCGGCCAAGTGCAGCTCTTCCAGGGTGAAGGGCACATTCAGGCCCTCTCTCTCTTCTGGACCCAGTGTCTTCGAGATGCCATCAAGGAAACTGTCTGCCTGGGATTTCTCTTACAACTTTGGTGAGTAATGTTCGCCATAAAAGTTGGTCACGACTCTCATGACTTGCTGTTTCCCACTTTGGAGGTTTCCCTCAGAGTCCAGAAGCTCTACCAGCGGGGTGTCGGCAGAGTGAAGTTTATTAAAGAATGAGTTGCATTTCTCAATCTTATCTGTTCTAGTCCGGAAGATGATTTTTCTGGATTCTTTCCTAAAATGCTCTGCCAACCCTTTTTCGGTTTCCTCCAGGCCGTCATCCACGTACTATCCCCTGAGCTCAAGTTCGAACAGTTGCTGCAGTCTGCTTTGCAGCCTCCTGAACTCTCTCTTTCTTTCCCGTGCAGCAGCTCTGCTTGCATCCTGGAAGAAGCTTCAGAACCTGTCTTCACCCATTCCCACCACTCGCTGGTCGAGTGAAAGAAGTCCCTCATATCCCTCCACTCTACATATGCGACTCTGAGGTTTGCCTCTAACGCCTCGTTTTCCAATTGAAAGCAGTTCAGCTTCCACGAGTCGAGGCCAGCAGGAAAGATTCCTGTAAGTTCCCCCTTAAAACTGACTGCTCTGTCATAAGAGAAGTGGATGGCAACCATGGACCTTCACCCAGGCTTTACAGTTGCGGAGGTGAATAGGAAATCGATCCTTGAAAGCACAGATCCATCCGGCCTACTCCAGTAGAAGTTCCTGGTGTTCGGCCCCATGCTTCCGATGACATCCCGCAGGGACGCTTTACCTATCATCTCCACCAACAGCCTGGACGTCACGTCCATCCCCGCAGAGTCTGACCCACTGCTTCCATCCACCTCTAACATGCAATTGAAATCACCACCCATTAGGATGGTCCTGGTGGTCACAAACTGCAGCCTGAGGACCCTGAACATCTCAAGCCATTTATTCTTCTCCGGGGGTCATAGACGCTGATGAGCCTAAAGGGCTCACCAGATCACAAGCCGTCCACGATGACCTTCTCGGTTGCTAATTGCTTCTCCATGATCAGAATAGCAACTCCTGATGATTTGCAGTCATTTCCTCTGGATCAAAGAGATGGCCCGTGTGTCCATTGCCGTTTGAGCTGGCTGTACTGCTGGGCGTACGGAATCCTGCATTCTTGCAGAAAGCAGATATCTCAGTTCAGGGAGGCCAGGAAGTGCAATGTATCAATTCATCTGACCTATTCCTTCACAATCCTGACGTTTAGGGTGAACAATGATATAGCCATTGTCTCATTGCTAGCTGTCCGTGTTCCAGTTTGGAACCGCTACCGGGAGCGAGGACCCCGAGCTGCTCCACTGCTGGTCCTTGCTTCCTTTTTCTTTATAGTCCTTGATGAGGATCTCTGTTGCTGCTTCTGGGATACCTGTCCATGTAGCATCTATCTCGGGGGCACCTGTAGCCATCCTCATATCTAGTTGCAGGTGTAGTTCTTGTAGAGCTGTCTGGATAGCCAGGTCCGGTGCCTCTGGCGTGACCCCATGTCTTCTAAGTCATCTTCGGTGTCGGAGGCGATGATGATGCAGTCTCTGTCTGGTTGCTGTGCTTGGGAGGTGATGAGCTTCTTCTGAATGTCTGAATTTCTGAATTGCCTTTTCCTCTTGGGAGGTCTTGGTCTGCCTCAGGGAAATGGGGATATTAAGAGTCGGCACCGGTCCTGTGAACAAAGAGCCTCACCAGGAGAGTGACTCTGTCTTTAAGTATGCAAGGTTTTTTGATGAAAGCCATGTCCCCAGACAGTCACCCCCCTCATCCCCTGTCACATTCTGCTGCCCATGCGGTACATGTTTGTGTGTATGTGTCTGAGAGAGAGAAAGGGGTGGAGGAGAGGCAGAGAGAAAATGGGAGAGAGAGAGGAGGGAGAAAGTGCAAGAGAGGGAGAAAGAAATTGAGAGAGGGAGCAAGAGAGGAAGAAAGCGAGAGGTAGAGAAAAGGATACAGAGTGAAGATGGAATGAGGAAAGGAGAGGCAGGGAGAAAGGGGAAGGGGCAGCAGAGAATAATAGGGAGATGGCGAAAGAGGGAGGGGGAGGAAGAAGAGGCAGAAAGAAAGATGAAAGATAAAAGGAGAGGCTGAGAGAGAGAGCGAGAGAGACACTTAGGATTGGTGCTCCCATTTGACAGGTAAGGCTTCAATCTTAAACTGTCACTTAGTGGAAGCACCAAATTACCGGAAACGGCCTCGAAACTGACCTGTTTCAGTTTACGGGGAGCGATCCCACTTTCAAAATGCTATTTGTCTGAAGCGCTAATGTCCATGAATAAGACTGAAAGGGGTCATTTTCTGGCAGTTTCAAAGGTAGAGATTATCGATTTAGAGTGCCCATAACAAAGCATCAGGGAGTTCAGTTCTTTTAATAAAACTCAAGGGGTGGGGGGTGCCTGGAGATATACCCTTTCTGACATGGAGAGGAGATGACGTCCCTCTGGTGTGGATGTGCAGCCACAACACCCTAACCTTCTTATTTTCCATCTGCACAAGTGCAGAAATATTAAGCATCCTTTCCGAATCAAACCAGACCCATAAAAAGGGCCTTGAGCCAATTATGCCACCTATTGTAACATTTACTTATATAACAATAAGTGACAATTTAAATGTGTGCCTGTATGATTAGTGAAATGGCAATATTCTGGAATTCTTAATGTAAGGAGAAGTTAACTAGACAAAGTTATTTTTTGCTACCCATTTTTTTGTTTTTCTTTTAGATAGCCCTGAGCACCGTTTTGTTGTGTCATGTCACTGTGCACTGTTTTACATGCACTGACACAAGGTGCCATTAGTTGCAATGACATATAGACAGGTCACTGGTGCTGTTGGGCATGTGGGAGGGGTTTGTGGAGTGAGACAGTTGTTTTCGGATTGTTCTATTGGAGACAATCCAAACGTTCCCAGTGCTCACATCCTCTGAGGTGTCCTGGTGCAAGCAAGGTAATTCCACCCTTACCTCAAGCCAACACTGGCTGGACAGTAAAATACAGTTATAATATGGATGCATAACTAAGGCTGTGGCCGGAGTTTGCTTCGGACTTCTTCGAGGTCTTAAACCTCTGTTGGGCTTCTTTGAGCCCAAAATCCGGCAGGTCATCATCCAGGCTACCATATTGTCTAGGCTGGACTACGCTAGTGCTCTATATTTGGGAGTTAATAGAGCAGAAATACAGTGCCTACAGAGAATACAGAACGCAGCAGCCCGACTGTTGTTTGGGCTCCCCAGGACTTGCCATATCTCAGAATTCATTAATAGACTCCATTGGCTCCCTCTGGAAAAGCGTGTTCTTTTTAAAACTCTGTGTTTTACTCACCGGATTCTCAACGCCCAATCCCCAGAAATCTTTGCAGACCTTCTTACACCGTACACGCCATCCCGTCTCCTGCGTTCCTTTAATCAGCACCTGGCGGTTATACCGCGGGTTAAGAAAGCCAGAGCCGGAGGACGTTCATTTCGAGCTTTATCTCCTAAACTTTGGAACTCCCTCCCGGTGAACATCAGAAGCATTTATGATCATGTAGCTTTTCGTAAGGCTATAAAAACATATCTGTTCTCTAATTAATGGGTTGGGGCGCTGTCTCGACCGGTCTTCCTTTTGCTGTCTGTGCTTAGCGCTGGGACGCCCCTTTGCTGGGGCAGCCATGCGCTCTACAAATTTTATAACAAATTTTTATAACATAATATGCATTGAGCCCCTAATATCCCTGGGATATCCACTGGCGAAATCCCAAGTGCAGTCGCGCACACACAGGAACACGGACTCAAGGTATAGCTGGTGCCAAACTTGATACTTTATTAAATCAACGGTGCTGCCTCTGACGCGTTTCGGACACAAACAGTGTCCTTTCTTCTTGGCAACACATTGGGAAGTGAGCCTTTCTGCCAGTATATCCCCATTTGTGTTAAAAGTCTGAAACTAATGCAACCAGAGTAAGTGTACTTCTTTTTAAGGAGATTAAAGAAGTGATGGTTGTGAATATATATATATATATATATATATATTTACCAAATTTTCCAAGAAAAAGCACTCGATCGCACTCGCGGGTCTTTTACGATCTTTTTTATTGATCTCTCATTTTTTTCATTTAAATTTGTTTATTGGTTTTACATTTTTTCTGGTACGCATCAGGTTGGTAGTTACATAACAGTGCAATTTTACGATCTTTTTTATTGATCTCTCATTTTTTTCATTTACATTTGTTTATTGGTTTTACATTTTTTATGGTACGCATCAGGTTAGTAGTTACATAACAGTGCAATTTTTTCCCCATCAATAATGAACCTGAGCAATCGTACATCACAGTATGTTTCCATTAAAAACTTCAAACTGTGTACAACATAACATTGATGTAACAGGGTGGATAACACAGTTCTCTCTCCTCGCAAAGCTAAAGTAATGATGGCGTCGCCTCGTTCTGAACTTCGTATAACATATTACCATGTTGCTGATCTATGCATATGTGTGTCACTCATAGCTATGCTTTTATTTAGGCGTATGCCACTGCCAAGATCCTCACTACATAACAGTGCTGTTTGGCCTGGGTGAATGTTAGCGGGGGAGGGAAGGGCACAGTTCCGCCACGCAGCGCATAGTGATGAGCCTATGTCTTGTGGACTAGCTCACCTTGTGCTCTTCGTCCGGCTCACCAGATACTAGCTAGCCGCTTACTCAGACGCACTATCTAATTCCTCGGGGTGATTCTGCCATATAGCGAGAAAGTCCGTCAAAATTGCGTCCCATTCCGTCGCCATCGGCTGTTTCCGAATGCCTATCGCGTCCTCTCGACGCAGCGCTATGTTCTCCGCCTGCGCCCAGCAAAGTAGCGATTGGAACCAGGACTGCGCCGGCGGAGGCTCCAGAGAATTCCATCGCCTCGTAAGTAGGCGCTTTGCTACTATTATCCCTAAGTCAATGTAGGGGGATGTCACTTTATGTTTACTAGATCTTTTGTATAATCCCAATATACATACTTCCCACGACCAGGTAAGCGTGCGCTCCGTGCATTGTGCCAGACTTCTTTTTTTATTGATCTCTCATATGCCAGAACCAACACATAGTCCTGACGCGTTTCGGTCTTCCAGAGATCTTGTTCACTGGTGTATTAGCAACGTTAAGGAAACAGTTAAGTACATTTAAATTGTGATTACATCACTTCCTGATTCACCGTTGCTAAGACTTGTGGGAGTTGTAGTGAAAGATGTGCAAATGTTATAAAAACATACATATAACATGGTACAGTGTAATAAGTGCTTTCTCAGTGCATCATAGGAATTAAATTGGAAGCCATTACATTGGTGCTCCAATTGGAACCAAAATTATTAAGTGAAACAATATAAAACAATATGAGAAAAAACAGGCCGATTTCCCCCACATCAAATTAACATCATCCTGCCTAATGTAGCCTACTCATGCGAACATTTCTCTCATATATGTTTCCTCTACCCCTTCTTTATCTTCCTTTCTTTTATGTCCTGCCTTCTTTCCCTTATTACAATAGTGCCCTGAATAGGCTATTTATCTCACAATTAATTTCCTATACTTTAAGGGAGTTCTCCTTCGTTGCCCTCTATTAATTGTGCCACATAGAATACATGAGAAAATTCACCTAAAGAAAAATAAAATTAGTGGAATTCAAAATAAATGGCCCCAAATTAAAGTTAATACTCCAGAAAGGAGTCTATAGTCTCTGTTATAGAATATACCTAAGCTATTACAGCCTACATGTGCCCATATTTCTTCTTCATTATTTAACCCTTTGGGGGCTTTGCAGGTCTATTGTGTATTTGGACTCAAGAATGTGCAGCTTTTTCACCCTATATTAAAAGGTAAGTGCATATAGGGAAATATAGATTTACTATTCATAACTCCACATCTATATTTCTTGAATATATATATATATATCAGTTCCTTTCCACAATCCAGCACCTCCGTTCCTCGAAAGAATGGGCGGCACAGCAGCGGTTCTATATATATCTATATATATCTATCTATCTATATAGATATATATAGATATATAAATAGATGGTGGTGCCGTTCCGTCTAGACGTCCGCCACGCCTCACATATCCTGCTGAACACGTTCTCTCTCAAGAATGATGTCGGCACTCCTGTAAATTTTACCAAATTTTATTCTGGAAATGAAAAAATAATCTACGTTTTTCAGCTGCATTTCACAATTCATTGTGTGTGTTTCTCTTTCAACAGGAGAAACAAAGGAAGGAAAAATGTGTTACAATAACATACACTGTGGAAGAGCAAGTCAGTGCCATCTTGTAACATGCAAATGTATTCCTTCTACAATACAATAGGTTTATTCATTCATGTATTTGTCTTCCTTTCTTTTCATTTATTTTGTCTCTTAATAAACATTTCATGAATAATTAATTTTTCTAACTCCATGATTGTTTTTCTTAATAAATGATTTTCTTACAAACATTCTACTCGTAAAAACACTTATTTTGTGGGATAGTTTCCCTTTGAAAGCCTACCTCAATAGATAGAAGAACAATTAAAAAGCATGTATTAATAATAATCTCAATATGTTTTTTTTTATAGATCTTTTTATTAAGTTCAAGCAGGTAAATAACATCATAGGAATACAGTTATTTGTGTACATGATCATTTCACTTCTGACAACGTCCGGTAGGATTCACTCTTTTTGTTTATACATGACATCTTAGGGCACATCCCCATTACTGTTTCCGTTTTTCATTCCGGGGCAACTGTACTAAGGGTGGGTGGATCTAACTCCCCCAAGGGGGGCGTGCAGGGAAACCCTCTGTACTCATTCCATTTATCCCAAATTTCCCCCCATTTTTTGGGACATCCCCTACCAACATAGACTGCTTTCTCTGCTACCATACAACTGTCCACGTCTCGTTTCCATTCTCTTAGAGTCGGCAGTTCACACGATTCCCATCTGCTTACAACGTTACGCTTCACTACCATCAGACCCAGGGTAACCCAGATCTGTTCTGATTGCCCCAAGTCAGAGTCCTCCCACATATTCAGTAAACACCATTTTGGGGCCGGTGTTATTTCCATTCCCATTATCCCTGTCATACAAGCAACCGTGGCTTCCCAGTAGGTTTGGATTCTTTGACACTCCCTCAGAATATGAAAGAACGACCCCTCCTCCCCACAGCCTCTGTAGCAGAAGGTGTCTAGTTTCCTGCCCATTTTATGTAATGTATTGCAGGAAATGTATGCCCTATGAAGGATTTGGAGTTGGATCAGTCTAAAACGGGCCCGAATTGCCACTTCTTTAGGGGATGCCAGGATTTCTGGCCAGTCGTCTTCCTGTAAGTCCCCGATGTCTTGTCCCCAGCATTCTCTCAAGTTAGTCCCAGTATCGGGCATGTTATTAATGAGTTTTTGATACGTCCGGGATATAGCATTGCGAGTGAGATGCTCTTCGAGGAGTCGACACTCCAACGGCGAGGACTCGGGTATTGACTCACCCCGGAGAACTACCGCTCTTATGATTTGTCAAATTTGGAGGTACCGGAAGAACTCAGTGGGGGCCAGTTCATTCGACTGTTGCAGTTGTTCAAATGATTTCATGCCTACCCCGGTGTGCAGGTCACCCACTCTCGAGATCCTGATTAAGTCCCACTTACCGAACCCCGCTATCGACCCTATTGTGCCCGATTTCTGAGAATCCCATAGGGGTGTTGCTTTTATAATTTTGTCTTTCCGCTCCAGTTTAGCCAGTGTTGAGTGCCAGACTTTGACTGTTAATGCTGTGGGCCCCTCCAGTGGGAGACGCCACAGGTTTATATATACATCATTCCATCCTAGCAGCTCCACCATGGGACCCAATCTAGAGACCTTAGGCGTGTCAAATACACTGAAATGTCGCCATCTATCTCGTGCTGGGCAAAGTGTGTTGTTCCAGTCCCCTCCGATTAATGCTAAACCATCTGGTATAGCCGTCACAAATCTACAATGCGTTCAACGAAAGTGTGTGAGAAAGGGGGAGGTGCGTATACACTACCCAGCACAATAAATTTGGCCCCGATTCGCCCTTATATGAAAATGTATCTGCCTTGCATGTCTGCCCATATATGGATGTGTGTGAAGGGAACTCGTTGATGAATCAGAATGGCAGTACCACGGGACCCTCTTAGAAACCCAGAGTGGAATGCATGTATGTAGTCATATCTTGTCAGACAGGGAGTTTTGGAACCCAATAAGTGGATTTCCTGTAGGAGTAATATATCCGCTCCCAAGCGCTTTGCTTGTTTAAGCACCGCCCCACGCTTAATTTTATCTAGTAAACCTCGGATATTCCAAGTAATCACATTGAGGTTATCGACCGAATTTGAGTCACTCAAGGTTGCCATACCTAGAGAGGGGTTATGTTATGGAGGGACCCACACTAGAGGGGGTGCCTGCGTCGATGCATGTGATGCAACATGAACTAGTAACGAGCAACCAGAAAAGGAACTGAGCCCCCAACCCACTCCCCCCGCACCCCAATACCTCAGTGAACTTTGACGTATCTGTCGCGAGTGAACAATGGACCCGCCCCAACGGGGGGCAGACACATGGTCCCTCCAATGATTCCCAAAACTTCGCATTACAGCTGATATACTCTAAGGCCCAAGATTGTCCACTCAGATGCTGTAGCCCCAGTTCACCAGCATCTGTAGTTTCTTGTCTCTTGAATGGATTAGGAGCGACTCCGATTGTTTTGTGGGGAGATGACCTCGTCAGTCCACTGAAAGACTTCCTCCGGAGTATCGAAGAATAGAGTGCAACCGCTATAACTGACTCTCAGCCGAGCTGGGAAAAGTAGCATGTATGAGATTTGTAGGTCTCGGAGTCGAGCTTTTGCAGCGGTGAATGATTGGCGTTGTTGCTGTACCATCCTAGTATAGTCTGGAAATATCATCATGCGGTGGGAATCGTAGGTAAGGGTGCCCTGTGTCCGGGCCACATGCAGAATTGTATCCCTGTCATGGAAGTTGAGGAATCGTGCTATGACCGGGTGCAGTCAGGCTCCGGGTGGTGGTTTTGCTAGCAATGCTCTGTGGGCGCGGTCGATTATGAAGCATGTTGACAGTGTGTCTTCCGGGATCCAGGACTTGAGCCACTTAGGCAAGAACACGCCCATGTCTTTACCTGCTCACCCCTCGGGGAACCCCACGAAGCAAAGATTGTTACTCCGGGCCCTGTCTTCAGCATCCTCCACCCGGGTGGCAAGGCCCTGCATGAGTTTCTTCAGTACGTTCACTTTGCCCTGGAGGGTCAAAATCGCCTCTTCTACACCAGACACTCTGGTCTAGGCCTGGGTGATTCGCTCAACGGCATTGCGTAGATCCTGACGCAATAGCCTAACTTCCGACCTCACTGCTCCAATCTTGGCGTCCAGTGCATCTCTTGACTGGGTTATGGCAGCTAGCAATGTGGCATTATCCGGAACGCCACCCAGGCCCCCTACGGCGCTTGCCGGCGGCACCCCTGTATTCGGGCCGGTACATTTGTCTATTGTGCATTGCTTCGTGGTTGATGCCGCGCCTTTATTCTTCGACATGGCTGATCAGGGACTTGCCGACCAGGCGATTCTCAGGGCCTGACTGAGCAGTCCAAGATGCCACCGCCAGCCAGTTGTTCGCGTGATGGGTGTCCCAATCCCGAAGCAGGAGTATACCTCACCCACAGGCAGCACCAGAACCTAGTCTGGCTGCTTCTGCAGGTAGGGCCACAACCCCCACTTCTAACGGGCGCCGTATCTTTCACGCCGTTAATAGTGGATTCGGTATTGTGCTTGTTTCTCTGCTCACCTCCAAGCCTGCAGTTCCATTTATAGGTAGGAGTATTGTGGTGAGCAGTGACCCGATACACGGGTCGTTATTATGTTGAGGGCTGTTGTGTATTTTAATTATCCCCACAGCTCACGATTCGTATTCATATGTTTTGAGAAGAGGTGGAGCACAGGATCTTCCAAGCTAGGCCCAATGTCCAATCAAGGGATCTTGCCCTCTGTCTTCTTTCCGTGTGGGGACTACAATAAGGAATTGCGGTCGGCGTGGGACCTTCGGTCTTCGGGCCCCGTACTCACTGCGAGTAGCCGGTCCCGCCGTCTCTGTCTGCACCAGGGAGCTGAGACACACCACCTCTGTCTCGGGGGGCCCCGCCGAACCTCTATATTTGTCGGGGAGGTCGGCATCCCCCCGCTATTCTTGAGAGCGGCTACGATATCCACGCGGGTGGCTGCCTTGCACACCCAGGAGCCCGCAATGCCTGTCACGAGCTGCCCCAGGAGGCCTTCCTGTGTACGCCCGGCCACGCCGGCCTGAAGACCCACCTCTTCTGTTGTGGACCGGGGCAGCTTCCTCTCCGCTACGCAGGTCTCCTGGCCCCACTGGAACGCACGTCTCGTCTGGGTCCGCACTGCGCCACGGCCTCCAGCCACGCGCTCCTCCACCGCAGGCAGCACCACCTCTTCGCTGGATATCCAGGTATGCTATGCTAAAACGTGCTGTCAGAGTGGTATATTGGCTGCAGCCGGCGATCTCCACTTGTCTGGCGTCTTTTGAATTTGTCACTGGACCGATACTGGCAGGATATTTGACGCATTAGCGTGGGGCTACGGGAGCTGTGCTAGTTTGCGACCGCCATGTTAGACGGCTTAGCCATGCCGCCAAAAATTCCCCTTTACTTTAATAGTCTTATTGAAGGCTGTTGTTAAAGTAGTTACGTTCTGTCCATTTTTGAAGGCTCTGCATTTTAAGCATTTTGTGAAACTTTCCTTTGGTCTAAGCCATGTCATTTTGTGGGTTCCTGCAGTAAATTCACTTTTAACTAGATACTCTCTCAAAGATTTTGATTTTCTTTAGTTAATCTGGGGTTGTTTTGTCGTTATCAGGCCCATTATCGGATCTTCCTTAACTAAATGCCAATGTTTACGCAAAATTTGGCGAACGTCTGTATGCTCTATATTGTATGTAGTGATGAATCTGTGTGTATTTTCCTTTTTTAGATTGTTCCCTCTTTCTCACTGTCTTTGAAGGGTTGAACAGAGCACTCTCCCTGTTTAATCCCCTTACTTTCCTTGAGTCTGTTTCTAGTATAGGCTGAGAATATCCTCTCTGTATAAAGCATTCCCTCATCTCTTTCACCACTTTGTCATATTCTTCCAAAGTACTACATGCTCTTCTTGCTCTATAGAATTCTCCAAATGGTATGCTTTTTATTAATGGGGTGGAATGTGAACTGCTGGTGTGGAGAATAGTGTTTCCCGCCATCGGTTTTCTGAATATAGTAGTTTCTAATTTCTCCCCACCTACCCAATCTCCAATATCTAAGCATTCTATGGAAGCCTTGCTTTTCTGACCCATGAATTTCAAATTGAGATCACTAGTATTTAACTCTGAGATAAAGAGATCTGCCTTTGCATCTGTACCCTGCCACAGTACAAAAACATCATCAATAAATCTCAGCCACATTGTGACATTCTCTGTCCAGTGTAACTCTGTCGGCCCACCGAGCACCTGCTCCTCCCACCACCCTAGATGTAAATTCGCATAACTGGGGGCAAAGCAGGTGCCAATGGCTGTCCCCTGTTCTTGCTGGAGCAATTCATCTTCAAAGAAAAACATGTTTTTTGTTAGACACAAATGCATCATCTCTAACAACATTATATTATGCTTCTCAAAGCTAATAGGTTTCATACGTAAAAAATGTTGAGTTGCCCTCAACCCGTACCGATGTCTTATACTTGTATGCACAGTTGAAACATCTAAAATCATCAAAAGCATGTTATCTTCCCATTTGACATCATAAATATGCTTTAAAAAGTCCGCAGTATCTTTTATATATGAAGGGAGGGTGGTAGCAATGGGGTTTCAAAAATAATCAATGTACTTAGACACATTTTCAAATACACTACTCTGGGCAGAAATTATAGGTCTACACAGTGGCCTATTCAAGTCTTTATGAATTTTAAGGATCATATAGAACACTGGTAGTACTGGATTCTCTTGTTTTAAAAAGCAGAACTCATCCCAGTTTTAAAGGTCTTGATTTTTCCATGTTCTCAGTCTACTTGTAACGTTTTCCTTGACATCCTCATATTCATCCATTGTAATACGTTTATAATATTCCATGTTGTTCAACTGGGTCAATGCTTCCATTTTATTTAGCTGCTTGTCCCATAAAATAATATTCCCCCCTTATCCGAGGACTTCACGACTACTTCAGGTAGGTTCTTGATTTTGTTGATTGTATCAAATAGTTTTCTCACTCATAAATTTTGTGACTTTTGTCTATTGGCAGATGTCCGATCTAGATGTCCCAAATCTCTTATCACATTCTCTGCAAAAATGTCTAGGTTATCCTTTATCATTTGGTCAATATATCTAGATTTAGGTGAAACAGACTAATGCCTCCTGTTAATAGGTTCAAACTGTCTCGCTCCAGATTTTCATTATCAGGTAGTCCTTGAGGATCTTGTGATGTTTCACCTTCTTCTTGTAATGACCATAGATCTCCTAATGCTTCCAATCAGAATCAGCAAGGTTGGAGGGCACATTTCTTTCAGAGGTCTCAGTCCCCGCAATTGTTGTTGCAGTTACTTCCTTCAGATTGTGAATTTTGTTAATTTCAATTTCCTGACGTATCGATGCCAGTCCATTCTACTTTGGGCATAATTGAAATCACTCTTTTGGCAATATGACAGTCCCAGTTCCAATGTGGACACGTCATCCTCAGACAACAGGATCTGACTCAAATTAACCACTGTGTTATTTCCTTTTATTTCTTGGCTGTTGGTTTCGAATTGGACTGTGTTGATCTCCCTGTTATTTCTTCATGTGTTTCTCCTTCTCTATTCCCCCCCCCCTCTGTTTCCTTTTCCTTGGGGTCTTCCTCGCCCCCTTATGGTTCGATGATCTGTTCTCTGGTTTAACTGTAAAAAACGTAATTCGTCGGCAACTGTGAAGCGAGTGACTCCTCCTTCATTCCTTGATTGCTCTTTCTGCTCTACTTCCGATCCTGAATTTGATCTCATTTCGCTTTGTGAATATTCCTGTTGGGGTGTATTGATGTCTTGAAACTTCTGCCGCCTTATCGTGTCAAAACGCTTTGCAAAAGTATATATTTGCCCATTCTCATAATCTAAGCAATCGTGCAGGAACTGTGTGGCTTTTCTATCTTTTATCCTCTGTTCGTATTTCTCTAACTGTCCTTTCAAATCGTTCTTGAACTTCAAAATCCTAGTTTGCTGTTTCTTTGTCTAGGACTGTTGATAATTATTTCTGCCCTTTCAATTTCCGCATATTTTATCAAAATACGAATCATGCCCATGGAGCTTTCTGCATAGTTTTCAGCCCATTCCTTTAATAATCCTGGGTTAGGATTCTCATAAATTGGGCTATTTGTTATTCTCAAACCCCTTGGCACACGCCCCACTTTCATGTATTGTTTTAATGTGGCAGTTTCCCACCAACATGATATTTCTCTCGTCTTGAGTTTCTCCCACTGCTGTAAGTTCTTCCACAAATCATTGCTGTTGCCCAATGGCACATTGTTAATTCTAACACTCGAGTTTAATTCCAACACTCGAGTTTTTTATATATATACATATATATATATATATATATATATATCTATATATATATCTATATCTATATCTATCTATCTATCTATCTGTCTATCTATATATAACCAGTTCCTTCTCTTGCTACAATCCTGCCTGGTCCAGAAAACAAGCGGCACGACTCAGAGGTACTCCCAATCCTTTTCTTTATTGATTCTTTTTCACCTTCTATAGATAAAGTGTATCGTGCAGTTTTTACAAGACCATAGCCTATGCGTTTCAGTCGAAGCCTTCCACAGGGCCATAGAGTGCAGTTACAGAGTGTCTTTATTAAAAGGGGCAAGGCCCCTCCTACCACAACCAAACTTATACATTCTTTTGGAGCAACAAAGCAAAGACAATTCATTGTTGTTTTTTATATATATCCACAATAAATCAGCTGTCAACTGTATATAATGTTATTCTTGTATCAGATTTTGATTTTAATTTTTTCATTTCGTAATTCTTTCTTTCTTAGTCTATCAGAACGTATTACTATTACAGTGTATTTATATTAATTAATCATGTAAAGTACATGAACCTTTACATAACCAACATCGTTCTCCTTTTCTTAATGATCTTTCTTTTGATTTTCTGGAATATTTTGGTAAAGTACCATTTAACCTACTGATGCCCAAACACTCATCTTAGTCTTGAAATTCATTAGTACATTACATATACACATTCAATAATCTATAGGTTGATTTCCACAACCCCAATCAGATTACCAGTTGCAACATGTACCTCTCCCAAATTGTTTCCAATTATTGAATATCCTTTTCAAACTTTTTCCCCAAACCTCTTCAAAATTAATGTTATTGAAATTTTCATATATGACATTCATTTCACCATTACGTTTCAAACACATCTGGATGCGTTTTTAGATATCGCTTTCAATCTAGAATATGCCTTATTAATTCCTCCAGTCCAGTCTTGCAAACCAATGTACTTAAGAAATTCAATTAATTTTATGATATCCCCCTAAGTAGTATTGTTTTTAAAGTGCAAAACATGTAAACATTCATAATGGAATATTAACATCCCTCATTGTGTGCAAATCCTCAATCCGTTGTCTCAGCATTTAAGATCGTAAAGTGCAATAATCATGTAAACATTCATAATAAAGTCCAACTTATATCCAATGATGTGCAAACTATAACATGTATACATATAACATATAATATATAACATATATAACATCTAATCTTAATTATTCAGAAAATGCATCTTATCATTTAGTCCATCTCCATTCTAAATTTCAAAATACGAGATCAGTCGAAAAAAATATATATATATATATATATCCATCCATCCATCTCAGTGGTGGTAGCCACTGGTTTTGTGTTGCTAATAACTTTAGCGCAGTTTGACGAATCTCAACAAAACCTTCCAAAAAAGTGCTAATTGTTTACTAGTTTGCGCATGGAAAGTTTCAGGGTGATCTGTCAAGCACGGCCAAGAAAAAGGGGGGTACCAAAACGTGTTTTCCCCATTAAATCTTCTATAGGACCTTTAGACACAGCAACAGGCCAAACCACTGAACAGATTTACACCAAATTTGGAAGAAAGCTAGATCTTGGCCCCAAAAGGGACCTGGCCCTTTTTACAGGGATATCCCCAGACTTTTCGCCTTCCTCCTGTATTTGTCTGACTTTGATTTTGCTTACTTTAGGACTCTGATAACCAGTGCTAAAGTGCATATGCTCTCTGTGTAAATTGTATTTGTGATTGGTTTATCCATGATTGGCATATTTGATTTACTAGTACGTCCCTAGTAAAGTGCACTATGTGTGCCCAGGCCCTGTAAATCAAATGCTACTAGTGGGCCTGCAGCACTGATTGTGCCACTGATTGTGCCACCCACATGAGTAGCCTTGAAACCATGTCACTGCAGTGTCTGTGAATGCAGTTTTAAACCGCCATGTAGACCTGGCAAGTGCACCCACTTGCCAGGCCCAAGCCTTCCCTTTTTCAACATGTAAGGCACCCCCGAGGCAGGCCCAAGGTAGCCCAAGGGAAGGGTGCAGTGTATGTGAAAGTTAGGGTATGTACTGGTGTGTTTTACATGTCCTGATGGTGAAATACTGTTAATTTAGTTTTTTACTATTGCAAGGGCTATCTCTCCCATAGTTTATCATTGCAGCTGCCTTGTAACATCTTACAAGTGTAACTTTCAATTGGGAAGAGATAGAGATTTGGAGTTTGAGCTACGGGAACTCAGAATTTAAAAATACACCTTTTAGTAAAGTTGGTTTTTAAATTGTGAGTTTGAAAATGCCACTTTTAGAAAGTGGGCCTTTACTTGCTTTACCATTCTGTATCTCTGCCTACCTGTGGAATCAACGTCTGGTTTAGACTGACACAGGCTGTTTGTGCATTCACTCTAGACAGTCACACAAAGGGAGCTGAGGTGTGCCCTGCATATCCTGATGGCTCATCACCAGGCTGATGAGTCTTCCTGAGCTAGAGTGGTGGGAAGAGTTGTCACTGATACCTGAATAGTGCTGTGCCAGTCCTCACACAAAGCTGTATCCACCCCCTGTAGTGTGTCTGGTGCCAGGTCAGGGCAAGACAGGGCCTTGTGCACTACAAAGACTATCCTTTGAAGTTTGCCTACTTTAAAGGCAAAAACTGGTTTAAATACTGGAGCTGTGGCCCCACATTTTTAGAACACTTCTGGACTAAGAGGAGATTCTGCCGAGTAGAAGAGCTGGAGAAGCTGTAGGAGGGGAACTGACACTCTGCTTGTTGCTGTGTTGGGCCGGCCTGCTGCTTGCTGCTTCTGTCTTGGAGACTGAAAGGAATGGTATTTTGCTTTTTGTATCCTGCTTGTTAAGGTTCTCCAAGGGCTTGTGTGTGCTTGCCTCCTGTTGGAAGTCTCAGGACCATCAAAGACTTCACCTGCAGCCCCTGAACTCCTCCACTGGAAGTTCTGACCTGCCAAGTGGTGCCAATTCCATTTCTGGACCCTTGGAGCTGGCTTCTCCTGCAAAAGAAGAAGAAAATCCACACACTAGTCCTCAGCGCCTGTTTTTCCTGCCACAAGCTTGCCACGCGGGTAAAAAACCTACGCATCACAGCACTGTTGCCGAAGAATCGATGCAGCACCTGTCGTGTGGCCCGCAGATCACTGCAGCCCAAGTCCCAAGCGCTGTGTCCCTGACATCCGAGATACCTGCTCAGTCTCCGACGCAAGCCCTGCTGTGCGGCTGAAGATTCCACGCATCACCTGCCTCAAGGCTGAAAAACTAACTGGTTGATGCTGTGTTTTGCCACCACAGCATCAACCCAGTGCAAACGTATTTTCCATGCATCGCACCTGTGTGCCCAGTCTACATCGACGCTGGGCTTCAATAACCAAGGCCGCATGTCCACAGAAACGACACATCACCTCCCCTCGCATTAAGAAACTGACACATCACCTCCTCTCACAGGAAGGTACCAACGCATCACCTCCTCTGCCTAGCAGTAAGGAACCAATGCATCACCTCCCCTGGGAGCAAGGAACCGACCCAACACCTTCCCTGCGAGTAAGGAACCAACGAATCACTTTCCCTGAGAATAAAGAACCGACGCATCGGTTTGCTTTTCCGGCACCTCACCTCCCCTGCGCCTGTTTTCGCCTTTGATTTTGACATATTTCAGGGACTTTGCACTAAAAAGTGACGCATCCATAGTTTTCTATTGACTAAACTGTTTAAACCTTTTTAAAATGATATTGTGATTAATGTATGTTGGATTTTTGTTTTTATGGTCTTGTTTTGATTAAATAAATATAGGCTATTTTTCTAAGCTGGTGTGGAGTCCTTTTGTGGTGATTTCACTGTGTTACTGTATGTTTGCACAAGCTTTACATCGAGTGCATTTCTTGAAACCACGGGGTGGTCTTAGCCAGCTTTGGTCACGATTCACCTCAGGACTGCTCTTTACTATTGAATCTCTCAAAAAAGGTGCTCTGCGGTATGTTATGGGGGGGTGTTTAGGGAGTACTGTTCCTATGATTGGATCAGATTTCAGTATGTGCCAGTTTTTGTTCAGTAGATCCCTCAGTTCTTTATTCTGTGTGTTTAAATCGTTAAAAATCTCACTGACAAGGGGGGGTGGAAACACTGAATAAAGACAGTGGGAAAACCAACAGGCCGTGTGGGGCAAGACTCCGCTCCACAGGCAGGCGGCAGTGAGTACTCTTTCTCATTTATAAGTCTCCCCCATCCCCCTTCCACCCATCCGAGCCACTGTTGGCAAGCCCCTGTAGCAGATATTGTAATCAGCCACAATGGTGGGTGGCAAGGGTCACAAAGGCGCCCAACAGACAAAACTAGACCAATTTGTTCTCACAGAAGAGGGGGGACCGGGTAATAAGGTCCGAGACCAAATGGCCGCAACGGGGCCTACTCCGGCAGAAGGAGAATCCCTAACATTGCAGGATATAATGACGGCAATTCAGGGGATAAGAACCTCACTTGAGACGAGAATGTACACAGTCACAACAGAAGTGTCACTAATGAGGGCAGACCTCCGCAATGTAAACTCTAGAGTGAAGAAAATAGAAGACACTACTACCTCCCTAGATCAAGTTACCAAGACCCTTCAGAAGCAAGTCCAAGAACTGCGAGACGCTAATATAACAATGGAGACCTGTTTGGACGACTACGAAGGGAGAGCACGACGCAATAATATCTGCATACTAGGGGTCCCGGAACGAGCAGAGTGACCCTCAGCAGATCTCTTTGTGGATGACTTAGTGATCAAGGAACTGCAGTTCCGTGGGCTCTCCAAATATTTTTCGGTGGAAAGGGCCCACAGAATTCCAGGTGGGTGCCCACGACCGGGAGTGGCCCCGAGACCCATCATAGCCAGGATCTTTAATTTTAGGGACAGAGATGTAATTCTACAGGCAGCCCGAAATGCACTCCCAGTGCTCATTGAAAATCCGCACATAACCTTTTTTCCAGACTTTACACTCAAGGTACAGAGATTACGGCGAAGTTTCCTTGAAGTCAAAAAAGAACTGAGGGTCAAGGGACTCAGATACACGATGCTCTTTCCCGCCCGATTGTGAGTGGAGGCGGAGGGGAAAACATGGTTTTTTGAGTCACCTGAGGAAGCATGGGAGTGGCTGGATGGATGGAGAAATGCTGGAAACCAAACAGTCAAGACCCAGCAAGAACGACAGTAGCGCAGATCAGGAGACTCGTCAAGACAACAGCCTCGGAATCAATCAATCAATCAATCACAGAATTTGTAGAGCGCACTACTTACCCGCGAGGGTCTCAAGGCGCTGGGGAGAGGGAAGGGGGGGGGATGCTGCTACTGGTCGAACAGCCAGGTCTTGAGTAGCCTCCTGAAGGTCAGCAGGTCTTGGGTCTTTCGTAGGCTTAGTGGAAGGGTGTTCCAGGTATTGGCGGCGAGGTGTGAGAAGGATCTGCCGCCGGTGGTTGTTCTTCGAATGCGGGGGACGGTGGCGAGGGAGAGGTCGGCGGAGCGGAGCTGGCGGTTGGGGACGTAAAAGAAGAGTCGTCTGTTGAGGTAGGTTAGGCCAGTTTTGTGGAGTGCCTTGTGTGCGTGGGTGAGGAGTTTGAAGGTGATCCTCCTGTCGACGGGGAGCCAGTGCAGGTTCCTCAAGTGGGGGGTGATGTGGCTGTGGCGTGGTACGTCGAGGATCAGTCGTGCGGAGGCGTTTTGTATGCGTTGCAGACGCTTGATGAGCTTGGCCGGGGCTCCCGCGTAGAGGGCGTTCCCATAGTCCAGTCTGCTACTGACGAGGGCCTGGGTGACTGTTCTTCTTGTGTCTGTCGGGATCCACCTGTAGATCTTGCGAAGCATGCGGAGGGTGTTGAAGCAGGAGGAGGAGACTGCGTTGACTTGCTTGGACATGGAGAGCGTTGAGTCGAGGATGACTCCCAGGTTGCGTGCGTGGTCGGTGGGTGTCGGGGCTGCTCCCAGCATCGTTGGCCACCAGGAGTCGTCCCAGGCTGAGGGGTTGGAGCCGAGGATGAGGACCTCCGTTTTGTCCGTGTTCAGCTTTAGTCGGCTGATCTTCATCCAATCGGCGACGGCCTTCATTCCTTCATGGAGTTTGGCTTTGGCGGCGAGGGGTCCTTGGTGAGGGAGAGGATCAGTTGAGTGTCGTCGGCGTAGGAGATAATGTTGAGGTCGTGTTGTCTGGCGATGCGTGCGAGCGGGGCCATGTAGATGTTGAACAGTGTTGGGCTGAGGGACGATCCCTGGGGTACGCCGCAGATGATCTCGGAGGCTTCGGATCGGAAAGGTGGGAGGCGGACTCTCTGGGTTCTGCCGTCGAGGAAGGAGGTGGTCCATTCCAGGGCCTTGTCTCGGATCCCTGCGTCGTGGAGGCGTGCGCGTAGAGTGCGGTGGCAGACAGTGTCGAAGGCGGCGGAGAGGTCCAGCAGGATGAGGGCTGCGGTCTCACCATTGTCCAGCAGGATCCTGATGTCGTCGGTGGCGGCGATGAGGGCAGTCTCAGTGCTGTGGTTGCTGCGGAACCCTGATTGGGATGGGTCCAGGATGCTGTTTTCTTCGAGGTATCGTGTTAGCTGTTTGTTGACGATCTTCTCGATTACCTTGGCTGGGAACGGAAGCAGAGAGATGGGCCGGAAGTTCTTGAGGTCTCTCGGGTCCGCCTTGGGTTTTTTGAGTAGGGCGTTGATCTCTGCGTGTTTCCAGCTCTCTGGGAAGGTCGCGGTCTCGAAGGAGAGGTTGATGATGTTGCACAGGTGGGGTGCGATGGAGCTGCTGGCTTTGTTGAAGATGTGGTGCGGGAAAGGGTCTGAAGGGGAGCCGGAGTGTATTGTGCTCATGGTCTTGATGGTGTCCTCGATGTTCACGCTGGCCCAGGCTGGCAGGGGGTCGTGGTCGATGGTGTGTGGCGGGTCTGGTGTATCGATCTTAGTTGGGGTTGTCTGGGTGTCGAAGCTGTCGTGAATGTCAGCGATCTTGCGGTGAAAGAAGGTGGCGAGGGAATCGCACAGGGGTTGCGACGGCGGGATGTCGTTGGTGTTGGAGCTGGGATTGGAGAGTTCCTTCACGATGTTGAAAAGCTCCTTGCTGTTGTGTGCGTTGTTGTCGAGGCGGTCTTTGAAGGAGATTCTCTTGGCGGACCTGATGAGGTGGTGGTGGTTACGGATGGCGTCTTTGTGGGCTGTGTGGCTGTCCGGTGTCTTATCGCTGTGCCATTTCTTCTCTAGTTTCCGGCAGGTGCGCTTGGAAGCTAGGAGTTCCGAGGTGAACCAGCTGGCTCTTTTGGTGGTGTCGCTGTAGGTGAGCTTTTTCAGCGGGGCGAGGGTGTTGGCACAGTCGTCCATCCATCGTCTGAGGTTGCAGGCAGCGTCGTCGGTGTTGGATGGGTCGGAGGGAGGGCTGAGAGCGAGGGTTGCCCAGAGTTGGTCTTCGGTGACTTTGCTCCAGCAGCGGCGTGGGATCTGTTGGGTGCGGTGGTGTGTGGTGGGTTTCTGGAAGGTGAAATGGATGCAGCGGTGGTCGGTCCAGAGGAGTTCCGTGGTGTGGCTGAAGGAGACGTGGGAGCTTGAGGAGAAGATGAGGAACACACAACAAGAAGATGCAAGTCTGTCCCCTGAACACGATCCATAAGTGAGAAACATGAACTGCATTATCCAAATGGCTGGATACATGAGAGACAATACACTGGGTGGAAAGGTGATCTACTGAACAGGTACTAACATGTATGGTAAGATGCTGAAGACGAGAGACTGGAAAGAGAACTGTGGTGTCCTGAATAAGAGGGTCACACATAGAAATGAATCGAGATAGATGACCGGTTGTAATATGACCCCCTGGGATGAGAACCGCCTGGGATGACACTCTGGACAGTGCTAAAATACAGGGAGGTCGGGTGGGAAAGCTGGGGAATGGTCCACGTTCCCTTCTTTACAGTAACGTTGTTGGGGGGGGGGGGGGCCGATAGGCACTCTGCAGAGTTTGGGCGTGGGCAGTTTTGAGCTCGCCGTGCAGGGAGGCGGGGTGGGGGCAGTTCAGTTTGGGAAGGGAGGTATTGAGGGGTGGGAGAGGAGGGAGTTGAATGTTTTATTATTTTGTATGACGGTAGAGAAAAGCAAGAACTTAGGATGCACAATGTATACATGTCAGTGTGGACGTAGGCAGGCTTGTTATCACACGACTATTGACCATAGTCCAGAGCAGAATTGGAAATACAGACAAACCCGGAGAATCATTTCCTCTCCTGGAATGTAAATGGGCTGGGGGACAAGAAAAAAAGAGTAGTGCTACAATTTATTAAACGACATTCACCCGGGGTGGTACTCCTCCAGGAAACACACCTAATGGGCAACACTTGTAAGGCCCTAGATCGATGGGGGCATAAAATGGTGGCAAATGCAGGATTT
Source organism: Calotriton arnoldi (assembly GCA_963921515.1). Classification (NCBI taxonomy): domain Eukaryota; kingdom Metazoa; phylum Chordata; class Amphibia; order Caudata; family Salamandridae; genus Calotriton; species Calotriton arnoldi. The sequence goes on from CAWUFW010010550.1 coordinate 383,893, forward strand.
ACGACAAGCTTCAGAGAGGTGGGCCTTTTACTTAACAGACAATTACCGTTGACGATACAGCGCTCCTGGATTGACTCCCTTGGCCGATATGTTGCCCTCTCACGGACGTGGGAGGGGGAAACGATCAACATACTGTCGGTGTTCATACCCCTGGCTTTGCATAAGACCACACTGCCAGACCTTGGTAAACTCCTGTTGGAGCTCCCACCCAGAGAACTCCTCCTGGGGGGAGATTTTAACATGACAATGTGCGATTTGCTTGACGGTTCACTCCCAAGGACAACCACACCTTTCACCACTCACTTGACAGACTTTTTTATGGCAATGGGAATAATAGACATATGGCGCACTCAAAACTCCACAACTCAAAAGTTCACATTTCATTCAGGAGCACACAGGAGCCTTTTTCGGATTGACCTTCTGCTCACTCTGGCTCACTGACTGCCGAGATTTTGTGAAGTACATCACCTGGCGAGAGGGATTTCAGACCATTCCCCCATATGGGCCACATATGGGGTCGATAAACAGGTACCCAGTAAGGGGATCACAGTCAACCCATGGCACTTAAAGGTCCCACATAATACATAGCGCCTGACGAAAGCCACAGACAACTTCTTTAAAGAAAATGAAAGCTCTGTGAACTCCGCCCGGATTCTTTGGGAAGCCTATAAAACAGTAATCAAGGGTGAAGTATTATTGTTGACTGTTGGACACAAAAAACAAACTAGGCTAGAGGTCGAACAAATTGAACACAAAATGTTGGCACTAAAGGCCCGCCTGGGCACAGACCTCACACCCGACATGAAACACGAACTGGCTTTTAAGAAGCAGGCATATAGGGACCTGACCAAAGGTGCGGCAAGACTTACTTACCGTGCAACCCAGCACGTGTATACGAGTCAGGAGATAAAGCAGGGAAACTGATAGTATAGCTTGAAAAGTGAGGAAAGGTGAGCAGATGGGTCACTGAAATCTCTCAGGAGGAGGGGGGATCCCTTACGAACCCCCAAGATAGAGCAAATGCTTTTGCTGACTACTATGAACAATTATATGCCCCGACGGGTACTGCAACAGTGGGCAATGCCCATGATCTCCTCCAAGACCTACATCTCCCCACCCTCACTGCGGAAGATAGTGACCTTATGGAAGCTGACCCAACAATAGAAGAAATAGCCCAGGCGATCCAAAAGACCGCATCAGGTAAGGCCATGGGGCCTGCAGGACTCCCAATAGAGCTATACACTGCACTGCTAACACCCCACTTACTGAGTATGTATATGGAGAGCCGAGAAGAGGGGGACCTTCCAGAGATCAAAGACTGGCTTGTATAGTAGCCATACACAAGGAGGGTAGACCGCCTGAGAACTGCTCCTCTTACAGGCCCATCTCCCTCCTCAATACCGAAGTTAACATACTGGTGAAGCTTCTAGCCCTGCGACTGATCCAAATCAATAACAAATTGGTCCATCCAGATCAATCTAGCTTCATGCCCGGCAGGAATACAGCCCTAAATTTTCAATGTCTCCAAGGGGTATTGGGACGAGTCCAATCTATCCAAGTAGACGCCGCAATGCTATCACTCGACGCCTGTATGGTGTTTGACACGGTCGAGCGGCCATATCTTTTTGCAGTGTTGGAATGCATTGGCTTTAGCTCCAAGTTATTGTCCTGGGTGCGCCTACTGTATACTGAACTATTGGCCAGAGTCATAGTTAACGCAAAAATCTATAGAGAATTCCCACTAAGAAGGGGGACCCAACAGGGCTGCCCCCTCTCACCTTTATTGTTCTGGAATCGTTGACGATTTGGGTCCATGCGGGCCCCCTGATACGAGGCTAGCGATGGACAGAGGAGTGGGAGGACAGAATATCCCTTTACGCGGATGATATTTTACTACACGTGGCATCCCCTTGTGCCTCTTTGAGTCGGATATGGGATATATTCACATCCTTTGGGAAGTACTCAGGGTACCCCATTAACTGGTCTAAATCAATAATGTTTGTCAGGGGGAAGGCCTTGCGGCAATCTCAGATTAATGAAGTAAAGGTGACTAGTGATGGCTTCCGATATCTGGGGATCTATGCCACTACGGACCCAGAGGCCTTTATCGACCATAATCTCCACGGCCCCCTGATGTGACTCAAGAAAGATGTCTGCCACTGGAGGAAACTGCCTCTTTCCCTAATAGGTAGAGAGGCGTTATTTAAAATGATGGCATTGCCCAGGTTTCTGTATGTGTAGTAAAATACACCATTCCCAGTCCCCGATGTATATTTTCATGCTATTGAATCCGAATTGAGAACCCTGCTGTGGGATGGGAAGTCTCCTCGTATAGCGCTCACAAAGATGACCCGTGATTGGTACGGCAGGGGAATAGCACTGCCAGACATTCACAAATATTACCTAGCGGCACAGCTTGCCATGGTCAACCAATGGATGCACTGTCCCCCGGTAGGATCCAGGATACGCCATGGATCGCCAATTGTTGCAACCACATGGCTACAAATGAGCACTGTACACCCCTTCCAAACATGGAACCCCCATAGGACCAACATCACTCACGGTCCAAATATGGCATAGGACCCTCAACACACTAGGCTGGGAAGGAAAGATCACGCAATCAACTCCCCTGTCTGTGGGATTCCCATAAATTGGGCACTATAAAACTCAAACCTGGGTTTTTATAAATGGGACATGATCGGCATCTCCAGGGTGGGGGATCTATGGAAAGGAGGAAAAGTAATAACATTTCCCGATTTACAGCGTGCATACGGTCTAGCTAAGTTGGAAACTTTTAGATACCTCCAGATTCGACATGCCATAATGACAGCATAGTCCCCAGAGGTGAGGTCCTCCCTGAAGCATCCCCTTTGGCAGCTAGGCTACTCAACGATTATATGAGGTTCAAAGCGATCTCACTAACATATAAGAAACTGATTCATAATATCCCAGACACATTGCATCGGCTCCGTCAGCGATGGGAGGCGGGTATAGGAGACATAGAGGAGGAAGACTGGAGAGAAGCTCTATCCTCACCCAAGGAGGTAGCGATCAGGTCAAAATTTCACCTAGTACAGTTTGAAATCATACATAGGACCTATATGTCGTGTAACACACTAGTAAAGATGGGGAGGAGACCCACTTCCGCCTGCCAGCGGAGATGTGGAGATGGTATCTTCCACCATATAATCTGGGATTGCCCAGAGATACAGAAATATTGGACTTAAATATTGTCCTGTGTAAATAATGTAGTGGGAGGAAATGCGCCCCTCTCAGAGAGGATATGTTTACTGAATGTGTGGGAATCCTCAGAATCCTCCTGAATGTGTGGGAATCCTCCTGCTGAATTTCTATGGTTTTTGTCTGACTAAAATCTGAGCCTAACTATAACTTCCCTGCAACCTTTGTTTTTTTAAGTGAAAAAACAATATATATATATATATGTATATATATATATATATATCTCCACAAAATTCTCCGTATGGGGAGCCTCCAACCCAGCAGGGCAGCCTCAGCCAACAGCAGGAACGGAGCGTCCTGCCAATTTAACAACAAAGAAATGCTGAAGCACCGCTTGGATTCAAAGTGCTTTATTGATTTTCAACGCAGCAACAAACGTTTAATCTGACGCGTTTCGGCAATTAGCCTTAATCATAGATTAGCACGTTGCGTAACAAAGTGTCCACAGCTGTTATTATATACATACGTCACTCAGTAGTTCCAAGGGTCTGTGTTGCCCAGAATGCAACGTCCAGCAAATGCAAAAGGTGAGTATGCCACATTACAGTCAATACTTATCCAAGCGGTGCTTCAGGATTTCTTTGTTGTTAAATTGGCAGGACGCTCCGTTCCTGCTGTTGGCTGAGGCTGCCCTGCTGGGTTGGAGGCTCCCCATACGGAGAATTTTGTGGAGACTTTTATGAGGGAGCATGACCCGCTTCTGCCGAAGGATTAATCCTGAATGAAATGGGAAATACGGCATGAGCAAGGGAGGCGAGAGGAGTATTGAGACTACCTCTTGCGTACTTGGATGAGAGGTGCAAGGAAATAATGAATACAGCAACAACACGAGCAGCACTACGTGTGCCACCAACATAAAAGAAATGAAAAATAAGTATTGACTGTAATGTGGCATACTCACCTTTTGCATTTGCTGGACGGTGCATTCTGGGCAACACAGGCCCTTGGAACTACTGAGTGACGTATATAATAACAGCTGTGGACACTTTGTTACGCAACGTGCTAATCTATGATTAAGGCTAATTGCCGAAATGCGTCAGATTGAACGTTTGTTGCTGCGTTGAAAATCAATAAAGCACTTTGAATCCAAGCGGTGCTTCAGCATTTCTTTGTTGTTAAATTGGCAGGACGCTCCGTTCCTGCTGTTGGCTGAGGCTGCCCTGCTGGGTTGGAGGCTCCCCATACGGAGAATTTTGTGGAGACTTTTATGAGGGAGCATGACCCGCTTCTGCCGAAGGATTAATCCTGAATGAAATGGGAAATACGGCATGAGCAAGGGAGGCGAGAGGAGTATTGAGACTACCTCTTGCGTACTTGGATGAGAGGTGCAAGGAAATAATGAATACAGCAACAACACGAGCAGCACTACGTGTGCCACCGACATAAAAGAAATGAAAAATAAGTATTGACTGTAATGTGGCATACTCACCTTTTGCATTTGCTGGACGGTGCATTCTGGGCAACACAGGCCCTTGGAACTACTGAGTGACGTATGTATATAATAACAGCTGTGGACACTTTGTTACGCAACATGCTAATCTATGATTAAGGCGAATTGCCGAAACGCGTCAGATTGAACGTTTGTTGCTGCGTTGAAAATCAATAAAGCACTTTGAATCCAAGCGGTGCTTCAGCATTTCTTTGTTCTTTGATATATATATATATATATATATATACATATACTTATATATATACATATATATATATATATATATATATTTGTATATATATATATATAGATAGATATATATATATAAATATATATATATATATGGCCTCCAATGTGATCCTTCACAGTTCGGTGCGCTCACCAGCTGGTGCTCTGCATAGGGGCCGGATCCTGGCCCAAAGTAATTTTCACAACAAAGGACGCGGCACTCCAGAACTGAATTTCTGCACAATTTATTCTTGGCAACTTCTCAAACCAACGCGTTTCAGCCCTCTCACGGCTTTTCTCACGGTTAGTGAGTCCCTTGTTTGTTACACTTCTTTATACCCACCGTTAGCCTTAATGGGGCATTGTGGGATTTGTAGTGTGTTTATACAAAACTTTATTAACACATTAAAAGAAAACAAAATTAAGGACTTGCATTCTATGTCAGGTTCAGCGTTATTTTGCTATGTCTATGATTTGAGGCACTGTTATGTCATGCGCTGCTTTCCTTGATGTTTATTACATTCCATGATCTGCAACATTTCTAGGTCTAGTGCCATTATGTTTCTAAATCACATTGTATCATTCTCGTATATAGGAACCACATTGTAAATATGGATGGCTGGAGCAATTTCTAAGACACATATTTTTATATATCTTAAAAGCGATTCATTCGATATAGTATCAACCAATTATGGAAATTTTTTATATATAGAATCAAGTTATTTTAAAACTCCAATTGATATATGGGAACCACGTTGTAAATATGGATGGCTTGAGCAGTTCCTAAGACACATATTTTTTGGTATATCTTAAGAGCAATTCATTCGATATAGTATTAACCAATTATGAACGTTTTTACAGGAACAAGTTATTTTTAAAACTCAAGTGATTGGTATAGTACCAAACCATTTATTTTTCAGTTCTATTATTCGTGATCTTGTCCATCTTTAAAACTCTTTATTTTTACTCCAAATGCACAAAAAGTTCCTCATCGTTGTTGATGCCCCTAGGAGTCTTAGTTCTAAGTCTAATAATGTACCATGATTCTGTCTGTCGTAGTCATTTTGTTCGATCCCCTCCACGTTCTCCAGCTGATATCATGTGGATTCCGTAATAGCACATTTTTTTTCAGTCTCCATTCTGGCACTGTCGCATGTGCTTCGCTGTGGCATATGTCATGTCTCTGTTCTTTACTGCACGTATGTGCTCAAGGATCCGTTTTTTGAGCATACATGTTGTGCTACCGATGTATTTCATTCCACAGTCGCACTCAATGATATAAATTACAAAACGAGATGTGCATGTGATATTTTGGTCAATGTTCGTTGATTTTCCATTTACCTCCATGATTGTTCTCATATTTTTTCCAATTTTACATGCCTTGCATACGTTGCATTTTTTGAACCCCTTCTGTTGGTCCAATAGCCAGTTTGTTTTAGGTTTTTCTTGAAAATGACTTGGAACAAGCATATCTTTGAGAGACTTTGTTTTTCTATACGTGACAGCCGGTTTCTGTCCCAAGATTTTTCCAATATCTGGATCTCCAGCAATGAGTTGCCAGTATTTCTTGATTTTATGGAGTATTATCCCACTCTCCTTACTATATGTGGTTATGAATCTCGGTGCCAGTTGTTTATTGTGTTCATCCTCTTTAGTTTTTGGAATCAATATCTCTGTTCTTGGTTTTTTATCAATCTTTTTTTTACACTTTTTCAAAGTTCTTCCACTGTATCCTCTTGCTTTCAATCTTAACATGGTTTCCTGTATTTTATTCTCCGCATCTTCTTCCTTGGAGCAATTGCGTTTCATCCGTGTAAATTCTCCATACGGGATACTGTCTTTCAATAGGGTCGGGTGGAAACTGGTCCCATGTAGGACACTATTGGTTGCGGTCTCTTTTCTGAATAGAGTGGTATGTATTAGATCATTCTCAATAAAAACTCTAGTGTCCAGAAATGCAATTTCTTTTTTACTGATTGTGTACGTGAAGGATAATCCAATGTCAATGTTAGATAATTTCTCATAATACAATTTAAAATCCTCCTCCGGACCGTTCCAGATTAAAAACAAATCGTCGATGTACCGGACCCATAGAACAGTTTGTTCCAGTGCATCTTGGTTGTCCGCACACCATGCGATTGTTTTCTCCCACCACCCCATTACAGTATTCGCGTAATTTGGTGAAAACGAGATGCCCATGGCAGTACCGCAATGTTGTTTAAAGAGCTCTTTGTTGAATAAAAAGATATTGTTTGTAATACCGATCTCAATCATCTTCAACAGCATTTGTGTATGCTTTAGATCCATGATGCTTCGTTGCCTTAAAAAATAGTTGCAAGCTTTTATCCCCACATCGTGCCTGATGGAGGTGTACAACGAAACCACATCTATTGTCACCAACAGATATTGGTGGCTCCATGTTATCCCGTTCAAAACTCTGAGGAAATCTCCTGTGTCCTTTATATATGAACTCATGCTTTGAGCTATAGGTGCCAAAAATTTGTCAACATATTGTGATAGGTTTTCATATAATGAATCACACGAGGAGACAATGGGTCTCCCCGGTGGATGTTGAAGAGTTTTATGTATTTTCGGTAGAAAATATATAGTCGGTATTTGAGGGAAATCTTTAGTGAGAAATTTTAGTTCGTCATTACTAATGAGGTTTTCACTATACCATTGCTGTAGTTGTATATTCAAATCCATGGTCATTTTGTTGATAGGATTAGTTTTCATCCTGCAATAGTTCGTAGTGTCATTTAACTGTCTCATTGCCTCGTTGACGTAATCTTGTCTATTTATCAGGACGATGTTACCCCCCCTTATCGGCAGGTTTTATTGTAATTTCTTCATTCTCAATCAGTTTTTGAATTGCTCCCCTTTCTTTATTTGTTAAATTTTCTCTATGTTTTTGATTCCTAATTTTCCGCAATTTATCCACCTCTTCAATTATTGCATCAGAGAATAAATCAAACTTATTTCCAGGAGACAAAGTTGGGGAGTATTTGGATTTTTTCTTTAGTCCGCTTTCAGGTCTCCTATCTGTTTCGATGTCTAAGTGTGCTAGTATTTGTTCCTCTGACATATTCTCGTCATCCAAATCATATAGTAGATCAAACATTGTTTTTAGATCACACATTTGGTCTATCGTGATTGCAGGTTCAATTGATGTTTGTTCGGCTGAATCTTCCTTTTTACTTTCTCCATGTTTTGAGGCATGTATTTTTGCGAGTTTTAGCTTCCTTATGTACTTGTAAAGGTCAATCCTGATCTGTGTATAGTTGAAATGGCTCTCAGGGCAGAAGGTTAAGCCTTTATTTAGCAATGTTGTTTCTTCTTGTGTCAATTTATATTTTGAGAGGTTCACAATTAAGTTGTTATCCATTACTTCCGATTGCGTAGTGGATACTGTCGTCTTTCGTTTAGCCCTTCTGGTTTTTCTTGTGCTTGTGAGACACTCCCTCCTTCTTTTCCTCGGCCTCGGTTCATGCCTCTTCCACGGCCTCTGCCCCTTGTTAGTGTTTTGTCTAGATTCATCAGCCGTATTTCTTCTAAAAAAGGAACTTTCGTTGTTGTACTAGTGCCTGTCATGCCAGTGGTAGTCTCATTTTCACTGATGTCAGATTCGCTTGTGGTATCTGCCACTCTCTTATGTTGCTGCATTGGATAGTTCTTTTTCAGCGCATTGAATCGTTTGGCGAATGTGAGAATCCTACCCTGTAGATAGTCCTGTTCATCCCTTTTAAATTTCCTTTGTTTGCGTTCCTGGATTTCAGTTTCATATTTTCATATATATATATATATATATATATATTCTCTACTGGCAGTCGCCAGTTATAGTTAAATCTGCTTTTCCATAGACTGTGCATGTGTTCATTTCTTAGTTTTTCATTTGCTGATAAATTTGGCCCCGTCTGATGAATCTCCACGAAACGTTCCCAAAAAAACGTTCATCCACCTAAACTCCTACCTGGCAAGTTTTGGGGTGATCCGTCAAGCGGGGCTGAGAAAAAGGAAAGTCCCAAAACATAAAATCTCCATGCAATTTCCATAGACTTCTTTAGACACAGCTACAGCAAAAACTGATGGACTGAATTACAGCAAATTCAGCAGGAAGCTAAATCTTGGTCCGCAGATTTAGCTTTTTGTGATTTGATGTAAATCCATTCAGTAGTTTTTTTAGATATAATGGGTCATAAACAGTTATATATTTTGGGAGTTGGGCTGGCGAGAAGCCTGCAAGTCTCCCGCGAGAGCACAAAATAAAACATGGTGATTGGTCAAGACAGAGTCCCGTTTTCCCATGAGTCTCCATGCTCTTGCGAGAGCGAAAGGCTCCCACGAGTCTCGCTAGCACTCTGATTGGCTGGATGTTAGAATGTTAGAAATGAAATGGCTGCCACTACTGTTTATGTGAAAAATTGGAGTTGTTGTGGAAATTAAATAAAAAAGTTATATAAGGGGGCAGCAGAAAGGCATGCTGTCCCTCTAAGTTTAGAAAGTAGGTGTCTAAGGGATAACTACTTTGAAGAAAATAAATGCATATTGTTTTTAACTAATTTTTAAGATCTCAATCGACTCTCACGGGATCCTGAATAGTAAGGAGGAGTAGTTGGGTTCTCAATACATTCTTTTAGTAGGAATGCATACTGCCGTCCTGGTATTTGAGTGAAGGTGTGTGAGAGATAAGTTCTGTGATGATTAGAAGGTTAGTTCTTTTCTAAAAAAATGTTTAAGACCTCGTGAGACTCCCGCAGGATCATGCAAAGTAGGAAGGAGTAGGTGATGTTTGAATGCAATCTAGTTTGCACGCTTGTAACTGTAATAAGGAGTCTTACTAGAGATGGTATTTATCAGATTCTACTATTTATGCTCATTGGTTTGAGAAGAGTTGTGAGTAGAGCTAAAGCTCATCTAAACACCCTATTACGCACATCCATTATCTGAGATAGAGGTCTCAACGGAGAGCCCAGTCCCCTCCCCACACTTTACTATGCACACCTGTCATTACAGAGAGAGGTCTCAACAGAGAGACCAGTCCCTCCACACACCCTACTATGCACACTCGTCATCTGAGAGGGAGGTCTGAAAGGAGAGGGCAGTTCCTCCCCACACCCTACTATGCACACCTATTATTACAGAGAAAGGTCTCACCGGAGATGTCAGTCCCTCTACTTGCCCTACTATGCACACCTGTCATCTGAGAGAGAGGTCTAAAAGGAGAGACTAGTCGCTTCCCATAATCCCTACTATGCACACCAGTCATCTGTGAGAAAGGTCTCAAAGGAGATGCCAGTCCATCCAAAAACCCTACTACGCACACCTGTCATTTGAGAGGTCTCATAGGAGACGCCAGTAGCTCCCCTTAAACCCTACTATGCACATCTGTCATCTGAGAAAGAGGTCTCAAAGGAGAAGCCTGTCAACCCACACACCCTACTACGAACACCTGCCATCTGAGAGAAAGGTCTCAAAGTAGAGGCCAGTCCATCCACACACCCTACTATGTACACTCGTCGTCTAAGACAGAAGTCTCAAAGGAGATGGCAGTCCATCCACACACACTACTACCCACACTAATCATTACAGAGAGAGATCTCAGCAGAGAAGCCAGTTTTTCCACACACCCTACTATGCACACCCTTCATCTGAGAGAGATGTCTCAAAGGAGAGGGTACTCCATCTACACACCCTACTATGCACACCTATCATTATAGAGAAAGGTCTCACCTGAGAGACCAATCCATCCACACACCCTACTACACACACCCTACATCTGAGCGAGAGGTCGGAAAGGAGATGCCAGTCCCTCCACACGCCCTGCTATGCACACCCATCATCTGAGAAAGAGTCTAAAAGGAGAGGGTAGTCCCTCCCCACACCCTACTATGCACACCAGTCATCTGAGAGAGAGGTCTCAAAGGAGAGACTAGTCACATCTCATACACCATACAAAGCACACCCGTCAACTGAGAGAGAGGTCTCAAAGTAGAGGCCAGTCCATGCATACACCCTACTATGCATACCTGTCATGTAAGAGAGAGGTCTCAAAGGAGAGGACAGTCCATGCACACACCCTACTACGCACACCCATCATTTGAGAGAGAGACCTGAAAGGAGACACCAGTCCATCAACACACCCTACTACGCACAACTGTCGTTTGATAGAGAGATGTCAAAGGAGAGGCCAGTCCCTCCCCACTGACTACGACACACCCGTCACCTGAGAGAGAGGTCTCATAGGAGAGGCCAGTCGCTCTCCATACACCCTACTATGCACATCCGTCATCTGTGAGAGGGGTCTCGAAGGAGAGGCATGTCTATCCACACACCCTACTATGAACACCTGTCATCTGAGAGACAGGTCTCAAAGGAGAGGCCGGTCCATCCACACACCCTACTATGTATCTTTCATCTGAGAGAGAGGTCTCAAAGGAGAGGGCAGTCTCTCTACACACGCTACTACGCACACCCGTTATCTGAGCAAAAGGTCTGTAAGAAGAGCCCAGTTCCTCCTCATACCCGACTATGCACACCTGTCGTCTGAAAGGAGAGGTTAGTCCTTCCACACACCCTAGTACACACAACCGTCATCTGAGAGAGAGGTCTGAAAGCAGAGGGCACTCCCTCTCCACACCTTACTACGCACACCCGTCATCTGAGAGAGAGGTCTGAAAGCAGAGGCCAGTCCTTCCCCATACCCTACTATGCATATATGTCCTCTGAGAGAGAGAGGTCTCAAAGGAAAGGCTAGTCGCTTTTCATACACCCTACTACGTAGACCCGTCATCTGAGAGAGAGGTCTCAAAAAAGAGGCCAGTCCATGCATACACTCTAATATGCACACCTGTAATGTGAGAGAGAGGCCCCAAAGGAGAGACCAGTCTCTCCCCACTGACTACTACACACACTCATCATCTGAGAGAGAGATCTCATAGGAGAGGCCAGTTGCTCCCCCTACACCATAGTACGCACATCCGTCATCTGAGATATAGGTCTTGAAAGACAGGCCAGTCCATCCACACACCCTCCTACGTACACCTGTGATCTGAGAGAGAAGTCTCAAAGGAGAGCGCAGTCCATTCACACACCCTACTATGCACACTTATCATTACACACCCTACTATGCACACCTATCATTACAGAAAGAGGTGTCAGCAGAGACACCAGTCCCTCCACAGATGCTAGTATGCACACCTGTCATCTGAGAGAGAGGTCTGAAAGGAGAGCCCAGTTCCTTCCCACACCCTACTATGCACACCTGTCATCTGAAAGAGAGGTCTGAAAGGAGAGGGCATTCCCCCCCGCACCCTACTATGTACACCCATCTCCAAGGAGAGAAGTCTTGAAAGAGAGACCTGTCCATCCACCCACCATACTACGAACACCTGTCATCTGAGAGGGAGGTCTCAAAGGAGAGGTCAGTCCATCAACACACCACACTACATACACCTGTCATCTGAGACAGAGGTCTCAAAGTAGAGGGCAGTCCATTCACACACCCTACTATGCACACCTATCATTATAGAGAGAGGTCTCAGCAGAGAGGACAGTTCCTCCACACACCCTACTATGCACACCCTTCATCTGAGACAAAGATCCGAAAGGAGAACCCAGTCCCTCTCCACACCGTACTACGCACAGCTGTTATTACACATAGATGTCTCAGCAGAGAAGTTAGTCCCTCTACACACTGTCATGTAGTTCCTAGGAATCCCCAGGACCCGCGTGTTTTGGATGACCCAACGTGAGGGCTTGGTGTCCCAACCGCTTCCGGACACTCCCACAGGATATGTCAGCCGTTAGACCAGCTAGCTCTACAGTGCCACTACCAACCCCCTGTATCTTACAGTGATGTAGGTAGTCTTTGGCAACCACTGACATGACAACCCTGATCTCTCCGGGATCGTGGAAAACAGTATAGCACTTTTTGCTCAGTTACTCGTGCTGACTTATTCTCAGACAATACACAGGATGGCAGTTAGGACGTTTCAATAAGTATTTATGGGTCCAGCGTCAGTCTTGTGTAAAACATATTTGCTGCAACAATCAGGAGACAGAAGCATACGAAAGAGATTGCTAGTACCAATATAGTAAATAGTAGATACATTTCTACCATAGTGCTAATAAGATGAACATAAGCAGTTCAGATAAAACAGTAGCACTTGCATATTCCTAACATGCGCGCCCTAAGTAATTTGCCTAAATGTACCTAGCCTAGATATGTGGGTGTAGCATGTATATGGGTATATATATATATATATATATATATATATATATATACATATATATATATATATATATATATATATATATATATATATATATATATATATATGTGTATAGCCAAGAAACCCCTAGGGAAGAACTAGCCCCCCCACCTGATAGTTGAGAATGAAGGACCCCGTCTCTGCTTCGAGGATGACACCCCGCAAAGGATGTCAGACCGCTGTGTGTCGAAGATTCAACATGCAGGACCCCGTGTCAGCTTGGAAGCAATTCTCCTCTGATTTGTAGGGGGGAATAAGGGTCTTATATACTAGAGTGGTCACTTCAGGATTTCTTCTAGAATTGATATGTTTTGAAAACAATCATAAATGTTTTGAAAACAATCATAAATGTTTTTCCAAACAAATGCGATCATGAGGATGAAAAAAGTGGTGACCCTTATACAGAATAATTATGCCGTGCCTGAGGACATGTTTATGTACATCAGGTACAGGGATTATGATAGAATACTAAGAGCCTGGTGTCGAAGAGACAGGAGCAAGCTACTAGGTAAAAGGTCACCTGTTTGGAATCGCTATTGTCGTGTGGATGGGACAATGTATGCAAATAGGGGTATACATGACAGGCTAGCCTAAAGGACATGACAACACCCTACTACATACAGTCATCATCTGAGAGAGAGGTCTGAAAGGGAGGGCACTCCCTCCCCACACCCTACTACGCACACCCGTCATCTAAGAGAGATGCATGAAAGCATAGCCCAATACCTCCACTACACCCTATTATGTACACCCATTATTACAGAGATACCTATTATAACAGAATATGTTCGGTGAAAATGCAAATCCATTACAAAAGTACGCTCTTGCGAGAGGCTCGCGAGCGCAAAGCAACAAACACTGCCCCCTTGAAGTGGATGCAGAGGACTGTGCACCTGACTTTCGCGAGAGGCCCGTGAGCTTCAACCACACTATGTATGAGAGCATAAAGGCTCTTGCGAGTGTCTCACGTGAGTCATCAAGAAGGAAAAAAAGGGGTACATACTACAAACACACACAATGAAAGTATAGGGTAGCTCTGAAAAGAGCGTTTTCAAGTAAAATTTTTAAACAACTGTTTTTTTAACATTTTTAACTTTTTTGTATTTTTTTAAAAGGGATAGAAGAAAAACAAGAAACTGGGACTAAAAAAACAAAACAATATCTCCTTAGAAACAAAGAAGGGAAAAGTGTACAAAAAAAAACAAAAAAATAAAAAAACTACTGCCTACGTGGGCACTTATGATCCCAGACAAGCCTGTCCCATGCATCCCTTCTTGTCTCAGAAGAAAAAATTATCTCCTTGTATAAGAAGCAAAAAAGAGCTTTGTTCATATAAGCAGAGTTGTTATCTGCTTTAGCGGTGAGTACCTGGGCAAGCAGTGTCACCAGGTTGAAAAGATGTGGACTCCCCTGATGAGTTATCAAGCTTTGAAGCATGGGCTAACTCAGCGCAAGTAGGGCATTGAGGGTGCAAAGCCCTCACATGTCACCACATCCTAGTGGTACTCATGGATATTGCTTGTTCTGGCTGCCCCTGCTGAACACTTTCTTCCCACCAGGCCTCATCTGAAACAATTGCCAGGCCGAGGGCCCCCTGGGTGGCTGAGGTGGTTGACTTGCAGGAACAGGAGTAAGGTTCTCATCTTAATCAGATGATGACATTCTGATCACAGAAAATCAGCAAAGTCAGAGAGGTAGCCAAAAAGGTCTTACCACAGCAAAACCACATAGGTAAATGAAGCAACAAGGAAGGAATATTTATTTGCTAAATAAAGACATCCATGTGAACCAATCATAATCCTTCCTTGGGATGTCTTTCCTGTCCCGTTGAGTCTCACGGGTGTCTCGTGAGATGCCCGTGAGATCGTAAAGACAGAGAACTTTCTTAATATCTCAAATGCAATAATAGATCAATTGTTTTTCTACTTTAAGCAACACTTCCATTGTCTTACTTTCTTCAGAACTTGAAAAATAAAGGGTTTTCTTGTGAGCAGATCGTGTGAGCCGGAAAGAAGGTACAGCCCTCTCGTAGTCCACGTATGGGATTCTGTGTTTGACTCCCGCGATCGTCTCGTGAGAGCCGTAACTTTGTAAACAATATGATTAATACAATATACATACTGTCCTGACTTTATTATTAAACTTTAGCATTCAATAAAAGCAAGCCTCCCGAAAGAGCAAACAAACTCCATAAAAATGGATGTACATTGTGAAAACACTATAGTTTGCAGTAGAGGAAACACTGATCAGTGTCTTCTTGAAATATAAATATGAAGTTTATGTAAAGATGCATACAAAGACTATGAAACTATGCTGGGAATATTTCTGTATATGTGAGTTATAAAAACTAAGAAGTTGAACATTCTCTTTTTTTTTAAAGAATCTTTATTCATTTTTCAATAATAATCACCACTTACCCCCCCACCCTCCCAACGTCAGACAGGTATAATCACTCAAATTCATTACATAGAGTACCATATATTAACTTAGTCAACTGCGAATCAAAGTGACAATTGCAATATCTTCCTCTTAAAATATAGTTCTATACAATCCATCATGAGCACTCTCAGTGAGGAAGATAATTCCCCCCCTAGCTATTCGCCGCTCTGGGTTTGACTCCATACAAGTAAGGGAGTCCAAATTTTCACTCCTCTTCTACGTAGTTTACTACCTTTCCGTTTATATAGAGCCATTTCTAGGTTAGATATTGCAAGCAGCCTAGCGAGCCATTGCTGAAAGGATGGTGCGTTAGGGTCCAACCAGGCTGATGCAATACACATTCTTAAGACTGCCCAGTGCTTAATTTGTAAAACACATAGTGCCGGGGCTCTCGACAGGTGGACACTAGAGCTTGCACCATCCGTTGCCCCTGGCAGTACTGCCAATGACAGCACCAACACACTACTAATCATCACACTCTTAAACGTGTGAGAATTCATACTATTACAGGCCCCCAAAGCTATAAGAATGGCTTTGGAGGCAAATACTAATAATTGGAAATGTAAATTGAAATAATAAACAGAAGTTGTTGTGCTCGTACCTAAATTGGCAGACACAACTACCATGTGGCAGACAGTGATAAGCCCCGGTGCCGGCAATTAAGTGCCGGTGCTGAGCACCGGAAAGCACCTGCACAAATTAAGCACTGAGACTGCCATAGCAATAAAAATCAATTCATGTCCTTTTCTTACACAATTGGATTCCGCAACCCCTAATTAAATAACATCATTGGTCAATATTTTGTAGCACTTCAGTTAAAAAAGTTCCAATATCTTTCTTCAATCTTTTTAACTCATTACATGATGCAAAGATATGAACACTGTCTGCATTGAACATTGTACATCTCGGGCAGAATGTTCCCTTACCACTCCCCCACTTAGCAATTTTATCTGGTGTGTAATACAAAAAAAACATGTTTTAAAAAATTGTGCCTGTAATCTAGTGGACATTAAAATGGTTTGTGACATCTCATATGCATAGTTAAATTTCTCATTAGATATCCCTATTTCGCCTGCCACTTCTGTGAATATTTATCCAAATCATCTGGTAGTGCAGCATTAATAAGTGTGTATATCTCCCCACTAGAGCTTGCTTTATCCTGAAGAACTTTTTCAACAATTCCAACTTTCTCAAATTGCACCTTTCCCCCCTCCTTCCGTAACAGAAAATCTCTAATTTGAAGGTACTTAAAAAAGTCCCGCCAATCTAGATTAAAATCCTTTTTCAGTTCTTCAAAGGATCGTAACCCTATGAGGGAGAAAAAGCAACCAATCTGGACAATTCCAGCGCTCTTCCATTTCCTCATACAAGATTCTCTAAAAATCTCTGGGAGATTTTGATTGTCGGCTAAGGGAGTATAAAAAGATATTCTGCCGATCCCAAACATTCTCCTTATTGCACTCCATGCTTTAAAAACACTACAGAGGGTTTTAAACCAGACTTTTTTTTATAGTAGCTGTCATGTAGTTGGCGCCATAGACAGCCACTATTCTCACTTCCCAACACAAGTTCAAAAATAGATGGAATTGCATCTGTCCGCATATCATCCCTTTTATTCTGTAATAACTCTCTGCTATAGAGTAATACAAAGCCAAAATCTGAGTCTTACCTTGGTTAAGTGCATAACCAGAGATTTGTCCAAAATGCCTGGCCTCTTCTTCAATAGCTATTATGGCGGTGTTTGGGTCAGCCGTTACCAAAGCTATATCATCCGCATAAGCCAAGGTCTTAGTGGGATAGTTCTGTGACCATATAGCTGTTATTTCAGCATTTTCTTCTAATCTGTGGATAAATGGATCAATATAGATCGCAAATAAGAGCGGGGAGCAGGGACAGCCCTGCCTCGTACCTCGGGATATTGAAAATGGTTTAGACAACATGCCTTTAACCATCACCACCGCTGTTGGTTCGACATAAAGTCTCTGAACTGCATGGATAAAACTATCCCTAATTCCTACCCTAGACATGATAGCCCATAAATATTGCCAGGAGACCCTATCAAAGGCTTTTTCAGCATCCAGTAATATCAGAGCCATAGGGTCTCCTGCAACATTGGTAGTATCAAACAGCGTGATGACTCTTTGAATATGGTTATTAGTAGACCTCCCCAGAACAAATCCATGCTGATGTTTGGAAATTACTTTATGTATGATAGGTGCTATTCTATTGGCTAACAGTTTTGAGTATATTTTTGAATCACCATTAATAAGCGTTCTAGGGCGGTATGATCCCAATTGTTCTGGTGATTTGGTTTTTTTCGGAAAGATTACAATTTTCGCCCTTTACCAAGAGCTCGGGCGTTGCCCACGGTTGAATATATGCATCATTAGGTCGGTAAGAATTATTTTCAATTGATCCATAAAAACGTCAAAATTCAGTTGGAATACAATCTGTTCCTGTCGCTTTCCCGTTTGTTAAACCTTTAATGGTCAATAAAATTTCCTCCAAATCAGGTGGACAATCTAGACTTTCCTGATCCTCTACCTCAAATTTTTTACATGGTATATGATCCAGATACCCTACAATATCTTGCTGCCCACACCCCGCATTTGCTGTATATAGATTCTGATAAAACCCCCCAAAGGCTTCTCTTATGAGTTCAGGGTTAGTAATTTGGCCAAGGACAGGATCATTAATCTCTCGGATAAGATTTAGAGAGGTCTGTTGTCTCGTACGCACCGCCAGTTGGTGACCAATTTGCTCGTTTAATTCATAAACCACCTCTTTTTGTGCTGCAGCTTTTTTTACAGCCTTATCGGTAAATATATTGATAATCGCCGCTTTTGCGATTGCAACCTGGCGCTGTAATCTCTCTAGATCCTTGTTTGTTATAACCGCCCTCACAAATTCCTCTTCTGCCGCCCCCAAATTATCCTGTAATATCTTCATAGATTGCCTAGCTTGTTTATTAACATTTAGGGAGTACTGTAATGTTTCACCCCTAATTCCAGCCTTTAAGGCATCCCAAACTATTTCAATTGTGGTACTCCCTAGGTTATCTTACCAAAAATTTGGAATCCATTTTCTCATATATGTACAGTGTCCTATATCTAAAAGCAGGGATCTCTCAAATGTCCAAGAACTTGTGTTAGGATTGACCGTCTCTACTTCTAGACTACATATTAATGGATTATGGTCCGACAAAACATGTGGCAATTTCTCTATTAGACATTTTGACTTTAAAGAGTTAGAAATGAACACACAGTCTAATCTGGCGTGGGTGAGGTGTGAATTAGAAAAATATGTGTACCCCGGATCTACTGACTTTTCCGACCTGCCAGCCATCAACTAGCCCATGTGTCCGGCACAAATTTTTTAGTGCCCTAAATACCTTAGGCTTCCTACCCACATATCGCCACCCCACCTCCATAGACCAATCACTAGGTAGATTAATATTAAAATCACCACAAACCATAAGTGGAAGAGGCCAATGGGTAAGTTCACTTGAGATGTCATCCAACACGACCGGATCATCACAGTTACTTCCATATATTGTGCAGAGCGTTAATTTCTGCCCAGCCCCATATTGGCATTCAGTAACTGCCAAGTAGCCAAATGTATCTGATTTTGCTCGGTTAAACAACAGCCCGCTGCCTTTAGCCAAAATCGCAACCCCTCAAACCCTAGCACCCTGTGTCGTCGCACTTATCACCCTAAACCCCAGTGTTTTCAAAATATGTATTTGTGCACCATCTATATGTGTCTCTTGGAGGCATATAATATTAGCGCCCATCGATTGTAATCCTACCGCCACATTTTGCCTTTTGTTTGCATCATTCAAACCACATATGTTGATAGATAGAACTTTCACAACCCCCATACGATTAGGCGCCATATTCCTGACACATATAACCCTCCATCAATCAGTACACCTATTTTTGTCCACAAACATCCCTATTATTTTTGCATGCATGACTATACCACTGTTTCTAATCTCGAACAATTTACGTAAGTTTATCATAACCCTATTTGTCACCTGTCTGACAACCCTCCCCCCCACCCTCTCCCACCCATCCTCCCCCCCCAATATCTAGGCAACCAGGCTCAACCATGAGCCTGTGTGAGGACGTCTGAATCCTTCCACCTCTCTTCTCTCCCTCCTACGATTATAACTACACCACAATATACTTCAATCCCGTGTTGTACTAAATGCTACAAATCAATTTATTTAAACTACTCTACTGTTGAATTCACTCTCGAATTTCATGTTTTGGAGCCCCTAGCTCCTATTACAATGTCATCCAACATCTTCTGGGCTTGTACTTCTGAATTAAAATTGAAGTTCTGACCCTTATAGACCACCTTGAGCCTGGCCGGGTTTTGCAAAAATACCAGCGCTCCAGCCGCTTGAAATGGAGTCATTAATTGTCTAAGCCGCCATCTGCGCTCCACCGTCGCATGGGCAAAATCAGGCTTGGCAAAAAAAGCAAATCCTTCAAACTGTCTCTTGGCATTGGGTCTGGCTAGATCGTAGACCGCCTGTCGAAGCAAAAAGTTGCCAAAGTATATCAATATGGCACGAGGTAGTACTTTTGCTTCGGAAACGTGTTTGGATGGAGTTAGTGGAAAATGATGAGCCCTTTGAACTTCTTTATCCCAATCCCAAGACGACAGTTCTGGTAGGGACTATGTAGTATTCTCCTATTACTATCTATCTCTTATGACAACTTGTTCCTAGCTGCTCAGCCTGTGTGAGTGTTCTGAGTGGAATGTTTGGTGTATGTGCTGTGAGTGGAATGCTTGGGTGACTGGATGAGGATGACAGTTGGTGAATGGGGCTGAGCAGCTAGCAGGCTGCTCCCGGTGGGACTGTTGATGGATATCTAGGACTGCTGTTATATACCTGTTGATGAAGATTTATACTTGTTTATTTACCACTGGAATAAACCTACCTTGACTTCATCACACCAGCGTTATCCTGATTACTACATCTATTTTTGGCGACGAGTTGGAGACGAACCCACGCTCAACAGTGGGTACAAGTGGCCTGAGAAACCTCATCATGCTTTCTACATTATGCTGGAGAAAAGATACTACAAGTAACGGACGACTATATAAAGCAACAGGAACAATATGCTACAGAAAAGACTCTCAAGTGGCCTCACAGGTATCTCTCTTTAAAGACATTCAGCTTCAAATTAAACAAAGGAAATAAGCACAAAGGCAGCACGCTGTGCAGTCCCACCGGTGTCCATCACACCGGACAGCCCCCACCAAAGCGTGCTGTACCCTGTCTCAAGAGGCTACTACAACAAGATACACCATGGATGCTGCGCTGAGTGAGCTTTCAAGTACTGTAAGCCAGTTATTTCACTTCGTTGACGCTGCGCAGAGTGTGACTCACATAGACATTTCATTTCTTACATGTCTCACTAACTTTTCATGTATGTGCCTGACTGCTGCCTGCGTCGGAGCGGAGTTGTCTGCACATTGGGACTTGCACAAAGTCACGCATGAGGGAGCGCAAACAGATGTGCATGGACCTTACATTGAAATTACGAGCTGCAGTACTGTGGCTGGCAGGATGGTAACTGGTGTGAGGATGTGTTGGAGGCCACACACCAGCAGTGTTTTTCGTGTTCTTGGGGACAAAGAGAGGTGAGACATGATCTGTCCTTCATTTTTGGACTTTACTCTCTTCGCTGCGGTCCAGTTTTATTTTACCAGCGAATGGAGCCAATATGGGTAAGACAATTTTTGTCTATAATACTTGGTCTCTGTTGGGTCTTCACGACGTTGGCGTTTGTAAACCGCCACTATTACAGTTTAAACGGAGGCGCGGGACACAGACAGTGCGCACTCACAAAGAGCGCGTGGAGAATTACCTGCATCATGATTTCGTGGAATCTTCTTTGACGACGCGGTATCTTCACTATCTTTGTCTGCTGCTGATGGACGCTTTGCTGCTCAAGCGTGCCGTGAGCCACTCGGCGTGCGTTACTGTGCGTGCCGCCATTTTGCCTTTGGAGTGATTTACATGGTTACCTCTGGTTCCAGCTTCTTCTGATAACGCTTTTCCAACCACGTTGTCTGGACAATAGAGTTAATTGATGGTTGTATTTCTCAAAGAATGTCGCAGCATGCAGATTGGCTGCACTTCATTTCAACATTTTTTTTTTCTGCGGATTTTCACCGGGACTTTGCAGGTACTTCTTTCTTTGGGCAAGGCTTCGACGCAATCCATGTGCACAGTTAAGGGGCAGTTACAGATTGCTCTTTGAGGCACCGCTGACACGCTCTGCCGTGTGACGTGGAATCGGATCAAAGTACCTGTTGCCAGGGTGCTGTGTTAGCATTGTTCACGGTGTCTCCTCGTCATATTCTATTGCTTAGTGAGACTGGTCCTGTTTTCCACATCTTCGGAGATGCTCCACGCAGGTGTCAGACCTTTATTTTTCTACTGTGGTCTTTCTTCAGAGAAAACTGTTACAGAACTAGAATACTACATCATAGTTACAGAACTAGAATGCTACTATGGTCGTGTAACTCGGGTGAGAGGTTGCTCACCAATATTAGGCTATTGTTTAAAAATAAAAAATAAAAACATTTGAGCGTTAAAGAAAAAGTGATTGCATGACCTGCATGTCTTTAAGTGCTTACTGTGCGTATTGTTTTTGTGACACCACTGTTTAAGTTCTCTTACGTAAGGGAGGTACTAGTCTCTTTGGGTGGTTGTCACACTATCCTCTTTGTTTGACACAGACACATTACCCATACATGAGGGTTGAGGTAAGGGTTTTGTTTCCCTTTCATGCACGAATGGGTTTGTAGTCCAATGTCTTCACTGTAGTTATTTTTTGTTGACACTGCACCCTTACATGAGGGTTGACATAAGAGTTTTGGGGTTTCCCTTTAGTACATGAAATTGTCGCAGGGTTTGCTTCTCTGTGTGCTTTTTGTATACATGATTTGTTGCAGGGGTTAGTCCCTGCGTGCTTAAGACGCATTGCGCCGCACGAGTTGTTGTTGCAGGGGTGGGTCCCTGCGTGCTTAAGACGCCTTGCGCCGCACGAGTTTTGTTGCTGTCTCTTCACATTGCTTACCTCCTCACATTGGAGAGCTTACACATTTAATTTCACAGGTTGTCCCTTGTAGTTTGTGGGGACAGGACATTGGGTGCAAGTCCCTTTGTTCTCATGACATGATATTCTTTACATAGTGTGATTTTTACAAATCACAGGTTGTCCCTTTTTGGTTGGTGGGGGCAGGACATTGGGTATTAGTCCCTCTTGTCCACAGTCACATTCACGTTGTCCCCTGTTCAGGGTGGGGGCAGGATGTTGGGTCACATCCCTTCTGTCCACATTTACATACACGTTGTCCCCTGTTTAGGGTGGGGGCAGGAATTTGGGTCCCAGTCCCTCTTTCCACACCTTTATATGGAGTGTTCCCTACATGGGATTGTACACGTTTTTGTTATCAATTTATTGCCTTTATTAAGAGGGGGAGATGGGTATTTCATATGTAATGTACCTTTTTCTCTTCTCCTTTGATCTTGCTTAGTCTCTACCCCTCTCGTGATGTCGTTTCTGTCATCCCTGGGTTACTGATTGTTTTACTTATCTTTTGCTGTTTAGATTACAGCCTTAAGATGTTTGGTACATGTATTTGTCTTATACATTTATGCTTGTAGTTTTGAGACGTTTTGATTATTTATCTTATCTTCTTCTTTTATGTTTATAGTTTCAAGATGTTAAGTTTCGTCTTTCGTTTATAAGGAAAGAGATATGTAGTATTCTCCTATTACTATCTATCTCTTATGACAACTTGTTCCTAGCTGCTCAGCCTGTGTGAGTGTTCTGAGTGGAATGTTTGGTGTATGTGCTGTGAGTGGAATGCTTGGGTGACTGGATGAGGATGACAGTTGGTGAATGGGGCTGAGCAGCTAGCAGGCTGCTCCCGGTAGGACTGTTGATGGATATCTAGGACTGCTGTTATATACCTGTTGATGAAGATTTATACTTGTTTATTTACCACTGGAATAAACCTACCTTGACTTCATCACACCAGCGTTATCCTGATTACTACAGACTCTTTCAGCATATTGACAACAAATTTCCTCGTGTCGTTGCCCTCAAGATTCTCGGGCACACCAAGCAGCTGCAGATTATTCCGGCGTTGCCGGTTCTCATAGTCCTCCAGTTTCCACATGACGTCTTTGAGAGTTTTATCCTGAACATTAGATTGTGCCTGGAGGGTTTCCACTGTGTTTTCCAATACCTCTGTGCGTGACTCTACCATACTCATCCGTTCTGCGATGTCTGAGCAGATCTTCCCCACTTTCCGCACAGATCCTTGCAAATTTTTAGTAGCTTGCCCTTGCTTGTCGATTATCTGCTTTAACATCAACTTGGGAAGCTCTCACGGATTGTAAAATCAGAGCTAATGAAGGTTCGGGGGAGCTCCCCCTCTTACTTTGGTCCGGTTCTCCCCCTTGGGTGGTTGAATGCTTCCTTTCTTCATCTCGCATCTCTGGGGACAACATTAATGACGCGGAATAGTCCCAACCCCTCTTTTCCACTAGTTCTTGTTCTAGAGGGGTCTTTCGCCGGGACTTTCTCCCAACCCATCTCTTCCACTAGTTCTTGTTCTAGAGGGGTCTTTCGCCGGGACTTTCCCCCTGATATCCGTTTGGTTTTTTTCTTGGCTGTGGTGAGCTTTTCTGCTGGGGTGCTGTCATCTGAGGATAAGCCCACCTCATCCTCACCACTAATAGATAAATTAGTATCTGACACCTCTGACTCTTCAGTGAGGGAGAAGAACTTTTCCCCTGTCACATCAAGGGGTCGCTCGCATTGTTCAATAAGCCCCTTTACCACTGCACTCCGGGGGGTAATAGGTTGCCTGATATGTCTGGCATCCCATCCTTGTCAGCCTGATTACTACATAGAGTACGCCCCTGTTCATCTGTCGCAACCTTCACAAGTGCATTTGGGTCAGTAATCAGATACATTTCTTCTGAGCCCTGTACCGTACCAGTAATTGCTGCCGTCTGTACTGCCCCTAGCGATGAATTATTATTTGTTGTGTTATCTATTGCATCCTCTAGGCTCACATTGTCCATTTTTTCCATTTGACCTTCATTCTTTCTATCATTCTTTGTATCACTTAATGGTGAAAATAAACTTGTAATAGCAGGTTGAGTTCTTTCTGCCTCATAAAACGTTTTAGTTCGGCGATTAGTTAGCTTCGCCGAGGGCTCATTTTTCTCAAGTACCGTTTTGGTTTGCTTATCGCTTCTGGGTGCCCGTGGATCACTTTTCTTAGCATCCGCTTTGGGGTCAGATCCCTCTTGCCGCAGCGCAATAGCTGCAGATACTCGTAGCTTCCCTTTCCCTCGAGCTGCCATTGTGATCGACACTTCTTCCGGGAACGCGTTATGGTTCCCAGGCAACCACGATGAGGCGTAGGCACGCCCGCCCCCAGCATCCACCGTCAGCAGCAGCCGTGCCGGAGCCTCCCAGCGCCCTTCACCAGAGCCAAAGCTCCCACAGATGCACGCCTTATGTCCGCCCCACAGCGAAGTCAGTCCGGGGCACACCAAAGCACTACGAGTCCTGTCACCGCTCGAGACCCCTTGCATGACGATACTAATGACGAAATCGCGGGATACACTTTAACCAGGTAGGAGAGAGGTGGCAGAGGTCTCTAGTCCGACGACATCTTGCCTCAAGACTCTAAAATGTTGAACATTTTAGTGCAAATATTGTTGGAGTAGTTAGTTTCTATGTATTTTTAAAATATATTTTCATATTTTTTAAAAACCCTAGAAATTAACTGAAAAAAACAAAGGTTAAAGTAAAGTTATAGTTAGATGTAATAAATATGTGTTTTCAATTTTTAAAAAACCTCAGAAATCTGCTGAAAAAAACAAAGATTAGAGTAATGTTATAGTTAGGTGTAATAAAAATATGATTTTTCAATTAAAAAAACCTTTGAAATTTACTAAAAATCCAAAGGTTAAAGTAACGTTATAGTTAGGTGAATTTGTCAGTGACAATGTTAACGTTTTGAACCAAAAAACACTAAAATTTCAGCAGTTATAGTTAGTAGCAGTAACTATAACTTGCGCTCCCACCATGCACTGCTTATGACCGCATATATGACATCACCCATGACATGTTCTATGACATCACTGATGACATCAAAGGTAACCACGAAAGAATAGATCTGTTTCCACAATTTCCTTGGGGGAGTAAGAGTGGTCTGTTCTAAGGTTGCAGACACCATCTGGTACATACCCTGTCAGGTTTAGGGGTCCAGATGGCGCACTGTGAGCTAGCCAGGAATATGAGATGCGTGGACTAAGTCCTCATATTTTGACGCATATGTTTTCCAAGCGCACAGTCGAACTTAATTAGTAGGAACCGTACGACATGTGCGAATACATATATCAGACATCAGTGAATATATATATATATATATATATATATATATATATATGTATATATATATATATATACATAATTTATGCTGTCTTCGGCTTGCGCACTTCAAAGTGCCATTCTGTCTGCCAAAGACTCTTTGGCAGACAGAATGGTGTTTTGAAGCTCGCACGCTACATGGCGTAAATGCTTACCTACTTGAAGTATACTCCACAAGAATGGCGTAAATTTAAAAGCAAAGCAATGACAAATGACTGAAAAATAGAATGATGGTTCAGACAACATATATAAAGAATGAAGCCCTGAGGAAGCTCATAGTGATTGAGCGAAACAAGTTGGCTGTATGATTGCACTTTATGAAGAAATAGAATATGAAGATCAATAAAGGAAACGATTTGTTTATTACGAAGTTGTCTTGAGACATCTGAAGTTGATTCTCTGAATTTTATGGGCTAGCCGTTGAGTGTTGCTTTTCCATTTTTGATATTGTTCATGTATTTTGGGTTGTTGACAGCTAACCCAAGGAGGTGGGAAATTTGAGAATTTTAAATATGGAATAAACTGGTTGTGTGGTCAAAAAGCCTTCAGCTGTTATTAAATTGTTTAATAAAGCTATGTATGATGCAAGGTCCCCAGTATTTATCAAATCCCTTCTTTTGAATTACTGTCCCAAGAGAGATCTTCAGTCATCATAAGCAAAGAATAGGTGGCTGCTGGTTTGCTTTCTGCAACATGAAACTATAGAATATACTATTGCACAGAGAGGCTTAGTTTGTACTTTAAGGCACCTCCGTGAAACATGACTTTTTTAACAAGCTTGCTCTGCATCTTAGTTAACCACCTTATCCCACTAACTTCTCTCATTTAGTTATCTACTTCTTCATTAGAAACCTTTGACGAATGAGCACTTTATAAAATTCTGTAACACAACATAACTAACATAGCATAACATACCATAACATAGCATAACATGAGAATCACCTGCATAGATACATGAATGGCTGTAGTGAGTGACCAAATTTCTGTCATATGGAAGTGTTATTTTTTCAGAAGAAAATTAAGAGTCCTTCAAAGTCTCAGTATTGGGTTCTCCTACATCAGTATGTGAAGAATAAAACCTGTAATAATTCTGACTTCGTCTCAGTTGAACGTTTTTATTTCTGTACCTGCTGACTTCTGGTGTCTGACCAAAGATGATTGTGTAGCTGAGCAGTGGTCCCTGCAGACCTGCCTAGTCAACCTTGTTGCTGGTACTGGTGTGCACACATATACAGCTAATAGTCATGACATGGATATGCACACAGTAAACCGATGTGGAATGCAGGAATACAAGCAAGAAAGCACATGCAGAAAAACACAATGACTGGGTGCGCTCCTACAATCACAGAAAAGCACGTCAATGGAATCAGATGCAGATCTAATATCGATAATCATTGAGATAATTACTTAGACATTGACATGCATGTAGATACCAATACATGCTCTCAGAGACATTGTCGTTCCATCACACACACACAGAACTTGAATAACACACAGAAACAATTATATGTTCTTTAAGAAACTTTGGCCCAGCTTCTCTGTAAGGTGGAATGAATTTAGCAGTTGCAATGTAGCTCTACTTGATCTAGAGTGGGTAGGTTTTTCCACATCCAGATTTTCCAGGTGTGGTAGACTCATACCTTATTTTTAGCTCTGGTAATTATGACAGGAAAACTCACATCAGGCTTTCGCTGCAACAGCATATAAATTACTAAACATTTTGCTAAAGATATCATATTGCAATATCTTTACGCAATACAATCACTCCATGAAGTTATTTTTCATTTTGAAACATTCCTATGAATTAAGAAACTGTACACATTGTGCACGTTTGATCCAGAGATCTCACAGTTGCTTAGAACATCACAGTGAGTTGAATATTTGAAGTTGGAGTTATGATGACTGTTTCTGTTGTTTGTTCCTCCACAATGCTCTCTTCCATGCAAGCCACACAGTTAGCATTCTTCAGATTAGCTCGTCTGTTCTTCCCCCAAGGCCTTTTATGTGGTGATAGTTTTTTCCACACTTGGATTTAAATAATATTTTGATTTTAAACATGCAAGCCAACCCAATGAAAAGGGAGTAAGAATAGCAACCATCCAAACGACATATTAGCACATATCCATAAAAAGGGGGTCATTTAGGGTTTGGCAGAGCTGTAAAACCTCTGTCAATCAGCTGTTCTCCTTCCTTTTAGGCCTTTTCCCCTGATAAATTTCAGCAGGTTTGACTTGCTAGCATCTATCAGAGGAAAAATCCGAGGGTGTGATAAATATCACACAACTTGTGATTCTGATTCCTGTGCGAACTCCTTGCACAGGCATCGGAATTTATCCCTGAACTTGTAATTAAGGCCTATAAGCCTGATTACAAGTGGTGTGTTAAATTGTACTCTCTGTGCAAACCTTTATTGCGCATCATTCACAACTGTAAGTGTAATGTTTATCGTACCCGGCAGTGCTTAATTTGAGCCGGTGGTTTCTGGTACTTGGCACCCGCACTTAATTGTCAACACCGGCACTTATGACAGCCTGCCACAAGGTGGCGCTGTCTGGCTAATTTAGAAATGAACACAACAACAGTTAATTACGAATTCAATACACATTAATAATGACTATTACTGCCGCCCAAGCCATTCTTACAGCTTTGGGGGTCTGAAATAGTCTGAATTGTCACACTTGTAGGAGTGTGATGGTTAGTTGTTGTGTTGTTACTATCAGTGGCAGCATGGCAGGGGCAATGTGTGGTACAAGCTGCAGTGGCCTCCTGATGAGAGCCCTGGCACTTATGTTTTTACAAATTAAGCACTGGTACCCGATAAGTACCTGGTGAGATGACGTTTGCACAGTTCATTAAATTTTGGCAGGTCAAATCTACTGGAATTTAACAAGAGGAAAATGTACCGTAGACTGCAGATTTTGGAGCTGTAAGCAAAAAAAAAAAAAATCTGCATGATATTCCCCAAAAAGTAGCACTAGGTGATAATTATAGCGCCCAATAAATACTGAACACCTCAGTGTTGAATTTGATCAGGTGTGATAATTAATAAATCCGATAGGGAACTCTTGTAATCCGGTCCCTAGAGACATGCAGCACCTCAACACCAAATAATTTCAAACTCACATCATGCACTTAGCCAAAGAAATTTGTAGGGAGTTGAGACACGTTGTACCTCAAAAACACAATCACAGAGAAAGAAAATTATACAGGTAAACACATTGCATCTGAACACACAACGACACGTGAGGCAAAGACGTATGAAGAAACAGAATGAATGAAATCACAAACACGATCACACACGAGAAAAAAATATATTAGTGGCACAATCTTTAATACACAATCATTTAAATAGATAGCATTCAGTGGCGGCTCCTCTATAGGGGCGTGGGGGCGTCGCCCACTGCTCTCGCAGTGCGAGAAGGCAGACACATAAAATGGTAAAACTACCATTTTATGTTTCTGCCTTCTCGCATTGCGAGAAAGCAGAATGCCTGGAGTGCCTGGTTGGGGGCGGGCGGGTGGGCGGTCCTTCTCGAGGGCAGGGGGAGTGGCTTTGCCCACTGTTGTGGGTAGTGACTGTTTGGTCGGCCCCAGGGCCGAACAAAGCAGTCATGCGCACTCCCCTTGTTCTCTATGTAGGCTGCTGCATGCAGCCTACATAGAGAAAATGGCCCGGCTGGGGCGCTCACCGCTGCTCCTTACCAATCCCAACGCTGCCATTGCAGCGTTGGGATTGGTTTAGGGCCAGGGAAGGAGGCTGCCTGTGGGTGGCTGCTTCCTGTTCCGGATAGCAGCAGGAAAACGCGGGAGTCGGGGCCTGGCCAGCAGCTGAGGCGGTGTGGGACCCGTGGGGATTGGGAAGGTAAGTTTCATTTTATTTTAATTAAGCTCTGAAGGTGATTTGCTTTGGTGCATTGCCTGCTGCCAGGGTGGATGCGCAGAGATTTGGTTGTCCTTGCATTGGGGTTACCGTGTGTGCTATAGGTGGCTGTGCGCCACATGGCACGTCAATGTATGCACTAAAAGGAATGGGGTCTAAGGGGTAGATATTTGGTGTGTTTGGTGCTTTTCTGGAGTGGTTGGGTGTTTAGTAGCCAGTTATTCGCACTGGAAGGCAGAGAGGATGCCACAGACAGACCTTGGCTTGTTGTTACATCGCATCAACTGCTACTGCACCTGCACTGTAGTGTTGGTCTCAGGTTCGAGGCAGTCATGCCGGCTCACTCTTAGCTTCTTTAATTACTGCGTGTGGCGCAAAAGTGGGACGGAGAAGGTTCCCTTCCGTAACGCGCACACTTGCATGGGCAACCGGTTAATTGCTGGTTTTGTACACATAACGTTTTGTTATTGTGTTTTTATTGCTGCAATCACCCTGATGCCGCGTCAAGGTGGCCACAGGGTGAACAGAACTGCTGACCTGTGTAGTAGTCCACATTTACTGGGCGTGTAAGTGGAAGTCTGCCGATGTTTAGATATCTGTGGTTCACCTGCTTCCTGCGCTCGTTGTGTGTGTGATAGCATGTCAGCTCTGTGCAAATCCCTGAAATAAGTGTAGATCCATGTGGTGTTTGACTTTGTGCCTATATAAGACATCCGTGTATCTTCAACAATGATGAAATTACAAGTGTGCATTATGGGCAGTGATAAAATTTGAAGCGTGCATTATAGGGAAATTACAGGCGTGCGTTATGGCAGTGATGAAATTCGAAGCATGCATTATAGGGAAATTACAGGCGTGCATTATGGGCAGTGATGAAATTCGAAGCGTGCATTATAGGGAAATTACAGGCGAGCATTATGGGCAGTGATGAAATTCGAAGTGTGCATTATAGGGAAATTACAGGCGTGCATTATGGGCAGTGATGAAATTCGAACCAAGCATCATGGACTATGATGAAATTACAAGCATGCACTATGAGCAGTGATGAAATTATAAGCGTGTCATTCATCCGCCATCCTGTGGTGATTTGATCTGCGGGCCCCCCGCTGACTGACTATTGCTGAAACGCACTTGATGTGACGATGTTGAATGGTGTCTGCGGGTAACACCCTCATTCTTGTGCTAATCTGTCCACCTGTTCGCCAATACAGACGAAAAATGATATTTCGTTATATTGGTCTCTGGATGTCATTTTAAAACGAAGGCTAGACATTTTGCGCCAGACTGCTTAGGTCTGTAACTACAAGGGGCCGTTGCACGCAGTTTCTGCAGAGCTGTAGGTGCCTAATACGACTGTCAGCACGGCGGCACGCGCGCAAATACTCTGTGAAATAGAAGAAGGCGCGTGCACAGTCACATGGCCCCATATGTGCATTAGACTTTAGAGGTGACCTCGCAGTCGCACACACACGTATACTAACTGCAGACGAGAATGGCAGTGGCTAATTACACAGACAAACTCAGACAGGATTGTATCTCAAAGTCTGTTATGAAGCACGGCGGTTATACTGAATAGGATGGTACCTATGTTGTTATATGACAGCTCTTTATTAATGTAATAACTGCACTTTCACAATTGCTTTATTAACCTTGCTTTCTGAAATTTGCTTGAAAATGCACCATTTTCCCACTCTTCTTTCAAATTTTTTTCAGGGGGAGAACATTCCCGAACCCCCCTTTGGTTGTTTTGGGCTTGCTTGCTACGCTTGCTCGCCGCGGTGCACTCAAACACAACTTTTACGCCGCACCACTTTCAAATGTCACCAGCCGCCACTGATAGCATTGCATATAGAGACACATCATGAACCTAAACAAACACACACAAACACACGCACACACCACACACACTGAGACAAAGCATTGTACGGGGACACATGGGACCTCAGACACATAGTTGTGCACTGTGACAGACATTAATACAGAGACGTGTAGGAAGCATTCCAAACACACGACCACACCCTGAGCCATATCAGTATAGAAACACGCTTAGTAGCTCAATTCATACTATGAGACAAAGAAATGTATCTAGCGAAACACAGGATATTAAGCACAACATAATTCCCTGAGACAAATAATAAATTATTGTAGTGGCACACTCAGACGGCATCATGAGCACAGGTGAACACCAAGGAGCATATAAAGTGACAGTAAAAACGTTTCCTAACAGACACACCTTCCCAATCCCACTGAATATGACTCATAGTCCCACGCAGAGTGAACACAAGATGACTGAGAGCTAAATCCGTGTAGAAAACATCACCTGCGGCCGCCTGAGCAGCACAGCTACAGACACACTTGGCTCCGCAGGCCCCAGCTGTTTCCTGGGTGACCTCACAAATCCTGGTATTTTTAGCTGACAGGATTACTAGAGGAAGCGGCGTGAAGGTGTAGTGCAGATAGGTTGGCGATCCCAGGACCGCCTCGCGGGTCCAGAATTAGACCTTGTCACGTGCACAGAATTACGGGTAAAAGGTGGGAGCGCACGCGTCCGTGGGAGCAAGTAGAGGCTGCTTCCGCTTTCTGCACCAGAGGTGGGAGGGGCCGAGTGTGTATGGGAGGGATACAGCCAATCAGTGCTGTCCCCTCATATGGAAAATACGGGTTGGGCCAGAAAATGTTTAGTTGGATTTCACCATGGGGAGCTCTGCCTGATAGCACAATACGTTGAAGGTCTATTCCACACACATTCCCCCCATCTCATAACAACTGGTCCATGAGACCCATCCAGCCACTCTACATCCACTCCCTCTTCACACCTGCAATTTCCATTTCCAACACCGGAGATGTGGCCTAACGCCCAGAGCTACCTTTTGACCAGGATAACTACGTTTAGGTGCCAGCGTTGGCTCAGCATTCTGTGATTCTGGGCAAATAACTTAATTTCCCCATGCCTTAAACTAAAAAAAAAAAAAAATCACTCCTACGTCCCCCTCAACCTTGCGTCCCCCTCAACCTTGCATTCCCCACACACAGTGAGTGCCTCATGAACCAACCACAACCCTGTCAGTCCATCCCTAATCTAACCTCCACCTCGCTGCACAGCTCGCTCACCTGCAGCCATAAATAGCTGGAAAAAATCTACTTTTGAAAGTGCCTCTCCAAAGTCTCTTTGTGGCCAACCCAGCCTAGAACAACAATTAAGTTGGTGTGAGCAGGAAATCTGCTTCTTATGTATGCCTGGGCGAAACTTGCAGAATTTCACTCCGCGGAATTCTGCAGTTTTACCAAAAAACTCAGCAAGATTCTGTGGAATTCCATCCAATGGGCAGAAAGTGCTCGTCCTGCCGTTTGCACTGCTTTTTCCACGCAGTGAAAATCAGAGCGAACAGCACCATGCAGTGTGCAAAGGCGCAGCAATTTAGTTTTACCTGCCTCTGCCTAGCTTCCCCTGCCTGCTCTTTCCCAACTTTTCAATCCTACCCAATCCACCCCCATCTGATCACCCACTTGCCTATCCCACCTTTTATTTACTTATTCTTATTACTAACTGTCTTTCCTTTTGTGCATTTACATTTCTGCGTCTGTTTTTTCATGAATTTTTGTACTTTATATTTTGTTTTCCTTTCCTGACCTTTTCTTTGTCCTCCTCCTGTTCTGTTTTTCCTTCCCAAGTTTCCCATCTCAGACCGACTCCCTGCTGTCCCACAGTATGGCAACAGCAGGCAGTGCCAGTGCCACCCGCACCCCCTGTGGGCGATGCAGGTGCAAAAGAGTGCATCCCCGTCTCATTTTTAGCAAGGTCGAGGTGGCCGCACTAGTCATTTGGGCGCAGCGCCACCTCCCCCACATGTTGGCAGCAGACGGCTGGCCAGGTAAGGGTCACTCCCTGCGGAAGCATCAGCTGCTCTTGGGGCGAGTGCAGCGGTGTGTGCACTGCAGCACAGGGGTCCAGCGCACCCAGCAGCAGCTGATGGACCCCTGGACCGACATCTTAGACCAGGAGCAGTACCTGTTCCACCTGCTAGGTGTTGAAGTTTCGGGCTCGGTGAGTAATATTTTTATTTTCAAAAATTTTAATATTGTTTTTTTAAGCAGCATGGACACACTCACAGGTAAGTTAAGTTTATGTGATGATTGTATATATATATATATATACACATATATCTTCCAACATTATCCATGCAATTAGAGGCGCACTCCTCCAGCTGGTGAGTACCACCCTTTATTTTCACAAAACAGAGTTACAACTCTAGCCATTCCTGCCCATCCGCCTTACGCGTTTCAGAGCAGACATGCTCTTTCATCAGAGTCAGTTTTTCAAAAGGCACCGCAGTTCATGGATTCTCCACAGTTCCTTGCATCGCACTGATTTATAGGCTTTAGGTGTGCCTTTTCCGGTCAGTCCGGTAACTTCATTTACATGCATGCTGGGACTCGTGGTTTTGATATCCTGCTCATAACCTTCAGTGGCTGTGTGCGTTTTAAAACTTTGTATGGACCAATTATCGCCCTCCAGTGGGCCCCAGAGTTGGAAACTCTGCTTTGAAATGAAGAGCCAGCTGCGCCATCCATTCCCGAAATTATATATATATATATATATATATATATATATATATATATATATACCTACCTAATAGGAGGATCTCTGTTTTGGATGAGTTAAGCTGGAGGCAGTTCATTTCCATCCAGGCGGCTATGGCAGTTAGATCATCCCGAAATTTGGCAGCATCCTGGCTAGGGTCCTTAGTGAAGGATAGTATCAACTGCGTGTCATCCGCGTATGACACCAGAGAAATATTGCGGGTTTTGGCCAGCACAGCCATTGGTCGAATATACACAGTGAACAGGGTCGCACTCAATGCCGACCCTTGAGGAATATCGCAACGTAGTGACTGTGTCTGAGAGAGTGTGTGTGTGTGTGTATATATATATATATACACACACACACACATATATATCAAAATAAATATACTTCACATCGGTTAATAAGTCTGCATATTCATTTTTCATTATGTTAGTAAGTATATAGAAATATAATATATTTATATACAATGTGAATGTGTTCATTTATTATAAAATGTAAATTACATGTGTGTATTAATTGTATTTATGTCTGTATATGTGTGTGTGTATATATATATATATATATATATATATATAAAATTCACTGACAAAAATAGAGGTTACAGGGGCGTTATAGTTAGGAAATCGAATTTAAAAAAAACCTTAGAAATTCACTGAAAAAAACAAAGGTTACAGGGATGTTATAGTTATGTTCAGATTACACTCGTACAAAGCTATAGAAATTCAGCAGTTATAGTTACCTGAGCTAACTATAACTTATGCCCCCACAATGCACTGCTTATGACCTCACATATTATATCACTCATGACATGGTCAGTGACATCACTGATGGTATCACTGATGACATCACTGATTACATCATCCAGTGATTGTGAGAGTTTTCTAAATGTTTCTGAGTGTTAAAGATATATACTAAGATACTACAAAAGTTAAATGAGTATAGGTTGTGTATGTTATAGGATTTGTTATGTTATAGGATTTGTATAGCGCATGGCTGTCCCAGCAAAGGGATGTCCCAGCGCTAAAGCCGGAGGTAGGGATGCAAGAGGAACTACTAAATCAATAGAAAAGCCAGGTCTTCACAGCCCTTCTTAAAGACAGAAGGTTGGTAGTGTTTCTGATAGAGAGTGGCAGAGAGTTCCACAAAGCGCGTGCAAGCACCTTGAATGAGCGTACCCCTGCTCTGGCCCTACAGAATTGTGTCACGCATGTAAGATGTAAGTCGGCGGAGCAGAGGACGCGGGTTGGAGTGTAGGGATGACATAGATTGATCAGAATCGCTGGGCCTGCGTCTGCAAGAATTTTGTGAGTATTGCAGAGTGTTTTAAACTGGATTCTTTGCTCTACGGGCAGCCAATGAAGGCGACGCAACAGGCCTGAGACAGAGAAATATCTAGGCAGAGCAAACAATGTTCATGCTGCCACGTTCATGGTGCGCTATAGCCTGTTGATAACGGATTTATTAGATCCCAGCAGCAGATTATTGC
Organism: Calotriton arnoldi; assembly: GCA_963921515.1. Classification (NCBI taxonomy): domain Eukaryota; kingdom Metazoa; phylum Chordata; class Amphibia; order Caudata; family Salamandridae; genus Calotriton; species Calotriton arnoldi. The sequence goes on from CAWUFW010010550.1 coordinate 419,934, forward strand.
AGTAATCCAGCCTGGCCAGAACCGTAGCTTGGACGACCAACTGGCAGGTGTGGGTGTCAAACAAACCCAGTATGGGTCTGAGGCCACGCAGTAGGCCAAAGCAAGTCCTTGCCACGGATTTCACGTGGTCCTCAAAGGAGAGGGCATTGTCGAACCGAACACCCAGGTTTTTTACAACGGTTCTAGGCACCGGAGGGGTACCCAGCGTCGGCGGCTACCACTTGTCACCCCAGAGATGGGAGTCTCTACCTAATAGGAGGATTTCTGTTTTGGATGAGTTAAGCTGGAGGCAGTTCATTTCCATCCAGGCGGCTATGGAAGATAGGTCATTCAGAAATTTGGCAGCGTCCTGGCTAGGGTCCTTAGTGAAGGATAGTATCAACTGCGTGTCATCCGCGTATGACACCAGAGAAATATTGCGGGTTTTGGCCAGCACAGCCAGTGGTCGAATATAGACATTGAACAGGGTCGGACTCAATGCCGACCCTTGAGGAACACCGCAACGTAGTGAGTGTGTCTGAGAGTGAAAAAGAGGGGCAATAACCTGAAAGGACCTGTCAGACAGAAAGGAAGTGAACCAGGCGAGGGCGCTACCAGTGATACCGATCTCCTGCAACCGATGGATCAGGATGTTATGCAAGACTGTATCAATGGCGGCACTAAGATCTAACAGAATAAGTGCCGCCGTACTGCCCTCATCCATGGAAGCTCTGAGTTGCTCCGTAACTTCCAGTAGAGCTGACTCAGTGCTGTGTCTTGGCCAAAAACCATTTTGCGAAGAATCCAATATTGAATGGGATTCCAAATATTGCGTTAATATGGTTTTCACATAGGATTCCGTTATTTTGGCCAGGAATGGAAGCAAAGAGATCGGGCGATAGTTCTCCGGCCTAGAGGCATCTAATGATGACTTCTTTAATAGAGGGACGACCTTAGCATGCTTCCAGTATTGCGGCGACTCTGCTGTCCTTAAGCATAGGTTAATAAGTTCAGGCGGCTGGGGAGCAGGCATTCCTGAAATTTAACAAAAAGTTCTGGTTTGAGAGGATCATCAGGAGACCCTGACTTTATTTTAACGAACAAGGCCTTAAGGACATCAGTAGGGATTGGTGGAAAAGAAAAGAGGGAATGAGTCTCACTGTCAGGCAGAACTCCCTTCATCAAACATAGAGCCTCACTTTTAGGATGGAAACTGTCATAGATGCCCATCACTTTATTAATAAAACAAGTGGCCAGTGTTTCACATTGGGCATTGGAGGCAATAGTGTTATCTGCTGTCCGCAGCGATTTTAGCATATCATTTAACAAGGAGAAATTTGTTTTAGAAGGGTTGTTACTGGTGTTAATTTTGTTTGCAAAATGTGCGGAACGGGCTTTCTGTATCTGTTTATGGTAGGCTTTCCTGACCTTTTTATATTCGAGTTTGGCTGAAGGACTGTAAGTACGCTCTAGTACTTTACAATTTTTCCTAGCTGAAATAAGAGCCTCGTCAAACCATGCATGCGACCAGGCTTTTTTCTGATGGCTCCATTTGGCGGGGATACACTTATCTAAGGCCTGATTGATCCATTTTCCAAAACAGTAGTGTACAACTAATGAGTGATACTATTTGTAACTCATATTATGTGTATGGCTGTGTGAATCCATGTCTGAGTTGTCCAAGTGGTTCTATGGGTGTGTGAGTGGTTGTATGGGTGAGTGAGTGGCTGTATTGGTGTGTAAGTGACTGTGTGTGTGGCTGTGTGGGTGAGCTGGGTGTGTCAGTGGTATATGGGTGAGTGAGTGGGTATGTGACAGACTGTGTAGGTGAGTGATGGGGTGTGTGAGTGACTATGGGCGAGTGAGTGGGTGCATAAGTGGTGTATGGGCGAGTGGATGTGTGAGTGACTGTATGTGTGAGTGAGTGAATGTGAGAGTGGCTATATGGATGAGTGTGTGCTTGTGGCAGTGTAGACTGTATAGATAACTGAGTACATGTGTTAGTATCTGTATGAGTGTGTGGGTGTGTGAGTAACTGTATGGGTGAGTGAGTGGCTGTATTAGTGACTGTATAGGTGAGTGAATGGGTGTGTGAGTAGCTGTATGGGTGACTGACTCAGTGTGTAAGTGGCTGTTTGAGTGTATGAGTGGGTGTGTTAGTGTCTGGATGGGACTCAGTGGGTGAGTGGCTGTATGGGCAGCTGAGTGAATTTGTAAGTAGCTGTGTTGATCTGTGAGTGGATGTCACAGTGGGGGGATGTGTGAATATATGGTTATCTCAGTGTCAGAGTGGGTGTATCAGTAGCACTGTGAGTGATTGGAGGAAACTGGAAGCTTTCTTGTTCCTTTATTCAAGAAGAGTCTACAGTTTTGCACAAATGTGTACCCAACTAGAGTACTTTCAACTGGTTTATCAGTAATTGCTATCTTGTTGGGTAAATGTGTAGTGCATATTCTACAGTACAGCTGTGTAATAGTCCAGGATGCAACTTGTGCTTTGACATAGATGGTGTCTATAGAAGTGATGAAGTTCACTGCACAGAGAAAGGCAATAGGATGTTCCTCAACAACTTGAAACACTGCATCCTGTTTTATGTGTAGTTATCATCTACACATAATAATCACAAAGGTTCTTCTCAGAGCCACAATATTTCCCAAACACTGGTTTGGGTAATTTTCTTTCAAAATATCTTTTTTAAGCTCATTTCCCAAAACAAAAGCAGACAGTCAACAGAATCCTGCAAAAAGAACAGTCCCAGAATGCTTGTTTCCAGTCCAGGGAAGACATGGCTTGGCAGTTCGGGCTGGACTGTTCCCATGAGGCACAGGGTCAAGACTCATTTGCATATAGCTGTGTCTGAACTGGGGTGGCGAAGTGAGCTAAAGAACGATGATGGATTAAACCCAGATCTGTGACTGGGGGTGAGTGTCTGAAAAGTTTCAGTGCTCCGTCCATCATCTCCTTGTGTTTGCTTTGTTCGCCCTAAGTTGGCAGGGTATGCCCAGACGTGGGTCCCTTGCTCACTTTGCCACTGGATTCAAGCCAGCCTAGCTGATGAGGGCTGTTAGCCCGAAACCGGTCCCAGGATGCTTGTTTCTGGTCCAGGGAAGACATGGCTTGGCAGTTCGGGCTGGACTGTTCCCATGAGGCACAGGGTCAAGACTGATTTACATATAGCTGTGTCTGAACTGGGGTGGCAAAGTGAGCTAAAGAACTATGTTGGATTCAACCCAGATCTGTGACTGGGGGTGAGTGGCTGAAAAGTTTCAGTGCTCCGTCCATCATCTCCTTGTGTTTGCTTAGTCAATAGACACCAGCACATTTAAAATTCACAACTATATGCGACTCTGTGCATCTGACTGAGTGTGTGAGTGTCTGAATAGGGTTGGGAGTGCCTCCATGAGTGTGTGAGTCAGTCTGTTAGTGAGTGCATGAGTGGGTCTGTGAGTGGGTGTGTGAGTATGATTGGGTCTGTGAGTGCACGTGAGAGTGTCTGAGTAGGTCTGTGAGTGGGTGTGTGAGTGTCTGAGTGGGTCTGGGATAGGGTACGTAAGTGTCTGAGTGAATCCATGAGTTGGTGTATGAGTGTTTGAGTGGGTCTGTCAGCGGGTGTGTGAGTGGGTCTGTGAGTTGGGCCGTGAGTGTCTCAGTGGATGTGTGAGTGTCTGTATGAATCTGTGAGTGGGTGCAAGAGTGTCTCAGTGGATCTGTGAGTGGGTGCGAGAGTGTCGGAGTGGGTTTGTGAGTGGGTGCCTGAGTGTCTGAGTGGGTCTGTCAGTGGGTATGTGAGTGTCTCAGTTGATGTGTGAGTGGGTGCATGAGTCTTTGTGAGTCTGTGAGTGGGTACAAGAGGGACTGAGTGGGTCTGTGAGTGGGTGCGAGAGTGTCTGATTGGGTTTGTGAGTTTGTGCATGAATCTCTGACTGGGTCTCTGAGTAGGTGCGTAAGTCTCTGAGTGGGTCTGTGAGTGCTCACACAAAGACCATCAAAGTGCCCATTGTGAGTGCCTGCTCACACTGAATATTCAAGAGTCTGTAGTGAGTGTATGTGACACACTTGAACGTCCACGAGTTCTTTATTAGTCTAAGTGCACACAATGGCCATCTAAAAGCCCATAATGAGTGTGTGCTCACAAACTGCACTACCATAGTACACCATAAACAAGCATGCTCACCTAGATGAAAATTCCATTGTTCCTGGATGTGTGGACACAAACAAGCACCTTTGTGTTCTCTTTCAGTGTACTCAACCCACAACAAATATTGCTGTCCAGAATTGAACATAGTAGTTTCCTCTGTGAGTGCATGCACATGTACACACACAAACATGAGCATGAGCGTGAGCGCAAGCCAAGAAGCCTGAGTCCCTTGTGAATGTGCATTAAAGACCCAGTTAGAACCCCTCTGAATGCCGCACCCCTTGTCTAGCACTCGCCATGCAAGTTATTCCCAGCCAAGCCTCACTGCCACAACATGATACAGTAAAACATCACTTGAACAGAGCTCGACGCACGGCTGCACTTTGCTGAAGTGGCACTTGTCGTTGCCAGGGCAGCTGTTTGTGCAGACAGAACTCAGAGCCTGGGGATTGTCACATGTTTAAAGGGAGGGTCACTCGCCATCGCCTTGTGCTTCTATTTAATAGCAGCAAAGAGTTACTTGAAATACCCCCTTACACCCGCACAGGCCCCAATCCTTGTTTTATAGGTTTAAAGAAAAACAACAGCTGCAAGTAATTAACTGCAAGGAGCTGACACCATCGTGGAAACACAAAGACAGGGCATCAACGCACATGGCCAGTAGCACATTACAGCATAGCCTTTTTATTTCACCAGTGGATGCGGGAAGGGAGGAGGGGAAATACATCTCATTGGCATGTAACGAACACAGAATCATTATGCACAATGAAATCCAAGGCTACTGTTACCTCCCCTCGCTGGTCTGTAAAATATTAATATCACGGGTACACTGGCTAAGCAAGCACTGTTAAAACCATCTCTGGTGAAGGTGGGTGGGTGGAGAGGTTGAAACGGGAGAAGATATGAAAAGTGGCTAATGTTTTGGGTGTGAGGCAAGGAGAAGGGAGTTACAATCCCCAAATCACCACTTGACTAAACTGTGTGATCTTGGGCAAATTACTTCACCTCTCTGTGGTTAGGTGGTCCTATCGGCCATGTATGCACCACTACATGAAAAACAAACTAAACAAATGTAATGTGGGCCACCCAAAACCTATCCCCTTGTCGCCCCTCCACCAGGCGACTGCTTACTGGAACAAACCAGTTTGTACCTGCAGATAGAATTGTCCACACTTAAACTGTTCTGTAATCTCAACCATATGCTAATTCCATTGAAAATGGGGAAATTCGTGACATGTTCCTTTTAAATGCAGGGATCACTGCCTTACCTGGCACATGGACCTGACTCAGCTGCTATTGTTAACAGGCTCCAACATACACTTGGCTTGGGGAGTGTTGCAGTTACCGCTTTGATGCTGGCTTTCAGTGGAGCTGCATCCCACTGAAAGGTGTGCACGCCAGGGTTGGGGGTGCGAGGAGAGAACGAGGGAGGCTGCTTGATGTTAAGGCAATGTGTGGTGAGCACTGCAGGGCTTATATGGCTGCGCTTTCTGTCAGGTGTCTCCCTCGCTCCCTTGTAATGGGATGCCTGGAGGCCATCTTTTCATTAGAGAAGCAACCTCTAGTTAGAGCTACTCCGGATTGTAAGAGACAGAGGTGGGAGGTGGGAGGCGGGAGCGAGGGAGGGAAAGGAGAGCGAGGGAAGGAGAGGGGGAGAGTGACAGGTACTCAAAAGTGTTTCACTATCAGCCGGCCTTGTAAGGCCGCAGAAATCCGGGTTCATATAGAAGATCTAAGTGAGTCAGCTGCAAGGAGGTGACACAGCCAGAGGGAATGTCTTCTATTCTGCACAGTATTATACTTTTAATATTAATTATAATAAATTTTGGCGCATGATTCATCAGCGCCTGTAGGAAAGGGGTTGGTGTTGACATTAGACTACAGTGTTTTACATTCTATCTGACGTAGTGTAAGTAGTGGTGCTGGAACAATATTCATAATGGGGTGCTGAAATCATGAATTTTAAATCATGAAATGTGAACCAGCCATCGCAACCTTCAAATGCTGTGAAGCTGGCAGTGCTGATGTTGCACTAACACACCTCACCTTTTGTTCTACAGCTACTAAGGCACTAGAACAGAGTACAGTTGGCCCTGGGAGGTATGACTTTTCAAAAAACAAAAATGAAACAAATGAACAGGAGGTAGGGGGTAGAACTCACGCGTGCGAGCAAAGTGCCCCAAGCACCGATGTACTTCTGGACTGACGTCATTGGTTCTCATTTAAGGTTAATAATGCCAGCAGCACCTCCCATTTGAATATATTGCCTCAGAGCGCTAAAAGGACACGTAGGCACTTGCAAGAAATTGCAATTGTATTCATATAGCACTTACTACCTCTGACGAAGCGGTTGCGCCATGATGCACCGAGCCTTTGTTCCAGGGCTGAAATCCCCTCTTTGGTTGGTGCTCAGGAAAGGTTGATGGCCCTCATACAGCGCCACTATACAGCCTCTTAAAATGCATGGATTCTGCAAGCAGACAAAATCTCACACTGCATCAAAGAGTGACGTCACGGGTGATCAAGGTCCCGTTTCCAACCCGGCGGTCAGAACCCAATGACGTCATAGCCACACCCCCGGGTAATCTCCTTAGTTCTATTTCTTTGCATTAGGTTATCAGTTGATCCGCTGTCTTGAACAGCAATGCCGTACAGAGGTTACACGATAAGGCGCATAAGAAGAAACTGATGACAGCGAAACACACAAAGACACAGGCACACGCACAGCCACGCATGCACACACACACGCTCAGCACACAAGCACAGAGGCACATGGACAGCCACGCACACAAGCACACACCCGCGCAGATGCAAACACGCAAGCATACAACATTTGACACAAACTCACACACACGCACAAACCACTCACCCAAACCAGATTTACTTTGTCCTCTTGTCAAACATACCTTCCTGTCCCTCAATGGCATACGAAACAGGGCCTTTCAAGGGTAAATAGCGTGAGTCAAGTCTACTCGGAAACATAGGCCACCAGCCTCTCAATACTAGTGACGTGTGCAGTGTCTGAACAAACACATGACATCTTGGGTGACTAAATATTCACACAAAGCGCCAGGTTGTGTACAGGAGCTCTCACTGTATTTTTACTTGTTATATTTGACTCCGAAAGCTGGAATAACAGCATATAAACGGCTGATCCAATAAAAATTAAAAAAAGACACTTCGTGCAATGGAACTATCAAAAAACATATTTATCCTAATGAATATGGCACCCGGGTGCTTTCTTTGAAAACAAGCACAGGAGACCACGCTTTTTTTTCCTTCAATTTGTTCTGTGAATTTTCGTTATTTCGCAGCAAAAATAAAAAAAAAAGGCTTTTTTGCCATGGCGGGGTCTCAGGGGGACCCCAAGACGAAGGCTTGAGGTTCAGGGTATTCCTACGCTGCCCCCTTTTCTGTTTTTTTGTGGGAAAGATGGCTGCCAACAATTCCTGGTTGAAGTGTTGGCAGCCAATCAGAGCTCCACAGGTCTCTCATCGAGCTTGTCATTATTCACAAAGTCATCGCGGCCACAGATATACAAATTTGGATTTATTTTAATTTCTCAACAACTACTGAACGGATTTACATCAAATAAATGAAAGTGTGCTCTGTGGAACAAAATCTACCTTTCTGCTAAATTTGGTGTAATTCTGTCCAGCGGTTTGGGCTGTAGTCGTGTTCAAAGCCCTCTGGTAATTAACATGGGAAAACACACTTTTTTTGACTCCCCCTTTGCTTGGCCCCCACTTGACGAATCGCCCCATAAATTTCAGTGCACAACAAGACCTAACTTGACACCTTTTTTGGGAAACTTTCGTGAAGATTCTTCAAATGTCGCCAAAGTTATAGGCGAGTCAAAAAATGCTTTTCCTATGGAAAAATGGTCCTAACTATAACTGCTTACTGGCAGCCGCCAGTAGGAAATATAAATATAAAGAAAAGATATATAGATATATCTTTGCAACAATTATCGTGGGCACATGTGCTCTGTGGTGCAAAAATACTTTTTATTTATGCGTGGGACCATGCTCAGCTAAGCAAGGATTTTTATTAATTTTAGTGTGTGTCACTTACATAAATAAAAGCACTTTTAGCATCAGAGAGTGCTTGCTATTGTGTCCACTGTATTTCTTCCGAAAGAAGTGGGTGTTAGAAATGGGGGTCTCTAGTTGGCAGAGGTAGGTACCTTTGTCCAAATAGGGACCCTTGCTTCTAGTCAGGGTAAGGGGGATACACACTTTAGATAACCACTCCTCACCCCCTGGGTAGCTTGGCATGAGCAGACAAGCCTATTCCAAAGGCAATGTGTAAAGTATTTGTACTCAAAACACACAGTAATACAGTGATAACACCACAAATGGACACTACACCAGTTTAGTAAAATAAAGTATCTTTATCTAAACTCAACAAGACCAAAACAATAAAAATCCAACATACAAGTATTAAGAATATGACATTTTTTTTTTTCCAAACATATGTTTATTGAATTTTTGCCAAATAAATCACAGTATATCAATCACATTCCACTCAGCGCAGTGAGCACCAACATATCGATAGCACTCAAATGGTGAAACAATATACATTATCCAGAATGTGCCCAGCCCCGCTTCTAAAAGAAACGCTAATGAGAGATGCAGTGGCTGTCACTGCGGGGATGCGGGCGGACTACTGTGGCAGCAGCCTTATGGAGCACCAGAATGAGGCACCTCAGCATTTGTCTGAAAGGACATCTAGTCAAACTTTCTGTCTGAGGGAATCTAGTGTGGCAATATTTGAAGAATAGAAAAACTAAATCTCCGAACCTAAAAACCCAAACCCCCCCCCCCCCCAACTATGATGGCAGCAAGAACCTAAACTAAAATAGCAGCTGAAGGTAGTGGCAGTGTAATCAATATTGAAAGAGGTGTAATGCGCGGGTTGAAGTGGGACAGACAGCTGACGTGAGCCCCCAGGAAAGGAAAGCAACCAATGGTCCCCACTTGAATTCAAAATTCTTATAGTTGTCTTGAAAGATATCAGCCATTCTTTCCATGCTAAGAAGCCGCCATAGCCGTGAGTGCCATAGGGAGATCGCCGGGGCCTCCCTCTGTTTCCAGGCGGCCGCTAAAGTCACCTTAGCCGCTCCTATACACAGCCACATGATGGCTTTGTCTGCACGTGTCTGGTGTTCTAAAGTAGGGTCTCGAAGTCCCAAGAGGACCTCCGCCATAGTAGTTGGAATGGGGTACCCCAGAATATCTTTAATATGTGCTAGTATCTCTGCCCAAAATGGGCGTATCGTCCGGCAATCCCACCAAATGTGTTGAAAATCACCCAAGAGGCCGCAGCCTCTCCAGCAGCGGTCAGAGGTGTCGGGGAAAATATTTTTAAGCCTGGAAGGGTGAAGGTACCAGTCCATCATGGTCTTTAGGTGGGCTTCTCGGAGGTCTACGGAGTGATTAAATCTAAAAATGTCGGACCACAAGTGTGTCCAATCTTTTTCTGGTACAGCGCGTTGCAGTATCCCCTCCCACATAGCCATGTAACGCGGGCGCGGTGAAGTGAGGGTGGTCAGTAAAAAGTTATAGATGAACGATATCACCCCCTTCATTGTGGTGGACTTGGAGAGGAAGGATTCAAATCTGGTGGGCGGTCGAGTGGCCGCTTCCCGAACCTGTGGAGAGAGAGCCCAATGAAGCAGCTGGGTATGATGGAACCGTTCCGAGTCAGCCAAGTCATAGTCTCTTTTACAATTATCAAAAGTTAAGGGGTCGTAGTTGTGAAAGAGGTGTGTCAAGGCCAGACAACCCCCCTCCCGCCAAGCATCAAAGGGCCCCTCCTGCATGCCGGGGGGGAAAGCCGAATTAAAGTGTAGCGGTGTAAACGGAGAGGGAAAAGTGGTCCATCTATCATCCCCCGCTACAGAGTCCCACACTCGCAGGGTGGTTCGTGTGGGGGTGCTACAGTACACGTTCTTGGGTCTGTCTCGCTTGGGGCGCCAAACAAGATCCCATATCGTCCGTCCTGCGATACTACGGTCCATATGCAACCAATGTTTATCTGATTCAGGTTTGGACCATTCACTCAGCACCCTCAACTGTGCCGCTTTATAATATAAGTTGATGTCGGGGAGACCCACTCCTCCCTCCGCTCGGGAGCGACGCAATAGCGAGAACGACAAGCGGGCACGTCCCTTTTGCCATATGAACTGAAGGATCATGGATTTAATTCTGCGGAAGAAGTCCCTGTCGAGTTCTATCGGTAAGGCCTGGAACAGGTAGAGGAGCTTAGGGAGGAGAGTCATCTTGACAGCATGAATGCGGCCAAGCCAAGAAAGAAAGAGTGGCTTCCACCTCCCGAGCTCCTCCTGAATGTGTGCGAGACTAGGGGGGAAGTTAGCAGCATACAATCCTTCCACCCTGGGTGTTAACTGTATTCCTAAGTATTGTATGGAAGAGGTTGCCCATTGCAATGGAGTGAGGGGTTGGAGCCTATGGACCTCCTCCAGTGGGAGAGTAAGATTAAGAATATATGACTTGCCCATGTTTATTTTAAGACCTGCCACCCTTTCAAAGCGCTCTAGCTCCTTCTGTAAGTGGGAAAGGGAGTGTTCGGGCTCCGCGAGCGACAAGAGGACATCGTCCGCGAAGAGAGAAACCTTATGGGAATCCCCACTAAAGGGAATGCCGTGTATGTCGGGGTTGGCTCTGATAGCTACAGCCAGTGGTTCGATACTCAGGGCAAAAAGGAGGGGAGAGAGGGGGCAACCCCGTCGTGTACCTCTAGAGTGAGAAAAAATGGATGAAGGGATGCCATTTACCTGCACCCGGGAGCGAGGTTGAACGTAGTTGGCCCGGAGCATAGTGAGAAATTTAGAAGCTAGTGAGGGTAGTAAATAGAAACGCCCAGTCCACCCGGTCGAAAGCCTTTTCGGCATCCAGTCCCACCAATACTGCGGGAATATGTCGTTTGTTAGCTTTTTCTATGAGGTGCACTATGCGTCGTGTGTTATCGTGTGTTTGCCGGCCCTTAATAAACCCTGATTGGTCCGGGTGGATGAGGTCAGGCATAAGGTCATTCAACCTTTTAGCCAATATAGAGGAATAGAGTTTCGCGTCAAGGTTTAGTAGGGCGATGGGGCGGTAAGAGGCGCACAAGTGCGGGTTTTTCCCGGGTTTTGGTATAACCGAGATCATTGCCTCAGAAAGAGACCCCGTCGTCTCACTCTCCGTCGCCATCTTATTAAACAGGCGAGTGAGGTGCGGAATGATATCGGGGGCAAAGGTTTTATAGAAAAGAGCGGTGTAACCGTCTGGGCCCGGGGCCTTACGAGGCCTGAGTGCTTGTATGGCCGCGTTCACCTCCTCAGTCGTGATGGGAGCAGTAAGTGTTTCATTCCAGTCATGCGACACCTGGGGAAGACTTAGTGTCCGTAGGTACTCCCTCTGGGCTTCAGGATCTAACTGATCCCCTGAATATAGCGTCTTATAGAAAGAGCCAAAGATTTCGGACTTTTCCTCACTTTGTATGTGGTCTCCCCGTTGGTCCTCTGAATACCTCCTATATATTCCCGCTCTCGTTTACCCTTGAGCTGCCTAGCTAGGTGCCTACCCACCTTGTTCCCTTGGGAGTAAGCGAGGCGTCGGAGCTTAAGGAGCGTGAATTCTGCCCTATTATTGTAAATGGCTCTAAGCTTGCCCCTCAATGCCGTTAGTTTGCGAAGGTTATCTCGAGTGGGGTTTGCTTTATGTGTGCGCTCGACAGAAGCAACTTCAATCTCCAACGCTTCCCGCTCCCGAGCCCGCTGTGTGTTCAGTGCTGAGTTGAGAGCAAAACATTTCCCTCGGGTGACCGCTTTAAACGTGTCCCAGTTAGTGTATTCTGAGGTATCTTCAGGCTTATTAAAATCAAAAAACTCGATGATGCTTTCCCTCAATTTAGTACGAGATTCTTTAACACGGGTGAGGGATGGTGGGAAATACCAGCGTGGAGTGGTGGAGACAGTGCCGTGCCAGGCAACGCAAATGGAAAGGAGACTGTGGTCCGACACTGAAATGGGAAATATCTTAGCCGCCTGGAGTGCGCCCTGCAGGGATTGGCTTATAAAAATGTAGTCTAATCGGGAGTATGTGTGGTGAACGTGGGAGTAAAAAGTGTAGTCACGTGATTGAGGGTGAAGTGTTCGCCAGGCGTCTAGCAGACCTAAATCGTGAAAATGTTGTTTTGTGGTGGGGGTAAAGGAGCCCAGGTCCGAGCGGAGTGCGTGAGTACTATCGAGATCCCTTTGCCATGTCAGATTGAAATCACCCAAGATCACCAACTGCCCTTCTCCGAAGTCCAAAATCCTCTCTGTTAATGTGTTTAAAAATGCTGCTTGCCCCGTATTGGGAGCATAAAGTGCCACAAAAGTGCACAATTTGCCCATCAAGCGGCCTTTGACCATAACCCAGCGGCCGTCTTTGTCTGAGCGATGGTCCAGCTGTTGAAAGTTAGTGGTGGAATGGAACAGAAGGGCTACACCCCTATGTTTTGTTAGGGCAGATGATTTGTATATTAGGGGATATCGCTTGTGACGGAGGCGTGAATCCTCTGATCGGGCCAGGTGTGTCTCTTGGAGGGCCACTATATCAAGGTGATGATCTATAATATATTTCCACACTTTGTGGCGTTTCTGTGGGGAGTTAAGCCCCTTAACGTTCCAGGAACCTATAGTGATCGTCATGGAACTAGAGTAGAGGTGAACAACGCAGAGACACCTTCTGCCGGTCCAGCCGGATGTGTGAACGTGACCTCCCCAAGTGTGTCTATCACCCATGACAGCGCCCCTCCCATGTAGACAGAAACAAACACAGAAGCCTCCCAGAAATAAAATGTAAAAGCTGCCACCATCACCCTCCCCCCCTCGCCCCTTAAAAACAACATAACAAACAATAACAACAAATGCGGCAGAAAGGCCGCTAACTGGTCCCTGAGCATGGGCAACCTACCCAGCAGGGACTAGGGGGATCAAGAGTCCGAGGACCCCGTCCGCGCCGTCCGGAGGTGAGTCACAAAAAATTTCTCAGGCGGTCATGGCTGAGATGTACACCATAGCCCTTTGTGGAAAACGAGAAAAGTCTCTGTGCGGAGTTGTAGAGGTGAACCATAGTTCTATATCCCTGGAGAATAGATCGGGGGCCTGAGGCCCCATCCCAGGCATGCGATAGGTTCCAGGTCAAAGGAATGAGTTGGGAACCGTTCCGTCGTAGTTCCACCGGGCCACTGTCAACATCGGACCGAAGCATGTAACACAGTCCGTCGGAATAAGATGCTGTGTGAGCGCACTGCAGTAGATATTCCTCAAAAGTTCAAGCGGCATAGCAGTATCTATTTAGAGTATAGGCGCTGGCATTTTCATTTTCGGCCTCTCCGTGTGCCCATAAGCCATGTCGTCGTCTGTAATGGCCCTCGCTGAGCCTCTCGGGGGTTATCATGATCGGAGCCAGTCTCAGCCGGCGGGAGACCCAGAAGCTCCAGGCCCTCTCTTAGGTCAGTGACATGACGCTGTTTGTTATCGAGCTCAAAGCTGAGTCCGAACGGGTAGGTCCACCGGTATCGGATTTTGTCCTCTCGTAATTTGGTGGTAATGGGTCGGAACATCTGCCTCCGTGCCAGAGTTGCTGGTGCTAGGTCTTGGTAGATCGAACATGATTGATTTTGGAAGGTGGCTGTCCCCTTGGTCCTGGCCGCTAGGAGCACCGCCTCTTTAACTTTATATGAATGGAACTTCGCCAGTATGTCGCGGGGGCGTCTCCTCTCGCCGGGCTGCAGGACTCCCACGCGATGGACCCTGTCTAGCTTTATTGAGAGGGTATGTGGACCCAGCATCTCTGCAAAGAGCCCCTCTAGGAAAGCCTCAAGGTCCGGCCCCTCCGCTCCCTCCGCCAGGTCCCTGACCCGTAGGTTCTCCCTCCGTGCCCTATTCTCGAGGTCCTCTGCCTTGAGCTGCGTCTGGTGGAGCTGGTCCTGGAGGGCGCGAACATCTTCCCGGAGTTCGGAGGAGAGTTTTTCCTGTTCTTGCTGTTGCCCCTCCAGGTCAAGCACTCTGGTGCCCACAGAGTCAACATCTTGTTGTAGGGAGGTCAATCTCCCTGTAAGGTCCGATCTCAGTTGCTCTATAGAGGTTTTAATGTTCTGAGAGAGGTCATTGCATAGCTCTGTCTTGAAATCTTTTAGTGTAGACAGGAGGTCTGCCTTCGTAAGGGCCATGCCCGCTGCCTCCTCGTCTCCGCACAGCGTCGGGCGTTTATCTGAGGGGCCAAAAAAGTCCGATACCTTGTTGGGTGTCTTGGTCGTCCCTCTCTTAGGCGGCATACGGACTGGCCCGGGAGGATCCCCACCACAGCGACGTCCGCGAAAGGAGACTCGGAATTCAGGCCGTGGGAACCTCCACCCAAGGAGTCGTCGGAAGACCAGTGGTACGAGTCAAGGCAGCGGCAATAGGCAGGTGGCGCAACGCAGGTGGGGCCCCCGTTTGGAGCTCTAGGCGACCCGCGGCCTGGTCAGGCCCGCTAAATGACAGCACTCTTCCCCCTGGGAGCTGGGCGGCAGGGGGTTCCCTTGGAGCAACGGACTGGGGAGAGCGTCACAGCTTGTCGCTGCATTCAAGCCTTGCTTCATTCCTCAACTCCAATTCGTAGTCCCGGCCCCGTTCGATCTGGTATGAGCGCCACTCTGGGGGAAGCAAGTATTGACGGGGAGAGGGCACTCACAGTGATAAAGGCGTTCGTATGACCTCAGTTGTTCATCAGGCAGGGCTCATAGACGCAGGAGGCGCCGACATCCGCTGAGGCAGCGCTCGGCAGGGAGCTAGTCCCGAGACTCCAGGGACCCAAAACGGAACCCGTCCTTATAACTCAGTTGAGACGCCATTTTAACGTCAGGCATTGCGGTGAATCGCCGGCGTCGCTGCAGTCCGGGCGAATTCTCTGAAGGGTACCCCCAGGTCAAGCTCACCGCATCTCTCACCGTGACAGCGAGGGGGAGACTCGAAGGCAGGAGCTCCCCGCTTCGCTACAGCCGGGATCGCTCAGCCCAGTCGGGAAGCCGCCATTTTGGGCTGCATCTGCTGGTCTCTCGCCACTCCTCAACGGGACCACTCCCGCGGCGCTAGCAACGATCAGAGGCTCCCGCTCTGTGCCTCACATCTTCCGCTGTGTCTAGGAGTAACTTACAGCGTATAGGATGCGGTAAGACCGCTGCTGTCTGCTCCGGAGCAATGCGCGGACCGGGAGCCGAAACGGGCTGCGTCCGTTCGGCCATCTTGTCCGGCCACGCCCCCAGAATGACTTTTAAAGGTTTCAAACAACTTGGTCCATAGAAAACTATGGATGCGTGATTTCTCTCAAAGTACCTGTAGTTGGGACAAAATTCACAAGGCCAAACAGCCGCAGAGATGGGAAGGGTCGAAAAAAAAAAGAGATGCGCCAGTTCCTGAGACCCTGGGAAGGCGAAGCAACAGTTCTGCTGCACACACGAGAAGTGATGCGTCGAATCCGGTCTGTAGGGGGAAGTGATGCGTCGATTCCGCGACTTTTCTGGTCCGCGGGTGATGCGTCGGGAAAACTTGCTGCACAGGTATTATGCGTGGAAATCTAGGATGCGTCGGCGATCGATGCGGTGTCGTCAAGCGGCGCTGCGTCGGTTTCTTCAGCCATGATCACTCGATGCATAGGTTCTTGCAGCGGCAATAGGTGCTCCTTCAGTTTCGGCAGGGGCGCGGCGATGCGTGGAGATTCTTCTCGCACAGCAGTGCTGCGTCGGAAAAACAGCCCCGAAAAGAGCGATGCATCGATTTTCTTGTAGTTGCGTTGCTTTTCCAGCTCCCAACAGTAGGAACAACCTCCAGAGGCCCAACACAGTCACAGGCGCCTCTTGGCAGGTCAGAACTCCCAGCAAGGAAGTTCAGGGGAGCTGGGGGTGAAGTCCTTGTGTCCCTGGGACTTCAGAACAGGAGGCAAGCTCTACTCAAGCCCTTGGAGATCTTCCTCAAGCAGGGAGACACAACACACAGCAAAGTCCTTGTCCTTTCCTTGGCAGAAACAGATACTGCAGGCCAACCCCAAACAGCACACAGCAAAGGGGCAGTACTCCTCCTCCAGTTTCTCCAGTTTCTCCAGCTCTTCTCCTTGGCAAAGGTTCCTCTTGATTCCAGAAGTAGTCTAAAGTTCTGGGGTTTGGGCCCCACTTTTTATAGCATAAATTCCTTTGTTCTCTGGTGGCAGGGAAGCTCTTTGCCCACACAAAAACAGTTCTGTCCTCCTTGGTGCAGCTGCCCGGCAGGAGGTGGAGACAGCATTGTCCCAGGCAGACCAGGCTCATTCAGGTGTGAAAGAAATCTCCCCCCCCTACTCTGAATGCAGCCCAGGTCTATTCAGTCCAGCCCTGACTCATTCAGGAAAGGCAGGACACATATCTACCCCCCCCCGGTGACTGAGAGAATGCACATCCCCAGCCCCTGTCACTCCAAAGCCAGACAGTCAATCCACAAACCAGCAGAGACACACTGGATGGCTAAGCAAGAAAATATCCACTTTCTAAAAGTGGTATTTTCAAACACACTATATAAAAATCATCTTTCCTAAAAGATGCATATTTATATTCTGAGTACAGGCATACTAAACTCCATCTTTCCATCTTGTCCCAATGGGAAGTTATATTTATAAATGTTATAAATAAACTCCCATTCTATCCTATGGGACAGATAGCCTTTCAATAGTGAAAAACAAAATACACTGTATTTCACTATCAGGACATGTCACACACCTCAGTACATGTCCTACCTTTCACATACACTGCACCTTGCCCATGGGGCAACCTTGGGCCTGCCGTAGGGGGGTCTTACATGCAAGAAAAGGGAAGGTTAGGGCCTGGCAAGTGGGTGCACTTGCCAGGTCGACATGGCAGTACCAAACTGTGCACAGACACTGCAGAGGCAGGTCTGAGTTACATTTACAGGCTGCTCATATGGGTGGCACAATCAGTGCTGCAGGCCCACTAGCAGCATTTGATTTTCAGGCCCTGGGCACACACAGTGCACTGTACTAGGGATTTACCAGTAAATCAAGTATGCCAAACATGGAATCATCAATCCATAAACACAATTTACAGGGAGAGCATATGCACTTTAGCACTGATCAGCAGTGGTAAAGTGCTCAGAGTCATTAATCCAACAAAAACAGGTCAGAAACAGGAGGCCAAAAAGCAAAAAGTCTGAGGATAAACCCGCTGAAAAAGCCAGGTCTAACACAACCCCCTTCCAGCCTAAAGCCAGGGTAGCCTAATCAATCCCTTGATAAACTTTCCTACTTGAGGCGATAGAACCTAGACCTGGCCCACAACAGCGGGGGCAACGTCTGGTTCTACACCTTTCTGAACCTAGTTGGATCCATTGGTCCATAATCTCAGGGCCCACTAAGCTAACCCATGGGGAACACCTCTCTTCACCTGTGGACACCATCTGTGCAGCACCTAACCTTAGCTTGCTCACAGGTGTGTCCCAGCAGGCAGACAGTAGCCACATGGCCAACGCAGTGGTGTGGCCCAGTTCACCCCCGGGGTGTGACTCCTGTCCCCCTCCCAGGGGTAACTCTGTCCATTAGGACAACAAGCCACAGTGGCCACTGACAGAGTTCAGTGATGAGACCCAGGCCTTATGCCTCTCAGGTCTCTCATACCTCTGTGGCGTCAGAGAGTGGGGGACAGTAGCCCCAGGTGCCTGGCACCCTTTGTCCACTCTCTCTCCTTTCAGGTCAGGGATGACATCCTGACACTGACCCACCAGCCCAGGGTCTGTACCCTGTGATTGGACAGGGGACTGGGGGGGCTCTCCCACACCCGGTCCTCCTACTTGGGGCTCTGCACCCTCCCACCTGGAGGGGTACCCCCTTCCAGAATTTCCAGGGCACCTGTGACAGGTGTCCTGCACAATTCGCCCACCAGTTCAGGGGTGTTATCCTGCAACTGGTATATGTACCCTGAGGCTGGGCAGGGGTCAGGGGTGAGGCTGCCCTCTCCCTGCTCCCCCTACTGGGGCCCTGCACCCTCCCACCTGGAGCGATGCCCCCAGAAGACATACCGGTAGGGGCACTGTTAGCAGTCTCCCCTTCCTCCAGGTCAGGAGGGACACCCTGAACCTGGCCCTCCAACCCAGGGTCTGAACCCTTAGGCTGAACCTGTGCCTGGCAACCCAGGACTTCCGGGGGAGTACCCCAACCCCACCCAAGGAAAACACACTCCTCTGGAGTTGTGCAAGAGTCTGCCTGCCGCAGGTCTCCAGCCTCCTGTCCACCTGACAGAGCGTGAAGACCCCCCAGGCCAGAAGTGGCCTCACCAGTGCCAGTCCTGGGGTGCTTTGACTTCAGAGCTGGCAACCCCTGACCCACTGGTCCTCCCCCCTCACCCCTCTCTCTGGACTCACGCACCCTCCCAAATGGAGAGGTGCTGCCAGACACCAGAACTGGTGGAATGCTGGTTACTGCAGTCTTCCACAGCTCAACTGACACCTTGGGATCACCCTCAGGGAATGGTCTCCCGGTACAGACTCGGGCCCCCTTCTGGTGTTCCCTCATGGAACCAACCAGGCCTTGAGACTGGGTTTCAGGCACCTCGGGATACAGCCCACTCCCACTCCTTCTCCTCTGAGACAGGACATTGGGCCCTACCCCCCTCCCACTACTCTGGGACCTATCTGGGCCACCAAAACCCTCCCCTGCCTCACTTGGTTGGGGAAAACTTCACCCACCTCCTTTAAGATCACCCCCAAATGCTTCTTCAGACCCTCTGGAGTTCACCAAAAGGTCTGCCTCCGGTGCAAGCTCCCTGGGGTCAGAGAACTCACACTTCACCAGGTGTTGGCGTAGCTCTGGAAAACAGGGACTTAAAATATGCTCTCCAACAATTAAATCACACAACCCCACACATGTGTCAACCAAGGTACCCTTTGCCTCACCATCCAGTGGCTCGCACTAGTACCCCACATCAGTCTCCTGAGACTGGCAAGACAGTGTCCGACTGTCTCTATCACTCAACCCACACTCTTCTGGGTGATCTCCACACTCACCTACCAGGACTTCTACCATGGGGGAACCCCTCTCCCTGCACCTCTCATCTAGAGTCAGTAGAGTATCCCTCCCACCACTAGGAATATGATCCCCTGTGCCAGTTCCCCAATCCACTTCAGGGACACTGCGCACCATTGGAGCCACCTTATAAACCTGAACCCCCTGGTGTATGTCAACCCCCTCCAAGTCAGGCGCCACATCTCTAGGTGTGTGTAATGTTCCCTCAGCACTAAATAACACCTTTTTGCTGCCACCATCTGAGCTTGACTCCACCTCCAGACCAGCCAAGCTCACTTCCTGTTCTACACACATTTTCTTTTCTTGGGCTAAGGCCCTCTTGGTCTCAGCCCTCTTGCGCTCCTCATCAAGCTCTCTCAGGGTCTGCTCACAAGCCAGAAGCTCTTCATCTTTCTCTGTTTCTCCCTCACTTTCAGAGAAGCCCCCTTCCTCAGACTCGTCTGGTAGTGTTAACCCAGAACCCAGAGGATCAGACTCCCCCCTTTCACCTCCGAACCTACAGAGATCAACTGCGGAGTACCACAGGGATCATCGCTCAGCCCCATGCTCTTCAACATCTACATGGCCCCCCTCGCCGCCATCGTCAGACAGCATGGGCTCAACATAATATCTTACGCCGATGACACCCAGCTCATCCTCTCCCTCACGAAGGATCCCGAAGACACCAGGCTCAGTTTCCAGGAAGGAATGAAGGACGTCGCTGCCTGGATGAAGGACAGCTGCCTGAAGCTCAACACTGAGAAAACAGAGGTCCTCATCCTGGGACCCTCGACCTCCGCCTGGAACGACTCATGGTGGCCCTCCGCCCTCGGGAGTACTCCCACCCCGACAGACCATGCTCAGAACCTCGGCATCATCCTCGACTCCTCCCTCACCATGACCCGCCAGATCAACGCCGTCGCCTCCACCAGCTTCAACTGCCTCCGCATCCTCCGAAAGACCTTCAAATGGATCCCCCCGAACACAGAAAAACCGTACCCCGCACTCATAACCAGCAGACTGGACTACGGAAACGCCCTCTACGCCGGGGTAAACAGGTCCCTTCTACACAAGCTCCAAACCATCCAGAATGCCGCGGCCAGACTCGTCCTCTGGACCCCTCGGCACGAACACATGACGCAACACCTTCGAGACCTACACTGGCTCCCCGTCGAGAAGAGAATAACCTTCAAGCTTCTCACCCACACCTACAAATCCCTCCACAACATCGGACCCAAACACCTCAACGAGAGAATCTCCTTCCACGCACCCAAAAGAAATCTCCGGTCCGCCGACCTCGCCCTAGCAGATACCCCCCGCATCCGCAGAAGCAGAGCAGGAGGAAGGGCCTTCTCCTACATCGCAGCCAAGACCTGGAACGAGCTCCCAGTCAGCATCAGACGCTCCCCGAACCTGCACGCCTTCAGGAAGGACCTCAAGTCCTTGCTCTTCGACTGAGCAGGAGCTGCCCCCCCCAGCGCCTTGAGACCCTCACGGGTGAGTAGCGCGCTCTATAAACCCCCTGATTGAGTGATTGATTTAACCTCCAGCGGGGTAGCTCATAACAAAATAGGGCTGTCTCTAGATCCTCCCTGGACCTTCTCTTCACAGGCAACCCCCTTTCCTTGCAGAACACACGTAGCTCCCTCATTGTATAGATGAACATTTGCCAGAAGTCAAGTTCCATTTTCTCAAGACTTCACAGGTGCAACAACTCACCAGAGTCCCAGTATCAAAAATACTTCCAGGAGGACACAAGGAAACTGAAAAAAACAGTATGTGGTTGTGGAATGGTCTGCACTATTCTCGTAATGTACACCAGTCACTGTATGTAGAACACAAATGCAAGTCCAGATCCTCACTGCTGACCAACAATGTTAGAAATGGGGATCTCTAGTTGGCAGAGGTAGGTACCTTTGTCCAAATAGGGACCCTTGCTTCTAGTCAGGGTAAGGAGGATACACACTTTAGACAACCCCTGCTCATCCCCTGGGTAGCTTGGCACGAGCAGACAGGCCTATCCCAAAGGCAATGTGTAAAGCATTTGTACTCAAAACACATAGTAATACAGTGATAACACCACAAATGGACACCACACCAGTTTAGAAAAATAAAGTATCTTTATCTAACTCAACAAGACCAAAATGACAAAAATCCAACATACAAGTATTAAGAATATGACTTTTAAAGGCTTCAAACAACTTGGTCCATAGAAAACTATGGAATGCGTGATTGCACCGTAGGAATGGAGTGGAGGTCAAGAAATTATACTGCCTGGATTCTGTTCCAGTTTGAGCAGGGCAGGTGCTTGTTTGGGCTGATTTAGGAAGTGATACCGACTCCTGTCTTGTCACTATTAGGATAGTAATATATGACGGTGTTAGCGTTCTTTTCTGTGCTTTTAGGTAGCTCCTAAAGTGCCAATCTCCCTGTTGTGAAGTATGCATTGCAAAGGAAGACTAACTTGACCCATCAAAGGGGGTGGAGAAGCAATGATCATTCATTGCAAAGGATGAGTAGTTTAAAATGTGATTTGAGGTTTAGGAAACTAGGAATAGGATATCTAATTTAGAAATTACAATGTTGTGCCTGTCAAAATGTTTTTTGTAGACAGTACCACTAATCATTTTTTTAAATCTTCTTTTTTCCTTTCATAAGCATCCAAGGGCAAGAGGGCATCTGAAGGCCAAACAGCTGCCACCACCTGCGCCAGGGTGGGTGGGACTACAACCACCAGCTCCACCGCCACCAGCGCTGCAGCAGATAGTTATGCTGGTCCCAGTAAGTCATGTTTATTATTATTTCTTACTTTTATCTCTCTCCACTAGTAAAATTATGGCCTTGTTTATTTAAAATATCTACTTTTGTTCAACTCCCCTATCTAATGTTTGTTATCCCTGCATTAGCCTGTTTTTCTATATTTCCTGTTTCCGCAGCTGACGTTCTCCTGTCTGTAGATTTCTTCTGGTCTCTTTTTTAGTAAGCTTTCCCTCACCCCGCTCTTATCTGTCTTGTGTAGCTAGTACTGTTAAAAGAACAGATTTTTAGTACCATGAAGAGGATCGTAGGTCCAAGTAAACTATTCACCAAACATGTTGGTTGAGAGGCTTTCTTGATCAAACAGTAAAAATTTACAGGAACAGAGCGATAGAGTGGCCATGGCCATCAACCCCCAATGTTGCCTTAATTATATAGTATACTAGCAGTTTCCATGACAGTGCAGCATGCAAGAAATTATTGAGATCACATTACCAACCAATACCATATGTCCTTCATTGATCATTCCCTTTCACCCCTTCATTGTGCAGCATTTCACTCTCATTCTTTTGTAGCCTTACCCCTCTATTCGGAGAAGTAAGCTTTTGGTTGACTTGACTACCTGGCTTTTTTACCATGTCAACCAACAAACCTCCCAAAGTCATAGTTTTGATAGACAATACTGCTGACCGAATTGTAGTGAGGTATTGCTCTGTACTTTGTGCACAATAATTACTTAGGTAGCTAATCTGGTACCAAAACGGGGTAAATTATGTTTTTTTTCAAAATGCACTGCCCACTGGTGTCACAGCCAGTGCCAGCAGCCATGTAGGAATGGGAGAGGCCCAGGTGGTCAGAAGGGAAGCAGTCCTAGCCGTGGCAGGGACTAGTGGTAAGTCGCCTTGCTTTGTTATTGACAATACTTCATTTGTTAAGCAAGGCAGATATTCCACCCATCACTTCCCTGCCCACGCCTTTTCGCCACCTAAATCTGCAGCATGGTTTAATTTGGCACTACAGTGTAGGCGGTGACATGTGCATCTGGTGCAGTTAACAGGGTGGCATTTCGAAGTTTGCAATGCATTACAAACCAAAATTAAGGTGTGTTTCCCAGTGCCCACGCAGTCACCTACTACTGGTACTTCACTTCATCATTCTTTCCTTCTGTCCCAGCCTTCAAAAAATGATAAATTCCATCTTAGCAATGCATGTGCCATATTTTTCTGCCCAAGTGACTTATATTTCATGGCTTCCATGATGGATTTACACCTGTTCGGATGTTTTCCTTCCATCAAGTCGTTATTTGTCAACCAATGTGACTAAGCAAAAGTGTAGCACATGAACAGTGACATCCAATCATTCCATAGCTAAACCTCTACCTAGCTTAATTCCTCTAACTTACCTTTCTGTAGAGTAATTTTCCCTACTGCTAAGTGAAGGTATTTGTTGAAAACAATTTGTGGTGGAGGCCAGAGTGTAATGTGGGACTAAGGGCCTCATTGCAATGCCGGTCAGACTAGTCATCCGACCGCCATGGCTGCTATCCGATTTCAACCGCCAATGCCAGGAAAGTTCCCCCGCTGTATTACGATGCAACTCCTGCTACCGCAGTAGTCTCATCTATGGCAGTGCACATACCCCCGAATATGTTGCTGCAAGTGTGTAGAAACTCACTGGAAACATGTGATATGTACACACATGCATGGCATATGTGGGGATATTGATATGCAGAAAGACAAGCTGGATGAGGTTGCATAAACCGAGTGCACAACTAACAAAAATATTATTCAATCATTATCCAATTTTAAAGCAGACGTAACACATTATAGCACAGTGTAAATACAAGAAAGACTGTATTCAAGGAAAGTTTGTACACGAGAATCTTCATTGATTTTCATTGATTTTCAAAGCAAACTCATATTCGTGAGTGTGGTTTAACAGATTAAACTGTCTCTGGTTCCCTGCTTGGCATGGCCCCTGAAGAAGGGACGATGGTGTCCCGAAATGCATAGGGCATTGTGTCACCAAGTGGAATTGTCATGAAGATTATTCTATTTTTCAATGACATACCTTTCATATGATGTATCATGTATATATTGCATTTGAATGGATTGTAACCCTGTATCTCACTAATATGAGTTTGCTTTCAAAATCAATGAAAATCAATGAAGATTATAGTGTACAAAGTTTCCTTGAATACAGTCTTTCTTGTATTTACACTGTGCTATAATGTGTTACGTCTGCTTTAAAATTGGATAATGATTGAATAATATTTTTGTTAGTTGTGCACTCGGTTTATGCAAGCTCATCCAGCTTGTCTTTCTGCCTATCAATATTTTATATGGGACAGGCAGCCCATAGATACCGTGTCGCAAACATTAAGCAGTATAGCTTGAGAACTCTTTCTGTAGATATAGATTTATCTTTTTCTTTGAACTCTGGTGTGCAGTACTTACACTTTCTTGATATGTGGGGATATGCCTTGTGCTGCATGTACCCCATTGCTGGAGTGAGGCGATCTGTGCACAGTCCAGTCAATGGGAATACATGCCACCTACGGACTTACCTGCATTCTGGCGCCCACAGAGTTGTAGTCTTCGGGGCTCAGCTTCTGCAGTGTTATGGGGACCTGGAGAAAGGGATCCACGCCAGAGACTGTTATGGGGAAGCTGATTTGGGTGGGTATGCACCCCAAATCCTTTGTTTCCGGCAAGTCGAGGCAGCTGGTCGGACCGCTACGGTCGGCTCGTCGGAAATGCACATCGTAATCCAGATGGCGGTCGGAAATCCCTGCACAGCTCTCTGGCTGCTGCTATTCTCTGACCGCCATCTCAGCAGTTGGAGAAAGGCTGTCAGAGATGGCAGTCTGACAGTGGTCAGTCGGAGTAAACAATGCACGCATCGTAATTCGGCACTCGGGCACACCGATTCCGACGAGACCGCGGCAGTCCGACTGCCTCCGACAGGACCGCGGAAGCCAGTCCGACCGGCATCATAATGAGGCCCTAAGTGCCGGATTTTGAGTTTGGCAGATAGGGTACTCTGTGACAAACGTGACAAATAAAATATATCCTGTTTATAATAATCTGTGCCCTACTTAGGGCATACCGGGTATCTGTTATATGTCACATGTGTGATAGAGTATCCAATCTGCCTCTAAGTTTGGAGTCAGCTTAGAATTGAACATGCAGTCAGAGAGGAGCAGGGTCATTGGAATGAATTATAAGCTCATAAATTATCATGCCACTACAGCTGCCCCAAAAACATGCTGCAGAGTAGCAGACCCACCTGCATGCCTCCAATAATGTTGCACATATGCTATTGTCAAGTATACTATTAATTGTGCAGCATAAACGCCTTTCTCTTTAATGGAAGGTAATTAATAACACACAAAGCATCTGTTCAATTTCACTATGAAATCCTTTAAACAAAAATCACTTTTTGATTATGTTGGTAAATTCTTTGCAGTCAGTGCTTTTGCATTATGTGATGCAAGTGTAGTAAAAACTTGGCCCTGTGACTAATCACATCAAAAATTCCAATGGCCCTGGGGGACCAGCAGTGTTGTGCTACTGTGCCACTATAGTATAAACAAGTGTTTGCACTGAGCATTACAATTCACGTTCTTTATTATTATTCTTTTTAATCTAACTACTCCTGCTGCTGGAGGTCATCCATTTTAATATTTTCACTGTCACTTTTATCAATGTGTGTGTTTTAGATAGTCAAAGACACTTCAGGGAAATCTTATATTTGACACTC
The DNA here is from genome assembly GCA_963921515.1 of Calotriton arnoldi. Lineage (NCBI taxonomy): Eukaryota > Metazoa > Chordata > Amphibia > Caudata > Salamandridae > Calotriton > Calotriton arnoldi. The sequence continues at coordinate 445,648 of CAWUFW010010550.1, forward strand.
GAACTGCTACCCTACCCCTCGCAACCTAGTGGGTGCCGCACTAGTTGTTGGGCCCAGGAAGAGCCAAGGAGGTGGGCCTGGCTGAATTCTTCCCTTATGTGCAGGCCTGCGACATGGTCGCACAGTGGACGCACACAGAAGGTGCACCGCTGGTGCAGTGCAAGTCTGTCTGCTAATTTCTGCGCCCTCCATGTTTATTCCGCAGCTAGCGCCAGCCACTATCACCATTTCAGAGCATATAAGCCACTTTCTTCCGACTTTTTAAAAAACTTTAGGGATACAGCATCTTGGGATTGCCATATATGGTACACAACACACTTAATGGGCCCAGTTTCTTGCTTCGACTGCAGGGACGAGTTTGGTCTTCCTTACGAGCAGTCTCCTGCTCCCCTGCATACCTCCATGCATGTCCAAACATCCCTCTTTGGGGTTGCTCATAAACACACACTCACTCTACAAAAACACGCAAGAAGTCAATGATCTAATTATATACCAAAAGCTTGACATTTTATTTATCACTGAAACATGACTCAAACCCAGATGAAACCCCGACATAGCTACGGCCCTCACCCCTGGCTATACGATCTTGAGACAGGACAGGACTGAAAGCCGAGGTGGTGGCATGACCACCATCTGCCGCAACAACTCCAAATGCAGCTCTTTTGACACTAATTCCCTAAACGTTTCAGAACGCTTAGGCTTCTGCCTTAATTATTATTATTATAGGTTTTTGTTAAGCGCACATATCACCCTGATGGGTCTTATGGCGCTGTAGAGCGTTCATTAGAGGATGTTAACCACGGAGTAAATGGTGTTAAAACAACCAGGTTTTAAGCTCTTTTTTGAATAGCCTATGGTCCGTGATGGCTCGGATGTGTGTCGGGAGCTCATTCCACAGTTGAGGGGCTAAGTAGGAAAAAGATCTGCCACCGTTTCTAGCAGTTTGGGCCCTAAAAGGGATCAATAGATGTTTTCCTCCTGACCTGAGATTTTTTTGGGGCAATTACCAGTTGAGTTTTCTAGATAGATACTGTGGCCCATTTCCAGAAAGGGATTTGTGTGTGAGATAGATAAGCTTGAAACGTGTTTGTTTCCTGATTGGTAACCAGTGTAGGAATTTTAAGATGGGGCAGAAGGGGACCGAGGTGGAAGGTTTAATACCAGTCTGGCCACGGTGTTGTGCAACACCGGGAGCCTTGTATATATTTCCTCATTTATGGATACCATTAATGCATTTCCATAGTCCAGGCGACTTATTATCAAGCCCTGAACCAGGGATTTCCTGGGTTCCAAAGGAATCCACTTTTCGTAGAGTTCGCATGATGCTGTAGCAGTTGCCCAGGATGTAGTTTATCTCGTCCTTCATGGACAGTTTGTCGTCAATTAATATGCCTAGGTTTCGTACACTGGCCTTTGGGGAGGGACACGGGCCAAGACTCGTCGGACACCAGTCATCTGACCACAGTTCTTGTGCTTTTCCATATAGTTTTACCTCGGTCTTACTTGCGTTAAGTTGGAGGTAATTGATTTGCATCCAGGTAGTTATGTGATTCATACAATTTTTTAATCTGATTTTGGTGTCAGCTGGATTGGGTCCCAAGGTATTACCAACTGGGTATCAGCTGCATACGAAATTACTTAGAACCCATAAGATCTGATTACCCTTGCCAACGGTGCGACATAGATGTTAAATAGCGTCGGGCTGAGTGCAGATCCCTGTGGGACTCCTGTGTCAATAATTGAACTACGAGAGACTAAGGATTCTAGTTGTACAGCGGTGGTCCGTCCTATTAAGTAATTTCTCAGCCAATTGAGGACTTTACGTCCGACTCCAATCTCCTTTAGCCTCTGTATTAGGATTGCGTGAGAGATAGTGTTGAAGGCGGCTGATAAATCTAATAGGACCAGCATCGATGCCTGACCATCATCTAGAGAGAGTCTTATGATGTCTACTACCTCTACAAGAGATGTTTCAGTGCTGTGGCCAGCCCTAAAACCCGACTGGGATGGATCAAACAGTTGACAGCTTTCTAAATATGTTGTAAGTTGTTTATTGACCAGGGATTCCATATCCTTCCTAAAGTATGGAAGCAAGGAGATTGGCTGAAAGTTACCTAACTCTTTAGGATCTGCCGATGGTTTTTTGAGGATTGGTTTAACCCTTGCTGATTTCCATTTCATAGGAACAGTCTCCATATTTAAAGACATGTTAAGAAGGCCTATGAGACTGTTAAGTAGGACTGGGGATAGAATTGACAAAATGTGGTGGGGGACTAGGTCTTCTGGTGAACCAGATTTGGTCCTGTTAAGTGCAATCTGACCTCATCCTGGGTGAGTACGGTGAACTCATCTAGATGTGCTGTGCAAGGGATATTCATAATGTCGTCCTCTATGTTTACTTGTTCTATCCTATGTTTGGGAAAGGTGTTATACATTTTATCAATTTTTTCCTCAAAGAAAATGGACAGTTTGTCTACCATATCTTGTGAGGCTGGAATGGAGATCTGACAAGATGAGGGGTTTGTGAATTCTTTTAGGATTCTGTATAGTTCCTTGTGAGAATTTGCTGCCTTATCAATTCTGTTAATGATGGGAGTTTTCTTGGCATCCTTAATAATATTTAAATAGTGCCTATGAGTGTTTTGTAGACTTGTCTATACTCCATAGTTTTTGTTGCTCTCCATTTGCGTTCTGCTTTCTTGCTTGCCAATTTGTCTATTTTCAGAGAGTCAGAAAACCAGGGTGAGGTTTTGGCTTTACAGTTGTTGTTGCTACTGACTTTAGACACTGGTGCAATATTGTCCTGGGACTGTATGATTGATTTCTCGAAAACGTCTAGTGCGAGGTCTATGTTCTTTAGGCCTACCAGTGTAGGTGGACTAAAATGAGAGGAGAAGGAGGCTTCACTTATTTTTCTACAGGACCTGGTCGGTTTCTGTCCTGGAGTTCTACTTTCATGGGAAGTACCTACTTGTATGTGGAACTTTAATAAACTGTGGTCTGACCAGATCAGGGGGATAGGAGGGTTCACCCTGACATTAGCTTCATTTGTGAACAGGAGGTCTAAGGTGTGCCCTGCAGTGTGTGTGGGTCCAATCACCCACTGCACTAGCCCTAACATATTAAGATTTGTGATTAACGGACTGGTGTCCACGTCAGAAGAAAGTTCTGAATGAAAATTGAAGTCTCCTATGAGCAGAAAATTAACTGCCACCAGAATATGTGGGGCAGTGAGTTCAATCAGACGGTTACTGAAATTGGTCTTCGGTCCAGGGGGTCTATATACGAGAGCACCTCTCCAGGTTCCCTTGCTCTGTTTTACTATTCTAAAAATACAAAATTCGATCCAGTCAGAGGTGAATGATTCCACTGTACTGTTCTTTAGTCCCTCGCCAAAGGCTATTGCAAGACCACCCCCTCTTTTCTTATCTCTATCTAATATGATTAATTTATAGTCGGGTGGAAAGGCCATTGCCACATTGGGAAGGGCTGTGGAGTGTAGCCATGTTTCTGTTATGAAACAGATGTCAGGTTTCTCGGTGTCTAATAGACTCCATACCTCTAGAGCTTGTTTGAGGATGGACTGGGCATTGAAATAGAGCCCCAGTAGTTCTCTTTTCTGTTCCATTATATCCATTCCAAATGTGCCGGTTGTGGGTGGCCTTTGGGGAATGGTTAACTTGCATTGACTGCAATAAAATGGGAGTTCACAGTATGGGGCAAGATTAGATGGATTTTCAGTACATTTTAAGTTGTCTTGGTCATTTATTTGTTTAAGTTCCCTACTTGAGTAGCGGTATGATACCATTGTATGAGAGAAGGTCTGTGATTACCAGGTCACTGATGGGAAATGAAACGAGCAGGGATCCTGGTGGCTGGCGGCGGTCGGGCGCAGACAGGCGCATACGGGCTTGCCTTTGGCGCATCTTTGGTGCGCCGCCGGTGGGCCATTGCGTGCATCCGCGCCCTTTCCTGCTCTAAATAGGCAGGGCCTAAGGGAAGTGCGTGGGAGGGTGGCTTCTAGAGCACTGACCTGCCAACCTAGGAGTGTGGCAGTGCCCACCTCCTGTCACGTGAGCAGAGTCCCTCTGCTCAAAAGGCACCAGCATCGACAGAACAGGGACTGCTAGGCGAGACCAGTGGAAGGTGAGTAACGCCAAGTTCTGTGCAAAGATGCGATAAATATGTTTAAAAATATTAAAATTTTGCCTAAAATAACAAGTGCCTAGAAGTGCCTCCATCGATAATGTTAGAACCGCAATATAAAGCCTATTCCGAGCTTGGGTGGTAGAGGTTTTACCTTGACCGCTAATTCTGACCTCTGGGCTATTAGTAATTCCGCTGAAGATCAAACCTTCTCAATCTTTTGCTGGCTGTTTACTCTATCGCCCCTCAGGCCCCACCTTCCTAGCTTCATTCGGAAAGGCACTCGCCCCCTTCTTACTTTGCTACACCAATTTCACCGCTCTTGGCGATTTCAGTTATCATTTTGACGACCCACGTAACTCAGAAGCCATCAACTTCATAGACACCTTAAAGATATTAGGCATCCCTCAATTGGTATCGGCTCTTACTCACTCGCTGGGACACACCCTAAATGGGATCCGTGCCAACCACACCAGGAAACTTTCATCCAGTCAGGGTCGGACCACTGCCTGAACCCTTTCAAACTAACAATCAACCCCCATGACTCCCTCTCACAGCCTAAAGACAATATCCCCACCACTATGCAAAAATGGGGAACTATGAAGAACAACCCTAACCTCAGCACTTGACTCTCTATCACCGCTCAACCTTCACTGGAAGGTTAAACGAGGACCTTAATTCTTTCAATTCATGGCTCACCAACACAGCCAATGAACTTGCACAACCAGTCTGTTGCAAAAAGCACCACCCAAAACATTCTGCACCCTGGTTCTCCCCTGTCCTAGCTGAATAAAAGCCTCTTTGCAAGCAGACTGATTCCAAATGGCGTCAGGCCTATAAACCGGAAGACCAGCCCCAATTTAGAGAGACACAGAAACTATACAATAAGCTGATCAAGGATACAAAAAAATCCTACTTTACCTCTCAAATAGAGTAAGCCCGCTATGACCCCAAAACCATCTTTAAAATCTCTAAAGTCTTCCTACAGCCTAAAGCCCTTTCAAGAGAAATTCCTCCATCCCAGATCCTATGCGACCAGATTTCTGCTTTCTTCGAGGACAAGACTCAGTCCATACAACAGGGCTTCTCTCCCATTTCCGTAACCGACATCTCAACTAACCCCCACCCAAGCAGCCCAAACAACACTACATAGGCCAGATTGACTGCATTCCAGGAAAACTCTCTACTTCAATCGCATCAAGCCATCCTCTCCATGAAGTCTGGGTCTCCCCCTGACCCTTGCCCGCCGGCCATACTACATGCAGCCATAGACACCGTCAACCTACTAATTAGCCAGATTCTCAACTTATCCCTAGCCACAGCAGACGTTCCTTCAACCTGGAAACTGACAGTTGTAAAACTTCTACAAAAAAAGCCCCCCGCAGATCCCACCACTCTCACAAACCTAAGGCTAATCTCCCTACTTCCGGCATTAACAAAAGTACTGGAAAAATTAGTAAACCACCAACTTATCAGCTTCCTAGAAAATTCTAACTCACTTCATATCCAACAATCCGGTTTCAGACCCAAACAGTCCACCGAATCATCTCTACTTGAGGTGTCTGAAACCATTAGGATGACTCTGGGTGCTGGAAACAATGCGGTGTTGATACTGTTGGATCTCTCCGCAGCAATCAATATCATCCCGCACCCCATCCTTCTTAAGCAGATTGAAGAAACAATGGATTTCTTATAAGGCTGCATCTTGTATTAAATCCTTCCTGACTGACAGGAGGCAAACAGTTATCCGAGGACAATTCTTTTCAACTGAAAGATCAGTCACTATGGGAGTGCCACAAGGGTCCTCCCTTAGTGCCACCCTTTTTAGTATCTATATGGCACTCCCCTCATCTCCTTGATCAGATCATATGGAATTGAGACCACTTCCTTCACTGATAACACACAGTTGATTCTCTCCTTGGACAAAAAGTCGATGTACTCCGAACGTAACTTTCAAAACTGTTTCTCTACCATCATACTTTGGATGCATCACCTCAAATGCAACACCTACAAAACTGGAATATTATTCTTCGCCAAATAAAATCTACTCGCCCCCACACAATGGTGGCATAACTCCATACTCCCACCCCCAGCCACCGTGGAAGTAGCAAAAAATCTGGGGGTCAAATTTGACACCACACTCTCCGTGGCAGTGGCAGACGTGTTTTAGCCCAGTTTAGTCCCTAGAAAACACTCTTTAATTTCCTTCTCTCGCCTCCAGGAAGACTGTCACATTCATCCTAATCACGTCAAGACTCGACTACTGCAATTGCCTTTACGCAGGCTGCTCCAAACAGCTAATCCACAAGCTCCAGATGGTACAACATGCTACAGCAACTGCCTAACTGAAGCTCTGCTTCAGCCGCCCTGAAAACACTACACTGGCTACCTGTTCACAAAAGAATCCTTTTCAAGAGCCTGCTACTCGTTTTCAGAGTATTTAAGTCCACTGGACCCAAATATATCATCTCCCGGTTCCGTCACTACAGATAGCCGCCTGGCTGCAGTGCCAGAGATGGAAGCCATCTTGGCCAAATACCACCTGCTGGTGGACATGGAGGAAGAGGGCCATGCCTCCGGTTCCTTGGGCCTCCAGTCTAGCCTACCTCCATCCCAGCCACATCAACGCTGGTGCCGCCTGCAGCCGGGGTCCACTGTTGCCCAGTGGAACACCACCCCCCCCCTCCTCATGGTCGGCAACAACAGACCGCACCCTCTTCCGCACCCTGTGTAAGTTGGTGCTGTTCTGGCATGGGCAGCAGACCCTGGACCGGAACCTGGCCAGCCTACATGCCTGGATGGATGCCCTCAAAGCCCTTTTTTATTGAACTTTTTTTGGGTGTGAGGGATTGTGTTGTGAGTGGAGAGGGTGGCAACTGGGAAGGGAATTTGGGGAAGGATCAAACTTGGGACATTTGGTGTTTGGTCACTTTCTTGGTGAGAGTGGTGGGCCTGTTGTGGGTGAAGGGAATAGGTTATCTATAAACGAAAAAATAGATGGATAAGATGCATACTACTCGCTATCTGTCTTTTGCCCTTGCATTGCTAGTTAAAGTAGTAGTGTGGTTTTTCCATTGACGAAAAGCTGTCCTCTGAAATTGTCACATATGGTACTGTACATCAACTTTCCCCCCTAGACGTTCCCTTCCTGAAGTCCCTTGCCAAGTATTTCTTCAGTAGGTTACTTTACTTATCTCTTCCTGTACTCCAGTATACCCTGCTACCAGAATGGGAACAGAGTGGTTCTGTTTGACTAATTGCTTGTTTATGGATTTGCAGCACCCAGCCTGTTATCAAAGTGTATACTAGTGAGTTAATGCCATTGTCCCACTACCATCTGTAACTATTGACCACTAGGGGAGTATGTCAACAACATTCACACAAATCCTAATCTGACTTATCTATCTCTGCTTCCCAAGAAGAACTTCAGTAATAAGTTCCTAACTAGTTCACTTCTTAGTTCTTACCTGAATAGATGACGCAATGGCTGCTACCTTTCTCAATATTCTGAAACCTTATTGCAGGGTTTCCCAAAGGACCTTCTTAATGGTGGTGGTATTAGTGTGTTAGCGCTAACAGGGAAGACATCACAAAGCAAGGTCCCACTCCCACCTATTCCAAATGAGGTGAACTCCAGCTATAGGATTATTCAGAAGGATTATCCATCACAGGCAACGAGACTGAAAGAAAATGCAGAGTTAGTGGGTTATCAATGCCCGAGACCAGATCACTGTGATAAACAAACTCATATTACAAAAACTAGTTGCAGTAACTTCTAAGCAATACACGGAGCTTGTAACTATTTAATTTATTAAAAAATTTAAAACTAAACTTACAAAATCCTTGAGTCAGGGCTCAGGAGAAGATTAGGTTACTCCATGTTGCATTTAAGTATGTGACACTTTTGGTGTTAGTTTACTCTTGCAGTGTAAGTTTACAACTAGTAACATTTCCATCTTTTTCCAACTTTTGTGAGTAGTAACTTTGCGAGTACTAAGTAACCCCTATCACTTTAAAAAGAGTTACTATCACTACTAATTAGTTACTGCTTCCAAGGCTACTACTCGTAAAGTTGCTGATAGTTTAGTTGCGCTGCAAGAGTGAACTTACACCAAAAGTGTAACTGTAATTTACCTTTGTGAATCAGGCAACATTGTGCACACTAGTACTACCTATCATGAGACAGACATTGTTGTAACTAAGACTCTGCACTATGATGATGTTGTCTCTTTCATGCCTGGGCGGGTAAGTGGGGCTGGTGTGGGCTATTGTTCAGGTAACACAATCCCACGGTGAGTTGATGTCGCTTTCACAACATCCTCCCCGCCAAGTGTGTGGTCTGTTTATGGTGTAAATTCTTAAATCAGACCTCAATAGATCACATAACCTTGGAGAAGAGGGTTAGGGGTTTGATGAATGGATGGGAATGGGTAGTTGGGGAAAGGTGTCACAACATTCATCAGGTCAATGACCAGCACATCACTATCAAATCTGTTGTGGGAAGAAATCAGGGAATGACGGAGTTCAGTTAATAAATGCATTGCAAACAGTCCTTCATTCCCAAGTTATCCAATTGTTCTGTCACCTAGGTTTGGAAAATACAAATTAGGGAGGACCCACACAGTTCTATAAATTGTGATTGTTAAAAAAAGAAATATTGTACTGTATATAAAGCCAAAATGAATGGTGCATCTGCATTTTTCTTCTCAGAATGTCTGTCTTGGGTGCATGGCTGAATAGGTCCAGTAATTAAATAGAAGTGTTCTGGAGCTTTTCTGCAGAAGAAGAGAAGGCATGTGAAATGCAAAAAAGTAAATGTCAATATTGTAAAGTCATCGAGAAGGTAAGCTTCATGGTGGATGAGGACAAAGAGATCAGAGGAAGAGCATATGCTGGTGCGGTCATGTGCGATTAACTGAGAAGTGAGAACAATTTTACAACCAATCCCAGACAAGTAGCTGCAAGTACCTGGCTGTTCAATCTCACAACTGTCAATTGTCATAACATTTAGCTGAGTACGTCCATCATGTAACATATCTCCAGTTACAGTTCTCCCCAGACCACAACCACTTAATTAGAGGACTTTGACATTTGAGTTGGGGTGGGCGGAGTTGCATAAAACCTCCGTGGAATTCCGCTGAGTTCTGTTCCACCCCAGTTTAGATATTGCTGAAGGTTCCAAACATCAGCAGAACCTTACTGAGCCACCAGTAAGGTGTTAAGGCTTGCAAACACCACCCTTTTGTTTCTGGCTATACTGGGGTCAAAAGCATGTGGCAACGACTGAGCCTCCTCCACCCGGAGGTGCTGACCTGACATCCCCACAGTCACTCTGTCACTCTGCTAACCACACAGCAGTTCACTGAGCCGCTACTCACCCTAAGCTGCCTTGGACACTTGGAGTCTGTTGTGTGCGACGTGCAGCTAGGTCTCGTCCAGCAGCGCGGGCGCCCGCGCCTACAAGCCAAGCCAAGCCCATGCAGCTGGGCTCTGGGATTGACTGCAGAATTTCCCTGGACAGTCCCTTATGTTCTGAAGGACTTTAGCTGTGGCGCCTAAGTCCTCAAAGCCAATAAGCGAGACGAAATCATATTTTATCAGTCGTGAAAAAGTACAACATGACCCATGACTGGATGGAAAAACTCCTGTTTGCGGGACTGGGCGTGAATGCTCTCACCATTTATTTATTGGCTATGAAACAGCAAAGGCTGCATTGTGATTTGGGATTGGCTGAAAAAGCTTGTTGTAGTTGTTCATTGGGCGTGGCCTGCTCTATAGGTTTGGGTTGGCTGAACAAAATCTTGCTAGTTATTTCATTGGTTTTTCTAGCTCCAGCAAATGCTTCGGGAACCTGGCAGGGTTCGACTGTGAGCTCTATTGACAATCTTTCATTGGCTGCTTATGGGCACTCACCTAATTACCTCGTACTCGAATCGTTAGTGAGCGCATGCGTAACGTTCTGCCTTCCTGCTGGGTCAAGGTTTGTTTGGGTGCCACCCTGCGACACAATTTTTTCACTAACCATGGCGATCTAGTGAGGCACTTTTACACGGTGAGCTGGCACAGAACAGGTTTCCAGCTTAGGTGGGTGGGTGCGTGAAAGCTCTGCATAATGGTGAACGAGCCACAGAAGTAAATGAGACTGACTGACTAATTTGCACAGTTTAAAGCACCCCACCTCTGCTGGGCGACATTGTCAGTCACTGAGTGAACTGACCATGACAATTCTGAGACAAGCACCAACTAGGACAGCAATGTATTCCAGATGTGTTGTTACATTATGTATGTTTAACGACTCAATTAGTGCACAGACTTAACAAATAATAAGGAGGGGTGGGCCGGCACCGGTAAACTCCGCTACGCTATGTGGCTGGCAGAGTTTTTTTCCAGAACTCCGCGTTCCAAGTGGAGTGTGGAGTAAAAAAAAGCTTTGCAAGCTCTGCCAGTGGAGCGGAGTCAACCTCCCACCCTTGCATTTGAGCCAACACGCTACACAGCATTTCCCAAATCAACACACCACTCTCCAGTCCACGGGGCTGATTAGGCCTCTTTGAGTCATGTTGTTTCCCATTGAAGTAGAAAGGACTTGTTCATAACTTCCTTCTTCTGACTGTTGGGGTAGTCCCGTCCCGACTCTGAGTCCCGACCCAAATGTATTTGAGAGAGATAGAATTGTAGTGCTGTTGATTTACAACAAGAGCAACAGATTTTGGACATTTTGTGCAGTTTTGTTAACTAAACTGACTGGTCTGGTCTCTAAATAACCGTAAAAAAAGAAGTACAGTAAAGGAGTGGACCATGTAAGTAATTCTAGTGAAGTGTGAAAGCAAGTCAATCATTCAGGTAGAATCATCTATTGAGCCCCAAACATTAAAAATCAACTTTATAAACTAGTTGAATAATGAGACATTGTCTTCTTCATGTCCTTTAAGCAAATGGGGAGGCTTCTTCTGTGCACATTGGCCCAACTCCTCTCCAGTCTACACATGTGAATAAATGGTCAGGCTGCATAAGTGAGACACCAAATATATAAAGGTTTTTCTATAGCCACTTTTTTTCTGTTAATTGTTTTGCAAAGCAGTTTGACAATAATATAAATGAAAGTTCTTTTGTGACCTACTTAGAGAAGTAGAGTTCATCCTCACACTCAGATGGCTTACCCAGAAGTTCATCAGCTAACACGCTTGAGTCTGACCAATTGCCCTCAATCTACTCCTGTGCTGTTTCAGGAACACTGTAATCTTGTGGTATGAAGTGTTGGTTTATTTTAATCGTGGTAAATCTCTGCATGTTTTGAGGTGAGAGACTGCTCCTTCTGACTGTGACAATTGCGCCAGCTGCACTGAACACACGCTCAGAAGACACACTGAATACTGGAGAAGCCAGATGCTTTATTCCCAGCCTGCTGAGCTCTGGCCATCGGCGTATCTTTCCATACCAATAGACCTATGGGTTTTGATCCAGGTAGACCTCTTTTGGGTCATCCAGATAGTCTTGAGTCACCCTCTGAATGGTCATTGGTGAAGCCACTTGCTCGACCTCTGTTGCCTTTGTCTCTGCACTTGACTTAAGCCCTGCCACTTGAAGCCAAGCCATTGCAGAGGTTGGGTAAGATTCTTCTGTTGCTGGTGTTGGCTGTTGTGAGACAACAGCACTGCCCTCTCTGGAGGTTGAAGGCTGTACACCAGAACTTCTACCCAGGCCTTTAACTTCCAGCCGTTCTTCTTCCAGTTCTCTTGTTTTATCGATAATCCTAATCTTGTAAAGTGCAGCATCCCCTTGTTCATAAGGTATGAAAGTGGCCAGTATTTGTTTGTACCATGGATCAAGTATTGCCGCACATATGTACTCTTTGGGGAACTCAATCTCTCTTTGCAGCCTTGTAATAACAGCAGAGCGAAGGATATGCTTCTTCATTCACACCGGCAAACCCTTGCTACACCTTTTTCACCTGGTCCTGTAGCAGATACAGCAACGGGATTGCTTGGCTCATCTTACTGTCCTCCTTGCTGACTTCCTGTGTGAAAACCTCAAATAGAAGTAGTATTTGTGGCAGGCACTTGACTAGCCCCCATTTGTCCATCTTCATTGTCATGCTTTTACCAGTTGCATCCCCTCCTCTTTGAGGGACCTAGTCGGTGATCGGTCTGTATTGCTCAAACAGACTTTGCAGAATGTAGTAGATCAAGATCCAATGTGTTGGCACCTCCTGTATGAGAGCTATAACCAGTACTTTAGTTGCACACTGAATGATCCTCAACTACTTACGGGCTTTAAACGAATGACTGAAATGAGTGCAGATTCTTCGGCAGATGGCCTGAATGTTGCTGACTATGTCTTCTTTTTTGAGAAAGTCCTGCACAATCAGGTGCACCAAACCCAGGACCTTGAAATATCCACCATGGCCTTGACTATGTGGCTGTCATTGTCTGTGGCACCAAATTAAATTATGAGACCTCTGGGTTGAAGCCATTCCAACACTTTGCTGTTAAACTCTTCCAGGATGTTTACAGCTATATGGGATTTCGCCACAGCAAACATCTCTACTGTTGTATGCCACTGAATGCCCTTAAATCTTTCTTTTGCAAAAAGAACAATTGATGGAGAGAATGCAAAACAATGTCATACTTTCACCCCCAGTACAGAGATCTGGGCCTAAATCCATCGTTTTTTTGCTCCCCATGCCATTCCAGTTTGAACCCAGCCATATCCAAATCAGTCTTGACCCTGCGCCCAATGGGAACAGTCCAGTCCGAACTGCCAGGCCAGGTCCTCCCTGGACTGGAAACAAGCATCCTAGGACCGGTTTCGGGGTTTCACCCCACATCAGCCAGGATAGCTTTACTCCAGTGGCATGGAGAGCACGGGACCCATGTCTGGGCATACCCGTCCCACTCGGGGTGACAATTGCAAAAAGAACAATTGATGGACAGAGTGCAGAACAATGTCATACATTCACCCCAGTACAGAGATGTGGGCCTAAATCCCCATGCCATTCCAGTTTGAGCCCACCCATATCCAAATTAGTCTTGACCCTGCACCCAATGGGAACAGTCCAGGCCAAACTGCCAGGCCAGGTCCTCCTGGATTGGAAACAAGCATCCTAGGACCGTGTTTGGGGTTTCACCCCTCATCAGCCAGGATAGCTTGACTCCAGTGGCATGGAGAGCACGGGACCCACACCTGGGCTTACCCGTACCACTCGGGGTGACAATTGCAAAAAGAACAATTGATGGACAGAATGCAGAACAATGTCATACATTCACCCCAGTACAGAGATCTGGGCCTAAATCCATCATTTTTTTGCTCCCCATGCCATTCCAGTTTGAACCCAGCCATATCCAAATCAGTCTTGACTCTGCGCCCAATGGAAACAGTCCAGCGACCTTGCTTGGCAGTTCGGACTGGATTGTTCGCATGAGGCACAGGGTCAAGACTGATTAGCATAGGGCTGGGTCTAAACTGGAGTGGCATGGTGAGCAAAAGAACGATGGATTTAACCCAGATCTCTTGACTGGGGATAAATGTTTGATTTGCTCTGCATTCTGTCCATCACCTGTGTGTCTTTTGCTTTCTCGCCCAGTGCACCAGGTATGCCCAGACGTGGGTCATGGGCTCACCGTGCCACTGGATTCAAGCTAGCCTGGCTGATGAGGGGTGATGCCCTGAAACCGGTCCCAGGATGCTTGTTTCCTGTCCAGGGAGGACCTGGCTTGGCAGTTCGGGCTGGACTGTTCCCATGAGGCACAGGGTCAAGACTGATTTGCCAAGTGCTGGGTCTAACCTTTGGTGGCATGGTGAGCAAAAGAACGATGGATTTAACCCAGGTCTCTTGACTGGGGGTGAATGTTTGATTTGCTCTTCATTCCGTCCATCATCTGTGTGTCTTTTGCTTTCTCGCCCTAAGTGCGCTGGGTATGCCCAGACGTGGGTCCCGGGCTCACCGTGCCACTGGATTCAAGCTAGCCTGTCTGATGAGGGGTGATGCCCCGAAACCCGTCCCAAGATGCTTGTTTCCGGTCCAAGGAGGACCTGGCTTGGCAGTTCGGGCTGGACTGTTCCCATGAGGCACAGGGTCAAGACTGGTTTGCATAGGGCTTGGTCCAAACTGGGTGTCATGGTGAGCAAAAGAACGATGGATTTAACCCAGATCTCTTGACTGGGGGTGAAGTATGATTTGCTCGACATTCCGTCCATCATCTGTGTGTCTTTTTCTTAAATTTTTCTTTAGCACTGAGGCCTTCAGATAGCTACTGCCTAACCCTACAAAAGAGATCCAGTGTGCAGTGATACACATGTAATCAGTTGCTTGACAACTGGTCCACATGTCTATTGTCAGGTGTAGAGTGTGTATAGTGTCAGGTGTATAGTGTGAACAGCACTCTGCTGCATAGCTTGGCCAACCAATTGCAGCACATCATGATGGAGTGCTGGAACAGCGACTCGCAAAATATGTCTGGGTGGCAACCTTCCATTTCGTGCAGATTTCCGCCACAAATTATAAAAATCTCACTCCTTCCACAAAAGAAAAAGTGAAGAGGTCCACCGATAACATTTTAGCTAGCTTCCCGTGTTAAAAATGTGCCATTGGGGGGTTGCGTTTATTGCGCCCCTCTTTCCAAAACATGCCTGTAATAGTAGCTTGGATATTTTTCTTTTGTGGTTCCAATGACACGGGCGACTTACGGAGAGTAGCAGGAGGTGGTAGACTCACCGTGCCTCTTAAAACGGGAGTGACTGTATGCGGCAGTGTTTGCATCTGAGTCTTGTGCCATTTGGAGGTTGCTGATGAAGGTGATGCTGGCACACTGCATGGGACAGGGCTGCTTTGTGTAAACCCGTCATCCTTCTTCCTCATCACCTACTTCTTCTATCATTGTGATTGGGGCTGCTTCCCCTTTCTCATCACCAGCTATCTTTTTAAAGTGCTCCTCCCACAGGATTGCATGATGTTTTTCCATATGTGACAATGGCCTCCAGTACTATAGTGTGAACCTGGCTTACCTCGACAAACACTTCCGTGGCAAATGGACCATATTGCCTGTTTGCTAATTGGAAAGAAGTCCTAAACTGGGAAGGATAATTTTTTTGTGTGCCACTGCCAATGCCTAAAGAAATGGAGGTAGTTGGGTGTGTTGTTTGCCTCTCTGCAGTGCGTACTTTGACTGAGGTAGTGGTGAATACAGGTTTCAGAGGGGGCCTTACAAATATGGAAGCTGGCGGTGGTGGTAGAACCACATTCCTCTGAGCAGGGTGTCCTCTGAGCAGCCCTTTATACTGACAGTCACTGGCCTGTCTTCATCACTGTCACTTTCCATAATTCTAAGGATTGCAGGAACTTTCTTTTCCCCTTATATCTCGCGGTGGGTCTCGGACTCAGCCGGGGTCCAGTCCATGTCCACATCATCAGAAGAGGGGCTTGGAGAAGATGGTGGAGTAACCTTTCTTTTTCTTGCTGGGGATTGTGAAGCTAATGGTTCAAGAGCTACATCTTGCTCAGCAGGAAGCTCAACCTCCTGTTCTGCTCCTACGTCTTAAAGAACTGTTGATGGCTGGTTACACAAAATGGCCGCCGGCCACAAGTTCATATAATAACATTAAAAAAGGCATGGACCACAAAGAACACTTGCAGGCCTGTGGCAAAAGCACACTGACTACTACACAAAATAGCCACCGGCCACATGTTCAAACAACAACAAGCAAGAAGGCATGGACAACAAAGAACAAATGCAGGCCTATGGCAAAAACACACGGACTGCTACACAAAATGGCAGCCGGCCACAAACGACAACAAACAAGGAGGCATGGAAAGCAAAGAACACATGCAGGCCTATCACAAAAGCACACTGACTACTCCAAAATGCCGCCGGCCACAAACAATAATAAGCAAGGAAACATGGACAATAAAGATCACATGCAGGCTTATGGCAAAAGCACACTCACCAGTACAAAATGGCTGCTGGCCACGTGTCCAAACAACAACAAGCAAGACAGCATGGACAATAAAGAACACATGCAGGCCTATGGCAAAAGCACACTGACTACTGCACAAAATTGTCGCCCACCACATGTTCAAACAACAACTAGGAAGGAGGCATGGACAACAAAGAACACATGCAGGCCTATGGCAAAAAGCACACAAACTACTACACAAAATGGCCACCGGCCACATGTTCACACAATACCAAGCAAGGAGGCATGGACAACAAAGAACACATGCAGATCTATGGACACTGACTACACAAAATTGCCACCGGCCACATGGCATGGAGAACAAAGACAAAATGGTAGCCTACACCAAACACACCCCACAAACACACACACACACATCGGACAAAAATATTGCCACTTAGCCAGCAAACAATGGAGGCATGGTAAACAAAGAAGAAAACACTACCATTAATGCAGCAATGCCAAAAACGAAAATTAAGTCAGCTATAAAAATTCCATAGCAACACACATCTTCCAATGGCGTGAAAAAACCTAAAACAATACCCCCATCAAAATATACTTTAACACTTTGCAGAAATATAAAACAAACACATTTCACACTTAATCCAAGGCCATTTATAAATCATAGATTTTTTAAAGCAACATATAACACAGAAACAGTAGTTTTATATATACAGTGCTGAGTACTGGCTGGATGGCCCATGGGCGGACTAGGTCACATGGTAAAATGAATAGTGTAAATTTCACAAACATGGAGAAAAAGTACTTAACTGTGAAACCATTTTCCCTTATTAAAACTAAAAAAGTGAATGGAAAAATTTGGCCCCTACTGCAACCTCAGCCACCCAAAAACACATTTAAAAATTGAATACAAAACAAAAAATGTGCAAAGATATACTGGTGCATGCCCTCTATCAAACATCATCCTTATCCAAAAGTTTTTTAGCTTACTTGATTGATATGTCACAGAAACAAAGTCCTTATAATCCAATGATATATGCAGCAGAAATTGCAGACAAAGAGAGTGATCCTTTCACCTCAAAATCCAAATAAAAAGTGACCTGGGGATGAGCAAAGCACTGGGAGGAGTCTTCTGGACTCAGTGGCACATCCTTCGTGTTAAAATAAAGTAAAATTATAAAAAGTGTATTTTGCTCTATTAAAAACTACCTGAACCATCCGTTCAGATAGAATATTCACTCCAAAGGGTATTTTCGAGTTGATTTAGCTGTTTCTCGAGTAGAAAATCTACTCGAGAAGCAGCCCGACTGTTCGCCACCGACAGCGTTAAGAAAATGAGGCCAGAAAGCTCCTTGGCAGCCGGACATTGTGCCAGGCGCCATCAAATCTCACTTGTGCTCCCAACTAGCCACCAACCCCACACACAGTGCAGGACACTTGATCTGAACTTCAGTGACAGAGCAAAATACAGTCATGTCGGCGAACTCACCTGGACCGACCACGCCATCGTCTACTTCACCATCGCAGGATCCCATGCACCACCACCAAGCCCCCCAGCTCCTCTCACTGCAGCTGGAACAAAGTGACAGAGATCCAATGAACTGACATCCTCAACACCTCCCATCCTGTCCCCGCAACGAACCTGGAACAGGCCATCAAGAAATTCTCTGCCTGGGATCACCAATTGCATCGACAGAGTCACCCATATCAAGCCCACCAAGACCAGGAGATCCAGCAAATAAGCCAGCTGGTATACACCAGAACTCAGGACCATGAAATGCAAAGGCAACCACCTAGAATGATGATGGCGCACCAGCAAAGATCCCACAGACAGAGCCACCTTCAAGTCAGCCCTCAGCAAATACCATCACATTGAAACCAGCTCCAACCACAGCAAGGAACTCTTCAACATCATCAGAGAGTTCTCCTGCCTGTCAGCCACCAAGAACACAATCAAGGAAATCAGCTGCAAACTCACCTCCATCCTCAACATATCCATCACTACAGCCTCCTTCCCCGACCAATGGAAGCATGCAGAAATCAGACCCCTCCTCAAGAAACCCAAGAACTACCGCCCATCTCTCTGCTCTCCCTCCCCACCAAAGTCCCTGAGAAGGCCATCAACCTTAAACTCACCAAACACCTGGAGAGCAACAACCTACTGGACACCACCGAAACCGACTTCCGCATCAACCACAGCACCAAGACTGCACTGATCGCTGCCACTAACGACATCAGGACCCTGCTTGACTGGGGAGAGTCAGCAGCTCTGATCCTCCTCGACCTCTCAGCAGCGTTCGATACCGTATCACACCACACCCTCATCAAGAGACTCGCCACATTGGGATCCAGGGACATGCTCTTAAATGGATGGCATCTTTTCTCACAGGGTGAACCCAGAGAATCCGCTTACCACCCTTCACTTCGGAATCCAAGAGCATCATCTGCGGCGTCCTTAAAGACTCATCCCTCAGCCAAACCCTGTTCAACACCTACATGACACCCCTGGCCAACATCATCAGAACCCATAGCCTCTACATCATATCCCATGCAGATGACACCCAGCTCATCCTCTAGGACTAACTTCCACAACTGCATGATGAGCGTCACTGACTAGATGAAGACGAACTGCCTGAAGCTCAACACGGACAAGACAGAGATGCTGATTTGTGGGAACAACACCTCCCCGTAGAACGACTCCTGAAGGCCCTCCGAACTTGGACCCACACCGACAGATCACGACTTGACATCATCCTGAACAGCAAACTCACCATGAAATGCCAGATGAAAACGCAGTCACCTCCGCCTGCTTCCACACCCTGCGCATGCTCCAAAAGATCTTCGGATGGCTCCCCGTCAGCACCAGAAAAGCTGTCACTCCAGCCCTAGTCACCAGCAGGCTGCACTACAGCAACGCATTCTATGCAGGACTCACCACCCAACTTCTAAAGAGACTCCAGATGATACAGAACTCAGGTACCAGACTCATCCTCAACCAGCATCACCCCCCATCTCAGGAACCTCCATTGGTTCCCCGTCCAGAAAAGATGGCAATTCAAGATGCTGATACTAGCCTACAAGGTCCTCCATGACCAAGAACCAGCATACATCAACCACCACTTGAACTCCCACTAACCCTCCACACACCTGCACTCCTCCTTCCTCGCCATATCTCACACTCCCCATGCTGGCGGAAACAACAGTGGATGTTCTTTTTCCTACCTTGCCGCTAAGGCCTGGAATGGCCCTCCACTGCACCTCCGAACATCATTATCTTTCCTGGAATTTAGAAAGGGACTCAAGACCTGGCTTTTTGACTGACCACAGCAAGAATTCATCGCCTGAATTCCCTCACAGGTGATTGGCCGAGCTATACAAATCCGAGTTAATTGATTGATTAAAGCTCTCTTGACGGAGCCTCACATTCCCGTTGTCATTGCGGTGCTCGAACAGGAGTAAAATTCGCAATGTTCAAATTGGCGGAATTTGGCAGGAGCTCCTTGTTAAAAAAGTAACAAAGTTACCAAATTCTGCCAATTCCGTGACCGGAATTGAAATTCTGCCCCAGCCTATTCTTATGAAGACCCTAGTGCTGGATTACATAACATTTTTGACTGGCGATGCAGGGTCAGGAAGGTGGGAAAAGGAAGATAGTACTTCTCCTTGTATAAGCAAGTAGAATGGGTGTTTGCCAGATCTGCATTGAAATCTTTTCCAGAGCTTAAGGCTTGCTGCTCTGAAATATCTTCAGCAGCTCATATCACATTAGTAAAGGAGTGGTCAAGGTGACTGAAATTAGTCTATCAGAAACAATGCCACAATATGTGTAATTATATTGTGTATTACTTTGGAGCATGCTGTCTGCTAAGAGAACGATCTCTATAAATAAATAGCGACCAAGTAAACACCATCTGTAGCATTTCCAAACTATCACCATCTGAATGGACACAGATTTAGGTCCAGGCAAATTTCTGTTACGTTGGTATATTCTTGCATTATTTTGGTAATATAGCATTGTGCTTTTTATGCAAAATTCTAGAAATTCATTTCAAAAAGTTTATGCAAGTGCATAGGATTAATGCAAATGATCAGAACACGAGTGGTTGCTGTTTGCTGTGCTTGTGTTTTTTCACTACTTTTTAGTGATATAATATAGTGCAAATGCTAGGTTTTTATTTCACGTAATTTTGTGTAATATTTCTAAAATTTGACTTGATTAGCCAATGCAAATTACACTAATTTTTCACGCCACTATATAGAACACACTATCACAGAGTTAGTGTGCAAACAGAAACTGTTGCAGAATATACACAGACACTGTGCAGAAATTGAACCAACCCTAAAACAGGAAATACCAATGCATGGACTGGGAAAAAAATGCATGTTGGACACGAAAACACTTTAACACAACTGAATGATACCATAACAAGGGGAGGTCAGAGATTTGCTTTCAGACCGCCAGTAAACAAACACCAGAGCCTCGTGTTTATGGATTAGACCCAGGTTAGGTCTATACCTAATACCTCCTTGTCATTAGGACAAGTTCCTAACTATCTTAAACTCACTTGTGTAACTGCCTTGATGAAAAAGCCCTCTGTGGACCTTGAAAGTTTAGCCATCTCCCTATTTCCTTGACCCCCTTACCTGGCCAAGCTCTTAGAAATGGCAGTATTTTCCAAGTTAGCAGATCATGTAGAATATAGTAGAGTAAAGTATAGGAACTTTTGACACCCTCCGAAAGCAGACTTTCACTTTGGCTGCAGAATGGAAATAGTCATGGCGGCTACAGTGGATGAGTTGCATCAGTTTACTGATGATACCATTGCATCAACCTTGATTTTACTCAGTTTATCCACAGCATTCCATACGGACCACCAGACCACGTTGTCCATATTTGGTGACCTTGGCATCAGGGATAAGGTCCTGTCCTGGTTCAGGGACTTTTTGTCGAACAGCACTCGACAAATCGCTCTCTCCCTTTGAACTTCTGTTGACTCTCTAACCTGTGGAGTCTTTCAGGAATCCAAGCTATCTCTCTCTTTTTTAATGTCTACACGATCCTCCTAGCCCACCATATCCAGTCCTTCATATTGTGTATCTCTTTGTATGCTGATGATATACAAATTGTACTGAAAACCTCAGGTGATGTTACCAGTTGTGCCTCCAATTTGACATCTTGACCAAGGTTGAAATCTGGATGTGCTTTGATCAGTTGAAGTTGAATGGTAAGAAAACTGAAATCCTGGAGCCTGTTAGGACCTCCCCTTTCTTGGAACAGTCATTTTGGCCCACTTCTCTTAGCTAAAAGCCAGCTCCTTTCTCTTCCGTGAAAACTCTTGGCATCAAATTTGACTCTGTGCTTTCTAAGTTTAGTCAAATTAGTGCTGTGATCAGTTCCTTTTTCTTTCAACGTTGCACTCTAAAGCAATCACCTCATCTTTTCCTATTTCATCATACAGTGCAAATTCTGAATGCCTTTATTGCAGTGCATTTGGACAACTGTAATTCTGTCTACCTGGATTGTGAGCAAGCTCCAATTGGTGCAAAATTTTACTGACACGCTAGCATTGGGACTAAATCAAAACAGATCCTAATTCTACCACTTTAACCTCCTTGCATTGATTCCCCTTTAAGGACCCGGTTGTGTTCAAGTCACTTTGTCTCGTGCTCAAGGCTTTATACGCTAAATGATCCGCTCCCTTTTACAGTGTTTTAAGGGGTACAAACCAAGTTGTTCTTTGTGATCCAGTGATCAACATCTTCTTGCGGTCCCCAAATTTCATTGGATGTGTGTGGTGGTAGGGTCTTCTTCGTGGTGGTCATCGTAAAATGTAATTCCCTTCTACTTGTGCAACCCTTAGAATCAAGTCTGTTGAAGTTCAGAAAGACTTTAAGGACCTGAGTTTTCCCTTGTTCCTCCTACTAATCTTTCCAGCATGTCTGTAGGTTTTCACATTTTTTGAATACTGGTTTTCTTTCAGCACCAAAATTCCCCTTGCGTGAACGTCTGTGCTTTAAAAACTCTAACCTACACTAAGCTAAGCTAACAAGCAAGCAAACTTTCATGTGCAGTAAAAATTATAATTATATAATATTTGTTACAGAATCTGTTTGGGCATCTAAATGAAAGTCCCATAAGAGGTGCATCCGGGACTCTGGATCATTTTACAGGAAGCCACAGACTTGAAATGACCCTCTTGTTCAGTTATGCTTCTTTTTTGATCATGTGAGTGTGTCTAACAAATAAATCTCCAAGTGCCGCAAGAGTACTTGGTGGTGTTCAACTTCCTCATGTATTTGTGCTTGTCCTTCTGATTAAGACCTCTTCATATGAAATATGGACTGAAACATCGACCTCAGGCAGCCTCTCAGATTGGCCAAATGAACTCTTGTTAAGCTACAATGGATAAAAATACCTAGGAACACACTTGTATACCTTCTGTCAACCATTAAGCAAATCCCTCAGTTTCTGTTGTTTGTCTTTTTAGTCACTCCCTATACATTTTAAACGCATACCTATCACATTGATTACTCAACACTGTGCCACCTCCACTTCATTTGTATGTTGAATAAAATGATTGCATGACTCTAACATTTACAGTAGGTCTTCTGTGTAAACCAATAGTTTTGACATAATATGTAAACTTGCCATAGGAGTTGCACATTACCCATCAATGGTTAGGTATTTCCAAAGTAATTGCCATAAGAACAATGCCAATAAATTGGCTGGAAAACCTTCCACAG
This sequence comes from Calotriton arnoldi, assembly GCA_963921515.1. NCBI lineage: Eukaryota > Metazoa > Chordata > Amphibia > Caudata > Salamandridae > Calotriton > Calotriton arnoldi. The sequence goes on from CAWUFW010010550.1 coordinate 468,451, forward strand.
CCCCGTTTATTACAAAGGTTGTTAGGATTTCATCAAGGGACAGATTCACAAAAGAAATTCGGGAAGATTGGGGGCTGTGGAGGACTGGCTCTTGGCAGCTGGCTCACACACGCAGAGGGAAAGGCCGGATTGGCCATTCCAGGCATTTCCCTTGGAGGCTTTAACGGCTGGGGGCCAGTTTTGTTACTGGAGACTGGTTTTTAGCAGTGCAGTAGTTCCTTGTACATCCAGCAGTTTTCAGGAAACAATAAAAGTGTCAGGATAACTCTGGTGATTAATGTACCTGCTGCAGAGATATCCGAGATTATGCTAGTGGCAGTTTTGACTCTTCTCAGGTAGCTCAGAGGGTTAATATGCCTGCTTGAAAAACAGTATTTTATATGCATAGCTCAGTGGGGTTCTGCTTTTGTCACAGAGATCCTTTTGTTACTGTGCAGTTAATCAGTTACAGTCACTATAAACTGCCGTCAAAAAGCTTTACGCAGACTGTATGACAGAGGTTAGAAATGTACGCTTTTCCCTGTCTTTCATTACCCTAATGTTGTTAAAAAGGGTCTGTTTGAGTGGAAATACTTTTTTATTACTAAAGCCAACCCTAACCCACTGGGTTACATTCTAAATCCTAAATTTGTTCTCTCCAGACCAAGCATTCCCAAACAAATGCCTACGAGTATGGATAGCATGTGAACTCTACGCCTTGTAGTCCCCTTTGTTTTATGTAACATTTTCTATACACTGTATTACACATGTATGATTCATTGCCTCTGTATGTGTGTGTAATGTAAAGTGCTCCAACACCCTACACTGGCCCTAGAGGCACTATAAACCAAATGAAATACATGTGAGAGAGGAGCTATTGAGAGATGAGAGGAAAGGCAAGGACATTTTCACCATTGTAAAGTCCTTTACGGCACCTAAGGCAGCCAATAAGGAAACCCCGCACACTGCGGAATGGACCAGACAGGTGGCCCACTCCTTTCATAATAAGATTATGAATATCCATCAGTCCTTTCTTGAGGAGACTGCGGGTGACATGCCTTCTCCTCACATTCCCGATGGAATAAGCAGGCCCCAGTCTCCCTCGGCACTTTCATAACTGCCATCCTTGTTACACTTCCCCGCTATAGAATCCGACGATTCACTTGCATACCTTAAGGGCCTCAAGTCGGGTTCACCAGCAGATGCATGCCCAGCTAAATTATTTCCAGCCCTAGCATCCACTATAAACCAATCGGTTAATAAGGTACTGAATTCCTCTCTTTCCACGGGCACAGTGCCATCCCTCTGGAAGCAGGCAAAAATCCTGCCACTCCTAAAAAAACTAACCCGGACCCAAATGTTCCTACAAACTATAGGCCTATCTCCCTCCTTCCAGCCTTCTCCAAAGTGTTGGAGAAACACGTGAATTAAGCGATCACTGATTATGCTGAAAGTCATAATCTCTTGCACCCCACTCAATCTCGCTTTAGAGCTAATTACAGCACCGAAACAGCTCTGTTGGAGGTGACAGAGCATCTTAAGGACAAGCTTGATCAGGGTAGCAGAGCGATTCTCATACTACTCGATCTGTTGGCGGCGTTCGACATGGTGCCACACGTGATACTCCTCGATAGATTGAGGAACATGGGCATCGGGGGTGTTAGAAATGGGATTTCTGGTTGGCTAGGGCACGCGCCTAAGCCAGACAGAAACCACCACTCTAGTCAGGGCAAGGGAGTTACCCACTGAAAATAACCCCTGCTCACCCCCTTGGTAGCTTGGCACGAGCAGTCAGGCTTATCCCAGAGGCAATGTGTAAAGCATTTGCGCAACACACTCACACAGCAACGACACACTAGGCACACCACAAAAGAAACTCCACACAAGGTTATATAAAAATAGCCTTTGTATTATACATAAAACTCATCAGAGCATAATCACATGTGTACACTGTGCCATCTAGCACTAGGTATTACTTTACAGGGATTATACACATTACATGGCCAATCGGGCCACTGTCATCACCATTAGAACACACATCACAGTTAGTGAAAATCACAACCAGTAACTACTGGTAACCTCACAGGTAGCAGAAACACATTATGCCTAAATCATGAGCGTGTACATCATAATTACCAGTGTAACCTGGTAAGGAGCATTATGCATACATCATCAGAGGTGGTGCACATATCGTAGTCACCCTCATCACAGGATTGCCTAGCATAGCATATTAGGCACACATCACCACAATAGCATAAAACATCATGCCTACATATAATCAGTAGTGCCCCCTGGTACTCTTAGTACGGTGCACACTGTATAGTCACACCTTGGCATGCACGTTGCCCATAGTGTATCCTAATCACCCCTGGCCATGTCCAGTAGCCCTGGCTCACCAGACACCTCCCTGGCCGTGCAGTATTCTAATGAGGCGAGGGTGCAACTCACCCTGGTCCCTCGGAGGTTAACAGAAATGCCCCTTTCGTTGCAGCTGCCGCGATCCGGCGGTGCAGCTGTAGAAATGGTCTCAGGCACCAACAGTGCCTTAGGAGCCCCTTCACCGGGCTCCTCCTGGTGCAACCGACACCCCAAACAGGCATAAATTCCCTCCTTGGTGCACCGTAATCCCAGGCAAGGTGCCCACAGCACCACATAGCCTTATGTCCCAAAGTGAGGGCTTTCCCCATTGCGTGTCCCCTCACAGGGCACACAGCCGGCAACTGCCGTAACTCCCAGTGGTGCAGGCTGCTTGGCACCAAATACGTTGGAGACCTCTCCGGTCTCGTGCTTCCCAGATCAGGGCAATCCCCGCAATATCACCCAAAACGGGGCAGCGCAGGCCGTAGGTCTCTCCACCACGCGAGACCCCAAGGAAGTCAGCAGCGGCACGCGTTCGGGCTGCTTCACGGTACGCACCTTCCCACCGGTGCGGGGGGGACGACACTCACCCGCCTGGTCCGTAGCCTTGTGGTGCAGCTGCTCCGCCAATGAGTGCAAGGAAGGCAGGATATGGAGCAAAGTTTCCGCTCTTTTCGGCAGACCTCCTTCTGGCTTCGGGTGAGCCTGCAAGGCTCCGTCTCTTCCCCTGCCGATACGCGGGGCTCGTCCAGGGCACGGGAGCCCCGCCCACCTCCAGGCAGAAGGCTTGCCTGACTTCCTCCTTTGGCGCTGCTCTTCACGCTTGGCCATGCCCCAGGTCAGGCGCTCCTCGCCTGACTTCCGATTTTCACAGAGCGAAGTCTCTGCAACGTTTTGGCTCCGGCAGGGCAGTTCCTCACCCGCTGCCCGGCCACGCACGGGGCTCCTCCTTCACGGCGCGGCGGCACCCATCAGTGGCAAAGGGGGAGCCCACTCCTCAGGCTCGGGTTGGGGAAATAAAGGATGCCCGCACATTCTCCTTGTGGGTAAACACAGCGCGGAAGGCGCTGTGCAGCAGAAGCCCTCCACACGCTTCACTGCTGCATGAGCTCTCCCCAGGGGCCCAAACACACAGGGCACAAGAATCCTGCAGTGCCGCCAGCCCAGAGCTGCAGGACAAAGGAAAGAAAATGCAGCGCTCAGCCTGCCTCCCCCTTCAAAAGCACAAGTGAGGAGCAGGCAGCACTCTTCCCCAGGAATCCACCAGGCCAGTGCTGGGCACAGGCAGGCCAGCACGTGGGGACCCCCAGGAGTCAGCAGCTGGGTCCCACAGCGGTTCCTCCTGGCAGTCCGGCAGCCTGCCGGCCTCAAGTAAGCACCCAGCAGTACACTTTTCATGGGGTCACAGCCCCAATATTTATACCACGTTTGTCTTTATTCTTAGGGCTCTGCGCCCGGTCCACACCAGTTCTGATGGGCACTCCAACATTTGTATACAGTGCACAACAGTCCCCATTGACAGAGTAGGTCCTGGCCCCAGACACACCACAGGGGGGCAGAGCCAGCATTGTACAAGGCAGGCACAGACCTATTCAGGGTCAGGGACTACTCCTCCCACTACTCCAAATGCAGATCTGCCTATTCAACCTAGCGCTGACTCACCCAGCCCATGTCACTCCAGAGCCAGACATGCAATACACATCAGGTAGGCACAAAGACACATAGCACACAGAAATGCCCACTTCTAAAAGTGGCATTTCTAAAATAGTGATAATAAATCTGCGCACACCATTACGCAGCATTTATTACCACTATTCCAAACATACCAAACTTGATCACGCTACTCCTCTCATATCAGGAATTACCACTGACACACTTATCAGGGAATCCCCAATGCATTCCTATGAGAGGGCAGCCTCACAGCAGTGAGAAACCAAAATGGCTGTTTGTCACTACCAGGACATGCCACACAGTTAAGGCACATGTCCTACCTTTTACCTACAATGCACCCTGCCCATAGGGCTAGCTAGGGCCTACCTTAGGGGTGACTGATATGTAGTGAAAGGGGAGTCACAGACGTGGCATCCATTTGATGTGCCATGTCACAGCGGCAGTAAACTGCGCGCGCAGGCCCTGCAATGGCAGAGGCCTGAGACAGGTTTGAAAGGCTACTTTGGCGGGTGGCGCAAGCAGCGCTGCAAGCCCACTAGTAGCATTGAATTTACTGAACCTGGGTATCTGAGATACCACTTTACAAGGGACTGATGGTAAATTAAATTAGCCAAACAGGTGTAGACCAATCTTACCACGTTTTACCACAGAGAGCACATGCACTTTACTCTGGACAGCAGTGATAAAGTGCCCAGATTCCTAAAACCACCAACACCAGGCGTTTGTCGCTATGCACCTATCAGATCGCTAAGATTATCTTCCTCTGATTTCGCTTGCATCCCCAAGGTCCGCTTGGCACGTAGGGGCGGTAAATCTTTCCGTTTCCTTGGTGCTCAGACATGGAATACAAATCCGGCGGCACTGCGAGCGAACACTGATTTGACAACTTTTAAGAAACAGCTGAAAACATGGCTTTTTAAGAGTTAAGGTGTCCATTGGGGGCAGTCATGTGTGAACCTCCAGCGCCGGGACACTCCTGAGAGAGTAGCTGTGCACTTTATAAGCTCCGCTCATTCATTCATTCATTCAGAGGCATTTTTGGAGAGTGAAAGTGAGGGAATCATTGAAGAGCCCAATCAAAGATTGTTGCATACTGGTACACTGTGGGGTCATCATTGACTATGCTTTAAAAGCAAATACAATTGAATATATAATGAAAAATGTGGTGTAGAAGGCACACTTTTTGCCATTTCCCCCAAATTTTCTTGGGGGAGAACCCCCTCCCCCAATCTCCCTTGTAGTGGTCAGGCTCAGTCGCTGCGCTCGCTCGCTATGCAACATACGGGGGCCCGTCTGACAAAAGTTGCTAGGGCTGCTTTTGGTTCCCAGTCCACCCTGACAGAGGGTCAAGAACAGATGATTCCAGGGCAGGGCCAGTAGAGGAAGCACACCACTTCCAGATTATTATAAAGGGCTACAAATTAACACAATGGTGCATAGCAACTTTCTACTTGCATGGCTGGCACTCTCGCTTGGTTTGTCACAGTATTGCATTAGTTTCACATCTGTTTTTTTTTCGCTTGCTTCCCCAGTTTATGTTTCCCGTGGACCATTGTTTTCTATATCCTTTCCTGCTAGATCCATGTATTTGATGATCCTACGTTGATTTGCTTCCATTGCTACAGATGCTTTGTCTGACAGTACTCTGGATGCTTCTAGGCCTCTGGCTGTTTCCTGGTGCCTTCGGGACTCGTTACTGCAATCTTCTTTGAGGTACCTAGATGGACACATTCCTGACAAAAGAAGTCCATCAGCACACTTGAGAGCATTGACTCTTATGTCTGCAGCTATAAAAAGGATGGGTAGCAAGGATTAGCTAAGTATCCTGATTAAAACATAACTAATAATTAGTGTATATCACCTGTCAAAACTGTCAGTACAAGGATGGGAAGAATCAGCTGACATGATTAAACAAATTATAACCTAATAAGGGGTATGGCCAATCATAAATGCTAAGTCCCATTGAGTTCAATGGGACTGGTTCACGAAAGCATGTATGAGTACAGGAAGTGGTTCTACATGAGTACTCTTTTAAGCACTTTTATATGCCTTTGTCAATCGCCCCGAAATGCAAAACTCCCTATTAGTAAAAGTGCAAAGAGCCCACAGTTGTTTCTATTTGTTCTAATTGTATATGAACGTTCTCTGAACATTCTCATTTAGTCCCATTTTATATCTCTTGGGACCAATCACAAAGGCATGTAAGAGTACATAAGAGTACTACCTGACTCATACTTTCCATCCAAATAGGCCCCAATATTTATAGGCTATGACAGGATGTGTAACATTCCACATTAGGGTGTGACTACTGATATTTGTATGGTGTGTTACCTTTGCAACCAAATATTTACTATGTGTGATTTGAATTTGTGGTGAAAAGAACAATGTTGTGGGTTTATCATAACTTCCCTCTCCTCATTTTCCAAGCAGGTCACTCTTATGCATTTTTTGGTTTTATATGTTGTTGTGATGTATTTCTGGCAATGTATACAGTTGTGTATACCGGCCATAATGGGGTGTATACATACTATAAAACCTGCAGTGGCCCACAAGCACTCTTTGTCTTCTCCTTACTAGTATTAGTCATTTGGTCACATCCTTATGGGATTTCAATAATTGGTGTGTTCAACTGAGGGTGAGCTCTTCTGATCACTGAGCTCCTTTAGAAATGCGTGGAGCACAATCCTCATTCAAAGGCTTTAGTCATATGAATTCCTCCAATGAGTTAATCGTTGATACTTTCATCATTTGTTGCTCAATGAAAAAGATCTTTCTTGCTTCAAGCATGCTATGTTGCTTTCCCCAATTCTAAATGCATTTTGGGAATTCTACATGGCCATCTTCAGGGGACATCTCTTAGTCTCCCCGCCTGTGTTCTGTGGCATTTCTCCGGTGGCAACCGCCTGTGGCATGTAAGTATTGGTTGAAGGGGAGCAGACTTGCCACATGCTATCAGGTCACAGAGGAATACAGACTTTGGAAGAACAAGGACTTTCAGGGCCAGTCAGATCTATTGCACTACACAAACCACAGTATAGCCTTGCATAGTGAGAAACACTTTTGGGTCGATCGAGTCACAATGATATGAAGACCTACCACATAAATAAGTCGATATCTTGCAGCAATGGTTGTCAAGACTCATGTACTTATGCTGCAGTTCACACCTGCGTTTTCCTGCCCATTAACTGTATTGTTGTCTCCCTCCCAGTTCTCTAGGTTCATCTGTCTATAGGCTACGGTCCTGACAGATTTAACATTACAGATTGAGGCACAACAAAAACAGCAACTTTAATAAAGGCAATGCTATCCTAAACAAACTTTATTATTGTTCCAACAGAATTTATTGAAGGAACTTTAAATACCACAGAAGTATCAATGCAGCTAGGAAACTTATGGAAATCCTTAACTGTAGAGGAAAAAGATCAGACAAGAAGGACTGGATTGTACCTCTATTGTAAGAAGTTATCACATTTTGGAAATCATTTTCCACAGTCTGCTGGAAACTCCAGGACTCAAAACGGTGAAGGACAAACAATAATTGTGTCCTTTTAAGATCCAGAAGTTCATTTCATTCAATGTAGAATATGAAAAGGAACATTTTTACTGTCTGTACATTTTCCACCATCCAGGGTTGCTTAACAATCTGAGTCCTAATTGATAGTGGGGTGTCTGGCTGTTTCATAGATCAAACCTTCCATGATCACCATCATGTTCCAAAGTAAGCAGAAGAAACATGTGAACCTATTGTGGCCATCAATGCCAAACCCATCATGCTTGAGAATGTTTGCTGGGAGACACCAGGTCTAGGAATCGCTATGAACAATGGCCATGCAGAGACCTCATTGATATTTTGGCATTTACTGTTGTGCTGAGAACTTCTTACTTGTACAAACATAATCCTCTAACGAATTGGGATGAACACACCTTCACCTTTTCGTCTTTTTGTTGTTCTCATTCAGGATTTCCAGCAAAGGTTTGAACAGTGTGCTTCCTTTGATATTTTGTGCTACTCAGCCAAAGTCTAATCAGCTTTCGATGCCAGGGGCATACAAGGAATTTCCAGACATGCGCAGCAAGATTGGGCAAACCAATGGCTTTCTGACTGAACTTATGACTGTCTTATTCATCTAATTTCTGGGGCTAAGATTCCACTTGGTAAAATATATCCAGTGATCACCATACACAATGATGCTGTAATCAGAGACTACTAGAAGATCTACAGAAATGAATCATTCGTCATTCTATATCGATGGCAGGGATTCCTCTCTTTTTTTTATTCTGAAACTAGAAGGAGAATTCCATCCGTGCATCGACTACAAAAAGCAAAATGCCATTACTATTCTCTTTTGCTTTTCAGCAACAAACCCGCAAAATGTGGCATTGTCCTACAAAGCACACAATATATGTCCTGAAACATAAAGAGTTTTCTCCCTGCAGTTCAGAGTTATTTGGACATCTTCATTCCCTGGACCATCATTCCTCCAGGTGAAGGGTTTCGACCATTGGAGCAAACTGGGCCACTGCAGACACTAAACTAGTGGTTCTGTTATGTTATGTGTATTTGTAAAGTGCACTATCACCCAGGTATCTCGCTGCTGGTGAGATTCTAGGCTGGCCAATGGCTGGCAAGTGGGATTAATTGGAGTAAAATGTGTCACTAAATTGTGAATTTTAGATAGCACCTTTTAGCAATCAATTTCTCTGTTGTTCCAGGTCAGGAGTTAATCGGGCATTCTGAGACCTAATTTTGATAAATGGGGTGGACACAGAACCCTATCTTGCATCATAATTATGTGCCTTCTGCTTCCGAGAATGCATGTTAGGCTTTTTACGGGGTTCATACAACCACAGTGAGAACAAAAACCATAGATACATATGTTATACCCAGAACTAGAACTTTAGAGGTCCTTAAACTCAGAAACAAAATGGTGCTTTTAGCTGCACAAACTATGTGGAACTTCACATAAATGTGATGATAGCTATATTTGTTAGGAGTCTACTATTCTGATACTTCTTTGATTTAATTAAAAGAAGAATTGATAATAATCTCCCGCACTTAGTAAACAATGCCATAATCCCTTCATATTCAGACCCTCTACATTTTTTTATTGAATGCTGTTAATGGCCCTATAAATATGTGGGCCTGAGTCGCAAACTGCACTTTGTAGTACGTTTTGTAGTACTACAAAACACAGGACAATAGTACGATAAACAAACTGCGTGTGGAGTTTTATGCCTTCGCATTAGCTATACTTTTTTTTTATTATTGATTTTATTGCGTTACATAATACAAACAACTTAACAAAACCCGTTGTATCACATGCGGGCATAACAGAATGACAGTGCATAATACCTGTTACAATCCAACACTTAACAATGCAGGCATCTGAGCGGTGTACTTTTACATGTGGTACACCTGGAACTAATCGTGCACCCACGCACTATTCCCCAACTCCCTACGCTATCTAAAAACCCATCCACGGTCAATCAATTACTAAATAGCACTATCTACCGGGCTGTATTGCAGCCCCCATGTACCGTGGTCTCCTACACATGCAACTCCTGAGATGAGGTCTTGGTAGCGTTGCCATTGGGTCTACCTTTGTACTTGCAGTTTTACTCAGGAGATATGTTTGATATGGACCCCAACAACTTTTGGGCCGGCTCGTGGGAGGGAGCAGTTCGCTATATACATCCGCGTTCGTATTACAATACAACATATCGGCATACCATTCTTGTAAGGTTAGTACCGGGCCAGCTGCCCAGCAGATTGCCACACAACGCTTTGCCAAGAGTAGTCCAATAGCTAATAGAGGGCGCAGTGTTTTTTCCACAGATAAATCCCACTCTAACAATGCCATCTTGGGATCTGGCTCTAAGTCTGCAATGATAACAGTCCCTAGCTCTTGGAACAAAGTATTCCAGAATAATTGGATCCCAGGACACTGCCAAGCCAGGTGCCAGAAGCCTGCTCCCTCCACCCCGCATCTTAGACAACAGGAGCTGTCTGATAACCCACATCGGAACTGCCACTCTGGGGTACATTAAGCTCTATGTAAAAATTTAAAGTGAAGAAGTCTATGCCTACCATTCAGGGAGACAGAGCGGGTACGGGAGCAGCAGTACTGCCATTCTTTATCACTTAATGGAGCACCCAGATCCCACTGCCAATCCAATCTGACCTTCAGGACTTCAGCTCAACGGGATTCCTGCATGCTGGTATAGAACCTAGAAATTAGCTTGAAGGGCTCGCTAACTTTAATAAGTGTGGTGAGGGCCCCCTTGGCCTGCGGTTCCAACTTGTCATCACCCAGGAGAGCATGCCAGGTATGCCTAGCCCTAAAGAAGTGAAACAATGCTGTGCCTGCCGGCTTTATGTCCTGGCGTTGGAAAGCCTCCCAGTTGACCAATGACCCTTCTTTAAAGAAGTCTCCCATTTTTTGGAGGCCCACAGTCTGCAATGCACGCCTAGCTCCCGCATCCTGCCCCAATGGAAACCATAAGCACCAATGCAGCGGCATTTCTGGCGAGTATAAAAACTCCCCTGCCTGCATTTGCAACAGTGTCTGCCACGCCTGCGCAGTAATGGCCAATGAATCAAAAAATATGTAGCCGCCTGGAAGCCGGTTGGGAAAGTGTCTGGGGTAGTGTGAGCGGTGCAGCCACGTCCCTCTCCAAGTGCAAGAAAGGTGTGTCATGCGGGCCATGAATCCAATAATGAGCAAATGTGCTGTTTGCCGCTCTGTAGTATTTCTCCAGGTCAGGAGCACCCAACCCCCCCAGCTCATAGGGCAATGTGAGGGAATCCCACCATATCCGGGGTTGCTTCCCGGCCCACGGCAACCTAATTAACTGTGTGTGCAGTTGTTGGAACAGGGTACGCGGAAATGGAATTGGTATGTTCTGGAATAAAAAAAGAAATCGTGGGAGAACCGCCATCTTCATTATGGCGACCCTCCCCATTAACGATAGCGGGAGCCTGATCCATTTGTCCACATCCTCAACCAGCTTTTGCGTAGCCCTTCCATAATTTTCCCGGATGACTACCGTTGGGTCAGCATGAATCTTTATGCCTAAATATCGCACTGCCTCAGTGGTCCATCGCAATGGGAACTCCACGGTCGGTGCTGTAGTGGCTGAAGTAAGCGGAAATATGATGGACTTGTCCCAGTTAATTCACAAGCCTGAATACCCTCCAAACTGGACAACCTTGTGCATTATGGGGGACAGATTATCGTCTGGGTTACGAATATATAGCAGAGTGTCGTCCGCATAGGCCTCAATGTTCAGTGTATACTCAGGGAACCCCAAACCTCTATGCGCATGATATTCGCGGATGGCACAGGCCAATGGCTCGGCAACTATGGCATACAGCAGGGGAGACAACGGGCACCCCTGCCTCGTGCCTCGCGTGATGTTAAATGATTTTGAAACAGTATCACCTATCCTGACCCTGGCAGTGGGTGATGTGTATAACACCGACACAAGGTGCGGAAAAACCTCCCCGACACCTATTTTACATAATACTGCAAGCATAAATCCCCACTCCACAGAGTCAAAAGCTTTCTCAGCATCGAGAAATACTGCCGCGGCCTTGACGTCTGGGTTCAATCTCTGCACCACCCCGAATAAAGTCCTTAAGTTCTGTGACAGATTGCGACCAGGGACAAAACCAGTCTGCTCAGGGCCAATAATGCCTGGCACTAATGGGGCTAGTCTATTGGCTAAAATTTTCACGTAGATTTTGGCATCTACATTTATTAGAGATAGGGGCCTATATGAGGCGCAAGGATTGGGTTGCTTGCCGGCCTTCAATATTGTAACAATAACAGCTTCAAGTAGGGAAGGGGGCATAATTCCAGATTCTGCCATCTCTTCGTAAAGCAGTTTGAGGTAGGGGATTAATAAATCTTGGAATTCTTTGTAGAAGGCCACTGTGAGCCCATCTACCCCCTGAGCCCTCCCTGCTGCCACGCTACAAAACGCGTCCTTAATCTCGTCTATTTTCAGAGGCGCCATCAAGTGCTTTCTATGCTCCGTCACTAGCCACGGCATTTTAATATATGACAAATACTCCTCAAGGGCAACGCTATCGGTCGGGATTTGGGACGTATATAATGATTTATAGTAAGAGCGAAAGTGGTCCACTATTTCCTCCATAGTGTGCAGAGGAAGTCCATTGTTATCCGTCATGCCTACCATCTTATCTAGCTCTCTCTTGGGCCATAATATCCCGGCCAACGTGGCGCCAGGTCTTTCCTGCTCCCCATAACGGTGTGCAGTGGCGTATTTCCTCTTGTGTTTTAGTTCATCGTTCGCAGTGTTCGTAAACTCCACTAGCTTCTCCTTAAGATCTACAGCGGCCCGGGTACCGCCCATCCCGGAAAGTTCTCGTTCTATGTGGCTGATCTCTGTTTCCAGATAAGCTAACCTACCGCGAATGGAGCGCAACACTCCCGCATGCGTGGAAATAACTACTCCCCTTACATACACCTTAAAAGTTTCCCAAACCGTAGCGAATACCGGGACAGAGCCTAAATTGTTTGCAAAGAAATCTTCTATGGCAGTCACTAACCCAGCTTTAAAAACCGTATCTAGTAAAGAATAGGGAGGAAATCACCAGGAAAACGCCGGGACCCGAGGTGCACTGTATCACATTGTGAGCTGAACCGGGGAATGATCAGAATATGTCCTAGGGAGGTGAGTGCAGGCCGTGACTCTGGTGTTTAAGACCCCTGAAATAAGCCAATAATCGATGCGAGTGTGAGTGTCATGGACCAAGGAATAATGTGTATAACCTCTCTCTAAGGGTGCCCTGTGCCTCCAAACATCAATTTGGCCCCCAGTGTGCATGATGTCCGTTATAGCTACTGCTGCTGCCGCTGGACGCCTGGGTGGGCCTTGAGATCTGTCAATGTCTGGATTAAGAATGCAATTAAAATCCCCGCCCCACACCTGTGGGATACCCTCCCACTGTGCCAGCTTTGCGGCTAATGAGCGATAAAAATGAGGATCATCATGGTTCGGTCCGTATACACCGACCACGAGGAATTTAAGGTCTCCCTTAGTGCAAAGGGCTACTGCGAACCTCTCCTGAGGGTCTTTTAATAGTCCAGTCATTACCACCCCTGCTCTCTTATCTACCGATATCAGGACTCCCCTGGCATGCAAGGTATACTCTGCAGAGTAACATTGCCCTTGTAATTTGCGGTGGACCTCCTCGCTACGTGTCGTCGCCAAGTGTGTCTCCTGTATAATAGCAATAGCCACTGAATGTCTCTTTAAGTAGGCTGCCACTCTCCGAACTTTCCTGCTGTCGTTTAGACCACGAACGTTCCAGGTCAAAAGATGTAAGGATTGTGCCTTCCCGCCCTCAGGTGCCATTACGTGAGCCTAACAACCATGAAAGATGGACCCATATGCATACATCCTGCCTATTGCTGAAATGCCGCAAGTCGTTTCTCGAACAGCGTACAGCCCTGTCTACAAAAATAAGCATCCCTCCCACGCCACGTAAACCCACAACTTCCGTGGCTATTTCGCACCCCATCCCCCCTCCCCATTACCCCTTTAACAACACAAAACACCCAACAAAGCAAACAAGATAGTGTGATACACTTGGGGGCAGATGTTGCCATCTTTTTCTGAAGTCCCTCACCACCATATCTCCACACTCGAGTGCTATCGCCCAAATATACAATGCTGTGAGGGTCACTACGACGCAGTCATTTGGTGAAATTAATGCAGTAATCTCTGCCTAATATTCTGCCCACTGATACAGAAAAATTATGGGCATTGAGTCTGACACATAATTAACAGCCCCATAGTACTCACTGTGATACTCTACACCTGGATAGTGGAGAGCTTCGCCTGAACTGTACCTTCCATCCAAATTAGTAGTCTACTATTCCCCCTACCCAGGAATCCCATGGGATTTTAGCTGCGTACTAAACGCACTGTCACTGCATTGTCCATGTCATTGCCCATGAGAGTCCATTTCAGTGTCTCTTAGTCTTAACCTTCTCCATCTGTACCAGGAGGGTCGTCCATGCGGAGCTGCGAAGTGGTCGGTGAACCTCGGTGCTGCGAACGCTGCCCCTTGTCTTTTAAGAAACCGCGGGACTGCTTTCGGGTCTGTGAAGAAGTGTACCTTACCGTCCATTCTGACCCTAAGTTTGTCGCGATACAGCATACTATACTCCAGGTTCAGCTCTCGTAATCTCTTTTTGGCGGGAAGGAAGAGTCGTCTCGCCTCCTGCACTTGCATCGTGAAGTTCGGGAACAGCGATATGTCCGTGCCCTCATGTCGGAGGGTCCCCAGTTCTCTCGCCTTTCGCAAAGCTGCATCCCAGTCCCTGTAGTTTAACAACCTTGCAATTATAGGTCTAGGGGCTGCCCCAGGGACCGGGCGAGGTGCTAGGGATCGATGCGCCCGCTCCACAACGAATATGTCTGAGAAAGTGTCCCGACCTAGAAGCGTGATGAGCAGTTGCTCCACATGTTGTTCCATGTTTCCGATGTTGGACGTCTCCGGCACTCCCAAAATACGAATATTGTTCCGTCTCGATCTCGCTTCGAGATCCTCTGCTTGGCCTGTAGCATCCGCAGGATCTTATCTCTTTCCTTGTCGGTCTCAACATCCTCCCTTACAACATCCTCCATGTCAGATATTCGCTGCTCCGCAGAGTCGAGCCTGTCCCCATGCTTGTCAAGACGCTCTGACATCCTATCCATACGGAACGACAGTGCGTCGATTTTACTATCGATTTTAGAGAGACTTTGCTGGATAGTACGGAACACCTGTCTCACATCTATGTCTGCTGTTGTGTCTTGGTCATCGGATGCAGCATCTTGCTCGGCAGCCGCTGGATCTCGCAATCTTGGGGTTTTGCGGAGCTCGAACGACAATTTTGACTTTAGCTTCTCTGATTTACCCATTCTACAGCGGGAGAACTCACAGAAGGGACACTCCCCCTAGACTACTGCATTGGTGCCGCACAATGGGCCTGATTCACAGAACTAACTTATGTCAAAAACGTAAAGTTAGTACTTTTTGGTATTCACAGAATACACTTACTCATTTTGGTATTCACAGAATGCACTTACTCATTTTGGTATTCACAGAATGCACTTACTCATACTAACTTTATGTCCGCACTTGGGCCGGAGATTCTGGCCCGGTGGTGGAGATTCCGGCCCGGAGGTGGAGATTCCGGCCCGGAGGTGGAGATTCCGGCCAGTTGTGGAGATTCCGGCCGGTGGCGGAATGTCGGCCACCGGCCAGAATCTCCACCTCCGGGCCGGAATCTCCACCTCCGGGCCGGAATCTCCACCACCGGGCCGGAATCTCCGGCCCGAGTGCGGACATAAAGTTATTATGAGTAAGTGCATTCTGTGAATACCAAAATGAGTAAGTGCATTCTGTGAATACCAAAATGAGTAAGTGCATTCTGTGAATACCAAAATGAGTAAGTGTATTCTGTGAATACCAAAAAGTACTAACTTTACGTTTTTGACGTAAGTTAGTTCTGTGAATCAGGCCCAATATCTTCACAGGGGAGAGGCGATCAACCTGCCAGCAGTGTTATGTGCTCTGAGGCAGCCCAACTAAGCAACTCACCACCTTACAGCGTCAGCTACTCACTCGTGGCAATTTAGGGCACAGTACTTGCCACACCAGGCCAGGCTAGTACCCAAGCGGCCCTCTATCAATCAAGGGTCTTTCCGGCAGTGAGCAGCAGTGTTATGTAGGCACAGCGCTCCTCAGGGCTCCACCATCAGCACATGCGTGCCATATGTTCACTTTGGATTGCTAGTGTGCAGTGCAGGCAGGGTAGCAGGTGGCAATGAGTAGCAACCTTAGTAGTGAGAAGCTCAGTTAAACAATCCAGGGAGGGGCCGCATAGGGAATCTCAATTGCAGGCCCACAGGACGCCGCGCACCTCACCAGATCGCAGACTCCCACTCTCTTAATTTAGCAGGTCCCCACGCCGATGCAGTCTCACCAGGCGCACGATCTCCGCTCCTCGGGTACGGTCAGAGGCCGTGCCCCCAGGAAGCAAGAGCGCCCACCGGCCGGAGAAGCGAAACCACCCGCGCGCCGACGGCTCTCACCCGCGGGCGCCACGCCCTCGACTCCGGTCTCCGCTGCAGGCACCAGACTACTGCCCCCTTCGAGGTCCACGGCCCAGCGCGCTGCCACTTAGTCCAATGTAGTGCTGCACCCACGCACCTCAATCTGCAGCGCGCGGGGGACCGTCAGCACTCTCTTCAACCAAGCTTGGGAGGAAAGCAATTACTGCTTAGTGCAGAGGCCCCGCTCTCACATATGGCGCCGCAGCCGTTTCCGCTGGAGGCTCTTACTGGATGGCTTCGCTCTCAGATCTGCGTAGTTTCTCCGAAAGCCCTCATCAACAGCAAACTAGCGACCTCTCTTGCGGGGGTCCCAGGGAGGATTTATAGCAGGATTTTGCCAGATTATTGGTGGCGATCCGGGGAACTGGGCTAACTCGCGGCCATTTTCGAGTCAGGCAAGCTCCGCCCCCCGCATTACCTATACTTATGTGTGTAGAGTTCTCTGCCCCCAACTGCGGGGGTCTCTGCACACATAAGTATAGGTTTTAGTAGTAAATGTGGGAGGGGCTCAAGGGAGTGACTTACAAAAGAGGATGGGATTTGGGAGTAGTAAGAGTGTTTTAGGAAGGGCCAGTGAGGGATTTAGGGAGAGACATCACCCACCCACCAAGAAGTAAGTTAATTCAAATACTCAGGGAGTGGAGATATGTAAATTACACTTTTGTAAGTTTGCACTCAGAGTTTGTGAATACCAAAAGCAGTAAACTTACTCCAAAGTAAAATTTCCTCAAAAGTGTAAATTACCTTTGTGAATAAGGCCCATGTGCATTTAAATCTGGGCTCACTAAATCTTTCACTATTTGGCCTTAAAAAACCTCTTTCCATTCCTGTAAAGCATCAAACAAAGCTGTTCTAATAACATCTTTTGACTACACAGATATAATCTATTTGTTAGATACAGAGCCAGGAAGTCACAGTTAAGACTTCCAATAAATTGCAATAAATACAGATTGCAATAAAAAACAAATAGTTTCTCAGCTAACAGGCTGCTCATTAGATTACTTGAATATTCTCCTTTGTTTCTATATTGATTATAGGAGGGAATTATGCTCAATCTGAACAGAATTGTGCCCTGCTCAGTCACAGTTACCAACTACCCTTCCTCCAGAAAATATGGCCCGTTTCGGAATGACACACCAGCATTCAGATAAAGTGCTCTCTGGACAGGCATGGGGATTTGGGGGTTGTCAGGGATAGGTGTACTGCTGTTGAAGGATGATAGGAGATCTGTGGGAGTTTATGAGATCCCCATGTTTTCCCTATTGAAGTTGTAGTCTGCAGTTTTACTTGTACCTACTTCTCTATCGTAGTCCCTGCCCCCAACTATTGGTATCGCCTCTCATTTTTCTTAGTTGGCGGATTATATGGTCCTTATGGGTAGTGTGGTGAATCACAGGTGGTTTCATTGAGTGGGGCAGTGCTGCCTGGACTGTAATTTTTGAGGGAACAACCAATGACAAAACGTTTCTTAAAACTGAAAGTAACCTTGAAATTAGTCTAAAACTCTTTTAATATTAAAGGTTTTTTATTTCGTATTAATTTGTTAATTTTGGTGTTAGTCTTGATTTAAACCTCAGTGTTTGCAGGCATTGAGATGTGAAAAGACCCCCAGCTATCCAAAGGTAGCATGTGGAAAACCAACGAATAAGCTCTCATTTTTAACTATTGACCAAGATTCATTGTTAATGTAAAGAGTCCTTAGAGGAGGGGCTATCTTCACTACTTTCGTTCCTGAATACAAAAACTCAATACCATCTATTTTCTTGACTTACATATACAGTTAAAGAGATGAGTGTACAAGGTTCCCAGTCACAAATAATGTGTGGTTATCTTGGAGGGCTCAAGGGGTGTCAGCCTTAATGTGGCTTACTGTTAATTATTTAAAGTCAATGTTTTGTAATGTCTTGTTTGAAGATAAGCCAAATGAACCATACCTACCACACAAAAACAAAAAATGAATGAAAATCCTACACCAGGTAGCTTGGCATTCCCTTGCCGCCATCCTTCACATCTGAAACTCACTATGTAACTCGGCTCAACATCCTGTGATTCTGCGCAAAACACTTAGGGCCTGGTTTAGAGTTTGGCACATGGGTTACTCCATCACAAACGTCTACAAGTGCCATGGGATATAATGCACTTGTGTTAGAAATGGGGTTTCTGGTTGGCTAGGGTATGCACCAAAGCCAGGCAGAACCCACCACTCTAGTCAGGGTAAGTAAGTTACACACCTAAGATAACCCCTGCTTGCCCGCTTGGTAGCTTGGCACAGAACAGTCAGCCTTATTCCAAAGGCAATGTGTAAAATGTTTGCACAACACATACACACACCAGCAACACAATGAATACACCACAAAAGAGACTGCACACAGTTTTATATAAAAAATAGACTGTATTGTATATAAAAACATAGATAATAGACAAAATGACATAAATCAGAGATTACTTTGCCAACTGGCAATTGTCTAAACATCACGACTGCAATAACAGAGAGGTTTATATGTTGCACATGTCATCAAAACACCATTACTGTGCATATTATACAGTTACATTATATGTTACTCGTTATCCTGACAATGCAAGGCATAAAATGACATATCACAGTGAACACTGGGGTCATAAAATGCATCAGGCAATGAAACACATAAATCATCACATGAATGCGGAAACGCAAATCAGGTTATGAAAAGGGCACATGAATTACCCAAATTTCCTTAAACATTAGGGTGTAGCGCAACTGCACTACTATTAACCATTATACTGTAACTACCATGTGTTGGGATGGGGGCGAGTTCCTGATCCGGGGGGCCTCTGTCGAGGACTCACCCTGTAAGGCCACTAGGGACAAGGAACTCGGGCCCAAGATATGAACTGATGTGGAGACACACACACACTGCCCAATCCAGCGGGAAGACTTAGCAAAGGAAGCTGCCCATGGTCGTGCGGAGCAGCTGCTGGAACCAACGCAACTTTCTAAGGTACTGAAACCAATGTTGTAGCATGCCTGGGACCCTCCGGGGCCTCTCAAACCACTGTTTAACAATGCTACACAAAGGGGCCGCTCATGTTAAAACAAAAAAAAGAAACTTACCAAAATTAGAAATTTTGATGGGTGCGCACTCACAAGGACAACTTCTGGTTATACAACTCTCAAGTGAGTCTGCTGCCGGCATTGCATGGAGGCTCCTCGGGTTGGGGCTTTGGAGTCGACTACTTCAACTGCTGTAGACCTCAGTTCCATGTGCGAAGGGGCCGCGCTTAGGGGGGTATGCAGCAGTGGCCGCACGTGCAGGTAAGCGCAGTGGGGCGGGGACAGGACAGGGGTGAAAGTGACATATGACGGGATAGGGAATATAAAGTAGATAAATAAAACCACTTACCTTGCGCTCTCCTTCTTGCAGCTCAGCCCAGAAGGCCACAATTCAGCAAGTCAGTCCAATGGCGGTTCTTCCTGGCAGCATAACAGTTCCTTCTGGCAATGTGCAGTCTGTAGAGCCAGCAGCGTCTGGTAACAAGTCAAAGCAGTGTCTAAAAACAGGTGTTCAGAGCCCCTGTACTTATACTCAAAATGTCTTTGATCTGGGGGAACTTCAAAAGAAACCTTAGAAGTGCACAACACCCACTTTCAACTCAGCCCTGGCTCCAGGCATACAGCAGGGGATAAACAAGCCCTTTGTGTGAGGGCAGGACATAGCCTATACAAATGTAAGTGCACCACGCCTCCCGCTGTCCCAGCCCAGGAAGACCATTCAGAATGCAGGTGAATGCAGATCCAACCTCGTTACACCCAACCCTCCCTGTGTGATGGCTGTCGGGAAAATATGCACAAAGTGTAGCTGTCAACCATGCTCAGACGTGCATTTGAGAGACTGCCAAGCACATAGAGTCATAAGCAAAGAGAAATGCCCACTTTCTAAAAGTGGCATTTCTACAATAGTAATGAAAAATCCACCTACACCAATAAGCAGGATTTATCACCGCTATTCCAAGCATACCAAACATGGCAATACTACTCCTTTCAGATTAGGAATTACCACTTAAGTACCTTTAAGGAAATTCGCAAAACCAGCCTATGAGAGGAGTAGGCCTCACAGCAGAGATAAACCAAATAGGTTGTTTGTCACTTCCAGGACATGCCAAAAAATAAAGTCACATGTCTTACCTTTTACCTACACAGAACCCTGCCTATAGGGCTACCGACAGCCTACTTTAAAGATGACCTATATGTACTAATAGCGGAGCTAAAGGCTTGGCAAGTAGTTTTAAATGCCATGTCAATGTGGCAGTAAACTGCGCATATAGGCCCTGCGGTGGCAGGCCTGAGACAGATTTGAAAGGCTACTTCTGTGGGTGGTGCAAGAAGAGCTGCAGGCCCACTAGTAGCATTTAATTTTACAGGCCCTGGGTATGTTGGATTCCACTGTACAAGAGACTTTCAAGTAAACTAAATATGCCAAACAGGTGTAAACCAATCATACCATGTTTAAAGGAGAGAGCACATGCAACCCAGTGTCCTAAAGCCAACAAAAAGAGGGTCAGAAAAATACAGGAGGAAGGCAAAAAGTTTGGGGATAACCCTGCAAAAAGGGCCAGGTCCAACAACCTGTAATTAGGCATGTGGAGTATCTGTCACATTTGTGAACACTCTAAATCCGGCCCTTACTCTCCCTGTGTCTAAAAATGTGTAACATAATCCAGATCTGTGTCTCATTCACTCCAAAACTTCCTTTCTTACAGCTTTTTTGCAGACACTGTTAGATAATTGTGCCTTATTTCTTCCTACATAATTTCTAAAATCCTCCATCTGCATACCTCATACATCGTCTTTTTTTCCTTGTCAGCATGTCTTTTCACTCGCTCCTTCCACGCGTATTTCCTTTAATCTCTTCCACTTCACTATCCCCTCACACACAACCCCCCCACTTACATGTAATCACTACAGTGTCTTTTCCTTTAGCACTGTGCACATTTCGATAACTGTGGGCCTCTTTCACAAGCCTTCCCACAATTACAGTTGGCACACATGACCCTCACACTGTGTCCTCTATAGAGAGGCTACGACTTGGATATTCTTGTAGTCTGTCCATCTTTATAACTCACTGACAGACACTGTGAGAAACTCCAGTGCCTTCAACCTGAGCTCCAGAGCTCTCAATCATGCCCAGTCATGAGCACCCACTCAAACCTGAACTCACCCAGACACCTGGTGAGGGCGAGTGATTTCATAGTATTCATCACTTGTATGTTGCTTGGAAGGAAAAACTAGAGAAACAAATCATCTGTGTAAAGCCTTAGGGAATGTAAAATGAAGTAAAAAATGACACAGAAACAGAGGCTGCATTGCTGGCATGGATTACCTTAAGATGTTTACAGTAAGAATGAGTGTACTTGCTGTAAAGTTGAGTCAGTTTTTAATTAATGCCGGATCTCAGACCTGACAAGACCTGGCCCACTTAAAGCACTCTCTTTACCTATTGTAAGTCATTCACCCCCTCATTACACAATATTGCATTCAGGCATACGGGTTATCAAACTGGTAAATGGGCCAGAACTAAGTGTTCTGTGTGTATTTTTAGAAAGCAATGATGCTTCGGTGCTACTGCTCACGTAGAAGCGGAGGCTGCATTTCTAGCTAGCTGCAGCTGTACAATGTTTCCAATGCAGAATTTAGTCCAGTGCGTAATTTGTAAAATAATAAGTGACCAGGCCCAAATCTTTGCCTAGTGGCTGCTGCTGGCACTGCAGAAAGTCACTGTGCCGAATACCAAAGCTGCATAATTTTGATTCGCCCTCATGCATCTTTAATTCATCACCAGACACTCCCTGTCCCTCAAAGTTACTCCTGCACATTCTTTTTTGCCCCACTTTCTTCCACTGTGACGGTTTTCCATCATTCTCTTCCTCCTGTTTTCCCCTTTTGTGTTTTTCTCTCTCTTGTTTTTGGTCAAAGTCTGATGAGGAAAAATAAGTGCTTGTGCCCAAAAATAAGTGCCAGTGTGCCCCCACCTGCAATCACCGGCTCAAATTAAGCACCGGTCTCATCCCACAAGCCACCCTATTCAACACATATGCATCTGTCCCCAAAGGGTCAAATGGTTTCCCTGCTGTTCCCTATTGTCCAGGGGTGTAGCTATCTGTGGTGCAGCAGGTTCAGTGGCGCCAGGGCCCATAGGCCTGAGGGCCCCACTGAACTCTGATTCTTATTCTACCGAAACAACAGTAATGGGGCTCATTGTCCTTGCTTGCACTAGGACACGTGGCACTCTCGCTTCCTCACTGCTATCGCCCATCAGCTCCTCTGTCCACTCCACAGGAAGACCTCAGCTCTGGACATGCCTAGGCCGCGATTAAACTTTTTTTAAAGTAAGGTACCTGTTCTTACAAAAAATGACTACAAACTTAATTCCCAACAGCTGCCTCGATTTCACAAAAAGAAGTTAATTTTAAGTTGGAAATATACCATTCCAGAAAGTGCTAACCAGTAAATAAACAAAAAATATTAAAAGTCTACACCTTATATAGTGCAAACAGCGCTTGCTGTAATTATCCGTATATCATATTTTGCCACCGTTCCTCTCAGTATGTGTTTTTTTATCTCCTTAAGTTGCAGACAGTGCCTCAGATCACGAAAAGTAATAACGCTCATATATGTAAGACCGACAGCAAGCTGGTAAGCAGACACACACTCTGTCCAAGCACAGATTCTCACACATATGTGAACTGACAGATGCTGTGTACATACTGACTGAGACTCTCTCAGCCCAGCGCCTGGATACCCTCACGCCTGATAAGTCGCGCTATATAAGCACAGTTTGATTGATAGCTAGATTAACATAAACAGGCACGTATTACAAATTAGAGAGAGACATGCGCGCTTGAACTTTCTCTCATATGCACACACACATATATATGCATACACCGACATACACATATACAGAGTGATACACATAAACAGGCTAACAAAGAGATATATGTATATCTAGGCTCTGAGTATACAGATATTCACACATAACAACTGCCTTTAGTTTCTGAATATGTCCCAGGTGAATCTAAGTACATTTTTATTATGTTTTATAAAATGTATGCGTTTCATCCTGCACTTCATGCAATTTAATATTGATATATGCATTTAAAGTACAGCATATACCTCTCAGAATACCATGGTAATACCTCAGTGTGCCACCTACAGATGTATCAAAGGGGATGATGGACGGAGCGTTAGAGCAAATCAAACACTCACCCCCAGTCAACTGATCTGGGTTTAATCCATCATCATTCTTTAGCTCACTCCACCACCCCAGTTCAGACATGGCCATATGCAAATCAGTCTGACCCTGTGCCTCATGGGAACAGTCCAGCCCGAACTGCCAAGCCATGTCTTCCTGGACCGGAAACAAGCATCCTGGGACCGGTTTCGGGTTCAAAACCCTCATCAGCCAGGCTATCTTGAATCCAGTGGTAAAGTGAGCAAGGGACCCACGCCTGGGCATACCCTGCCAACTTAGGGCGAACAAAGCGATACCAAAGGGGATGATGGACGGAGCGTTAGAGCAAATCAAACACTCACCCCCAGTCAACTGATCTGGGTTTAATCCATCATCATTCTTTAGCTCACTCCACCACCCCAGTTCAGACATGGCCATATGCAAATCAGTCTGACTCTGTGCCTCATGGGAACAGTCCAGCCCGAACTGCCAAGCCATGTCTTCCCTGGACCGGAAACAAGCATCCTGGGACCGGTCTCGGGTTCAAAACCCTCATCAGCCAGGCTATCTTGAATCCAGTGGTAAAGTGAGCAAGGGACCCACGTTTGGGCATACCCTGCCAACTTAGGACGAACAAAGCGATACCAAAGGGGATGATGGACGGAGCGTTAGAGCAAATCAAACACTCACCCCCAGTCAACTGATCTGGGTTTAATCCATCATCATTCTTTAGCTCACTCCACCACCCCAGTTCAGACATGGCCATATGCAAATCAGTCTGACCCTGTGCCTCATGGGAACAGTCCAGCCCGAACTGCCAAGCCATGTCTTCCCTGGACCAGAAACAAGCATCCTGGGACCGGCTCTGGTTCAAAACCCTCATCAGCCAGGCTATCTTGAATCCAGTGGTAAAGTGAGCAAGGGACCCACGTCCGGGCATACCCTGCCAACTTAGGGCGAACAAAGCGATACCAAAGGGGATGATGGACGGAGCGTTAGAGCAAATCAAACACTCACCCCCAGTCAACTGATCTGGGTTTAATCCATCATCATTCTTTAGCTCACTCCACCACCCCAGTTCAGACATGGCCATCAAATCAGTCTAACCCTGTGCCTCATGGGAACAGTCCAGCCCGAACTGCCAAGCCATGTCTTCCCTGGACCGGAAACAAGCATCCTGGGACCGGTTTCGGGTTCAAAACCCTCATCAGCCAGGCTATCTTGAATCCAGTGGTAAAGTGAGCAAGGGACCCACGTCTGGGCATACCCTGCCAACTTAGGGCAAACAAAGCGATACCAAAGGGGATGATGGACGGAGCGTTAGAGCAAATCAAACACTCACCCCCAGTCAACTGATCTGGGTTTAATCCATCATCATTCTTTAGCTCACTCCACCACCCCAGTTCAGACATGGCCATATGCAAATCAGTCTGACCCTGTGCCTCATGGGAACAGTCCAGCCCGAACTGCCAAGCCATGTCTTCCCTGGACCGGAAACAAGCATCCTGGGACCGGCTTCGGGTTCAAAACCCTCATCAGCCAGGCTATCTTGAATCCAGTGGTAAAGTGAGCAAGGGACCCACGTCTGGGCATACCCTGCCAACTTAGGGCGAACAAAGCGATACCAAAGGGGATGATGGACGGAGCGTTAGAGCAAATCAAACACTCACCCCCAGTCAACTGATCTGGGTTTAATCCATCATCATTCTTTAGCTCACTCCACCACCCCAGTTCAGACATGGCCATATGCAAATCAGTCTGACCCTGTGCCTCATGGGAACAGTCCAGCCCGAACTGCCAAGCCATGTCTTCCTGGACCGGAAACAAGCATCCTGGGACCGGTTTCGGGTTCAAAACCCTCATCAGCCAGGCTATCTTGAATCCAGTGGTAAAGTGAGCAAGGGACCCATGTCTGGGCATACCCTGCCAACTTAGGGCGAACAAAGCGATACCAAAGGGGATGATGGACGGAGCGTTAGAGCAAATCAAACACTCACCCCCAGTCAACTGATCTGGGTTTAATCCATCATCATTCTTTAGCTCACTCCACATCCCCAGTTCAGACATGGCCATATGCAAATCAGTCTGACCCTGTGCCTCATGGGAACAGTCCAGCCCGAACTGCCAAGCCATGTCTTCCCTGGACCGGAAACAAGCATCCTGGGACCGGTTTCGGGTTCAAAACCCTCATCAGCCAGGCTATCTTGAATCCAGTGGTAAAGTGAGCAAGGGACCCACGTCTGGGCATACCCTGCCAACTTAGAGCGAACAAAGCGATACCAAAGGGGATGATGGACGGAGCGTTAGAGCAAATCAAACACTCACCCCCAGTCAACTGATCTGGGTTTAATCCATCATCATTCTTTAGCTCACTCCACCACCCCAGTTCAGACATGGCCATATGCAAATCAGTCTGACCCTGTGCCTCATGGGAACAGTCCAGCCCGAACTGCCAAGCCATGTCTTCCTGTACCGGAAACAAGCATCCTGGGACCGGTTTCGGGTTCAAAACCCTCATCAGCCAGGCTATCTTGAATCCAGTGGTAAAGTGAGCAAGGGACCCACGTCTGGGCATACCCTGCCAACTTAGGGCGAACAAAGCGATACCAAAGGGGATGATGGACGGAGCGTTAGAGCAAATCAAACACTCACCCCCAGTCAACTGATCTGGGTTTAATCCATCATCATTCTTTAGCTCACTCCACCACCCCAGTTCAGACATGGCCATATGCAAATCAGTCTGACCCTGTGCCTCATGGGAACAGTCCAGCCCGAACTGCCAAGCCATGTCTTCCCTGGACCGGAAACAAGCATCCTGGGACCGGTTTCGGGTTCAAAACCCTCATCAGCCAGGCTATCTTGAATCCAGTGGTAAAGTGATTCAAGACTGATTTGCATATGGCTGGGTTCAAACTGGAATGGCGTGGTGAGCAAAAAAACGATGGATTTAGGCTCAGATTTCTGTACTGGGGTGAATGTATGACATTGTTCTGCATTCTGTCCATCAACTGTTGTTTTTGCATTTGTCACCCTGAGTGGGACGGGTATGCCCAGACGTGGGTCCCATGCTCTCCATGCCACTGGAATCAAGCTATCCTGGCTGAAGAGGGGTGAAACCCCGAAACCGGTCCTAGGGTGCTTGTTTCCAGTCCAGGGAGGACCTGGCTTGGCAGTTCGGGCTGGACTGTTCCCATGAGGCACAGGGTCAAGACTGATTTGCATATGGCTGGGTTCAAACTGGAATGGCGTGGTGAGCAAAAAACGATGGATTTAGGCTCAGATCTCTGTACTGGGGTGAATGTATGACATTGTTCTGCATTCTGTCCATCAACTGTTGTTTTTGCATTTGTCACCCTGAGTGGGACGGGTATGCCCAGACGTGGGTCCCGTCCTCTCCATGCCACTGGAATCAAGCTATCCTGGCTGAAGAGGGGTGAAACCCCGAAACCGGTCCTAGGGTGCTTGTTTCCAGTCCAGGGAGGACCTGGCTTGGCAGTTCGGGCTGGACTGTTCCCATGAGGCACAGGGTCAAGACTGATTTGCATATGGCTGGGTTCAAACTGGAATGGCGTGGTGAGCAAAAAACGATGGATTTAGGCTCAGATCTCTGTACTGGGGTGAATGTATGACATTGTTCTGCATTCTGTCCATCAACTGTTGTTTTTGCATTTGTCACCCTGAGTGGGACGGGTATGCCCAGACGTGGGTCCCGTGCTCTCCATGCCACTGGAATCAAGCTATCCTGGCTGAAGAGGGGTGAAACCCCGAAA
Source organism: Calotriton arnoldi (assembly GCA_963921515.1). Lineage (NCBI taxonomy): Eukaryota > Metazoa > Chordata > Amphibia > Caudata > Salamandridae > Calotriton > Calotriton arnoldi. The sequence goes on from CAWUFW010010550.1 coordinate 495,569, forward strand.
CCGGTCCTAGGGTGCTTGTTTCCAGTCCAGGGAGGACCTGGCTTGGCAGTTCGGGCTGGACTGTTCCCATGAGGCACAGGGTCAAGACTGATTTGCATATGGCTGGGTTCAAACTGGAATGGCGTGGTGAGCAAAAAACGATGGATTTAGGCTCAGATCTCTGTACTGGGGTGAATGTATGACATTGTTCTGCATTCTGTCCATCAACTGTTGTTTTTGCATTTGTCACCCTGAGTGGGACGGGTATGCTCAGACGTGGGTCCCGTGCTCTCCATGCCACTGGAATCAAGCTATCCTGGCTGAAGAGGGGTGAAACCCCGAAACCGGTCCTAGGGTGCTTGTTTCCAGTCCAGGGAGGACCTGGCTTGGCAGTTCGGGCTGGACTGTTCCCATGAGGCACAGGGTCAAGACTGATTTGCATATGGCTGGGTTCAAACTGGAATGGCGTGGTGAGCAAAAAACGATGGATTTAGGCTCAGATCTCTGTACTGGGGTGAATGTATGACATTGTTCTGCATTCTGTCCATCAACTGTTGTTTTTGCATTTGTCACCCTGAGTGGGACGGGTATGCTCAGACGTGGGTCCCGTGCTCTCCATGCCACTGGAATCAAGCTATCCTGGCTGAAGAGGGGTGAAACCCCGAAACCGGTCCTAGGGTGCTTGTTTCCAGTCCAGGGAGGACCTGGCTTGGCAGTTCGGGCTGGACTGTTCCCATGAGGCACAGGGTCAAGACTGATTTGCATATGGCTGGGTTCAAACTGGAATGGCGTGGTGAGCAAAAAAACGATGGATTTAGGCTCAGATCTCTGTACTGGGGTGAATGTATGACATTGTTCTGCATTCTGTCCATCAACTGTTGTTTTTGCATTTGTCACCCTGAGTGGGACGGGTATGCCCAGACATGGGTCCCGTGCTCTCCATGCCACTGGAATCAAGCTATCCTGGCTGAAGAGGGGTGAAACCCCGAAACCGGTCCTAGGGTGCTTGTTTCCAGTCCAGGGAGGACCTGGCTTGGCAGTTCGGGCTGGACTGTTCCCATGAGGCACAGGGTCAAGACTGATTTGCATATGGCTGGGTTCAAACTGGAATGGCGTGGTGAGCAAAAAAAAGATGGATTTAGGCTCAGATCTCTGTACTGGGGTGAATGTATGACATTGTTCTGCATTCTGTCCATCAACTGTTGTTTTTGCATTTGTCACCCTGAGTGGGACGGGTATGCCCAGACGTGGGTCCCGTGCTCTCCATGCCACTGGAATCAAGCTATCCTGGCTGAAGAGGGGTGAAACCCCGAAACCGGTCCTAGGGTGCTTGTTTCCAGTCCAGGGAGGACCTGGCTTGGCAGTTCGGGCTGGACTGTTCCCATGAGGCACAGGGTCAAGACTGATTTGCATATGGCTGGGTTCAAACTGCAATGGCGTGGTGAGCAAAAAAACGATGGATTTAGGCTCAGATCTCTGTACTGGGGTGAATGTATGACATTGTTCTGCATTCTGTCCATCAACTGTTGTTTTTGCATTTGTCACCCTGAGTGGGACGGGTATGCCCAGACGTGGGTCCCGTGCTCTCCATGCCACTGGAATCAAGCTATCCTGGCTGAAGAGGGGTGAAACCCCGAAACCGGTCCTAGGGTGCTTGTTTCCAGTCCAGGGAGGACCTGGCTTGGCAGTTCGGGCTGGACTGTTCCCATGAGGCACAGGGTCAAGACTGATTTGCATATGGCTGGGTTCAAACTGGAATGGCGTGGTGAGCAAAAAAACGATGGATTTAGGCTCAGATCTCTGTACTGGGGTGAATGTATGACATTGTTCTGCATTCTGTCCATCAACTGTTGTTTTTGCATTTGTCACCCTGAGTGGGACGGGTATGCCCAGACGTGGGTCCCGTGCTCTCCATGCCACTGGAATCAAGCTATCCTGGCTGAAGAGGGGTGAAACCCCGAAACCGGTCCTAGGGTGCTTGTTTCCAGTCCAGGGAGGACCTGGCTTGGCAGTTCGGGCTGGACTGTTCCCATGAGGCACAGGGTCAAAACTGATTTGCATATGGCTGGGTTCAAACTGGAATGGCGTGGTGAGCAAAAAACGATGGATTTAGGCTCAGATCTCTGTACTGGGGTGAATGTATGACATTGTTCTGCATTCTGTCCATCAACTGTTGTTTTTGCATTTGTCACCCTGAGTGGGACGGGTATGCCCAGACGTGGGTCCCGTGCTCTCCATGCCACTGGAATCAAGCTATCCTGGCTGAAGAGGGGTGAAACCCCGAAACCGGTCCTAGGGTGCTTGTTTCCAGTCCAGGGAGGACCTGGCTTGGCAGTTCGGGCTGGACTGTTCCCATGAGGCACAGGGTCAAGACTCATTTGCATATGGCTGGGTTCAAACTGGAATGGCGTGGTGAGCAAAAAAACGATGGATTTAGGCTCAGATCTCTGTACTGGGGTGAATGTATGACATTGTTCTGCATTCTGTCCATCAACTGTTGTTTTTGCATTTGTCACCCTGAGTGGGACGGGTATGCCCAGACGTGGGTCCCGTGCTCTCCATGCCACTGGAATCAAGCTATCCTGGCTGAAGAGGGGTGAAACCCCGAAACCGGTCCTAGGGTGCTTGTTTCCAGTCCAGGGAGGACCTGGCTTGGCAGTTCGGGCTGGACTGTTCCCATGAGGCACAGGGTCAAGACTGATTTGCATATGGCTGGGTTCAAACTGGAATGGCGTGGTGAGCAAAAAAACGATGGATTTAGGCTCAGATCTCTGTACTGGGGTGATTGTATGACATTGTTCTGCATTCTGTCCATCAACTGTTGTTTTTGCATTTGTCACCCTGAGTGGGACGGGTATGCCCAGACGTGGGTCCCGTGCTCTCCATGCCACTGGAATCAAGCTATCCTGGCTGAAGAGGGGTGAAACCCCAAAATCGGTCCTAGGGTGCTTGTTTCCAGTCCAGGGAGGACCTGGCTTGGCAGTTCGGGCTGGACTGTTCCCATGAGTCACAGGGTCAAGACTGATTTGCATATGGCTGGGTTCAAACTGGAATGGCGTGGTGAGCAAAAAAACGATGGATTTAGGCTCAGATCTCTGTACTGGGGTGAATGTATGACATTGTTCTGCATTCTGTCCATCAACTGTTGTTTTTGCATTTGTCACCCTGAGTGGGACGGGTATGCCCAGACGTGGGTCCCGTGCTCTCCATGCCACTGGAATCAAGCTATCCTGGCTGAAGAGGGGTGAAACCCCAAAACCGGTCCTAGGGTGCTTGTTTCCAGTCCAGGGAGGACCTGGCTTGGCAGTTCGGGCTGGACTGTTCCCATGAGGCACAGGGTCAAGACTGATTTGCATATGGCTGGGTTCAAACTGGAATGGCGTGGTGAGCAAAAAAACGATGGATTTAGGCTCAGATCTCTGTACTGGGGTGAATGTATGACATTGTTCTGCATTCTGTCCATCAACTGTTGTTTTTGCATTTGTCACCCTGAGTGGGATGGGTATGCCCAGACGTGGGTCCCGTGCTCTACATGCCACTGGAATCAAGCTATCCTGGCTGAAGAGGGGTGAAACTCCGAAACCGGTCCTAGGGTGCTTGTTTCCAGTCCAGGGAGGACCTGGCTTGGCAGTTCGGGCTGGACTGTTCCCATGAGGCACAGGGTCAAGACTGATTTGCATATGGCTGGGTTCAAACTGGAATGGCGTGGTGAGCAAAAAAACGATGGATTTAGGCTCAGATCTCTGTACTGGGGTGAATGTATGACATTGTTCTGCATTCTGTCCATCAACTGTTGTTTTTGCATTTGTCACCCTGAGTGGGACGGGTATGCCCAGACGTGGGTCCCGTGCTCTCCATGCCACTGGAATCAAGCTATCCTGGCTGAAGAGGGGTGAAACCCCGAAACCGGTCCTAGGGTGCTTGTTTCCAGTCCAGGGAGGACCTGGCTTGGCAGTTCGGGCTGGACTGTTCCCATGAGGCACAGGGTCAAGACTGATTTGCATATGGCTGGGTTCAAACTGGAATGGCGTGGTGAGCAAAAAAACGATGGATTTAGGCTCAGATCTCTGTACTGGGGTGAATGTATGACATTGTTCTGCATTCTGTCCATCAACTGTTGTTTTTGCATTTGTCACCCTGAGTGGGACGGGTATGCCCAGACGTGGGTCCCGTCCTCTCCATGCCACTGGAATCAAGCTATCCTGGCTGAAGAGGGGTGAAACCCCGAAACCGGTCCTAGGGTGCTTGTTTCCAGTCCAGGGAGGACCTGGCTTGGCAGTTCGGGCTGGACTGTTCCCATGAGGCACAGGGTCAAGACTGATTTGCATATGGCTGGGTTCAAACTGGAATGGCGTGGTGAGCAAAAAACGATGGATTTAGGCTCAGATCTCTGTACTGGGGTGAATGTATGACATTGTTCTGCATTCTGTCCATCAACTGTTGTTTTTGCATTTGTCACCCTGAGTGGGACGGGTATGCCCAGACGTGGGTCCCGTGCTCTCCATGCCACTGGAATCAAGCTATCCTGGCTGAAGAGGGGTGAAACCCCGAAACCGGTCCTAGGGTGCTTGTTTCCAGTCCAGGGAGGACCTGGCTTGGCAGTTCGGGCTGGACTGTTCCCATGAGGCACAGGGTCAAGACTGATTTGCATATGGCTGGGTTCAAACTGGAATGGCGTGGTGAGCAAAAAAACGATGGATTTAGACTCAGATCTCTGTACTGGGGTGAATGTATGACATTGTTCTGCATTCTGTCCATCAACTGTTGTTTTTGCATTTGTCACCCTGAGTGGGACGGGTATGCCCAGACGTGGGTCCCGTGCTCTCCATGCCACTGGAATCAAGCTATCCTGGCTGAAGAGGGGTGAAACCCCGAAACCGGTCCTAGGGTGCTTGTTTCCAGTCCAGGGAGGACCTGGCTTGGCAGTTCGGGCTGGACTGTTCCCATGAGGCACAGGGTCAAGACTGATTTGCATATGGCTGGGTTCAAACTGGAATGGCGTGGTGAGCAAAAAACGATGGATTTAGGCTCAGATCTCTGTACTGGGGTGAATGTATGACATTGTTCTGCATTCTGTCCATAAACTGTTGTTTTTGCATTTGTCACCCTGAGTGGGACGGGTATGCTCAGACGTGGGTCCCGTGCTCTCCATGCCACTGGAATCAAGCTATCCTGGCTGAAGAGGGGTGAAACCCCGAAACCGGTCCTAGGGTGCTTGTTTCCAGTCCAGGGAGGACCTGGCTTGGCAGTTCGGGCTGGACTGTTCCCAGGAGGCACAGGGTCAAGACTGATTTGCATATGGCTGGGTTCAAACTGGAATGGCGTGGTGAGCAAAAAAACGATGGATTTAGGCTCAGATCTCTGTACTGGGGTGAATGTATGACATTGTTCTGCATTCTGTCCATCAACTGTTGTTTTTGCATTTGTCAGCCTGAGTGGGACGGGTATGCCCAGACGTGGGTCCCGTGCTCTCCATGCCACTGGAATCAAGCTATCCTGGCTGAAGAGGGGTGAAACCCCGAAACCGGTCCTAGGGTGCTTGTTTCCAGTCCAGGGAGGACCTGGCTTGGCAGTTCGGGCTGGACTGTTCCCATGAGGCACAGGGTCAAGACTGATTTGCATATGGCTGGGTTCAAACTGGAATGGCGTGGTGAGCAAAAAAACGATGGATTTAGGCTCAGATCTCTGTACTGGGGTGAATGTATGACATTGTTCTGCATTCTGTCCATCAACTGTTGTTTTTGCATTTGTCACCCTGAGTGGGACGGGTATGCCCAGACGTGGGTCCCGTGCTCTCCATGCCACTGGAATCAAGCTATCCTGGCTGAAGAGGGTGAAACCCCGAAACCGGTCCTTGGGTGCTTGTTTCCAGTCCAGGGAGGACCTGGCTTGGCAGTTCGGGCTGGACTGTTCCCATGAGGCACAGGGTCAAGACTGATTTGCATATGGCTGGGTTCAAACTGGAATGGCGTGGTGAGCAAAAAACGATGGATTTAGGCTCAGATCTCTGTACTGGGGTGAATGTATGACATTGTTCTGCATTCTGTCCATCAACTGTTGTTTTTGCATTTGTCACCCTGAGTGGGACGGGTATGCCCAGACGTGGGTCCCGTGCTCTCCATGCCACTGGAATCAAGCTATCCTGGCTGAAGAGGGGTGAAACCCCGAAACCGGTCCTAGGGTGCTTGTTTCCAGTCCAGGGAGGACCTGGCTTGGCAGTTCGGGCTGGACTGTTCCCATGAGGCACAGGGTCAAGACTGATTTGCATATGGCTGGGTTCAAACTGGAATGGCGTGGTGAGCAAAAAACGATGGATTTAGGCCCAGATCTCTGTACTGGGGTGAATGTATGACATTGTTCTGCATTCTGTCCATCAACTGTTGTTTTTGCATTTGTCACCCTGAGTGGGACGGGTATGCCCAGACGTGGGTCCCGTGCTCTCCATGCCACTGGAATCAAGCTATCCTGGCTGAAGAGGGGTGAAACCCCGAAACCGGTCCTAGGGTGCTTGTTTCCAGTCCAGGGAGGACCTGGCTTGGCAGTTCGGGCTGGACTGTTCCCATGAGGCACAGGGTCAAGACTGATTTGCATATGGCTGGGTTCAAACTGGAATGGCGTGGTGAGCAAAAAAACGATGGATTTAGGCTCAGATCTCTGTACTGGGGTGAATGTATGACATTGTTCTGCATTCTGTCCATCAACTGTTGTTTTTGCATTTGTCACCCTGAGTGGGACGGGTATGCCCAGACGTGGGTCCCGTGCTCTCCATGCCACTGGAATCAAGCTATCCTGGCTGAAGAGGGGTGAAACCCCGAAACCGGTCCTAGGGTGCTTGTTTCCAGTCCAGGGAGGACCTGGCTTGGCAGTTCGGGCTGGACTGTTCCCATGAGGCACAGGGTCAAGACTGATTTGCATATGGCTGGATTCAAACTGGAATGGCATGGTGAGCAAAAAAACGATGGATTTAGGCTCAGATCTCTGTACTGGGGTGATTGTATGACATTGTTCTGCATTCTGTCCATCAACTGTTGTTTTTGCATTTGTCACCCTGAGTGGGACGGGTATGCCCAGACGTGGGTCCCGTGCTCTCCATGCCACTGGAATCAAGCTATCCTGGCTGAAGAGGGGTGAAACCCCAAAATCGGTCCTAGGGTGCTTGTTTCCAGTCCAGGGAGGACCTGGCTTGGCAGTTCGGGCTGGACTGTTCCCATGAGGCACAGGGTCAAGACTCATTTGCATATGGCTGGGTTCAAACTGGAATGGCGTGGTGAGCAAAAAAACGATGGATTTAGGCTCAGATCTCTGTACTGGGGTGAATGTATGACATTGTTCTGCATTCTGTCCATCAACTGTTGTTTTTGCATTTGTCACCCTGAGTGGGACGGGTATGCCCAGACGTGGGTCCCGTGCTCTCCATGCCACTGGAATCAAGCTATCCTGGCTGAAGAGGGTGAAACCCCAAAACCGGTCCTAGGGTGCTTGTTTCCAGTCCAGGGAGGACCTGGCTTGGCAGTTCGGGCTGGACTGTTCCCATGAGGCACAGGGTCAAGACTGATTTGCATATGGCTGGGTTCAAACTGGAATGGCGTGGTGAGCAAAAAAACGATGGATTTAGGCTCAGATCTCTGTACTGGGGTGAATGTATGACATTGTTCTGCATTCTGTCCATCAACTGTTGTTTTTGCATTTGTCACCCTGAGTGGGATGGGTATGCCCAGACGTGGGTCCCGTGCTCTACATGCCACTGGAATCAAGCTATCCTGGCTGAAGAGGGGTGAAACCCCGAAACCGGTCCTAGGGTGCTTGTTTCCAGTCCAGGGAGGACCTGGCTTGGCAGTTCGGGCTGGACTGTTCCCATGAGGCACAGGGTCAAGACTGATTTGCATATGGCTGGGTTCAAACTGGAATGGCGTGGTGAGCAAAAAAACGATGGATTTAGGCTCAGATCTCTGTACTGGGGTGAATGTATGACATTGTTCTGCATTCTGTCCATCAAGTGTTGTTTTTGCATTTGTCACCCTGAGTGGGACGGGTATGCCCAGACGTGGGTCCCGTGCTCTCCATGCCACTGGAATCAAGCTATCCTGGCTGAAGAGGGGTGAAACCCCAAAACCGGTCCTAGGGTGCTTGTTTCCAGTCCAGGGAGGACCTGGCTTGGCAGTTCGGGCTGGACTGTTCCCATGAGGCACAGGGTCAAGACTGATTTGCATATGGCTGGGTTCAAACTGGAATGTCGTGGTGAGCAAAAAACGATGGATTTAGGCTCAGATCTCTGTACTGGGGTGAATGTATGACATTGTTCTGCATTCTGTCCATCAACTGTTGTTTTTGCATTTGTCACCCTGAGTGGGACGGGTATGCCCAGACGTGGGTCCCGTGCTCTCCATGCCACTGGAATCAAGCTATCCTGGCTGAAGAGGGGTGAAACCCCGAAACCGGTCCTAGGGTGCTTGTTTCCAGTCCAGGGAGAACCTGGCTTGGCAGTTCGGGCTGTACTGTTCCCATGAGGCACAGGGTCAAGACTGATTTGCATATGGCTGGGTTCAAACTGGAATGGCGTGGTGAGCAAAAAAACGATGGATTTAGGCTCAGATCTCTGTACTGGGGTGAATGTATGACATTGTTCTGCATTCTGTCCATCAACTGTTGTTTTTGCATTTGTCACCCTGAGTGGGACGGGTATGCCCAGACGTAGGTCCCGTGCTCTCCATGCCACTGGAATCAAGCTATCCTGGCTGAAGAGTGGTGAAACCCCGAAACCGGTCCTAGGGTGCTTGTTTCCAGTCCAGGGAGGACCTGGCTTGGCAGTTCGGGCTGGACTGTTCCCATGAGGCACAGGGTCAAGACTGATTTGCATATGGCTGGGTTCAAACTGGAATGGCGTGGTGAGCAAAAAAACGATGGATTTAGGCTCAGATCTCTGTACTGGGGTGAATGTATGACATTGTTCTGCATTCTGTCCATCAACTGTTGTTTTTGCATTTGTCACCTACAGATGTAGGCACATAATGTGGTTGCAGAGCAGATAGCAATACAATTGTATCCGTAATGCATGTATTTCATTATATAGTTTATACATTTATGGAACCTGAAGTATGTTATTATTAGCCTCCCAAAATATACAAATGCACCTACAAATTCGCAGACAGATGCTCAGGTAACCAAACTCGCAGAATGCCACAAATGTACGCAAACCGACACCAAAATATACTCACAAAGGTACATATGCGCAGATCGCAACATACATGGTATCAGGGCTTTAAGTGGGCCGGGTCTCACCGGTGCTGAGCACCAGCAGTTTTTTCAAGGGGGCCTTGAAACGGGCCTCTATCGGGCTCTGTTTTGTGCCCTGGCAAAGGCGGTCCGTTTTTTTCCGGACTTCAGTGACAGCAGGCACATCATGTGCGCGTGCTCACACTGCTCACTTCTCACTAGTACGGCATGAAGTCATGCCAGGTGAGCGTTGTACGGGAAGGGAAATCCTTTAAGGAGAGTCATTTACTCTCTGGATTTCCCTTCTCTTTTTGAAACTCAGGAGCAGCAACACTGTCATGTTGTCACCAGAGCTTTAAGTGGAAGCTTTTTCAATATTATATACAAGCCATAGTTGCTGCTTATTTATCTTATGCAACGAACAACCATTGACAAAGCCAATAGTCCTGACTTGTTGTAGGTATGATGTTACTTGTTGTATCATATATCTGGATGCAATGACAGAAACAGCAAAACACTATGCTAAGCAGTAAGCACAGATTTTTAGCTTAGAGTGTTTTTAAACCACGCCCTCAATTACATTGGCCACGCCCCTTTGAGAGACCCCTCCCCCCAGTTTTTTCATCCCACTTAAGGCCCTGCATGGTACCATATAAAAAAACATACTTCCGGATGTAGACTCACCCAAACATGCACACGCTTGTACAGTGAAAGCTATCAAGCAGATGTGTAAAAACTCGTACTCACGGACACATAGACAAACTGACTAGCAGACGCAAACACACACGACAAAACGGCATGTGCAAGCGTTCATATTGACACACACAGGCACACTGAGACAAACTCAGCCTACAGCTGGGCATTGCGCTTTGTTTGTAAGCTCTTACTCATATACACTTGACTACCTACAAAAGTACTTTAGATTCCGCCTGCACTTACACAGCAACTGACCCGCTGAAGAACAGACTGACGTATGCACACCTCACGCGGACTGGCACACGCACACCTCACGCGCTACTGGCGCACGCACACCTACCGCTTGACCCCACGCCCACCCAGGCTCACAAAGTTATTATGCAGTACTTCCACCCCGGCTGCATCTGTCTCCAGCCCTGCAGTAGACGGATCAATAACTCAGAACATCTGCTTCGCTTTCTGTTGAATTTCCATAAACATCGTCATAAATATTTTCTGGGAGAAGCAGAATATTTTTCCTGTTGAAAATGGGTCACTGTGATCCTTGGTGACGAGAAAAACAAAACTTTTTCCATTTCTCCGATTGCGACATTTCCCCTGCTCCAAGTCAAGACACTGACAAATCTTGATTTAAAAGGAATTTTCACTAATCCGAACCAAAAATATATCAAAATAACAGAAAATGAGAAATGCACAGAACAATACCAAAGGCAGTGATGATTCCCAGCTGCAGCACGGCCACTTAAATATTCTTCTTACTGGGGAGCCCCCGGCCTCTGCCCAAGTCTGAAAGACCCCTTCATTCTATCAGTCTTCTCTGCCACTTGCAGCCCTTTCAGTGGCATGGAATACACACCCGTCGCTACACTCCGAAGGACTGTCCTGTCCTTCTAGGCAGGAGAGTCTGCAGACCAGCAATCACAACCACCTCTCTATTTTAGCACAGGCCTCTCCTGCTCACTTCTTCACAAGAACTAGTGGTTTCACTCTCCTTTCAACAGAGGACTCCTGTTAGACTTGGCATCTTTTGGCGTGTTTCCCCTGACTTTTTGCTTTCTGACCTCCCGGTTTTGACTCTGTTTTTGCTGGTGTAATGATCCTGCGCACTTTCCTCACTGCTGTCCAGTGGGAAAGTGCAAGTGCTCCTGTATAAAATGTGTTATGGATTGGTGTTTCCATGATTGGCCTATTTGGTTTATGTGTCAGTCCCTTGTAAAATGCACTGCGAGTGCCAGGGCCTATAGACCAAATGCTGTTGGTGGGCTGCAGCACTGGATTGTGCCACCCACGCAAACAGCCCGTAAAGTGTAACTCAGGCCTGCCATCGCAGAGCCTGTGCGCAGCCTGGGGCTGCCATGTCGACTTGGCAAGTGCACACACTTGCAAGTCCCTAAACCTTCCCTTTGCTACATGTTAGTCACCCCTAAGGTAGGCCCAAGGTACCCCTGTGGGCAGGGTGCGTTGTATGCGAAAGGTAGGACATGCCCTGGTGTGTGTGGCATGTCCTGATAGTGAATTACAGCCTAGTTCGTTTTTCACTATTGCAAGGCTACCTGTTCCCCATAGGCCAGAACGGGCAGTTTTGATTATTACAGCTTATAATCCTAACTGACCCCGGGAACATGGGAGAAGTTCGAATTTAGTATGCCTGGACTCAGAATGATAAAATGCATCTTTTAGTGAAGTTGGTTTTAACATTCTGTGTTTGAAAATACCACTTTTAGAAAGTGGGTATTTTCTTGTCTAACCATCCAAGCCTGCCTCTGCGAGGTTGTGTATTCCTTGTCTGGAATGTGAGTGACAGGGGCTGGGGGATGCCAGGAGACAGGGTGAGTCAGCACAGGGCTGAATAGCAAGATCTACATGTAGATGGGTGGGAGGGGTCGCACCTGGGCCCTGAATAGGACAGTGCCTTCCCTCCACAATGCTGGCTCCACCTCCTGTGGTGCGTCTGATGTCCCTGGCCTGCTCACTGAAAGAAGGGACGGAGACTTGTCAACAAAGTGCTCCAGAACTGGTTTGGACTAGGCAAAGGCCTCTCTGCCTTCAGAGAACAAAGGAATTTGGGATATAAATATTGGGGCCCTGACCCCATGAATTTAGATCTCGCTGGAATCAAGGAACCTGGCAAGACGAAGAGCTGGAAGAGCTGCCAGGAGGAGTACTGCCCCTTTGCTGTGTTGTTGCTTTGTTGGGTTGGCCTGCAGCTGCTGCTTCTGCCTTGGGCAGTGAAAGGAAGGAACTTTCTACAAACTTGTGCTGAGTATCTCCAAGGGCCTGGAACCGAGCTGGCCTCCTGTTAAGAAGTCTCAGGGACTGCAAAGACTTCACAAGCCTCTGGGTACCGCTTCTGGAACGCTGTTTCAGTTGCCACAGAGGAAGGGAACCGCAACCGACTCCGTCAACCGAATCCATCCCTGACCGGTGACCTGTTTGCACCGCAGACCGCATCGCCCCGCTTCGCATCGCAACCCTGGTCTCACCGTGGGCGACGTCCGTCGCCGCCAACACCGAGCCGCTGCTTGCACCGTGACCTGTGGGCACCGCAGTTCGCATCGCATCGCTTCACTGAACCAGCCGGACCCGACCGACGCGGTCGCTGCAACTGGCTCAAGAGTCGTGACCGCACCACATTTGGGGCACCGCTCGCACGCCTGCGACGCACCGCTCCGACTCGCACCGCTGTCCGACGCCAGCTCCCGCACTCCGGCTTGGTCGCCTGCATCGCAACTTGTCAGCACCGCATCGAGCATCGTCTCACCCTGCACGACGCTCACCGAGCCGCTGCCTGCACCGCATCGAGGGACACCGCACCTTGCATCGCTCCGTCTTGCACCGCAACCGCGACGAACGCCGACCGGCTCGTACACTCCGTACCAGCCACAACGAGAAAGGTACTGTGACCGAGTCTGTTCACGACTCTGCTGGCCCGTATCGACGCGGCCGGCTGGAACTGTTAGACTCTGTGGTTTTCAGCATCGCGGTAGGCTCGGACGGAGCTACCGACTCGTACGAACTTTGTTTTTGAACTATTCTTGCAAAGAAGAAGTTACCTTATCAAGCATTCGTTTTTCAAGTATAGTATTGTGGATTTTTGTCGTAATTGGTCTTGTCTTGAGTATATAAAAATTGGTTATTTTTCTAAACTGGTGTGGTGTCCGTTTGTAGTGCTTACACTGTATTACTGTTGGTTATGTGCAAATGCTTTACACACTGCCTCTGAATTAAGCCTGACTGCTCGTGCCAAGCTACCACGAGGGTGAGCAGGGGTTACTTCACGAGTGTAACACCCTTACCCTGACTAGGAAGAAGGGTCCCTACTTGGACAAAGGTGCAAGCCCTTGCCAACTAGAGATCCCATTTCTAACATTGGTTGTCAGCGGTGAGGATAGGACTTGTGTTTGCACTTGACTTACAGTGATTGGTGTGCACTACTACCATATCGCAGACCATTACGTACCACATACTGGTTCTTTTTCTTTTGGCCTATTTTTGATCTTGCCAGTTTTCAACTCACTACTTTTGTCATGCCTGACACAGCTGCATCATCCGTTGCATCTCTGGAAATTATCTTTGAGGAGGATAGGTTGGAAACCTACGCCGTAAAGGAACTACGAGCAATTTGTAAAAACCTGAAAGTCCAAATTAAAGGCCTCACAAGGAAGGAGGAGCTACAGAAGGCGCTGAGGGCCTGGGTAGCAGCCAGACATGCCAGTGGGCAGCCTGGTAATCTCAGTGAGGAGGTGGAGGAGCCTATTTCCAGGGTGGATATGCTTTTGGGTAGGGGGAACCCGCCAGGTCAGGCAGCAGCAGTCTGTCCCCAGAGAAGCTGGAGGACAGGCGGGAGGCAAGGCAGTTTGAGCTGCAGAAGCTCAGGCTGGAGAGTGAGCGGGAGGAGAAGAGATTGGCCATAGAGGAGAGGAAGATGCTCTTAGAGCATGAGAGAGAACTGAAGGAGCTAGAACTTAAGAGTAAGTCAGGCTCAGATGGTGGCAGCAATTCGTCCAGAAAGGCAGACAGGATTGTGCACATTCCCAAGAACGTAGGCAAGGAGTTCAAGAAGGGGGATGACATACAAAGGTGGTTTCAGGGTTATGAGGCAGCCATACACATGAATGGGGTCCCTGAGGAGAATTGGGGAGCAGGATTGTGGCCACTTTTCCCTGAAGAAGCAAGGGATGCTCTGATAGCTTTGGGTAAGGGGTATCACCTCACCTATGCTGACATGAAGGATGCCCTTCTCACGAAGTATGGTCTTACTCCTGAAAAGTACAGGGATCAGTTCAGGTCCAGTAAGAAGTCTGATGCCAACACTTGGTTGGAATGTGTGGATGTGTTCTGCAGGTCTCTGGATGGCTGGGTAAAGGGCAGTAGTGTAACAGATTTTCAGGGGCTCTACAACTTGATTGCATGGGAGCACTTGTCTAGTCTATGTTTTGCAGATCTGCGCCAGCACCTAGTTGATAGTAAGCTAACTGACCCCAGGAAGCTGGCTATGGAAGCGGACCGCTGGGTGAGTACCAGGGACCACAAGAAAGCGTTTGGGGGAGACTCAGCCAAAGGTGGGCAGGGTCCCCAGCAGAAAGGTGGGGGACAAGGGTAAAGCACAGGAGTTCTCTAAAGGGCCCCAAACTAGTACCCAGGGTAAAGGTTCCCAGCCCCCGGTGATAAGAAGAAAGGGGTCTCTACAGGGAAGCCTGTTGAGACCGGCCCCCGCAAGTGTTATGCATGTGACCAGGTAGGTCACTTTAAGGTGGACCCCAAGTGCCCAAAGGGGACACAGCCACCCACCGGTGGACAGTCCAAAGTGTTGGCTAGTGTAGCGCTTGGGGAGGAGGGGTGCCCATAGGAGGGTGGGGATCCCGCAGAAATGACCCTTGTCTCACTAGGGGACAGTGAGATGGTCCCAGGAAACCAGGTGCCCCCTAACACCAAGAAATATAGCACCTGGGTGACCATTAATGGGAACAGGGTAGAGGCTCTCAGAGACACTGGAGCCAGTGTGACCTCAGTCCGGTGTCACCTGGTGTCTGAGAAGCAAGTAGTCCCCGGGGCATTCCACCAAGTAGTTGCTGTAGACAACTCAGAGCGCCAATGTATGGTGGCGCAGGTTCCCTTTGAATGGGGGGTCTCAGGTCCCTTGAGGGTGGTTGTGAGCCCTACCATGCCTGTAGATTGTCTGCTAGGAAACGACCTGGAGCAGTCCTTATGGAAGGAGGTTGAGCTCAGGTCTCACTTGGAGATGCTTGGGTTGCCAGAGTGGGCATGCGTGTCTACTCGGTCAATGGCAGCCAGAAAGGGTGATCAAGAGGACTTGGAGCCTGAAACACTGGCCCAAGTCCCTGCCAAGAGAAAGGGCAGGGGGCGCGGGAAACCGGCCCCCGAAGTTCCCACGGACCGGGAGGAGGCGGACCTCGAGGGGGACGCCCCGGTGCCTACAGGGGAGCAGGTAGCCGAACTGGAAGACATCTCTGAGCTGACCCATTGGCAGCAAGAAGGGGGTCCCACCAGGGAGGAGTTCTGCAGGGAGCAGAACGAGTGCCCTACTCTGGAGGGTCTGTGGCGGCATCTGATCTACTGGGAGAGTGGTCTCCTATACAGTGAGCCTAAGTTTGCTGAGCCTGGGTCAGCCCGTGTGCTGGTGGTACCCCAGCGCTTCAGGACCTTCCTACTGGGTCTGGCTCATGACGTGCCTTTGGCAGGACATTTGGGGCAGGACAAGACCTTTGACAGGCTTGTCACCCACTTCTTTTGGCCCCAAATGCGAAGGCAGTCAGATGCACACTGTAGGTCTTGCCAAACTTGACAGGCAAGTGGTAAGAGTGGGAGGAAGGTCAAAGCTCCTCTCCAACCTTTTCCTGTTGTTGGAACACCCTTTGAAAGGGTAGGGATGGATATTGTGAGGCCACTGGATCCCAAGACAGCCATGGGCAACAGGTACATCCTGGTCTTGGTGGACCATGCCACCCGGTACCCGGAGGCAATCCCTCTCAGGACAACGACGGCGCCAGTGGTGGGCCGGGCGTTAATGGGGATCTTTTCCCGTGTGGGATTCCCCAGAGAGGTGGTTTCTGATAGGGGGACCAATTTCATATCGAAGTATATGACATCCCTGTGGAAGGAGTGTGGTGTAACCTACAAGTTCACCACTCCTTACCACCCACAAGGAAACGGTCTGGTGGAGAGATTCAACCAGACCTTGAAAGGCATGATCAAGGGTCTAACAGAACCCATGAGGCGTAAGTGGGACGTCCTCTTGCCATGCCTACTCTTTGCATACAGGGAGGTGCCTCAGAAGTCTCTTGGGTACAGCCCCTTTGAGCTCCTGTATGGCCACCCTGTCAGAGGACCTCTGAGTTTGGTAAAGGAAGGCTGGGAGGCGGCTCCCAGGAAAACTCCCCAGGATGTATTTAGCTACATGCTGGCCTTTAGAAACCAAACTGCCCGCTTCAGGAAACTCGCTCAGGCGAACCTAGAAGCAAGCCAGGAAGAAATGAAGAGATGGCATGACCAGAATGCCACTCTGGTCGAATTTCAACCTGGGCAAAAAGTGTGGGTCATGGCCCCAGTGGCACCTTGTGCCTTGCAGGACAAGTGGACTGGGCCATATGAGGTAAAGGAGCGCAAAGTGACGTCACCTACCTGGTGGATTTGCAGGCTCCAAGGAACCCTTTGAGGGTCCTTCACGTGAACCGCCTCAAGCCCCACTTCGAGAGGTCCGAAGTGAGTATGCTCTTGGCGACAGATGATGGGGTGGAAGAGGAGAGTGAGCCTCTCCCTGACCTCCTGTCTACCAAGGAGCATGATGGGTCAGTAGAGGGTGTGATCCTCTCCCCTACTCTGACTCAGGAGCAGCAGGGGGACTGTCGCCAGTTGTTGGGACAGTTCGCCCCACTGTTCTCTCTGACCCCCGGTGTTACTCACTGGTGTACCCATGACGTGGACACTGGTGACAGCCCTCCTGTGAAGAACAAGATTTACAGGTTGACTGACCGGGTCAGAGCCAGCATCAAGGAGGAGGTCTCTAAGATGTTGGCGTTAGGGGTGATTGAGCCCTCCCACAGTCCTTGGGCCAGCCCAGTGGTCTTGGTCCCAAAGGCTGCTGCGCCCGGTGCCACTCCAGAACTCCGCTTTGTGTGGACTACCGTGGGCTCAATGCCGTCACCAGGACTGACGCGCACCCCATCCCCAGAGCTGATGAGCTCATTGATCGGTTGGGAGCTGCCCGGTTCCTCAGCACGTTTGATTTGACGTCTGGGTACTGGCAGATTGCCTTAACCGATGGGGCCAAGGAGAGATCAGCATTTTCAACCCCAGAAGGTCATTACCAATTCCGGGTGATGCCCTTTGGGTTGAAGAATGCCCCTGCCACCTTTCAGAGGTTGGTCAATCAGGTGTTGGCCGGGCTGGAGGATTTCAGTGCCGCCTACCTGGATGACATTGCTGTGTTCAGTTCCAGCTGGGAAGAACATTTACAGCACCTTGAGAAAGTGTTGAGGGCTCTGCAAGGTGCAGGCCTCACGATCAAGGCCAGTAAGTGCCAGATCGGGCAGGGTTCTGTGGTGTACTTGGGACACCAGGTAGGAAGCGGCCAGGTGGCGCCCCTACAACCCAAGATTGACACCATTCTGGCTTGGGAGCCCCCCAAGACCCAGACAGAGGTGAGAGCCTTCTTAGGTCTCACCGGCTACTATAGGAGATTTGTTAAGGGCTATGGCACCATCGTTGCCCCCTTAACAGAGCTGACCTCTAAGAGGCAGCCCAGGAAAGTGATCTGGACTGAGTCCTGCCAGAAAGCTTTTGATGCCCTGAAGGCAGCCATGTGCACGGTGCCCGTGCTCAAGGCACCTGACTTCTCCAAAGAATTTGTCGTGCAGACTGACGCTTCAGAGCATGGTGTGGGAGCGGTGTTCTCACAACTGAACGAAGAGGGCATGGATCAGCCTGTAGTCTTCCTTAGCAGGAGACTACTTCCCAGGGAACAGAGGTGGAGTGCCATAGAAAGGGAAGCTTTTGCTGTGGTCTGGGCACTGAAGAAGTTGAGACCATACCTGTTTGGGACTCACTTCCGGGTTCAGACAGACCACAGGCCCCTCAGATGGTTGATGCAAATGAGGGGTGAGAATCCAAAACTGCTGAGGTGGTCCATCTCCCTACAGGGAATGGACTTTACGGTGGAACACCGTCCTGGTACAGAACACGCCAACGCAGATGGTCTGTCCAGGTTCTTCCCCCTTAGTGAAGAGAACTCCAATGGGGTTGGGTAGTTCTCCCTACTTTCAGCTGGAGGGGACATGTGTTAGACTTGGCATCTTTTGGCGTGTTTCCCCTGACTTTTTGCTTTCTGACCTCCCGGTTTTGACTCTGTTTTTGCTGGTGTAATGATCCTGCGCACTTTCCTCACTGCTGTCCAGTGGGAAAGTGCAAGTGCTCCTGTATAAAATGTGTTATGGATTGGTGTTTCCATGATTGGCCTATCTGGTTTATGTGTCAGTCCCTTGTAAAGTGCACTGCGAGTGCCAGGGCCTATAGACCAAATGCTGTTGGTGGGCTGCAGCACTGGATTGTGCCACCCACGCAAACAGCCCATAAAGTGTAACTCAGGCCTGCCATCGCAGAGCCTGTGCGCAGCCTGGGGCTGCCATGTCGACTTGGCAAGTGCACACACTTGCAAGTCCCTAAACCTTCCCTTTGCTACATGTTAGTCACCCCTAAGGTAGGCCCAAGGTACCCCTGTGGGCAGGGTGCGTTGTATGCGAAAGGTAGGACATGCCCTGGTGTGTGTGGCATGTCCTGATAGTGAATTACAGCCTAGTTCGTTTTTCACTATTGCAAGGCTACCTGTTCCCCATAGGCCAGAACGGGCAGTTTTGATTATTACAGCTTATAATCCTAACTGACCCCGGGAACATGGGAGAAGTTCAAATTTAGTATGCCTGGACTCAGAATGATAAAATGCATCTTTTAGTGAAGTTGGTTTTAACATTCTGTGTTTGAAAATACCACTTTTAGAAAGTGGGTATTTTCTTGTCTAACCATCCAAGCCTGCTTCTGCGAGGTTGTGTATTCCTTGTCTGGAATGTGAGTGACAGGGGCTGGGGGATGCCAGGAGACAGGGTGAGTCAGCACAGGGCTGAATAGCAAGATCTACATGTAGATGGGTGGGAGGGTCGCACCTGGGCCCTGAATAGGACAGTGCCTTCCCTCCACAATGCTGGCTCCACCTCCTGTGGTGCGTCTGATGTCCCTGGCCTGCTCACTGAAAGAAGGGACGGAGACTTGTCAACAAAGTGCTCCAGAACTGGTTTGGACTAGGCAAAGGCCTCTCTGCCTTCAGAGAACAAAGGAATTTGGGATATAAATATTGGGGCCCTGACCCCATGAATTTAGATCTCGCTGGAATCAAGGAACCTGCCAAGACGAAGAGCTGGAAGAGCTGCCAGGAGGAGTACTGCCCTTTGCTGTGTTGTTGCTTTGTTGGGTTGGCCTGCAGCTGCTGCTTCTGCCTTGGGCAGTGAAAGGAAGGAACTTTCTACAAACTTGTGCTGAGTATCTCCAAGGGCCTGGAACCGAGCTGGCCTCCTGTTAAGAAGTCTCAGGGACTGCAAAGACTTCACAAGCCTCTGGGTACCGCTTCTGGAACGCTGTTTCAGTTGCCACAGAGGAAGGGAACCGCAACCGACTCCATCAACCGAATCCATCCCTGACCGGTGACCTGTTTGCACCGCAGACCGCATCGCCCCGCTTCGCATCGCAACCCTGGTCTCACCGTGGGCGACGTCCGACGCCGCCAACACCGAGCCGCTGCTTGCACCGTGACCTGTGGGCACCGCAGTTCGCATCGCATCGCTTCACTGAACCAGCCGGACCCGACCGACGCGGTCGCTGCAACTGGCTCAAGAGTGGTGTCCGCACCGCATTTGGGGCACCGCTCGCACGCCTGCGACGCACCGCTCCGACTCGCACCGCTGTCCGACGCCAGCTCCCGCACTCCGGCTTGGTCGCCTGCATCGCAACCTGTCAGCACCGCATCGAGCATCGTCTCACCCTGCATCGCACGCCTTGGACTCACCGACTCCGTCTGCACGACGCTCGCCGAGCCGCTGCCTGCACCGCGGGACACCGCACCTTGCATCGCTCCGTCTTGCACCGCAACCGCGACGAACGCCGACCGGCTCGTACACTCCGTACCAGCCACAACGAGAAAGGTACTGTGACCGAGTCTGTTCACGACTCTGCTGGCCGGTATCGACGCGGCCGGCTGGAACTGTTAGACTCTGTGGTTTTCAGCATCGCGGTAGGCTCGGACGGAGCTACCGACTCGTACGAACTTTGTTTTTGAACTATTCTTGCAAAGAAGAAGTTACCTTATCAAGCATTCGTTTTTCAAGTATAGTATTGTGGATTTTTGTCGTAATTGGTCTTGTCTTGAGTATACAAAAATTGGTTATTTTTCTAAACTGGTGTGGTGTCCGTTTGTAGTGCTTACACTGTATTACTGTTGGTTATGTGCAAATGCTTTACACACTGCCTCTGAATTTAGCCTGACTGCTCGTGCCAAGCTACCACGAGGGTGAGCAGGGGTTACTTCACGAGTGTAACACCCTTACCCTGACTAGGAAGAAGGGTACCTACTTGGACAAAGGTGCAAGCCCTTGCCAACTAGAGATCCCATTTCTAACAACTCCCCAACTCACCTCTTCAAAAAGATAAGCACTATTTTGTTTAAGAAGGAGCTCTTCAGGTCAGCCATCTACTACTACCAATAAACACCTCGCTGGAGGCTCCCCACCTCTCCCCTTTGCAACCACCACTCTCATTTGCTAGTTCCAAGACCCAGGTTCAACTCTTCACAACCACTGCCCTCTCCTCTTAGCTGGGAGATTCCCCGGCTCACTCATCCACAACATTCACTCTCTGCGGGTTCACCCACCCTCAGCCGTCAGTTTGATTTCCTAGCTCGGAGACTCCGCAGTCCACCAATTCACAACTGTCTCTCTTTTTACGGAGACGATTCCCCAGCTCACCTCATTACACCAACTAGCTATCACTTTGTTCTTATTCGACATGTCCATTACTACTTCTCCGACTTCACTGCTGCAAGACAATCCCCAGCTCACCCCTCTGCAACTACCACACTCAATTCCTAGTTGTGCAATTCTCTGGCTGACCCATCCATCACTCTCTACTTCTAGCTGTGTTGTAATTTGGCAGCATTCAAGTTAAGCATTAGCTGAAGACAGCCTGTATTTAGAGGCTAAATTGTCCGCTTTGTGGAATCCATTTTGTATTTCTGTCAGCCATTTTGGCTGCCATGTGCTACCATGTGCTCGCCATGTGCTCTGTCCTACCTTCCTGTTAACTGCTCTTGAAATCTACCTAGAGACAAGTTATATTTAGTTCCTCTTGCTTTGCACATGCTCAGTTGAGCTTGCAGCTGTTCCGAGTTTATAAATGTCAGGATGTGTCTACTAAAAGTAGAAACTGTTAGCTCCACCCACTTGTCGACTGTGCATTCTCTGTATGACCTTATATGTACCTAAAACCAGCATTTGTGTTTGTACCGCCTCCATTTGAGCCCCTGCGTGGGTATAAAAGGACCATGGTCCTTCCATTCAGTGTGCTACTTCATGCATTACTGAAGGGTGATGTGCGAATGTTAGCTCCACCTCATGAGGTTTAATAAACTCTGTCTTTTCTATTTCCAGTTTCTGTGCCAACTTCTTCTTAAGTGTCTGAGGACTCTGTGCAGAGAAGGGAGAACCCCTAAGCACTGGTAGGCCTTGCTGAGGCTCACTACAACAAATTGGCGCTTCCAACGTGGGACTCATCAGCGACTCGGATGCCCGAAGGACTGGTCGCGACGAAGGATTGGAATCTCGCTTTTGGACGCGATCGCTGCCTGAGGAGACCTGAGTCTTGGCACCCACGGCGTTTTTCCTTTCTTTCTGATCTGACCATCCCGGCGGCGCCGGTCCTTGACTGAGATCTCTTCTGTTGATTCGCCGTGTAGTGACCATTTGGTCGATTTGAGAACTTGGCAGTTGGAACCTGGACACCATTTGATTGGTAAGAGCAGTTTTGCGGCACTTGCTGTTGGTTTGATGCCTTTGATTGGTAAGGTAGTTTTAGTAACACTTACTGTGGCTTTGTTTGTATGATTGGCCAATTTTGGAATCTGTTTTGTAATTATATATGTATTGCAATACATATAGGCAGGTAATGAGGAGAATTTTCTCTATTTAAAATTGTTTGAACAGCGCAACGTACGAAGAGTACCTTAAGCGCTACTTTGATTATAATACTGCATATTTTGCACTATTTTTGGGCATGCCTGTTTTCAGCACACTTCGTAGGATGTGTTGCTTTTGTAGTGGTACCAATTTGAGACTTGACGAAGCACAACCAGCCTCC
This sequence comes from Calotriton arnoldi, assembly GCA_963921515.1. Classification (NCBI taxonomy): domain Eukaryota; kingdom Metazoa; phylum Chordata; class Amphibia; order Caudata; family Salamandridae; genus Calotriton; species Calotriton arnoldi. The sequence goes on from CAWUFW010010550.1 coordinate 517,871, forward strand.
CGGAGGGGACGCCTAATAGGGATATGTATATTAAGTATGGTATTTCTTCTATAATGTACTGCACGTTATGGAACAAATAAACTAGTAAAGATCCTGAGTTGCGTTGGCCTGTGTATGGGTCATTTGATTTGCGAAAAATTCAGTATGTGGAACAATGTATGTTTAAACGAAAGACTAGGCAAGATATGTTTGATTGTGTGCGAATGTGGGAGAAAGAAGTGCGTGAGCGAATGAAGCGTGAGCAAGCCTTGATTGACAAAGAACAGCGAAAGACCATTTATGCAAAAGCATTAGAGTTAAAAAACAAGGAGATGAAAGAAATTAAAGAGAGGGAAGATAGGGAACGCTATTTACAGGTAACTGGCCAATACGCTGTTAGGCAGCCCCTTTATCCTATCCTTAATAAACCACAAGATGATTTCTTGTTATTAGATCGTTCTCCACCTCCGTATATTTTTTCTTCCGCTCCTCATGAGTCAGATGAGGACTCTTTTTCAGACCAGGACAAAGCTCGATAAACTCGCTCCATGCTATCTGCTGAGCGTGCATCTGACATTAGATCTACTGCGCGTAAAGCCGTTCGTAGTACTACCACTGCCTCTGAACTTTTAGATAGTATAAAAGGATGGCAGGAAAGGGAGCAAATATATTTTACCGATACATTTGCTGCAGAGGTTATTGAACAATTTAGGAAGTATTCGGTAGAAATGGAGCCCGATGATGTAGCAACTGATTGTAAACAATTACGTGACGGTCTTTTTGTCTTCTCCCAGTTGGCTGACACGATCAGACGCTTGGTTAAACTGCGTGTTGAAGCAGCCCGTTTGCGAGAGGAGAAAAAGGCAGCAGAAACAGCTGCACTAGCATCTCAGATCAGTATGGCACGAACTCCTACTCCTGAAACAGATAAGAATGTTGTAATTCATGTGAAACCCATGCGGGAAGCCGCGCCTTTATATGTTCCTCCTAAAGGAACGGGTACAGAGGATGATAAGACTTCTCTTAATGCGAAAGGGTACTTTATTTATAATTGGGTTTACACTCCTTGGAATAGAGCAGATGTTATGGCCCTTAAAAATGCATTGCCTGACCCGCGAAAGAATCCAGCAGCCTTTTATGAGGAAGTTGAGGGTGCAATCAGCTCTTGTACTATGACTCTGTCTGATATTGATTTGTTTTTGGATTAATATTACCGCCTGATATGTGGAGAACTGTGCGCAAAATAGATGATAATGCGACATTTGGAGCATTGTGGAAAGATTTAGAGCGGTTAGATGAAGATAGAGAACCTGCACAGTAACCGTGTCAGTTAATTTTAAATCTTCCGGCAGCTATATTAGTTAAGTTAAAGACGATCATTCCCCCTAAAAAGATAGATTGGACAGTGCTAGCGTCTTGCAAGCAAAAGGTAGATGAATCAGTTTCCGACTTCTTCACACGCTTTGAAGAAGCATTTCACGATTTTAGTGGCCAGTCATTGACAGATGACACGGGTAGGCATCTGTTTGTCGATAAATATGTCGCAAACCTTTTGCCAGGAATAGCTAGTCGCTTAAAGGCCAGTGAGAGTTCATGGACTACATCTTCTCCGGTTTCTCTTTTAACTATGGCCCAGTATTATGAGCAGCAAGAATTAGAAGCCAAAGGTAATGAGGACAAAAAGTCTAAAGAGTTGAAAACAAAGGTTATGTTGGCTCAAGCTTATGGTCCGCCTTCTAGAGGTAATGATAGAGGTGGACGTGGATCTTATGGTTCGTCCTTTCCTTCCTCTGCCCGTTCGAATTTGTCTGTTGATCAGTGTGCGTACTGCAAAAAATTTGGACATTGGCTTTCTGATTGTCCAGTGCTGCGTGCTCAGCAGAATCTACGTGGTCGGGGACAAATGAGAAATCGTTCAGGATATCAAGGGCCTAGAGGAAGCGCGAATGATCGTGCTCGGTTTGATGTTAATACACGTGGGCAGAATGGGTTTAACACTTTTGATAGAAGGAACCAATATCAAATGTCTGACTATGTGCCTTCTGATTTTCAAGATTCTGCTTATGCTTAGGATTGCCTAGGACGGGGTAAGGAATCAGTTGAAGTTCCAGTAGATCAGAGGGGTCCCTATGTTACAGCACATGTTTTGGGTTCTACTGATCAGTTTCTGGTTGATACAGGAGCTACTCGTAGCGCCTTGTCTAAACAATTGGTTCCAAGGGCTCCCCTGTCTGGCTTAACCATTACATCGATAGGTTTCGATGGAACACCTTCCCTTAGCCCATTGTCACAACCACTTGCATTTGATATTGATAAGTTTACTGCTCCATGTCCGTTTTTGCTTTCTCCAAACACACCAGACAATATTGTGGGTCTTGATATGCTTAAATATTTTAGGGCTACGATACGGTGTTCTCCGGAAGGAGTACGGGTTATTTTGAATGACAACTACCCTATGATTGAGAGATCTTGTATTGTTAAAGAGGACATTGCACTAGCCTCACTCCCTAGTACTTTGTGGGCTACTTCGGACACTGATGTAGGACAAATGGTTATTCCACCAGTACATATTAGTGTCAAGGAGGGCGCTTTATTGCCAAGACTGCCTCAGTATAAAATTTCTCGAGAAGGAGAAGAAGCACTCACACGTATTGTACATGATTTAATTAAGGTGGGGGTTGTGGAAGAAGTTCCTTACAATGTCTGCAATAGTCCGATTCTTCCCATTTTGAAAAAAGATACTGATACTAGGATTTATAGATTTATTATCGATTTGAGAGAAGTCAACAAGATTGTAGTACCACAGTACCCTGTAGTATCTGACATAATGACATTGCTTACCTTGGTCCCTCCAACAGCAACTACATTTTCTGTAATTGATCTGAAGAACGCGTTCTTCTCGATTCCTATTCATCCTGATAGCCGATATTTGTTCGGTTTCACTTTGAATAATAGATCATACAGATTTTGTAGAGTTCCTAAAGGCTATACTGAGAGTCCTAGTATTTACAGTCAAGCATTAAAAAGACAGCTTGATTCCTTTACCTTGTCTAAAGGAGTGGCTCTCATACAATATGTCGATGACATCTTGTTGGCAGCTGATACACCTGAGCAGTGTGAGAAATGCACTTTGTCTTTGCTTTCTTTTCTTGCTACACACCACCATAAAGTATCACGAAAGAAATTGCAATATTGTAGACCGAAGGTGACCTATTTAGGACACCTTCTGTCTAAGGAGGGCCGTGCACTGACACCAGATCGCATTCAAGCAATTTTAGACACCCCAGTACCTTCCACGCAGAAAGATGTCCGTGCATTCATTGGTCTGACTTCGTTTTGCAGGCAATGGATATTGGGTTTTTCACACATTGTTAAACCCTTGCTAGCACTTTTGACTAAAAACACTCCGATTCCCCTTCCATGGACAGATGAATGTCAAAATGCTTTTTGTCAGTTGAGACAAGCTCTTTGCTCTGCACCAGTGTTAGGCACACCAGATTACACGAAGGCTTTTACACTCTATGTACATGAGAAAGAAGGATGTGCATTGTCAGTTTTAGTACAGACACACGGGGACAAACAGCGTCCTTGTGCATATTTTTCTGCAGTTCTTGACCCTGTTGCTCGTGCATTACCTGGGTGTTTCCGTTCAGTTGCAGCGACGGCTGTGTCCATACGTCAGAGTGAAGGGATAGTTTTGTCACACAAACTGTTGGTGCTAGTACCCCATGCAGTAGATGCCCTTTTGAATCAGACTAAGACTCAGCACTTAACTAGTGCTCGTTTGACAGGATACGAATTGACACTGCTAGCACCTCATATTACCTTGAAAAGATGTGCGACACTGAACCCAGCTACTTTGTTGCCATATCCTGCGACTCAGTCTCAGTCAAAGGAGCCTCACGATTGTATATTCCTTACTGAGGAACAGACAAAGGGTTGCATCGATTTGCAAGATACGCCCCTTCCAGTTGTAGATGGGGAACTGTGGGTTGATGGGTCCTGTTTGAAGTTACCAGATGGCACGACTTCAGCTGCTTATGCAATTACCACGCTTGAGACAGTAGTGGAAACAGCTCGCATACCTCAGAAGTCGGCTCAAGCAGCTGAACTAATAGCTTTGACACGAGCATGTGAGCTTAGCACTGACTTGTGTGTGAACATTTACACGGATAGCCGCTATGCTTTTGGAGTGGTTCATGATTTTGGCCTACTCTGGAAGGAAAGAGGCTTTCTTACATCCCATGGGATGCAGATAATGCACGGAGAGTTAGGGGCACATGCATCAAGCCTAAAAAAAATCGCAAAATAAGCGATTCGCTAAATTATGGCGTTTGCGACCGCAAAATACAGTTTCGCAATGCATCAACTGAAAAATAGCGAAAACCCAACAATTCGCTAATTTAAAGAATTGCAAAACATTCTGCGAATAGTATTAGCGAATCGCTATTTGCGCCCCCAAATAGCGATTCGCAAATAAGGAATCGCAAAAGAGATGCATGAAAATTCGCAAATTGCGAATTACCTGAAATTCGCAATTTTGCGAGTGCAAAATAAGAAGGATCACAACCAGGTGGTAATCATGAGTGCAAATCAGATACAGCTGCAATTCTACTTAAACCCATTGAAACACACCCAGAATTAGCTACCATATCTCACAATGGCAGGGATGCACCTGATGGCGAGGAGGATGAGGCTGCTGGCTGCTGGACACAGACGGAGGCGAATCAATGAGCGCATCTTCAGAGTCCGCATAACTTTGCTAGGACAGCAAGAGGATGAGATATACGATAAGTATAGGCTCAATGCAGCAATGATCCATGACCTGATCAATGAATTGGATCCCATACTGCAACGACAGACACGTAGGACCAATGCTATCCCAACGCATGTGCAGGTCCTATGTTGCCTACACCTACTGGCGTCAGGCAGCTTTCAGGGGTCATTGCAGTAGCTGGAGGTGTGTCGCAAAGCACACTTTCAAGAATATTCAAAGCATTCCTTGATGCCATGATGGCCAGGATCGGCTCACACATCAAGTTCCCCACCACCGCGCATGACCTTGCGAAAACAAAACAGGAGTTTTACCAGATAACTCGCTTCCCACATGTTATAGGTTGCATCGATTGCACACATGTGGCAATATGTCCCCCTGCAGCACAGGAATACATATACAGAAATAGAAAATGCTATCACTCCCTTAATATTCAGGTTGTTTGCAATGCCAAATACATCATCACTGATATAGTGGCTCAATTTCCTGGGAGTGCACATGATTCATATATTTTCAGGCAAAGTGGCATTCACACCCGTCTGGTCAGGGGAGAATTTGGAGAGGCACATCTGCTTGGTAAATATGTGTAGGTGATACTCACAGTCATTGTACGTATGCCAATGTCAAACTGCCACTGACCCTTTGCTTACCCACATGCAGGTGACAGCGCATACGCCTTGCGTAATTACCTTCTGACGCCTTACCTCAATCCCACAACTGCCAACCAACAGAGGTACAATGCTGCACATATATCAACAAGGAACATCATAGAGCGCACATTTGGGCTGCTGAAGAGCCGATTCAGATGCCTCCATAAGACTGGTGGAGCACTTCAATACAACCCTGAACAATGCTGCAAGCTAGTAGCAGCATGTGCCATGCTGCACAATATAGCAACGAGGGGTGGAATGGAGATCGAGGTGTCTGACAGCGACTCCGAGGATGAGGACCAGCAAGTGCCACAGCGCCGTGCAGCACAAGGGGCAAGCGCAGCAGAAGGGCGCAGGAGAAGATTGGACATCACACAAAACTATTTCTGAGGTGAGTAATGATGACACAAACAGTGTATATTACAATCACAGAACGGTTTATTCAAAGGAAATATGGCATGAGTGTCGGAGCACACTTTCAATGTGGCCAGTGGCACAGGATTCTTAAGTAATGGACATAAGTGTATTAAAAAAATAATAATGACTTGTCAATCAGACAAAAGGTCCGATCACATCCATGGTTACGTCACCATATCGGTATGCAATTGTAAATAGCAGGCTAGCGCTTTCTCCCACGAACACCCAGACGCCTGTCAGAGACAGCATCCTCATCCCTCATGTTGGAAGCTGAGGGGGTACTGCTGCGTGTGTTGCGTCTTCCTGCAGTGGCAACTGGCATAGCTATGCTACTCAAGCTTGAGGCCCCCTCACTACCCTCTTCCTGCGTGGACATGTTGGCCCCAATTGTGGTAGCATTCAGCAGTTCCACTGCATTGGTTACCTGGTCCAGTGCCTTCGCCACATCCCCGCTCCAATGGCACATTTCTGTTTGCATGGTCACAGACCTACGTGCCAGCAGTGCAGTTGATGTGGCCAGCCTATTGTTGGATTTGGCATAGCTTTTGAGGTGCTGCATTAGTTGCCGATGGTTTCTTCTCTGTGATGCATGTCCCTCCTGCATAACCTTGGTCATTTGCTGCACACTATCGCACAGTACTGCAATGTTGTCTGCCATCTTCCCAATTTGTAACTGCACTAAACGTGTGTTCTTGGTCTGCAGGCGCTGCATGCGGAGCATCTGTCCCTCAAGTCCACCCCAGACATCATTTGGTTGCTCCTCCTGCTGTGTTCTGCGTGATCTGGCTCTTCTACGCCGGACACTGACATTACTTCTGCGGACCTGTGTTTGTGGATTTGGGATGGATGTGGCTGGGCCATGCCTGGACTCATGTGGTGCATTTGTCTCATCGTCAGACTCCATGGTGACCAGTGGTGGGACAGTTGCCCTGCGTGTGTGTGGGGCACTGGATGGATTTGTTGGCAACACCGGTGTGTCCATATCCTCAACTGCGCTGATGTCCTGTATGTCCTGGTTGTCACTATCCTCAGCTTCTACACGTTCTGCATCTGTGAGATTTAACAGTGCAAAACCAGCATTAATTTAAGTATGGGATGTCATGTCACAGTGATCATATTTTTACTTTGGCATTAAATTTGGAATATGTTCACTGTTCTGAGTTGTTCTTAGCCTATTTGTGTGTTTGACATTGTATATGCTTGACCTGCCTACATCTCCCATAATGCACTTCCCTTCATGGATACATTGTGTACTGGATGTTCTGAGTGTGCACTTGTGCTGTACTGGGGTGGTGTACTACCTTTATTATTTAGGTCAATGGTAACATGCAGTCATCTTACCTTCAGATGTGTTTGCTGCTCCTGACGTGTCTAGCTGTGTCACACCGACAACAGCTTCAGGCTGGATAGTGGATTCAACCATTTCCTCCATGGTAGTGTTCCCAGTGTCTATCGGTGTTCCCCCTCCTGTCTTCCTTGCTTCCTTCAGACGGGCAGCTATGCGCTCCTTGGCCCGACTGCGCATGTCGTACCATCTTTTCTTCAGGTCGTCGATGGTGCGGTGTGTCACCCCACTGGCATTCACCCGGTTCTGGATCCGGATCCATATTTTCCTTTTCTCCTGCTCTGCCACTTTCAATGATTGTTTCCCAAACAGCTTATCATGGCTGTGGACAACTCCCTCAATGAGTGTGTCACTTTCTTTTTCTGAGAATTTCATTTTCCGCTTCCTGCCTGATTGGCTGTCCTCTGCTGTTTGTGTGCTTTCCATTTTCTTGCAGTTACCAGGTTTTTCCAATTGCTCAATGCCACTGCTAGTTAGCTCCCAGAGCCAGCTCCCTCCTCTCCCTCTGACTGTGAACTGGGAATGGGGCTTGTGCTGCTCACTTCCTGGTTCTGATGTCATCAAGATGCATCACAAATGCGACTTCGCTATTTGCGAATTCGCTATTTGCGAATTCGCAAACAGCGAATTCGCTATTTGCGAAATCGCTATTAGCGAATTCGCAAATTTAGGATTCGCAAGAGGAATTGCGATTTTTTGCGATTCTTTATTTTTTCGCAATTTTTTTGTTGCATCTGTTTTTGCGATTCGTTATTTGCGAATCGTTAAAATTCGCAATTAAGGATTCGCAAAATTTTACATTGATGCATGTGCCCCTTAGTGCATAATCTCTTGACTGCACTTACATACCCAAAGAGAGTTGCTATTATGAAGTGTAGCGCACACAAGAAAGTGACTGACAAAATAGGACAAGGCAATGCCTTTGCAGACCGCGTAGCCCGTGAGACTGCGATGCAGCGAAGCACTACACCCATGTACGTAGTGAAATCACAAGCTGAGCGTTGGCATGATGCTAGAGAGGAAGTATTGGATATACAGAGATCTGCTTCTGTGGAAGAGCTTGAGCAATGGTCTAAAGAAGGAATATTAGATGATGAGGGTTGTTGGCGTAACAAAGAAATGAATAAGTGGAAATTGCCTGCGGCCTATTTACAACCTATGGTTCAAATGGCACATGGGCTGGCACATGTTGGAGCTCTAGCAATAACTAAATTGCTTACACAAGTTTGGGAGCATCCTGAAATTGCTAGCACAGCCAAAAGGGTAGTACAGTCCTGTTTGATCTGTTGGCAGTATAATCCTGGAAAAGGGACACGAACTCCTACAGGAGGGTTTGCTACACCAACCGCACCTTTTGAAGTTTTGCAGATGGATTACATCCAACTCGAACGCTGCAATAATCTGAAATATGTCCTAGTGGTGGTATGTGCCTTTAGCAAATGGATAGAGGCATACCCTACGAAGGATAATACTGCTCTCACCACAGCAAAGGTGCTTCTAAAGGAGTTTTTCCCTAGATACGGTGTTTGTAAACTTTTGTGGAGTGACAATGGACCTCATTTTATTGGGCAAGTTGTTGAGCATGTCCTGAAAGGATTAGGGATCAAACAGAAATTCCATACAGTTTTCCACCCGCAATCAGCAGGATTGGTGGAAAGGTATAACGCTACTCTAAAATCAAAGTTGGCGAAAATACTGGCTTCCACGTCTCTAAAGTGGCCAGATGCCCTACCTTTGGCATTGTTGTCCATAAGATCGGTGCCACATTCACGATCAGGTCTTACCCCCTATGAGGTGGTGTTTGGAAGACCAATGAACATTTGGGGAATTCCTAAGCCACGCCCCATACATGATGTTCCTTGTGTTCTGATGAATGATTATTTGGCACAGTTAACCGACAGTTTGATTTCTATTCATCAACAGGTTCGAGAAGCTCTTCCTGACAGATCTACAGGTGAGGCCCACGAACTCCGTCCTGGTGACCATGTAATGGTCAAGGTCTTCGACAGATCGAACAGCTTGGAGCCAAGGTGGCGAGGACCAGAGCAGGTGCTCCTTGCGACAAGGACAGCAGTTCGAGTGACAAACAGAAAGAATTGGATCCACAGCACACACTGCAAACGCGTGTCGCCTGCCTTGGTGGAACCTGCTGTGTTGACCGACCATCGAGAGATTCTGGAGACGGAGAAAGGCCAAGCTATCTCACCTGACGAATCTGCGGAAGTCTTCCCGGACCACACGATCACTGGAGTATCCAGATATCAATTGAGACCGAGGAAAGGATCTGCAGTTTTGAAAAAGACTGGTTGAGCTACCGCCCTGGGTTAGTGAAACGGAGAGCCATTGTGGCAAGGGGAGGGGGATCAGCCCTGTATTAGTGTAGTGACACCTACTTTGGCCCATGGTGAAGAAATCAGCGGCTGCCCAGGGAGAAGAGCTCCAACGACTGTTTTCAACAAGTTTTCAGAAAGATCAATCATTACTGCTGCTAAAATGAAAAAACAAATCATTTGTGCTGTAGGGTTTGTTGTTGCTATGGTGGCTATGGCAGCAATTACGTGGTACATCGAGAAGGTGGCTCCTGTTCGACAGCTTTTTGTTGCCACTACGCCAGTACCCGTGGAACACCACTACTTTACTCTTCCTTACCATGAGCAAAAGCATCGACAATCTTACCTGAACAATACTTTTATCCAGATGTTGCACCATACTCACAATGCTACAAATACTACCAACTGTTGGGTGTGTGGGATGATACCTGCACATCAAAAGAAAGGAGGAACACCTTTTATTCCTCTTCCATTTTCTCACAATGGTTCTTGTCAAGCTTGGTATGCGCTTTTGTTTGCATATGGAAAGCCTTCAGTAGGTGGGATTATTTTTCAACTTAATAAAGTATGTTATCAAAATAAAGAAGGTTATCCACAAGCCAAAGGGACTAAATGGGAATGGGAAGAGTATCAACCGGACAATATTTCAACACCATATGTTTTCACAAATGTGAGAATAATAAAGAACATTGGACCTTTTGTGATTTCTGTGACAAAAGCTAAAGCAGATTTGTGTATTTGTAGTGTTGGAAGAATTCCAGTGGGGAGGAGCGAGTGTACTGTAATCCTGACCATTGAAGGTGCCAATAAGAGCACTTTCACAGCCTCGCATAACACGTATTTTGTGTGTGGAAATAACGAATATTATCAATTACCTGTTGGGTGGTCAGGAATCTGCTATGTATCTTTTCTGTTGCCCCCTGTGTTTCTGGCACCTGCATTGTATCACCGTGATTTTAAACTGTACAATGACATTTCCAAAAACAGAAATAAGAGGACAATAAGTATGGATGAAGTTGACCAAACCGACACTACCCTACAACAATATGTTGATTTCAACTTGGGCTTATTTTTCTTTGTGGGTGCTGCATTAAACAGCAGGAAAATCCGACGACTGACTCGTGTTGTGGAAGCTGTTACCAATCAGACAGCTATGGCACTTGGGAACATTACAGAGGAACTACAGATTGCAAGGATTGTAGCACTCCAGAATAGGATGGTGCTAGACGTAATTTTGGCTGATCGAGGTGGTGCATGTCGCATCATCGGTAGCAGCTGTTGTGTATTCATACCAGATCACTCACCTTCAGTATATGACGCAATATCAAAATTGCATAAGATTGCTGCAGAAATTCATCCAGAGACTGGAACTTGGACTTTTGCTGGATGGTTTTGGACTCTCGTTTCTGCTTGGGGCTGGAAGCTACTGACTATCCTATGTGTAATAATTACAATATTTTTTACATGCTGCGTATGTATCCAATGTGGTCCAATGCTTTGCTCCATTTGCATTTCTGCTTGTATACCTGCCAGAGGGAACATTGCTGAAACAAAGGCCCAACAAATGTTGAATAAAGAGGTGGCCGAAATAATGTTAATAGATATACGGGATGAATATCTAGATTACCCCAGATAAACGAATGTCTTCAGCCAATGCTGAAAGGGTCGTCTGTTGTAATTTGGCAGCATTCAAGTTAAGCATTAGCTGAAGACAGCCTGTATTTAGAGGCTAAATTGTCCGCTTTGTGGAATCCATTTTGTATTTCTGTCAGCCATTTTGGCTGCCATGTGCTACCATGTGCTCGCCATGTGCTCTGTCCTACCTTCCTGTTAACTGCTCTTGAAATCTGCCTAGAGACAAGTTATATTTAGTTCCTCTTGCTTTGCACATGCTCAGTTGAGCTTGCAGCTGTTCCGAGTTTATAAATGTCAGGATCTGTCTACTAAAAGTAGAAACTGTTAGCTCCACCCACTTGTCGACTGTGCATTCTCTGTATGACCTTATATGTACCTAAAACCAGCATTTGTGTTTGTACCGCCTCCATTTGAGCCCCTGCGTGGGTATAAAAGGACCATGGTCCTTCCATTCAGTGTGCTACTTCATGCATTACTGAAGGGTGATGTGCGAATGTTAGCTCCACCTCATGAGGTTTAATAAACTCTGTCTTTTCTATTTCCAGTTTCTGTGCCAACTTCTTCCTAAGTGTCTGAGGACTCTGTGCAGAGAAGGGAGAACCCCTAAGCACTGGTAGGCCTTGCTGAGGCTCACTACAACAGCTGGGAGACACTCGCTCACTCCTCTAACGCTACCACTATCACAAGTACTACCCTCTTGGTAGCTTCTTAGCTAGGAGACTCCCTGGCTTACCCCGCCAAAACTATCACTCTCTCACCTTCTGGCTCATTGACCTCCCTGTTCACCAACAATTGGCAAATTTCAATCTGAGAGTTGGCATTTGTCACAAATTGTGACTCTCGCACCTGCAAAAACTGATGATATCAGATGCAGGAAGTGGCACACCAGTTCCTCAGTAGTGGTCAGACAAGAGAGTAGGAGAAGTCAGTGGAGCAGCTGAAATGACCAGCAGAGGCAAATAGAGATGAGGGAGGCCACAAAAGAAAACACAAGTTCAGTGAACAGCAGGTGGCCATTTTCGTTGTGGAATGAGGCCTCAGTGACCAACCTTTCGGAAAGGCCTCATTAACCGTGTTGGAGGCAACCAAAAATAAATATGGATGACGATCCAGGGGTGCATCAATGCAGTTCGGTGCCCCACCAGGACCATCAATAGAATAGGAAAGGAAGGAGATGTCTTTCAGTCCAGGATAAAAGACACGGTTGCCAGCAGAAGGATGAAGGCTGCTGGCCCTGGGTGAGGTCCATCTAGTGAACCACCATCTACCCCGCTGGAAGAGGCTACTGGGTCCACACACAGCATGAGACTGTGGAAGGAGTGAGGAGAACTGACACATTCGTATCCCCATCATCATAAACAAGTTAGTGCCATAGACACAGCTATCATGTATTCCTACCATGCATGCATCAAGAGTGTATACGCAGTATAGAATCATTCATCATAGGAAGCATATAATGGTTTTCTGAGAAGCAAATTAAATGCATTGTGGGAGTTGTAGTACTGTGAGGACTATGACAATGGTTAGCAAGTATAACTAGTCTTAATACAGTCCACACTCATGCGTCCATCTAATCAAGAGTACACACCATCACAAAAAAAGCCTGGATGAGAAGCATTTAACAATGTGCTGTCTCATATAACACACCACTTCCGTATTAACATTTTTAGGTCTCGCCTAGGCAGCGCTTGTGCTGACTCTTCGAGACATGCTGAATTCAGGTATGGACTTTAAGCTCTGCCCATTTTTGGCCCATCTGTAATGCTTGTATTACTGCCCCACAATCACGTGCCACTCTGCGTTAGTATAACTCTCTTTATTAGGCAATTGGTAAATTAGAGGAGAGCGCCGGGAACACGTCCGTGCCGCTCCGATGTCTGGCGCTAATTCCTCCCGCCAAGATGGCGGCCGCGCTGACGTCATCGCGCCAGCGCGCGACCACTAGAGCGCAACACTACATATCTCCCTTCTTTATCAAACACACAAAACTTATAACAATAGGAAGGTAGTCCCAGAGTCTCTCGGCCGGGAGTTACTTCATTTCTCCCAAATCATAGTCTCTGTATCTGGCAGGTCTTACTACAAGTCTCCCTGCCCTTGTACGTCTTACCGGAGTGGAGGTGGATACTTCTCCCCTTCCATCTGCTCGGCTGGCTGGCGTTTCTCCTTGTCCTTTAGGGCTCTCTCTCTCCAGAGTCCTACTATTGTCCTCCTGCCATTCCTCGGTTATTAGATTATCATTCTCGTCCTGCTCTTCCCTATTTCCTTTTATTTCTTGGTCCATCTCTTCTTCTCCTGGGGTTGTCACTCTTGCTGGCAACCTTTGTTCCTCATGTGTCATTGATCTTTCTTCTTTGTCCCACTGCAGTATCTTGTTGCATTTGGACATGCGATCTTGCGACCAGACGTTCCCATCACTGAGTAAAGCAGCTCTGTTGTACACTTGTTCGACTTTCAGGGGCAGGCTGTACTTGCTGTCTCCTTTCCTCCTCAACTGGGCAAGTTTGACTCTAACCCATTCCCCTGTTTCCAAGGACGTTCCTTTCACATTGCGTCTCTTATTGTACTGTTCTGTGTACGTTCTCTGGGCTCTCTCTAAATTGTGGTGCACGACTGCCGGGGACCATTTACTCGTGACCGTCTTTTCTTTCCACGCTAGATTGTCCCTCGTGAACGGCTCACGTCCTCTTAGGATTTGGAACGGGATGTATCCTGTGCCGGTTGGTGTGATTCGGTAGGCCCACAGCATACTTCTCACTTCTTTCTCCCAGTCCTTTCCCATTCCTATGGCTGATTGGATGGACCCCATTATTACTCTATTAAACCTTTCAGCAAGACCATTCCCTGCCGGATGGTAGACCGCTGTGTGCTTGATTTGGATGCCGTTTCGTTCCATGTACCGGTTCCACTTCTCTGATGTGAATTGAGGTCCATTGTCGCTCAAGATGGAACGAGGAATACCCTCTCTGAGGAAGGTAGCTGTAAGAAACTTCAGCACTGTCTCTGTGTCCATCACCTCCTGTATGTCCAGTTCTGGCCACTTAGAATATCGATCTATGAGTACTACTACGTATTTTGGGTTCCCTTCCGCATCCAACACCGGACCAAGAATGTCTATAGACAATTCCTCCCACGGGTTGGCTGGATTGTCAAACTTCCCTAGTGCCGGACGTAGTAACGTTTGTGACTTGTCCGCTCTTTGGCACTGATCACATTCTCTTACATGTCTCTCGATTTGACTATCCATTGCGGGCCACCAGTACATTTGTTTGGTCCTTATCTTCGTCTTTACGATGCCCAAGTGCCCTTCGTGCAACAACGCCAGCAGGTGTGGTATCAACGATCCTGGAGGGATTACTCTCTCCCCTCTAAACAGGAAGGTTCCTTGGTCTCCTACTGATAGCTCTTCCCTTACTTCGAAGAATTTCCTTTGTTCCGCTTTCAGGTGCCTTTTCTCTGGCCATCCTTGTATGGTGAATGCCTTGATGTCTTCCAGGTCCGTGTCCCTTTCGTAGGCTTGCTTCCACTCCTGCCCGCTTATCGCCTGCTCCTGATCTCCCGTGAATGCCACTCTGACTTCGTCCTCGTCTGTACTTGCGGGTGCGTCTTCCATGGCTGAAGCTCGACTGAGGTAGTCCGCCACTTTGTTCTTGGCTCCAGGGATGTATTCTACGTCATACCTGTAGTCTAACAATTTCAGGGTCATTTTTGCGATGCGGGGTGTGGCACTTGCGTGCCCGCAGGACGTTAGTACCTTGACAAGGGGTTTGTGGTCCGTCCTGAGTTGGAATCTTGTGCCCCATAGAAATTGGCGGAACTTTGACATGGCCCACACCACCGCCAGCATCTCTTTTTCTATCACGCTGAACTTCTGTTCTGTGGGTGACAATGTCCTTGACGCGAAGCTGATGGTCGCTTGCTCTCCATTCTTCTTTCCCTGCATGAGGACTGCCCCTAGGCCTTTATCACTCGCATCTGTGGTTAATATGGATTCTCCGTGCGGATCATAACCTTGCAGGGGGACCGCTCTGCTGACATCCTCCTTGATTTTCTGAAACTCTCCTTGCGCCTCCTCTGTCCACTGGAAGGCTGTCTTGTCTCGTACCAGTAGTCGCAGGTGATGTGTCTTGGTGGCGAAGTGTTGCACGAATTTGCTGTAATATTCGGCCATCCCTAAGAATGATCTCACTTCTTCCTTGCTTGTCGGCGCCGGAGCTTCACATATTGCTCTGACATTTGCGTGTTTGGGTGTGATGCCTTGGTCACTAATCTCATGACCCAAGTATGTGACAGACGCCATCCCTAGTCTGCATTTCTCCCATTCAGCTGTCAGGCCATTCCTTTCCAAAACTTGTAACACCATTGCTAGTTTTGTGTTATGGTCGGCTCGGTCTTTGCCCATCACCAAGATGTCGTCTTGGAAGTATTGTACTCCCTCAATGTCCTTGAATAGTTTGTGCATCAGCTTTTGGAATACCGCAGCTGCTGATGCCAGGCCAAACGGCATCCTGCGGAACTGGTAACATCCAAATGGTGTAATGAAGGACGTTAATTTCCTACTCGTGCTGTGCAGTGCTATCTGATGATAGGCAGAGGCAAGATCTACTGTGGAAAACCATTTTATACCTTCCGTCTTCGCCAGCATTTCGTCTATTCTAGGCAATGGGAATTTTTCTACTACTATGCACTTGTTTAATTCGCGCAGGTCCACACACAAACGAACTTTGCCATTGGGTTTTCTCGCTACTACCAACGGGGCCAACCACTCCGAGCTGTTGATAGGTTCGATGATCCCTTCTTCTTCTAATCTTTGCAACTCTTTTTGCACTGCTTCCCTGACTGCTAGCGGTATGTTCCTCACCTTGTGGGATACCGGTTTGGCGTTGTCCTTGAGTTCGATTCTATGTGTGAATTTTGCCAGTTTTCCCACTTTGCCTCCGAATACCGTGGGGAATTCTCTTTTCATCTTAACGAAGTCTGGTTGGTTATCTGTGCAGGTCATCAGGACTTGCGTGTCCCCTCCTGGGTTCAATTGTATGCCCAGTTCGCCCTGGTCCATCCATCCCAGGACAGAAGGACCTTTTTCTGCTACGTACAATTTGCACTCCGCACAGCGGTTCTTGAACTCAAATTTCAGGACTCGATATCCCTCCATCGGGATGGGTTCTCCTGTGAACGTGACTGGACGTATGTCTGGGGGCTCGAGGTGTGATCCCAGGCTGGGTTTGAAGTTCTCGTCCCACACTGACTTTTGAATGATGGTAAATGGAGAGCCGGAATCCGCCACCATCTTGATCTGGACACCTCCCACGACCATATCACACTGCGGTTTCTTGGAGCGACTTCCTTCTATGCCTAGAACTTGATCGTCGATGCACAACACGTCGTCTTCCTCTTCTTCTTCCTCTACACCTCCCTTGTCTTGTGTGACGTACTTGACTGTTGACCGCTTCACCTTGCGGCGACACACTTTTTCATAGTGTCCGACAAGTCCGCAGTACATACACTTGGCTCGGAAGGCTGGACATCGCTTGTCATTTGCCGCGTGGAATGAACTGCCGCACCTGTAGCACGTGGTGTTACTCTCCCTGTTTGATTTCTGTGCCTGTGTGGATTGTGGAGTCCAATTACTCTGGGCTCTCCCTTCGGTCTCCCTTCTTTTTCCTCTGCCCGGAGGTTCTAATACCGTAACTCTATTGACCATAGTCCGCTCTGTATTTTCTTTTTCGCTGCCTCGGCACATCTCTTTGATAGCTCCGCCTTTTTTACCATGGCAATGACGTCCTTCAGTGTGGCGTCCCCGTTGACCCACAATTTGTCTTGGATTGCTGTGTTCTTCGTGTGCATGACTATCTGGTCTTTGATAAATTCGTCGTGCAAGGCGCCAAATTTGCATGTGATCGCCAATTTCCTCAACGCTGCCACGTAGTCATCTATGGACTCTTCTCCCGCTTGTTTCCTCTGTTGGAAGGTGTATCTGTCTATGGACGTGCACACTGCAGGTCTGTAATGGTTGTTCAGGTCATCGATCGCGTGCTGGAACACATCATCGTCTGCGGCCAGCCGTTGCATGGGGACTAGGTTCTGGAAAACTCTGAGTCCTTCCGGGCCTAGGTTGTGGAGTAATATCCTTTTCTTCCTTTTGCTGGGGAAGGCCTCTCCGTTTTCGTCTTCTAGGGCCTCTAGGTAGTTCGTGAAGTACTCCCTCCAGTCTTCCCATTTCATCAGGGGTTCTCCTGGTTTCGGTAGAAAGGGTATGGGCGTCGTGAGTGTAGACGCCTGCGCGCACATTGTTGCGTTACCTTCCGGTGCCTCTGCGTTACCTCTTGGACTGCCTGGTGTGCCTGTGCTTCTGGGAGGTGTGTGGTCGTGGTGGGGCCCTGGGCTCCCCCGTCGCTGCGCTGCTCCACCTCCGCCAGGGCCTTGGATATCCTGTAGGGTGTGGGGTGTCGCCTCCTGTTCCCCTTTTCTCCACCCTTCTATGTATTGGGGCTGTGCGCTGTCCCTGATCACCACTACCTGTACCGGTGGTTCTGGTTCGCAGTGGGACCGTCCTCTGCCACGCTCTCCCGCTTTGCCACGTCTCCTGTGAGTCCTCGTGTCCTCTGACTGTGCTAGATGTGGTTCGTTTTTTTTTTTTTTTTTTTTTCGAAATTTTTTTTTTCCTTTATCCCGATCTCGTCGCCACTGTAATGCTTGTATTACTGCCCCACAATCACGTGCCACTCTGCGTTAGTATAACTCTCTTTATTAGGCAATTGGTAAATTAGAGGAGAGCGCCGGGAACACGTCCGTGACGCTCCGATGTCTGGCGCTAATTCCTCCCGCCAAGATGGCGGCCGCGCTGACGTCATCGCGCCAGCGCGCGACCACTAGAGCGCAACACTACACCATCTTTACAATTGGCTTCTCTTCCTGTCCTTTGTAAATTATGGCTTTTGATTCTTGAATAGGCCTAGTAGTGCCTCCTTAGTACCTCCGTCTCTTACAAGTGTCCTTACTCTCTAGCTTTCATTAACAGTTAGGGAGCACTATTTACTTAATGTCTTGCTGAAGCAGGTACGACGTGCTGTCCGAGCACATAGCAATTGCGGCTGCTTATTTTATATCCAGCCCCACACTGCACTCGCAGGACGCCGGCTTCATCAATGGCAGACGCTTCTTGATCTTATTTGCAGCGTACCAAGCACGCTTTCACTTTGACAATGGCTGCCGCTTATTTTACATCCAGCCCTACACAGCACTCGCGGTATGCCGGCTTCAACAATGGCGGCCTCTTCTTGGGTTTTTTTGCAGTGCGCACTTTCACTTTAACAATGACGGCCGCCCTTTGTTTTGTTCTGCGCGGCTCGCCGTATTCAACTTGTTTTAATTCCTCACGCAGACCCACAGCTGCGCTTGGTTCAGTTCTCCATGCCACCCAGTCCCCCTCCAAACCTTCCCAGGCTCGGTCACTTCCCCACACTCTGCCTGCTGTGCTGAAGTTCCTTGGTGAGGTCCCCACGCCCTCTGCTGAGCGCTTTATTTACCTTTCCATCTTTGTGGAAGGGGATGTCCTGGATGCATACGGTTTCGTAGTTCGGGTAGGGATTCTTCAAGGAACGCTCTTCCATATCGGACTCGCCCCCGAACTGCAGCTTCACAGCGTCCATACATCTTCTAGACATATCTGCCTTTAGAGCAACCCACTGCACACTCTTGTGACTTCCAACACCAGCCAATATTAACCAACATTGACACAAAAACGGCACTAAAAATATTGCTATGCAAACCGATTGCTTGGGCAAAATGCTAGCTATGTGTAAAATGCTTAACGTGTCACTTTCGCACATCTGTTGCTAAGCGTTGCAGCAATACTGCCCTTCTTACAGTCAACTGAGCAGCCGTTGTTGAGCACATATATTTCTGCCCCGGTTTTTAACTTTAATTCATGTTTTTCCTCTTCGTCACTTTCCGCTCCTTTTTGCAGGCAGACAGGCTTCCATTCCTATAATGTCCATTTTAATTTGCCTCTCCCTGTTTCACAAAGCTGCCAATCGGTTTTCATATTCCCAGCAATGTGTCTATGTAATAACCTTAAGGCGACGCTAGCAGAGGCTCAATCTTCCTTTTAACGTTTGCTTTTAACGTTTAATAATTGAAATTATCACATTTGGTACAATCCTTCCTTCCGCGAGCCTGCTTATGGTGGCTGTCTCGTGCACATTCCCAGCTCCTCACAGCCAAACACATATTTCTGCTGACACATTGTCAGAGATTAAAATAAATACCAGGCGCAAAAAACTTCCTTCTGCAATTCCAAATTTCAGAACACATTGGTACAGTAGAGTGGTCTATGAATACCATCTAGGCACATGTATAATTTTTCAACTTACTAACACAATCCACATAAATACACTCCACAACATTCCACATTATTTCACTCAGCGCCATACCCTTCCACGCCACACAATTCAACTCTTACCATTTCCATTCCACACCATAAAATTCAACAACAAACCACATAAATCAACACACCACATACATACAATCCACACCACACAATTCCACATCATACCACAAAATTCAAAAGCATACCACATAATTAAACTCCAATTCATACCACTCCACAACACAAAATACCATTCCACATAATTACACTCCATAACACACAATCCCACTCCACATAATTCCAGTACAGTCAATACCACATAATTACTATCCACAAAATTCCACTGCACACCAAGCCACATAATTCCACTACAAAAAACCACGCCACACAATTCCACAACTAAATATTCAAATTACATAATTCCACTCCACACTACATACATCCGCTCGACTCCAAACCAAAACACATAGGTAAAATACATTCTCTTTTACAGCGCCAATAGCTCTAACTTTCACAAATGTGAGACCTATTGCTTTGCAAATGCTTGTTCTTTCAGATGACACTACACTTCATCCAGAAGACAAATGAGAAATGGAAAAAGAAGGGAATGATACACACAGTACTGAGACTACCCAACCAATCCCACTTCTATAACTATCCCACAGCCTGCAGCTACGAGTGCTAGAGTTGTGAGGCCCAGGACACCACCAACCCAGTTCTCTGCCTCCCTTTTACTTGCCCATACTCCCCACATCTACCGAAGTAGAAGCGGAGGACGCTCCTTCTCCCACATAGCAGCAAAGACCTTGAACAGCCTCCCCATGCACCTCCGACCACCACCTCACTTCCGGAATTCCAAATAGCCCTCAAGACCTGGCCGTTCGAATAAGCCTCCGGGACCTGCAAGCACCTGGATACCCTATCGGGTGATTAGCCACACTTTATGAATCCTGATTGATTGATTAAACATAAGCTGCATGAACAAAAAGGAGGCTCAAATTATGTTATGTTATAGCAATTTTTTAAGCGCACGAATACTGAAGGGGGTCTTGGTGCTACTATCCTGGGCATTAGATCCAGACCTAGTTAATAAATAACCAATTTTTAAGATTTTTCCTGAAGGCGGTTAGAGTGGGTGAAGCCCTAATATGAGTTGGTAAGCTGTTCCATAGTTTAATGGATCCTGTAATGAAGCTTCTGCCCCCCAGTTAGTCTTTCAGATTCTGGGAGGCATCATAAGATTGCCTCCGGATGAGCGGAGGAGTCTGTTGGGAGAGTACCATTTCAAGGACTGCCTAAGGAACTATATTGTGAAGCGCCTTGTATGTGATACATAAGTCTTTCAATTTTATGCGACTTCTTACGGACAGCCAGTGAAGGTTTTTCATATCTTTGGCCAAACAGTGGAATTTAGGAATGCCTAGGATACGTCTGGCCGCTGTATTCTGCACCATTTGAAGTTTATTGAGATGTTTTTCTCGCATGTTCATTAAAGTAATCTAACTTTGATAGAATTAGGGTAGTAATTACTGTCATTTTAGTATGGGCCGGGATGAAAGGCATGATTTTCTTTAGAGATCTGAGTAAATAGAAACTAGAGGAAGTGATGGCATTGACCTTCCGCCCAAAGTTAAGTTTATCATCAAGGATCACTCCTAGATTTTTTGCTTTGACCACTGGTATATGCAAAAAGAAAAATTGATGGACAGAATGCAGAACAATGTCATACATTCACCCCAGTACAGAGATCCGGGCCCAAATCCATCGTTTTTTTGCTCACCATGCCATTCCAGTTTGAACCCAGTCATATGCAAATTAGTCTTGACCCTGCGCCCAATGGGAACAGTCCAGCCCGAACTACCAGGCCAGGTCCTCCCTGGACTGGAAACAAGCATCCTAGGACCGGTTTCAGGGTTTGAACCCTCATCAGCCAGGATAGCTTGACTCCAGTGGCCTGGAGAGCACGGGACCACGTCTGGGCATACCCGTCCCACTCGGGTGACAAATGCAAAAAGAACACGTTTTACATTTTTTTATTTTTTATTATACAGAGTTTTATATAGCGCGAACTTGACCCGAATCGGGTATCAGAGCGCTTTACATAGCACCAGTTGCATTACATGAGGACACATACATTTTTTTTTGTTAGGCACGGGGAGATTAAGTGATTTGCCCAGAATCACAGGATGTTCAGCGGCATTGCCGAGACTCGAACCCAGTTCCCCGGATCCGAGGTCGATGCCCTAGCCGTTATGCCAATGATGGACAGAATGCAGAACAATGTCATACATTCATCCTAGTACAGAGATCTGGGGCTAAATCCATCATTTTTTTGCTCACCATGACATTCCAGTTTGAACCCAGCCATATGCAAATCAGTCTTGACCCTGCGCCCAATGGGAATAGTCCAGCCCGAACTGCCAGGCCAGGTCCTCCCTGGACTGGAAAAAAGCATCCTAGGACCGGTTTCGGGGATTCACTCCTCATCAGCCAGGATAGCTTGACTTTAGTGGCATGGAGAGCATGGGACCCACATCTGGGCATACCCGTCCCACTCGGGGTGACAAATGCAAAAATAACAATTGATGGACAGAATGCAGAACAATGTCATACATTCACCCCAGTACAGAGATCTGGGCCTAAATCCATCATTTTTTTGCTCACCATGCCATTCCAGTTTGAATCCAGCCATATGCAAATCAGTCTTGACCCTGTGCCCAATGGGAACATTCCAGCCCGAACTGCCTGGCCAGGTCCTCCCTGGACAGGAAACAAGCATCCTAGGACCGGTTTCGGGGTTTCACCCCTCATCAGCCAGGATAGCTTGACTCCAGTGGCATGGAGAGAACGGGACCCACGTCTGGGCATACCCATCCCACTCGGGCTGACAAATGCAAAAAGAACAATTGATGGACAGAATGCAGAACAATGTCATACATTCACCCCAGTACAGAGATCTGAGCCAAAATCCATTGTTTTTTTGCTCACCATGCCATTCCAGTTTGAACCCAGCCATATGTAAATCAGTCTTGACCCTGCACCCAACGGGAACAGTCTAGCCTGAACTGCCAGGCCAGGTCCTCCCTGAACTGGAAACCCCTCATCAGCCAGGATAGCTTGAATCCAGTGGCATGGAGAGAACGGGAGCCACGTCTGGGCATACCCGTCCCACTCGGGGTGACAAATGCAAAAAGAACAAATGATGGACAGAATGCAGAACAATGTCATACATTCTTCACAGTACATAGATCTGTGCCTAAATTCATCATTTTTTTGCTCACCATGCCATTCCAGTTTGAACCCAGCTATATGCAAATCAGTCTTGACCCTGCGCCCAATGGGAACAGTCCAGCCCGAACTGCCTGGCCAGGTCCTCCCTGGACTGGAAACAAGCATCCTAGGACCGGTTTCGGGGTTTCACCCCCTCATCAGCCAGGATAGCTTGACTCCAGTGGCATGGAGAGAACGGGACCCACGTCTGGGCATACCCATCCCACTCGGGGTGACAAATGCAAAAAGAACAATTGATGGACAGAATGCAGAACAATGTCATACTTTCACCCCAGTACAGGTCCTCCCTGGACTGGAAACAAGCATCCTAGGACCGGTTTCGGGGTTTCACCCCTCATCAGCCAGGATAGCTTGACTCCAGTGGCAAAGAGAGTACGGGACTGGGGTGGCATGCTGAGCAAAAGAATGATGGATTTAACCCAGACCTCTTGACTGGGGGTGAATGTTTTGATTTGTTCTGCATTCCGTCCATCAACTGTGTGTCTTTTGCTTTCTTGCCCTAAGTGCGCCGGGTATGCCCAAACGTGGGTCCCGGGCTCACTGTGCCACTGGATTCAAGCTATCCTGGCTGATGAGGGGTGAAACCCTGAAACCGGTCCTAGGATGCTGTTTCCGGTCCAGGCAGGACCTGGCTTGGCAGTTCGGGCTGGACTGTTCTCATGAGGCACAGGGTCAAGACTGACTTGCATATGGCCAGGTCTAAACTGGGGTGGCATGGTGAGCAAAATAATGATGGTTTTAACCCAGATCTCTTGACTGGGGGTGAATGTTTTGATTTGTTCTGCAATTCTTTCCATCAACTGTGTGTCTTTTGCTTTGACCACTGGCATAGGCAGAGGGCACAACTCGATCGGCCACCAAACTGAGGACCATTTTGGAGAGATGTTTCTGGAAAGGATTACCTCTGTCTTACCAGAGTTCAATTTTAGGCAATGTGAGCTCATCCAAGACCTAACAGCTAGCATGCAATCATGGAGTTTGGGTGCCATATTGCTGCCATTTCTAGAGGCTGACACACCAATCTGAGTATCGTCCGCGTAAGAGGTTAGAGAGAGACCAAAAGATCTGCTAATCTAAGCCAATTACGTAACGTTTATATTAAACAGTGTGGGGCTGTTAGAAGAGCCCTGAGGTACTCCACATGGAAGTGAAAAGGGAGAGTATTCATAGCGGCCTAAGACCACAGATTGTTGTCTTCCAGAAAGGAAGGATGTAATCTATGTTAGGGCTTTCCCTTTAATACCTAAAGATCTTAGGCGGGTAGTCAACACCATATGGTCGACGGTGTCAAATGCCGCCGACAGATCAAGCCGCTGCCCTCCCTCCCCCGCTATCAAGAACTGGTCTGATTTCCTCCATGGCTTTGATCAAGGCTGTTTCTGTGCTGTGTCCTGATCTGAAACCGAATTGAGATTCGTCGAGAAGGTGATTGTCCTGGAGATATTGTGTTAGCTGAGTGTTCATCACCTTCTCTACTATCTTGGCTGGGAAAGGGAGGAGGGAGATTGGTCGGTAACTATTTGGATCTGTAGGATCCACAGTGGATTTTTTTAAGGAGGGGTAGGACAGAGGCCTTTTTCCAGATGGCCGGGAAGATCCCGGTCTTAAACATAATGTTGAAGATAGACGAAAGCCTAGTACTTATGATTTCAGGGGCCAGCTTAAAACCGAAGGTGGACATGGGAATTGGGGGGAGCCAGAATTCGTAAGCATAATCATAGCACTAATCTGGTCTCTAGTCACCGGGACGCATTCAGAGAAAAAGGGAGGACTTGTAATGGCCTGGGGGCTGATTACAGGAGCAATGTTGTGGGAGTAGTCTTTAAAATTGGAATAGATTTGTTCCCCCTTATCTAAGAAATTAGAAGCTAATGTATCACAGAAGGATTGAGAGTGATTACTCACCATTTTAGTGGGCAAAGAGGAGAGCTTGGATATTACTTGAAAAAGTTCTTTGGGGGAGTTTTTGGCTCCGTCAATTAGCTGAGTGTAATTCTTACTTTTTTCCTTAATAATGAGGGTTTTATATTTGGATAGTGAGGACTTATACACCAGAGCTAGACCACTGACCTGGTCAGTGTAACTGCTCTCCCCCCACGCAGCTCCACCACTAAGTGCTGCCCCCGGAGCTTGGTTACAGGGTGTTCAAGGCCCTCCTCCACCCACAGGCTCCTGTCTGTGCCTCATCCCTGGTGGTCTAGTGGGAGAGCACTCTGCTCTTCAGCTGTTCTGCCTCTCTTGGCTTTTTCTGTGCCCTCTTTTCTTTCTTTGCTCTCTCTGCTCTCTTTTCTTTCTTTTTTCTCTTCTCTCTCTGTTCTCTTCTCCCTTGCGCTCCCCAGGTTGTCCCCGTCTCTGCTGCCCCCGCGACCCCTCCCCCCTCCAGTGTGTCCTTCCTGCCTCCCAGCTGACTGTCCTCCCCCTGACCCCTACTTAATGGCGGCCGCTGCGCGGCAAGAAGAGCTAGACCACTGACCTGGTCAGTGTGACTGCTCTCTCCCCACCAGCACCACCACAAGTGCTGCCCCCTGAGCTTGGTTACAGGGTGTTTGAGGCCTTCCTCCACCCGCAGGCTCCTGCCTGTGCCTCATCCCT
Source organism: Calotriton arnoldi (assembly GCA_963921515.1). Lineage (NCBI taxonomy): Eukaryota > Metazoa > Chordata > Amphibia > Caudata > Salamandridae > Calotriton > Calotriton arnoldi. The sequence goes on from CAWUFW010010550.1 coordinate 543,255, forward strand.
GGTATTCCAGTGTGAGAGCACTCTGCTCTTCTGCTTTTCTGCCTCTCTTCGCTTTTTTCTGTGTCCTCTTTTCTCTCTTTTCTCTCTCTGCTCTCTTTTCTCTCTTTTTTCTCTTCCCTCTCTGTTCTCTTCTCCCTCGTGCTCCCCGCATTGTCCACGCTGCTGCTGCCCCCACAGACCCTCCCCCTCCAGTGTGTCCTTCCTGCCTCCCAGTTGACCGCCCTCCTCCCGACCCCTATTTAATGGCGGCCTCTGCACAGCTGCGCCGTTTGCAGGCCAAAGGCAAGCCCGTTTGCGCCTGTCCGCGACCAGCGCCAGGGACCCTGGTCCTCCGACCCGCCTCCGCTATGAGTCCAGCACCCATCACGCTCTCAACCCCGAACGCAGCAACAACTGCCAGCTTTTGACGCTGAGAAACACCCAAGGCCCAATCTCCTGTCGACACTGCTGCAGCACCTTCACCCACTTCCGGACCCCATCAGCAGTCCCCAGCCTACCAGACATCACCGCTCACAAACCACTCAACTGCATCCTCCTGAATGTGTGCTCCCTACACAAGAATGCCATAGAAGTCTGGGACCTCCTCAACACCCACACGCTCGTCATCGCCTTCCTCACAGAAACCTGGACCAACGCCAACTCAGCGCCCGACATCGCCACCGTCATTCTTGATGGATACAAGATCCTGCTTAAAGAACACCCCATCCACCCAGGAGGAGGCATAGCCATCGTCCACAAAAGCACCCATCGCATGACAACCACTGGCCCGGACGACACTACGACCCTCATGGAGCATCTCCACTTCCAGATCCAGACCAACCCTAAAACGACTCTCTGCGGAACCCTCATCTCCAGGCCGCCCGGCCCCCGCGCTCCCTTTACCAACACCATCGCCGACCTCACCGCACCCTACGCCCTCGCTTCCACATATTACACCCTACTCCGAGACCTAAACTTCAACCTGGACAACCACGACAACCCCAAAACCACTGCCCTCCTAGAGGACCTCGCCAACATAGGACTAAAGCAACTTGTCACCACCCCCACGCACACAGCGGGACACACACTCGACCCCGTCTTCACAGAAGGAAACCGCGTCTCCTACAGCCACACCACAGAACTCCTCTGGACAGACCACCACTGCATCCACTTTTCCTTCAGAAAACCCACCGTACACAAGCACGCCCACCGACTCCCCCGTAGAAGCTGGAACAAAGTCGCCGAAGACCAGCTCACCTCCGCCCTCATCAGCACCCCACCACCAACGATGCCAGATGCTAACACCACAGCACGCAACCTCCACCGCTGGATCATGAACTACGCCGACACACTCGCCCCCCTCAAGAAAGCCACAGGACGACACATCAAGAAAGCAATCTGGTTCACCCCTGAACTCCAAGAATCCAAGTGCTCCTGCCAACGACTCGAAAAGACATGGAGGAACAACAAAACCCCAGAAACACGCACCGCCTACATTCCAACACCAACATCTACAGTTGAAGACACTACAGCTACTGAGTAGAAAGGTGGGCATTCTGGGTACATCAATTACACTAGGGCTCCCTGCAGTGAATTGGAGCATGGACTCCATGACAGAGAAGCACACTGTGGGCAGAGGGATTAGAAAGCAGTGACATGACAGCTGTGGACACCTTCAATATCTTACCAGATGTTATTTGTCTGTAAATCGTACTCTCAGTGAGCTTCTTCATTAAGTATGTGGCAAAATGGGCAGATATTGCCATTTCAGGTTCCTGGTCCACCTAGGAATAAACAGGAATGTTTTTGTTAGTTATGCAGATTCTGTGCACGTGCCTAGAATTATCCACTTAAGATGCAGTTCACGTTCTTTAGAAATTATTATCTTTTTTTAATACATTTTTATTGATATGTTATAAACATATACACATCAAACAAACAAGCACCAAACAGTGTTACATTGCGATATAAGTCAGTCACCGAACAATACACCAAACCTAATTCTAGGGACATAGGTACACATACTCAGATTGCAGAGTCCTGTAATGTGTGGGGGACAGAAGCTACAGGGCAATCAACAAAACAAAAGTGCAATATTATGGTGTTAAAGTCCTAGTATCTTGACATAGCGGGAGTGGCATCAGGTCTCAAGAGAGGTGTTGTAGTATGCATCCTTAAGCCAGCAAACTACTCTGCCCTACAAGCGAATGGCTGAGGAGGCAAAGGTGTCTGAGTTCTGCGTGTCTGAGGGTGCAGCCTGGCCTGCAGTCTGGGCTAAATAGGCCTTCATAGGTCCCCAGAAATCTTTAGGTCTAATAGTTGGGGCTGCAAACTTGTATAAATCTTGCTTTGAGTATTACATTGAGTAAGATCTTTTATCAGTCGTATGTGTGTGGGCACTGACACCTCCCTAGCACATTGCGATCTTTTTTTTGCTAGTAATTGAGCAATCGCGGTGTATCTGCGCAGCCCTTTCAGCAATGATTTTACAAAGCACGGAAGGTCTAAGAGTGGAGTCAGATCGAAATGTGCCTCAATCATACCTGCCAGTATGTCACCTTGCCCCCCCAACCCCAGAACGACTGTATGTGAGGGCATTCCCATGCCAGGTGTATGAAATCTGCCTGCTCCTGAAAGCCTCTTCTGCATATGTGTGTTCGGGGGGGGTCTATTCTTGCTCCTCGAACAGGTGTGGAATAGAGCTGATGAAGAAATTTGAAATTGATGAGTTTGTGGTTGTCGATTTAGAGAGGGTTGTTTCCGTGTGTGAGATATCCAAGGGTTGCATCAAGGAAGATCAGTGGAGATTACCATGCGATAAGGATGTGAGTCTCAAACAAGTTGCTAGTTTTGTCAAATCTTCATGGCCTAGGAAAGCTGATGTTCCACAGAGTCTTCTTCCTTTTTTTCAAGTAGCTCATGAGTTATCTCTGCAAAATTATGTTTTAATGAGGGGTCTGCAACTTGTTGTGCCTGTTGATCTGCAACAAATTGTCCTAGACATGGCTCATGAAGGTCACCCTGGTATGACCAGTATGAAGAGGAGAATCAGAAGTGAATTCTGGTGGCCTGCAATGGATAGGTGCATAGAATGCAAAGTCAGATGTTGTGTTGAGTGTTGAATCAGTGATAAATCTAAAAAAAACTGTTGCATATGAACGTCTTCCTGTTTCTAGACCGTCACATGTCTGGGAATGTGTGTCTCTTGATATTGGTGGTCCAATGAGTTTTGATCATAATCCGGTGTATGCCATTGTCCTTGTTGACCAGTTATCCCAGTGGCCTGATGTCAAATTAGTTCCTCATATCACTTCGAGAGTTGTAATTCAGTTTTTAAATGATGTTTTTGAAAGGGAAGGTTTTCCTGAATCGTTGCTCACCGACAATGGGGGCAGTTGACATCCATTGAGATGAAGGAATTTCTCGAATGTCATGGTATTGTTCATAAGCACTCTTCAGTTTATTATCCCCAGAGCAATGGTATTGTGGAGAGGTGGATCAGAGTGTTTAAAGAAGGTTTACAGCTGGCGATTAGTAATTGTAAGAACTGTCATCAAGCCATTAAAGAGATACTTTGGAGTTACAGAAACACTCCTAGGAGTGACAGTGATTTGTCTCCTTTTGAAAAAATGAGGGGTAGGAAGAGTGTGTGCAATATGGGTCAGGGATGGATGAGAAATTTGGTGAGTAGAGAGGATAACGAGTGCAATACTGGTCAGAATCATCTTGTTAAAAATGTAGTGTCCCCTTTGAAAGTCGATGATTGGGTGCGTATGAGGAAGGGAAGATTTGTGAAATCTGGAGAGTCGAGGTTTTCGTCTCCCATAAAAGTTGTCAGAGTTGGCAAGCAGGTTGTGGAACTTACTGATGGAAATGTTTGGAGTCTGTCCAAAGTAGTGAAAATTCCTCAATGGTTATGGCCTGTCCAGAATAATGTGGATTCCAAGGCTGTGATGGATCCCAAGTTGTTGAATGATAAGGTAAATTGGCAGAAACCGTTCCGTCACCAATCCGGGAATCTGCATAGGCATCAAGTGCAGAGACAGTGACAACGCCCAGTTTGGTGTAAGGATTATTGCTTGGATATGTGAAAAGTTTGTGTTATCCTACCTTTTATTAATGAGTACCTGTGGCAATTGTATAATGTTATTTATTTTCCTCTTTATGTTTTTCTTCAAATGTTTACTGTTATATTGTTAACGAAGGGGGATGTGTGGTGTCCTGCTGTTCTCATGTGGAATCTGGAACACGGGGTTCGTGGTCTGGATTCCACACGGAGACGGTTGGCCCAGGCTTGATGGAGGAGCCTCTTGGCTCACCTCTTCTATGAAATAAACTTAAGGATGTCAAGTGTAATTATTCTTCATTACATGATCAGATGGTACGTGATCAAATGGTGCATAAGGTGGCTGATGTCAAATTGCAAGAGAAATTATTATCCGCTGAGGATTTGACTCTTAACAAAGCCATTGAAATTGCTCATCGTTTTGAAGACATGAAACTAGGCATGAAAGAATTGTCAGAAAAGGATGTCGCTGAGGTTCATTTAGTCAAAAAGACTAATACTGACGAGGGTATTAATAGCAAATTTAAGAGTAAGGTTTATTCCAACCAGGAAAGAAAAGAATATGTGTGTTTCAAGTGTGGCATTCCTGGTCATTTGGCCAATGACAAAAGATGTCCTGCGATCAGCCAAGTATGTAGGTATTGTAAAGTAAAGGGACATTATGCTAGAATGTGTAAGAACAAAAATAGGTTTAGGAATAGAGATATAGATTCTAGAAACCAAAACACAGATCAAATTAAGGAAGTTAATTGCGACCTTGAAGATGAAGAATTTCTACTAACTGTTTGTGAGGTTAAAAGCAATGTGAAGGATGCTCCTTTTTGCACAATTTTAATTGGTAATACAGAAGTAAAGGTTATGGCAGATTCGGGTGCTAGACACACCCTTTTTGGGGATGAATGGCTAAAAGAATTTCCAGGTGTACACTTATCTCCCCCTGATGTCAAACTTGTGGGATATGGGAGGAAGCCCATCGAAGTTTTAGGAATTTTCACCACCAATCTTAGTTTTAAAGGCAAATCCATATCTGCAAAAGTATATGTTGCTAAAGATGGTTCATGTCTTTTAGGTTGGCCTCAGCAAAGAGACCTAATGAGTACTCTTGATCCCAACCATCCTGATCAAGTTCTGGGTTACTAAGATCTGATTCTCCATGTTGGAAATGATCCTGCAACCGAGTGGGAAAAGTTGTTTCCTAGTGTGTTTTCTTCTAATTTGGGTCTGCTTAAAAAGTTTGTTCACAAAATTATTTTGAAACACAATGTTATACCCAGGGTACATAAAGTCAGGAATGTTCCATTACTTTTAAGGCATGCTGTGAAAAAGGAATTAGAAAGATTGTGTCATCTTGATGTCATTGAGGAAATTGAATCCTCTGAATGGCTGTCGCCTGTCGTTGTCGCACACAAACCCAATGGAAAAGTTAGGTTATGTGTGGATTTGAGAGATCTTAATGACAATGTGTGGGTAGACAGACATCCTTTGCCTAATATCGGGTAGATGTTTGCCAAACTCAAAGGGGCTTCGGTGTTCTCGACCCTTGATCTGTCAAATGCTTATATTCAAATTGCCTGACATGAAGATAGCAAACAACTCACCTCATTCATTACTTCTGAAGGTGCCTTCAGGTATAAAAGGATGCCATTTGGTTTAATATCTGCAATTTCTGTCTTCCAAAGGGTTATGCACAAATATTTAAAGACATCAAGAATGTGTTATATTTTCAAGATGATATTCTGGTTTTTGCGTGCAATTCATAAGAGCATACTGATACATTACACAAAGCCCTGTGTATTTTACAAGATAATGGTTTGACCTTAACAAAGAAGAAATGTAAGTTTGGGGTAAAATCGGTGCATTATTTAGGTCACTCCATTAGCAAGGATGGTATTTCTCCTAAACAAAATTTAATTAAGGCCATTGAGGAGACTCCAGAGCCTCAAAATAAAGACCAATTTAGATCTTTTTTAGGTCTTGCAGAGTACTACGCTAAGTTTATTCCTGTGTTTTCCGACAAAACAGTTCATATGAGAAATTTGATGAAAAAGAACCAATCATTTTCATGGGATGACAATTGTGCCAGCGAATTCAAACATTTAAAGAAATGCATATCATCTGTACCTGCTTTGGCCACTTTTAACACTGCTTGTGATTCTATTATTGTCTCTGACGCCAGCAATGTTGGCATAGGTGCTGTTCTCATGCAAAACCAGAAGGGTCATTTAGTCACAATTGACTTTGCATCCAGACCGTTAAAAGGTGCTGAAAGCAAATACTCCACTCTGGAAAAGGAAACTCTTGCATGTTGGTGGGGCATTTAGTATTTTCGAAAATATGTTTATGGCACCGTTTTCAAGGTGAGGACTGATCATCGTCCTCTTGTGGATTTGTTTACAACCAAAGGTTGTGGAAGGCTACTTCTAGGATTGCAAGATGGCAATACAAGTTACAAGATTTCCACTTCAAGGTTGAGTACATCCCTGGTGTAAAGAACATTCTTGCTGACTGTCTATCAAGGTTACCTGTGAAAGATGATAATGTGGTTGAGGATGATGTGGATCTAGAGAGGGTTGTTTCTGTGTGTGAGGTATCCAAGGGTTGCATCAAGGAAGATCAGTGGAGATTAGCATGTGATAAGGATGTGAGTCTCAAAGAAGTTGCTAGTTTTGTCAAATCTTCATGGCCTAGGAAAGCTGATGTTCCACAGAGTCTTCTTCCTTTTTTCAAGTAGCTCACGAGTTATCTCTGCAAAATTATGTTTTAATGAGGGGTCTGCAACTTGTTGTGCCTGTTGATCTGCAATAAATTGTCCTAGACATGGCTCATGAAGGTCACCCTGGTATGACCAGTATGAAGAGGAGAATCAGGAGTGAATTCTGGTGACCTGCAATGGAAAGGTGCATAGAACGCAAAGTCAGATGTTGTGTTGAGTGTTGTATCAGTGATAAATCTAAAAAAAACTGTTGCATATGAATGTCTTCCTGTTTCTAGACCGCCACGTGTCTGGGAATGTGTGTCTCTTGATATTGGTGGTCCAATGAGTTTTGGTCATAATCCGGTGTATGCCATTGTCCTTGTTGACCAGTTATCCCAGTGTCCTGATGTCAAATTAGTTCCTCATATCACTTCGAGAGTTGTAATTCAGTTTTTAAATGATGTTTTTGAAAGGGAAGGTTTTCCTGAATCGTTGCTCACCGACAATGGGGTGCAGTTGACATCCATTGAGATGAAGGAATTTCTCAAATGTCATGGTATTGTTCATAAGCGCTCTTCAGTTTATTATCCCCAGAGCAATGGTATTGTGGAGAGGTAGATCAGAGTGTTTAAAGAAGGTTTACAGCTGGCGATTAGTAATGGTAAGAACTGTCATCAAGCCATTAAAGAGATACTTTGGAGTTACAGAAACACTCATAGGAGTGATGGTGATTTGGCTCCTTTTGAAAAAACGAGGGGTAGGAACAGTGTGTGCAATATGGGTCAGGGATGGATGAGAAATTTGGTGAGTAGAGAGGATAAAGAGGGCAATACTGGTCAGAATCATCTTGTTTAAAATGTAGTGTCCCCTTTGAAAGTCGATGATTGGGTGCGTGTGAGGAAGGGGAGATTGGTGAAATCTGGAGAGTTGAGGTTTTCGTCTGCCATGAAAGTTGTCAGAGTTGGCAAGCAGGTTGTGGAACTTACTGATGGAAATGTTTGGAGTCTGTCCAAAGTAGTGAAAATTCCTCAATGGTTATGGCCTGTCCAGAATAATGTGGATTCCAAGGCTGTGATGGATCCCAAGTTGTTGAATGATAAGGTAAATTGGCGGAAACCGTTCCGTCACCAATCCGGGAATCTGCATAGGCGTCAAGTGCAGAGACAGCGACAACGCCCAGTTTGGTGTAAGGATTATTGCTTGGATATGTGAAAATTTTGTGTTATCCTACCTTTTATTAATGAGTACCTGTGGCAATTGTATAATGTTATTTTTTTTCCTCTTTATGTTTTTCTTCAAATGTTTAATGTTATATTGTTAACGAAGGGGGATGTATGGTGTCCTGCTGTTCTCATGTGGAATCTGGAACACGGGGTTCGTGGTCCGGGTTTCCACACGGAGACGGTTGGCCCAGGCTTGATGGAGGAGCCTCTTGGCTCACCTCTTCTACGAAATAAAATTACTTGAACTTCAATGCCGAATCCTGTCATATCTTCTGGAGAATGTTTCAGATCTATTGAAACCAATTCGATACAACAGTAGGTCCATTGAGATGCAATGATTTCTGTTCCTGTAGCTCTGGACCATGCACTCCTCGAGCACTCAAGGATATCAGTGCATAAGGAGGAACATGCCTAATACAGTCAGTGCATCCATCTAGCAGACTCTGCCACATGTATAATCAGGGTCAGAGGAGGGGAATCTTTAGGTTATTCTGGAAACCCAGGCAGTCAGGTCTGGGCTGCGTGTCGCAGCCTCATATATAAGAACGTTCTAGGGGACGAGAGGTATTGCCACTTAGATTAGCTGTTCCAGTGTCGCAAATTTGTGTTGGGAATACAGATCTCCCAGTTCCGCCTCCTCCTACTGTGTCAGGATGCGCTGCACTAATTTGTCTGTCGCAGGTGGTAGCAACGGGTCGCATGGAAGGGGAATTGCTGGTGGCTAGAGTGTGGAATAACCAAGCTGGTGTCTTAGTTTCTGCCAGGCCCAACATGTTGTCAGCAATGGTTTTTATTTCTTGTGGGTTTCTAGGAAGGCCAATTGGGAGCAGGGCTTTGAGCGGTGTATCCCCCGCTTGATCGTGTTCAGGAAATAAGTACGGAGGTCGGGTGTCAGGATGGTACCAATGTCATACATAGTGGCATTGTGCCACTAGGTTATAAAGTTCCATGTCTGGCACTTCCATTCCTCCTTTGTCATATGGTGGTGTTAATATGTTCCAGCTGATGCGGCCTTGCTTTTCAGCCCAAACTAATTTAATCAGGATACTGCAGAGAGTGTTAAAGAAGGTCTTGGGAACTGGAATGGGAATATTCATAAAGAGATATCAAAAACAGGGACGGACCACCATCTTAATAATGGCTATACTGCCCACAAGTGATAGGGGGAGCTTTATCCAGCTCTCCACTTGTACCTCTAGTCATTCCATTACTGGGCCATGGTTTTGTTGCAGTAGAGTATCCCTATTTCGTTAAGTAGTATGCCCAGGTATCTGACAGAGTCAGTAACCCAGCCTATAGGGAAATCTAGTTGTGATGGCATTGTGCAGCCGGTGAGATGGAAGACATCCAATTTAGACCAATAAAAGACCAGGCCGGAGTAGCATCCAAATTATATTATGTCACAGATAATGGCTGAGAGGTTGGTTGTTGGGTCTCTTACAAACAGCAAAATATCATCAGCATACATGGATAAGAGAAGGCGCCGAGTGGGGAACGCCTGACCTCTTTGCAAATGGCGCTCCTGCGGAAGGTTTTCAAGGGGATCCATGGCTAGCACAAATAACAGGGGTGGGAGTGGGCAACCTTGTCTTGTGCCTCTATATATTGGTATGGGGTCTGTCTGCGTGTCGTTGATCAAGATGTGGGCCACTGGTTCCACATAGATATGTTTGATGAGTGCAATGAAGATGGGGGGGTATGTCCACCTTAGCTAATATAGGAAAGAGAAAAGGCCACTCTAAAGAATCAAAGGCCTTCTCTGCATCGAGGAGGACTGCTGCAGCTAGCACATGTGGGGCTATCTGATCGAGCACCACAAATATGGCGCGAAGGTTGACGGATGTGGATCTGTGGAGCACAAATCCATACTGGATGGAAGAGATCAGGTGCTCCATCAGTAGAGAAGGTCTGGTGGCAAGCACCTTCGCAATTTCCTATTATCAAGGTTGCTCAGAGATAGCAGTCTATAAGAGGCACATAGTGTGGGATCCATCCCTGGTTTAGTTAGTAGAACGATCACTGCTTCCCGGAGCGAATGAGGAAGGATCCCGTTCTGCATCGCTTCAATGCAGACCTCCTTGAGGCAGGGGGTTAGGAGGGTTTTGTACGTTTTGTAAAATTTACTAGTCAGTCCGTCCAGCCCAGGTGCCTTATGGCCCTGTAAATTTTCAATGGCAGCCAGAATCTCCTCAAGTGTGCGAGAAGCACTTAGGAATTATGGCTCAGCCACACCATAGCAATGTCATTATGATACTCCTAAGTGGCAGTGGAGTATCCATCTGGACAGGCTGTGTTTAGTTGCCCATAACAGAGGACAAATTCCGCCGATATGTGTCCAGTGGTGAAGAGTGTGTCCCCTGTTTCGGTTTGGATGTGAGTGATGTGTGTTCAGTGCAAACAACCTTTAGGTAATCTGGCCAGTGTTCTGCCTGGTCTCTCTCCCTCACCATACCGACAGGCCAGTGCATGTTTACCTAAAAATGCTACCTTGCTTTCTGCAAATTCTCTGTATTGCTGTAATAGATGATGGCATCCTAGGCAATAGGTAGGGGAGTGTAATGCCACATTGGATGAGTCTAACTGTGATGTTGCATTCAATTTTAGAGAGTTGTGTGCATATGGCTTTCAGGACACCTGCTTACTTAGAAATTGCCATGCCTCTAATGTATAGTTTAAATGCCTCCCAGAGCTTAGAGTGTATGGAAACCGATCCTGTGTATACGCTGAAGTATTCCTCAATTGCCTTACGGATATCACTCCTAAAGCGATGTCGGTGAGAGCTTCACTGGGGAATCACCATGGGGACAGTCGACTCTATGACAGGGCATGTGAAGCGTCAATTTGACAGGAGAGTGTTCCAATATGGTTCAGGGAAGATGTGAAATGTCGACAATCCATGTCATGACATATCAGGTGAGGAGTCAGTCCTCTATACGTGATTGGGACCCATGGGGGGGCTGAGTAGAACGTGTACTCCCAGGTATGAGCATATTGCATTCGCCATGCGTCTACTAGGTCAGTATTATCCAGGATTCACTCTAGTGCTTTGAAAGAAAGGGTTTTCGTTGTACCTCTTGTACCAGTGCAATCTGTACCAGGGTCGAGGATCAAGTCAAGGTCTCCACCTCCAAAAGACTGGAGCAGCATCCATGCGCTGTAGGGCTATATTGACTGAGTGGAGGAACCCGAGTGTATCTACACTCGGGGCATAGGTATTAACAGTATACCCTCCACCATAATAAATCACCCTTCTTGGTCGGTATGAGCTCAGGAGAGCACAGAGCACAAATATAGTTATTTATGTATGAAGATACAAAGCCCCCTTGAGTAAGTACTGTAGGAGGAGTAAAACCTATGAGTGCCCCACTTGGCTAAGAATGGGTGCGTTTTCCCAGGTGCTAAGTGTGTTTCATGAAGATAAACTATACCTATACCATGGCAGTCCAAGTAGGATACCACCATTTACCTTTACGTGGATTATTTATGTTTCTATTGTTCCAGTTTAGCAGTGTCAGTTTTTTATAGGCTGTGCCAGTCATGTCGTGAAAGTACGAAAGGTAGTAGTCACCCAGGGAGCCCAGGCTGCATGTATGTGTTGTATGATGTAAACTAGGTGCCTGTGGCTTTCAAAACCAAACAGAAAAGCAGAACTGAAACTTGTTTCCTCCCTCCCTGCTCCCTCAATGAGCCTCAATTTTCAGTGTTGATTCCCTGATAATACCCCGTGACAAAAAGGGAGGTGATACACAACATGGCCGAGAGCAACACTCTTCTAAGTCATTCCCGCCAATCTGACTAGTGTCCTTAAAGATTACCACACAAACGGGGACCTGAGAGTGCTCTGGTAAGCAACTTACGTACATAAGTTCATTCATCTGAAAGAAGTGCATGTGTTTTTAGTGCCCTCTATCCCTTCATCGGACCAAGCATCCAAATCAGGTGGTGGTCTAGTGTCATCTCTGTCAGGGGTAAATCCAGCTGTAGATCCAGCGCTGCTGCCTGAGCCCCTAAATTTGAAGTGTTTTTTGCAAAAGGAACTGACATCTGTGGGGTTGGTGACAATATGGGTTTTGCAGTCCATGGCAATCTTTAACCACAATGATTATTTTATCCCCTTTGTGTGCAGCATCTTTTTTATGTTGGTGAACTTCCTATGGGCCTCCTGTACCACCTGGGTAAAATCCGGAAAAATAGATATGACAGAACCTTGGTAATGAAGCAGTCCCTTCTCACAGGCTAGGTGCTGTGTCATGATTGCAGAAGCTAAGCATGCGAGTTATCAGAGGCCGCAGCGGAGCACCAGGAGGTGGACATTGTCCAAGAGACCTATGCGCCCTCTCAACTAAAAAGGTCAAGGAAAACACTTTTGCACCGAAAAGCTAGACAAGTAATTGCTCCACAAATGTGTGGGGCGGCCCATGGCTGTGGTCTCAGCGATCCCAGAAATCCGTATATTATTACGATGCGATCAGGCTTCCCAATCTTCATTCTTTGCTACCACTTGGGACAACAGACTCTACATTTTATTCAACCGATCTGCATTTGCACCGGTGTCATCTTCCAGATCAGAAATGTGTCGCTCCATGCTGGCCTGCTGCGCCATCTGTCTGTCCAGCCTTTCCATAAGTCTGGAGATTAGGGAGTCGATCTTGTTGCCAATTGATTGCATCCCGCCGCACAGCTCCTGCAGGAGGACTTCATTTACCCCACGTATAGGGCCCTTTGGAGATTCATCTTCATTTTCTGATCCAGTGTAGATTTTCATTCCATTCAGCTCTCCTGGTTTTGAAGTATAGCTTGGCTTGTTTCGGGTCTTCCTTCCCCATGGTGATAATGAGTGGTATAGTCACTGAGAGGGGTCAGGGGTAGACGGATAGGTACTAATCTCACTGGGGAATCACTGGGTCAGCAAATCGGCATGGGAGTAGGCACAGTCCACTCATTGTTGATCTCAACCTGTGCTGGGGTAGAAGGCATGTTTTGTCTCTGAAGGCAGCGCAGAAGGCAGAAAGGAGACCGCACAACCTTTACTTTTTTGAGTCCTCCATTGGAAGGGGGTCAAAAGAGATCACTGTATGGATTGGGGCAAAGTGCCCCAATTGCTTCTGGAGGGTCAAAGGAAGTCGGCAAGAAACGTGCGCTGTCGGTACTCACAGTGTGCTGAGTGTGGTAGGTAAAGCGGCAGGGTACTCAAAGGGCTGGGTCCCATCTCTGTCACAGGACAGGCTGCTGACCTCTCCTATGGCAGCTTTCCACCGCAGTCTCCACCAGGTGCCTCAATGCTTCCCCACAGCAGGGCCACTTAGGAGGCACTAGTCTCACCCACCAAGAAGCTGCAGCCTCCTGTCTTGGTGGGAGGCCTGCTGCCGCGGCCTCAGGCTCACCAGCGGCCCCTGTTGCCTCCGGGCCTCCAATGGTCGAGGCAACTCCTACCTGCGGCATCGCACTGGGGGGTCCGACCGAGCCTCCGCACCTCAGATGGATTGCGCTGGGCTCCTCAGGGTCCAGGCCTACTGCAGCACCCATCCATGAGCGGGGAAGGTGGCAGATTACCCCATTTGCAGCATGAATAGGCAGGTCAGGCTCCAGAGCTTTCTGCTACATGGCCATCTTGGATGCCAGCGTTGCTCTGCCCCCTAGAAATTATTGCTTCTAATTCCCTGCCTGCCCTTCCTTCTGCTGAAAGCTTTCCTAGAGCTCAGAGTCAAAGGAGATGGTCCTCGTCATCTCATCATCACTGTCAGGGTCTAAGGGAAGACCTTCCCTTGCTGCAATTTTATTTAACATGGTACAACATGCAATTAATTTACAGCCCTTGGAACACTAGAGTGCATCTCCACCTATGTGGAGACACCAAAATCTGTGTTGCAGACTGTGCTGAATTGTGGGCAAAAGTGAATAGTCTCTTACTGGGGTACAAGGATTTATGATGGATGTGAGGAGCCAAGGATTGATGGTATTGCACTGTCACCTACAACAGCAGTGTGAACATTATAAATGAGGTCTATAGTGTGTTAGCAAATCTGTTGGACCTGACATTTTTGGTGTGGTTTTCCCCCAACTTTTTGCCTTCAATCCGCCTATTTTTTGCTGACTTTGTTTTTGCTGGCCTTAGGATTCTGCACACTTTACCACTGCTAACCAGTGCTACAGTGTTCGTGCTCTCTCTCTAAAACATGGTAACATTGGCTTCCAGTCAATTGGCATATTTAATTTACCTGCATCTCAATTCATCACTAAGACTGACGCTCACCCCATCCCTGAGCTAATGAGCTCATTCATCAGTTAGGGGCTGCCAAGTTCTTCAGCAATTTGCTCTGACATCTGGGTACTGGCTGTTCACCTTGACTGCGGGGGCCAAAGAGAAGTCTGTGTTCTCCACCCCAGAGGACCACTTCCAGTTTCGGGTGATGCCCTTCAGGTTGAAGAACACCCGTGACACCTACCAGAGGTTGGTCAATCAGGTTCTGGCATGGTTAGAGGACTTCAGTGCTGCATACTTAGATGACATTGCGGTTTTCGCTCCATCTAGTAGGACAACCTGTGCCACCTCAGGGAAGTGCCTCAGGCTCTGCAAAGGGCAGGCCTGACTATCAAGGCCAGTAAGTACCAATAGGGCAGGGTTCTGTGGTCTACTTGGGTCATCAAGTTGGAAGGGGCAAGTTATAGCCCCTTCAGGCCAAAATCAAAACCATTCTGGCTTGGAGGCCCCCCAAGACGCAGACAGAGGTGAGGGCCTTCCTGGGCCTCGCAAGGTACTGCGTGAGATTTGTCAAGGAGTATTGCACCATTGTTGCCCCTTGACAGAGCTGACTTATAAGAGACAGCCTAGACAGGTGATCTGAACGAAGGCGTGCCAGAACACTTTTGACACCCTGAAGGCCATGTGCACAGAGCCAATTCTGAAGGCCCCGACTTCTCCAAAAAATTAATTGTGCAGACAGATGCCACAGAGCATGGCATATGGTCTGTGCTCTCATAGTTGAATGAAGAGGACCTAGACAAAGAGATATCCATTATCAGCAAGAGGTTACTTCCCAGGGAATAGAGGTAGAGTGCCGTAGAGGGGGGAGCATTTGCAATGATTTGGGTACTGATGAAGGTGAGACCATACCTGTTTGGGGCTCACTTCTGGGTTCAGACAGACCACAGACTACTCAAATGGCTAATGCAGATGAAGGGGTGAGAATACCAAACTCTTGAGGTGGCCCATCTCCCTACAGGGAATGAACTTTATGGTGGAGCATCACGCTGGAACTGACCACGCAAATGCTGATGGTCTCTCCAGGTTCTTCCGCCTTAGCGACGAGAACTCCTATGAAGGTGGGTAGTTCTCTCTGCTTTCAGCTGTGGGGCACACATGTTGGACCTGACATCTGTGATATGGTTTGCCCAAACCTTTTGACTTTTTGCTGGCCTTTGTACTCTGCACACTTTACTATTGCTAACCAGTGCTAAAATGCTTATGCTCTCTCCCTAAAACATGGCAACATTGGCATCCACCACATTTGCACATTTAATTTACCTGTAAGTCCCTGGTAAAGTGGTACTGCCTGTACCCAGGGCATGTAAATTAAATGCTACTAGAGGGTATGCAGCACTCATTGTGCCACCCAACTAAGTAGCCCTTTAAACATGTCTCCAGCCTGCCATTGCAGCCTGTGTGTGCGGTATGAAACTGCCATTTCAACCAGGCAAAATAAAGCTTTCACCAGACATAAACCTTCCATTTTAATACATATAAGCCAACCCTAGGGTATGCCCTAGACAGCCCAAAGGGCTAGGCGCAGTGTGTTTAAAAAGTTAGACATGTACTTTTATATGTCCTGGTAGTGGAAATCTCTCAAATTTGTTTTTTACTGCTGCAAGACCTACGTCTCCGATAGGATCCTGGTTGATCCTGCCATTAGCATATGCTTGTCTCAAAGATTAAGCCATGCATGTGTAAGTACACGCGGCCGGTACAGTGAAACTGCGAATGGCTCCTTAAATCAGTTATGGTTCCTTTGAAAGGGCTGGGTGCAGTGTGTTTAAAAAGTTAGACATGTACTTTTAACTTTTATATGTGCTGGTAGTGGAAATCTCTCAAATGTGTTTTTCACTTCTGCAAGACCTACCTCTCCCATATGATAACATTGGGTTACCTTATTACATTTAATAAGTGATAACTTCCAATTGAAGCAAGTAGGAATGTCAAATTTAGTGTGTAAAGAATTGTAATGTAAAACTCTCTTTAAAGTTAAAGTTAGATTTTAAGTCAAAGTTCTGAAAATAGCACTATTAGAAAGTTAGAATTTTCTTGTCCCAACCCGTTGGTGCCTGCAGCCTGTATTCTGGGTCACATGACTAGGTGTAGCTGGCAGTTGGTCTTGGTGTTTTACTCTAAGCCAGTGAGAAAAAGGGGGAATAGATGTTGGCAGGATGGACCATTTCTGACTTCGATGAGGGGGAGGAGCTGTCACTTACCACACTTGCACATCACAAAGGCTCTGCCCCAGCACACTCACAAAGGATTTGACAATAGTTGCTTGTGCCTCTAGACAATCTGAGGCCTTGGCCATGCCCTGGCAGGGAGACAAGAAATCCAAGCACCTCTGGGGGTGGAACCCACTAGAACTTCTCCTACTCTAAAGCTGGCAGCAAGGATAAATAGTGGGCCCTCAGACCCATCTCTTCAGATCACTTCTGGACCTGAAAAAGGACTTCCCACCTGGGAAGTCTGGCCTGCTGACCTGCTTGCTGATCAAGGACTGCTTTGCTGCCCATGGCCTGCTGTTGCTGCACCAAGACTCTTCTGCTGCTGCTGCGAACTACCCTGCTAAATACAGCCTGCCTATATGGACCCACAACTCCAGTAAATCTCCAAGGCTCAGTTGGCTAGCCCCCTGTTCTAAGCCACAGGGACATAACAGGCTTCTTTGATGTTGACGCATCTCAACGCAGCGCACCTCACCATCGACTCCGATCCAGCGTGACGCAGCTCGACCTCAACGCTAACACATTTCAGCGCAAGTCCTTGCAAGCCCATGTAGGACATTTCCCGTGTGCGCTTGAAGAGTTGGAGCAACGTGAGGAAGTTTTGAGATGTTTCCTTGCCACTGCGAGTGATTTTCAGAACCCACAGTGAGAATACTAAAATATATGTGCATTTTTGGGCACATCGTTTCCACAAACAAAGAGCTCGGTCGAGCCCGCTATCTTTCAAAAGTTCAGCTAGAGTCTACATGCTGTCACTCTGAATAGGTGCTCTCTGTTTGACCAGTCCTGATGAAGACCCCATTATAAGGCTTGAATCACCTTTGAACATCTCAGGGGTCGAAACGTTGACTACAACTACATATGCACAAGCATCTGACAACTAGTATTAATGTATCAGTGTCCCTGAATGCTATGTGCTAAATCGGAAATATTGACCTGTGATAGGCTGGAATGGTATCACCATGTAAATTTGATGTATATATGTCACATCACCTTTCCCCTGTCCGCCACCCCCACTCAATCACTAGTACCCTGACCTTTCCTTCTCCAGCACCTGAGCACCTTATCTAAAAATCGTTAGGAATTACAAATACAAGAAGCAACTGTGTTGCTAAAAAGTGAAAATTGCTTTGAAAATAAATTGCATTCGCTGCAGAGTACATAAAATTGGTATTGTGAATGCTGTTATCTATTGCTTTCTTTTGGATAAATTGTTGCTACTTTGACCATTTGTCTTTTATACTGTATGTTTGACCTGGGTCTGGTAGCACTTACGGGTAACCCCATTGATTCTTCATGTAGGACATTGCATCACATCTTTTCATCGATGGCTTATTGACCTGTCTTCGAGCAGCGCATTCCTTGATGACGGCTCATTGACCCACCGCCCCGCAACACATCTCGACACCCGACCTCGCACCGCAGCTCCTCCTCGATGGCTCTTTGATGCCGGCCCACGCAGCCTAGGCCCACAAAGTCCTTTCTCAGCAGACTGAACTCAGTCCTGTATTCAACCCGCGCTCCATTACGGTCAGCTTGTACTTGTGACTTGGACCCATTCTACTGCGATCAGATGACAGCGATTGACACTTTTTGTTCTTTTAGAACTTGATTTTCTCAAAACATTTACTCTATTTTTCTAAATTGGTATGGTGTGTTTTCACTTTATTACTGTTTGAAGTGCTGCATAAATACTTTACACCTTGCCTCTAAGTTAAGCTTGACTGCTTTTGTGCCAAGCTACCAAAGGGTTGAGTGCAGGTTAATTTGGGGTTTGCTTATGGCTTCACCTTGACAAGAATAGTGGTTGCTGCTAGAGTAGGGTTTCACCCCCTTCAACCAATAACCCGATTTCTTACAATCACTTCTCTGTAAAAGCACAGTCTGAAATCTTCTTGTTACAGGCAGCAGTCTTTCTCACACAAGACAGGAGCAGTAGCTGGTACTCTTGAGTTTCTTGTTCCAAAGCTTATACCCATCCTGGAAAGAAGACAGCCACCAGCAAAGTTCTCTCTCTGGAACACCAGTCTTCACTCCTACACTGAGGTGCAGCAATAGCTTAGGAAATGAAAATCTTGAAACAATGTACAAATTGAAATGTCCAGTACTGACGGCCAGAGCTGGCTAACCAGCTCAACAGCAGCATTCAAAATCTGTTGAGCTATTCCAAACTCAAATGGCGTGGACACTCATGATAAGCCATGGAAAGGAGGAGTGTCTCCTGGAATGGTTCAAACCAGCCCTGTTCAATGCATCTTTGGCCTCAGTCAACATGCCACATCTCATAGAGATCTAGCTAAATGCAGGAAAGGGGGAGGAGCTGGGAACACCCTTGTGAGGCACAGTGACAACAACAAAGGGAAGAGGCCTGACACCTTCAGCATCAAGTGGATGGTATCACATAATGCTGGAGGGGGAAGGAGGGCAGAGGCCTGACACCTTCAGCATCAAGTGGATGGTATCACATAATGCTGGAGGGGGAAGGAGGGCAGAGAGAAAGGAATGCAAAGGTCAGATCCCCATGTCCGCAAAGACTTGAGCAGACTCGGGAAATGTAAGGTTGCCTCACACAATGGCAGCCAATATATACACCATGCACTTCATCAAATGTGCATGTAGCCCTTACACTCAGCCATGACGCACATGGATGTACAGACACACTTTCCTTATATACCAAATTTGTATAGAAGCTAAAGAGCTCAGCTGAGGGAGACTGGCAGAACTTTTACACAAGTAGGCATCTCCTCTTGAAGAATACAGAGAACAGGGCCAGCTCTTTACTGAAGATCATGCTGTCACCACTGCTGGTCTAACAAAGCCCACTTAGAGAGGGCAGCAGCCACTCTGGGTACGGGAGGTGCACTTTGGGTGCCCCCTCCCTTTGCTCTCATTCCATTCAGCAGCGAGAACCCTCAGAGTGTTTGCAGGATCGTCACTTTCTTAGCTAATTAGCGCGTTATTCCTATTCCAAGTTTAGAAATTGGGGATGAGATGCAACTTGTGCACCTACTCTTATGAGAAGTCAGTGCAATCGGAAATGAGTGGGTGAGTAAGTAGCATTTGATTTTTGTGGCGCAATCATGATCGGGCCCTTTGTTTGCTGTTCGTTGCACAGTCGCTGCATCATGCACTCAGTTTGTGAATGAAACAGTAGAAGGGCACACCCACGATAGTTCTGCGGTTTAGCCGAACCTCGTCCCCGCTGCAGAAAGAGAAAAGAAAGGGAAAGCGGGCCTGCTTAGCGCCGAAGATCAGCGGAAGAGCTGGTTTCCATAAACACTTTTTATACGATGTACGTACAGTTAATCACCGACTGGTAAATTGCTGAGAAGGATAAAGCATAAATACTGAGAAAATTGAACCATAGGTTTGAATTATTGCCTTCGCGTAGGATTTGCGAGGATAAAGCAGCAACTGCAATAGTAAATGGGGAATTTGTTAATGTGACACGGTAATTAGGTAAATGCTGCAGCACTAGGGCACTATTTTATGGAAAAGGAATATCGTAAGCAGGTAGTTATCTTCAGAGCAACGTGAGAACGTGTGTGAGCCAAGGAATCAGCAATGCAGCCAGGACTGCAGAATGGTAAACCTAGAAGGGGGCTTCTAGCAGCTCCGCGCTCCTCTAGGATGTGAGGGTGTCATGTTGTGAGGTGGACACTAGGACCCTGCCGCCAAAGGTCCTCCCTCAATCCACAGCAAGGACATTGGAGGGGGCTTCTAGCAGCTCCGCGCTCCTCTAGGATGTGAGGGTGTCATGTTATGAGGTGGACACGAGGACCCTGCCTCCAAAGATCCTCCCTAAATCCACAGCAAGGACATTGGAGGGGGCTTCTAGCAGCTCCGTACTCCTCTAGGATGTGAGGGTGTCATGTTGTGAGGTGGACACTAGGACCCTGCCGCCAAAGATCCTCCCTAAATCCACAGCAAGGACATTGGAAGGGGACTTCTAGCAGCTCCGCGCTCCTCTAGGATGTGAGGGTGTCATGTTGTGAGGTTGACACTAGGACCCTGCCAACAAAGATCCTTCCAAAATCCACAGCAAGGACATTGGAGGGGGCTTCGAGCAGCTCCGCGCTCCTCTAGGATGTGAGGGTCTCATGTTATGAGGTGGACACGAGGACCCTGCCTCCAAAGATCCTCCCTAAATCCACAGCAAGGACATTGGAGGGGGCTTCTAGCAGCTCCGCGCTCCTCTAGGATGTGAGGGTCTCATGTTATGAGGTGGACACGAGGACCCTGCCAACAAAGGTCCTCCCTCAATCCACAGCAAGGACATTGGAAGGGGGCTTCTAGCAGCTCCGCGCTCCTCTAGGATGTGAGGGTGTCATGTTGTGAGGTTGACACTAGGACCCTGACAACAAAGGTCCTCCCTCAATCCACAGCAAGGACATTGGAAGGGAGCTTCTAGCAGCTCCGCGCTCCTCTAGGATGTGAGGGTGTCATGTAGTGAAGTGGACACTAGGACCCTGCCGTCAAAGGTCCTCCCTCAATCCACAGCAAGGACATTGGAAGGGGGCTTCTAGCCGCTTCGTGCTCCTCTAGGATGTGAGGGTCTCATGTTGTGAGGTGGACACTAGAAACCTGCCGCCAAAGGTCCTCCCTCAATCCACAGCAAGGACATTGGAAGGGGGCTTCTAGCAGATCCGCGTTCCTCTAGGATGTGAGGGTGTCATGTTGTGAGGTGGACACTAGGACCCTGCCGCCAAAGGTCCTCCCTCAATCCAGAGCAAGGACATTGGAAGGGGGCTTCTAGCAGCTCCGCGCTCCTCTAGGATGTGAGGGTGTCATGTTGTGATGTGGACACTAGGACCCTGCCGCCAAAGGTCCTCCCTCAATCCACAGCAAGGACATTGGAAGGGGGCTTCTAGCAGCTCCGCGCTCCTCTAGGATGTGAGGGTGTCATGTTGTGAGGTGGACACTAGGACCCTGCCGCCAAAGGTCCTCCCTCAATCCACAGCAAGGACATTGGAAGGGGGCTTCTAGCAGCTCCGCGCTCCTCTAGGATGTGAGGGTGTCATGTTGTGAGGTTGACACTAGGACCCTGCCGCCAAAGGTCCTCCCTCAATCCACAGCAAGGACATTGGAAAGGGGCTTCTAGCAGCTCCGCGCTCCTCTAGGATGTGAGGGTGTCATGTTGTGAGGTTGACACTAGGACCCTGCCAACAAAGGTCCTCCTTCAATCCACAGCAAGGACATTGGAAGGGGGCTTCTAGCAGCTCCGCGCTCCTCTAGGATGTGAGGGTGTCATGTTGTGAGGTGTACACTAGGACCCTGCCGCCAAAGGTCCTCCCTCAATCCACAGCAAGGACATTGGAAGAGGGCTTCTAGCAGATCCGCGTTCCTCTAGGATGTGAGGGTGTCATGTTGTGAGGTGGACACTAGGACCCTGCCGCCAAAGGTCCTCCCTCAATCCAGAGCAAGGACATTGGAAGGGGGCTTCTAGCAGCTCCGCGCTCCTCTAGGATGTGAGGGTGTCATGTTGTGATGTGGACACTAGGACCCTGCCGCCAAAGGTCCTCCCTCAATCCACAGCAAGGACATTGGAAGGGGGCTTCTAGCAGCTCCACGCTCCTCTAGGATGTGAGGGTGTCATGTTGTGAGGTGGACACTAGGACCCTGCCGCCAAAGGTCCTCCCTCAATCCACACCTAGGACATTGGAAGGGGGCTTCTAGCAGCTTCGCGCTCCTCTAGGATGTGAGGGTGTCATGTTGTGAGGTTGACACTAGGACCCTGCCGCCAAAGGTCCTCCCTCAATCCACAGCAAGGACATTGGAAGGGGGCTTCTAGCAGCTCCGCGTTCCTCTAGGATGTGAGGGTGTCATGTTGTGAGGTTGACACTAGGACCCTGCCGCCAAAGGTCCTCCCTCAATCCACAGCAAGGACATTGGAAGGGGGCTTCTAGCAGCTCCGCGCTCCTCTAGGATGTGAGGGTGTCATGTTGTGAGGTGTACACTAGGACCCTGCCGCCAAAGGTCCTCCCTCAATCCACAGCAAGGACTTTGGAAGGGGGCTTCTAGCAGCTCCGCGCTCCTCTAGGATGTGAGGGTGTCATGTTGTGAGGTGGACACTAGGACCCTGCCGCCAAAGGTCCTCCCTCAATCCACAGCAAGGACATTGGAAGGGGGCTTCTAGCAGCTCCGCGCTCCTCTAGGATGTGAGGGTGTCATGTTGTGAGGTGGACACTAGGACCCTGCCGCCAAAGGTCCTCCCTCAATCCACAGCAAGGACATTGGAAGGGGGCTTCTAGCAGCTCCGCGCTCCTCTAGGATGTGAGGGTGTCATGTTGTGAGGTTGACACTAGGACCCTGCCGCCAAAGGTCCTCCCTCGATCCACAGCAAGGACATTGGAAGGGGGCTTCTAGCAGCTCCGCGTTCCTCTAGGATGTGAGGGTGTCATGTTGTGAGGTTGACACTAGGACTCTGCTGCCAAAGGTCCTCCCTCGATCCACAGCAAGGACATTGGAAGAGGGCTTCTAGCAGCTCCGCGTTCCTCTAGGATGTGAGGGTGTCATGTTGTGAGGTTGACACTAGGACTCTGCCGCCAAAGGTCCTCCCTCGATCCACAGCTAGGACATTGGAAGGGGGCTTCTAGCAGCTCTGCGCTCCTCTAGGATGTGAGGGTCTCATGTTGTGAGGTGGACACTAGGACCCTGCCGCCAAAGGTCCTCCCTCGATACACAGCAAGGACATTGGAAGGGGGCTTCTAGCAGCTCCGCGCTCCTCTAGGATTTGAGGGTCTCATGTTGTGAGGTGGACACTAGGACCCTGCCACCAAAGGTCCTCCCTCGATCCACAGCAAGGACATTGGAAGGGGGCTTCTAGCAGCTCCGCGCTCCTCTAGGATGTGAGGGTGTTATGTTGTGAGGTTGACACTAGGACCCTGCCGCCAAAGGTCCTCCCTCAATCCACAGCAAGGACATTGGAAGGGGGTTTCTAGCAGCTCTGCGTTCCTCTAGGATGTGAGGGTGTCATGTTGTGAGGTGGACACTAGGACCCTGCCGCCAAAGGTCCTCCCTCAATCCACAGCAAGGACATTGGAAGGGGGCTTCTAGCAGCTCCGCGCTCCTCTAGGATGTGAGGTTGTCATGTTGTGAGGTGGACACTAGGACCCTGCCGCCAAAGGTCCTCCCTCAATCCACAGCAAGGACATTGGAAGGGGGCTTCTAGCAGCTCCGCGCTCCTCTAGGATGTGAGGGTGTCATGTTGTGAGGTGGACACTAGGACCCTGCCGCCAAAGGTCCTCCCTCAATCCACAGCAAGGACATTGGAAGGGGGCTTCTAGCAGCTCCGCGCTCCTCTAGGATGTGAGGGTGTCATGTTGTGAGGTTGACACTAGGACCCTGCCGCCAAAGGTCCTCCCTCAATCCACAGCAAGGACATTGGAAGAGGGCTTCTAGCAGCTCCGCGTTCCTCTAGGATGTGAGGGTGTCATGTTGTGAGGTTGACACTAGGACCCTGCCGCCAAAGGTCCTCCCTCGATCCACAGCAAGGACATTGGAAGGGGTTTTCTAGCAGCTCCGCGCTCCTCTAGGATTTGAGGGTCTCATGTAGTGAAGTGGACACTAGGACCCTGCCGCCAAAAGTCCTCCATCGATCCACAGCAAGGACATTGGAAGGGGGCTTCTAGCAGCTCCGCGCTCCTCTAGGATGTGAGGGTGTCATGTAGTGAAGTGGACACTAGGACCCTGCCGTCAAAAGTCCTCCCTCAATCCATAGCAAGGACATTGGAAGGGGGCTTCTAGCCGCTTCGTGCTCCTCTAGGATGTGAGGGTCTCATGTTGTGAGGTGGACACTAGGACCCTGCCGCCAAAGGTCCTCCCTCAATCCACAGCAAGGACATTGGAAGGGGGCTTCTAGCAGCTCCGCGCTCCTCTAGGATGTGAGGGTGTCATGTTGTGAGGTTGACACTAGGACCCTGCCGCCAAAGGTCCTCCCTCAATCCACAGAAAGGACATTGGTAGGGGGCTTCTAACAGCTCCACGCTCCTCTAGGATTTGAGGGTCTCATGTTGTGAGGGAGGACCCTGCCGCCAAAGGTCCTCCCTCAATCCACAGCAAGGACTTTGGAAGGGGGCTTCTAGCAGCTCCGCGCTCCTCTAGGATGTGAGGGTCTCATGTTGTGCGGTGGACACTAAGACCCTGCCACCAAAGGTCCTCCCTCAATCCATAGCAAGGACATTGGACGCAGAGGGAAGCAAGATGGCGGCCGCTGAGGAGGCCGGTAGCAGCACTAGTGACAAGCGGGCTGAATCGGAAAGAGAAAACCTGTGGACTGTGGAAATGAATAGTTGAATGGTTTGCCAATGAAGAGAGCCCACAAATGCTGTTGTAGCTTCTGGACCGACTGGATTAATCTCGGCTTGTCGATTCTGAAACAAGCTGCAGCGGGGCACATACCTTGCTCGGACTGTGGCGAGTTGGCGCGTTGCCGTGTGATGGGACCGAAAGTAGCGGCGAACAGTGGAGCCCCCAAGGCTGGGGGTAATCGCCAGACGCGCGGTGGAAATGTAGCGGAGCATGACTCACCGAGCCAGACAGATCAGGCATCCGGGCGCGGGCGGCGCTTGCAGCCGCAGATCTCAGGCAGCGAACTTCCAGCTGAGAAGAAAGGAAGAGGTGGGGGAGCGGGGAAACTACGTCCTGCCGGCCCCTCGGTGGCTGAGTTGTTCCAACGAACAAGGGAAGCTCAGCCAGGAGTAAGCAGTGGAGAAACACGCAAGAAAGGTCCGGAGCAGAGCCAGAGTGAGAGACTGGATGCTCCTCTGATGCAGCCAGCAGGTGTGGACTCACCCAAGTCGCTTAACGAAGGTAGGCACCTGCAAGCAACAGCCGCTAGCAACTCTATGCCAGCAGGGGTCCGCAGTAAGGAAGGTAAATCAGGGGAGCTTCTGGAGGAGAGTTAGGAACTGGCAAAAGAAAGAGAATCACCAGGATTATCGGAACAATCAGAGCTCCAAGGTATATCCAATTCTAACCCAGAGCAATTATGTTCCCAACTCAAGGAAATAAAACTTCGCAATGAGGTACAAGAACGCGCAGAGGATGGGGTCCACAATGGTGGTATTGCTGTGCTTGAACCCCGGCATAACCTGGTGGCGTCTGGCTTGGTAGAGAGTGATAAAAACAACAAGGGGGAGCCGAATAGAGAGCCAAGTGACTGCTTCTTTTCAGTTTCGGAAGGGGCTGAATGGTCAGAGGATGGCTTTAGTTCTTCATCTGAGGCAAGCAATTTAGAAACAGACCCTGAAGAAGGTGATAAAGCGCAGCTCCTTACGGCCAAAAAGTTAAGTCACCGGACAACTGCACAATGCCGGGATAGAAAAGACCTCAAATGGGATTACACAGCTGCGACTCAGTTGGCAGGCTCCTCAATCGGGGCGATCTCTACTGATGCTAGTTCGGTCCCTCCTACGTTTGAAGTCATATACCATGCAATATTGTCGCACAGGGAGGAGACGCGTCAGGACAGTCGTAAAGCCCAGTCAGCAATGCAAAAGATGCAGGGGGTTGTTAGGAAACTATCTAAATCATGTGTTAATATAGGGGAAAGAATGACAGATCTTGAGGCAAGAATCGTTACTACAGAGGCAGATGTGTCAGGTGCAGCAAAATTGACCGAAGCGCACGGATCACAAATCAAAGACATCCAGTGGAAGCTGGAGGACTTTGAAAATCCACAGAGGAGGAACAATCTAAGGGTGCTAGGGATTCTGGAAGGGGTGGAAGGGTCCGATCCCCGGGCATACGTAGTCGAGTTGCTAAAATCCTCGTTCCCAGAACTGACAGAATGGAACTGGGCAGCAGAAGTACAGAGAGCTCATCGTACTCCCTTTAAATCTAGACCTCAGTCGAAAGAAGGAGCCAAGCCTCGTGCGATTCTTGTTTATTTTGGTAATTGTTTGCTGCGCCAAGTAATATCGGAGAAGGCCAGACCGGAATCCAAAAGATCAAGTGGCGAGGTGTCGTTCTTTGTGCGCCCGGACTTCTGTCATACCACTGTGGAGAGACGCTGGAGATTAAGGCAGATGATAAAGCCCTTCCAAGATAAAAATATTCAAATCTACCTGATCAACCCAGCGCAGCTGAAGGTGATCCACGATGGGCAGACGCGATATTTCACGTCCGAAATTAAAGCAAGGGAATTTCTTGATGGTTTGGACAATTAAAGCTAAAATAAGTTTGATTTAATATGTGTGATGAAGTAGGGGGGGAAAAAAAAAAGGAGGAATCAGGGGAAGATATTCAGGCATGGGCATTAAGTATAGTCTTAAGGAAACTAAGGTTTTGATATGTTTAGTTTTATTAATTAATAGGACCTCACAGGGACCTCACAGGGAAAACGTACCTAAAGATAGTAAAGTATCAGCCTTGTCGCGCATGCTGCGCTCATCCTATGCTCAGACCAAGGTCCGAGCGCTTCACGTGGGTGGTGGTGGGGCAGGGTAGCGGGGAGGGGGGAGGGGTAGAATTGGGGAGGAGGGGAGGGAGAGGGGGCAGGGGGAGGGAAGGGGGTGAAGGTGGGAGGAAGGGGGGGACAAAGGGGAGAAAAGTAATACCCGGAACCATATAGATAATCATGAGAAGCTTTTGCAAAAAGGACTGTTAAAATCTGGTAGTGGAATCAGATGGCACAAGGAATCAAATAAGAATGGGGAAATTTAATTTTTGTACATTAAATGTAGGAGGTTTAAATGACTGGAATAAGAGGCAACGGTTGGATGAATTTGTTAGGATGAACCGCTTTGATTTGGTATGTATACAAGAGACGCATATTCCCTGGGGGAAATGAAACTTGTTGAATTTAAGAGGGTATAATCTGCTGGCCTGCACAACCCAAACCTCCAACATTCGGGGTGTTGCGATTTTTGCAAAGACTGCTCTAGGTGGGGCTAAACGTAAAATAACAGATGCACTAGGCCCGTGGGCGGTGGTGGAACTCGAAATTGGGTTTATGATATGCACAATTTACGGCTCAAATCAAGATGACCCCGAGATTTTTGAGCATCTGGAAGTTGAGCTTGCAACATGGCCCTGCCCCTTAATTATATGCGGCGATTTTAACATAGCAACCGATTTGAGTAATAAGAATAGCTATATGGGGCGAAAGCCCAAAGTATATAGAGCTTTGAACTCTCTTATTATTAGCCATGGGTTGGTAGATATCTGGGAAAATAAGGAACCGAATAAAGCAGGTTATACATATTATTCTTTCCCACATAAAAAATACACAAAGCTGGATTATTTTCTGGCATCATCAACCGTGATCAGCAAAGTGGGGATTGAAAAACTTCCAAAAGTGATCTCTGATCACGATCCATTAGTATTGAATATTGAAGCCGATATCCCCAAAAAGACATATTCTAAATGGACATTCGATAGGAAGCTACTGGTTAACAAGGCATATATAGAGCACTTGAAGAAATGGGCGCAGGATTTTTTAGATAACAACCTATACAGTGCCAGCCGAAATTCAGTATGGGATGCATTTAAACAGCCCTTAGAGGGGAAACGATCAGTTTTGTGGCATGGCAAAGAAAAGAGGCCCGGATCAAGAATGACAGGTTACTAGGTGAACTAACAAGGGCAGAAGAACAACATACAACAGCTATTTCCTAGGGGGAGGAGACAGTAGATTTACAGCTCAGGATTGTGGCCATAAAATCCGAGTTAAATAAATGGTTAACACAGAAAGCAGCGGACGAACACCAAGCACAGCGGGGTAAATCATATGAAATTGGGGAACAAGCAGGGAAACTTTTAGCGCTCCGAATTAGGCAAAAAAGTTCTAGAAACCTAATTTCAGCCATACAAAAGGACGATCGAATATACACGGAGTCGAAAGATATACTCAGGGTATTCAAGGAGTATTATCAGCTACTCTATGAAGAAGAGCAGCACGCAGAGCCGCCCAGGCTGGAGGAGGCGGAACTAGGCCCCATGTTAGATAGCCAGGCAAAACAGGAACTTGATAGGGACTTCTCATTAGAGGAAGTAACTGCAGCTCTACAGGAACTCCCAGCAGGAAAGGCAGCTGGCCCCGATAGTATCCCAGTGGAAGTTTATAGGTGCATACAAACAGTAATTGCCCCTATATTATTAGATTTATTTGCCGGAATACAACATAATGGCAAAGTTCCCGAATCATGGAAAGAAACAAATATTATAGTATTCCATAAAAAAGGTAAACCAACAGATAACCCTGCATCTTATAGACCGATCTCCCTTATAAATGTGGATACAAAACTATACTCAAAACTATTAGCTAAGAGGATGGGGAGGGTCATAGGCAGTCTGTTCTCGCCGTGGCAGCACGGGTTTATCCCCGGACGCGGGACGACAGAACATATAAGGCGGACCATCACGCTGTTTGATATACAGGCTGCTACGGGGGGCCGGATGGCCATGATCCTCCTCGACGCGGAAAAAGCTTTTGATCGTGTGGCTTGGAGCTATTTATGGGGGATATTAGAGCAGAAAGGGTTTGGGCCTAGAGTTATCAGAGCAATGAAGGCAATGTACTCGGACCCAAAGGCACGAATACAACTAATGGGGGGTAGTTCGGATAATATATATCAATCAAGAGGGACGAGACAGGGGTGTCCCTGTTCACCAATATTGTTTGCCCTATATATAAACCCTCTGATAGAAGGACTGCTGGGGTGTCAAGATATCAAGCCCATCATCACCAATGGCTTCGAGACTAAACTGTTAGCTTACGCAGATGATCTAGCTAGTCTAACTACGGACCCGGTTAGCGCGATCAGAGTAGCTACCGTGATTGCCAGGGAATTTGGACTGCATTCAGGATATCTGCTGAATGAAAGTAAGACTCTTATAGTTTGCACTGATAACATCAATATGAGAGATCCGAGGTGTACAGAGAGCGCTATCTATCTTGGGGTGCGAATCAGTTCAGCAGTTAATACAATAGCTAAGATTAACTTTGACCCTGTAGTGAAAACAATCTCCTCAGATCTTAAAAGGATAGATGGCTTGCATTTATCTATTATCGGGAGGGGAAATGTTTTAAAAATGACCATGCTCCCAAAAATTATGTACCTGTTTCGGTCTATCCCCCTCATGATTGATGAGTACATTATGAAAACACTTGAGGCCACATTTGCAAACTTCACATGGCAGTACGGGAAAGTCAGGCGCTCTCTGAAGTATCTGACACTCCCACAGGCAAGGGGAGGGTTGGCGTTTCCAAATATCAGATTTTATCAATGGGCATGCTTATTGTGTCAGATGGCGGTATTACTTGTACAGGTCAGTAGGGAAGCTGTTGAGGAAGCATGCTATGACACCCTCCCTTCGATTTTCGAGCTTATGTTGGGAGGGGATGCGCGAGGGTTGCTGCTGCATAAAATAGATGGGAGCTATTATAAGAAGGTGCGGTTTAAGGTTATGCAGAGTGCATGGGAGGTATGGAAGAAAGTTAAAAAACCATGTTAATTCCGAAAATAAATTATTATACACCATTATGGCGATCACATGCTTTACCGCAGGTTTTTTATGACATGATGGGTAGGTACTGGGAACAACTATGCCTAAAAACGATAGGAGACATATTTGAAGCAGATCAGTTACTCTCCTTCGGTACCATACAACAGAAGTATGGGATTCCAGCTGGTCAGTATTTTAAATATGCTCAAATTCAGAAAAGTTTAGCTGGTCGCAGGCCATTGGTATCTCCCGGGGGTAAAATCCTTCTAATAGAGCAAGTAGTAGGGAGCGGCAGAAGGATCAAGAACATTTATGGTACTTTGTTACAAAGCACACAGGATGATTTGGAGAAAACTGAATCCATGTGGGCATTAAAATTAAATGATCCAGATGCTGATTTGTACAAGGCCTTGCAATTAGCGGATAAAACCTTCCGCTCTACTAGCCTAAAGGCACAACATTATAAAACCCTATTTAATGTCTATTTCACCCCTGCCAAACTTTTCAAGTGGGGTAAAAGAGAGGACGATAAATGCCCAAGGTGCGGGGAAGGACCAGCAACCCTGATCCACATGTTCTATGATTGCGATAGGTTACTATCAGTTAAAAAAGAGATGGTAAGGTTCTGGGAGGGGCTGCTAGGGCAAAAGATCAACCTATCCCCTACCCTGATGATACTGGGTTACGACAATAGATTGGGCTTACATATGGAGGAAGAATATTTCCTTTTTATGTGCGTAGCGGTCCTCAGGATACTTTTAGCATCGAGATGGAAGGATGTGGAACCTCCCACCTTCCAAATGTGGTTAGCACGCCTCTTAGGGGTTCATAACCAGGAGTCGGCACTATATTCAAGCCGGGGTAGTAGGCGAAAAAGTTGGGGCTGGCAATCTGGGCACCCTTAGCTAGGTGGAGAGATAGTATTCAGTGCCCAGTCACCAGTAGGAGAGTGGGGTAGACATCTAGATGGGACTGATACCCTATCCGAATCAAGAGTCGTATAAGTGTTTTAACCTACGGCAGCCACCATGATTTTACAACTCTATGTTTAATGCCTTCCCTTTGTAAAGTACTGTCTATTTATCAGGCTTTTAACGGATTCTATGTTAGTATATTTATGATTTGCCACACAGGTTAAAAGATACTAATGGTTTCTTTTATATGTATTATATTATGCATTATGCCATGTTTTATAAGGTACGGCATATATATTTATGAATTGTTAATTATTATTGTAAATTGGTTCTATGGGTATTTAAAATAAAAATAATTTTAAAAAAAGCAAGGACATTGGAAGGGGGCTTTTAGCAGCTCCGCACTCCTCTAGGATGTGAGGGTCTCATGTTGTGAGGTGGACACCAGGACCCTGCCGCCAAAGGTCCTCCCTCAATCCACAGCAAGGACATTAGAAGGGGCCTTCTAGCAGCTCTGCGCTCCTTTAGGATGTGAGGGTGTCATGTAGTGAGGTGGACACTAGGACCCTGCCGCCAAAGGTTCTCCCTTAATCCACAGCAAGGACATTGGAAGGGGGCTTCTAGAAGCTCCGCGCTTCTCTAGGATGTGAGGGTCTCATGTTGTGAGGAGGTCACTAGGACCCTGCCGCCAAAGGTCCTCCCTCAATCCACAGCAAGGACATTGGAAGGGGGCTTCTAGCAGCTCCGCGCTCCTCTAGGATGTGAGGGTCTCATGTTGTGAGGTGGACACCAGGACCCTGTCGCCATAGGTCCTCCCTCAATCCACAGCAAGGGCATTGGAAGGGGCCTTCTAGCAGCTCTGCGCTCCTCTAGGATGTGAGGGTGTCATGTAGTGAGGTGGACACTAGGACCCTGCCGCCAAAGGTCCTCCCTCAATCCACAGCAAGGACATTGGAAGGGGGCTTCTAGCAGCTCGGCGCTCCTATAGGATGTGAGGGTGTCATGTTGTGAGGTGGACACTAGGACCCTGCCACCAAAGGTCCTCCCTCAATCCACAGCAAGGACATTGGAAGGGGGCTTCTAGCAGCTCTGCGCTCCTCTAGGATGTGAGGGTCTCATGTTGTGAGGTGGGCACTAGGACCCTGCCTCCAAAGGTTCTCCCTTAATCCACAGCAAGGACATTGGAAGGGGGCTTCTAGCAGCTCCGCGCTTCTCTAGGATGTGAGGGTCTCATGTTGTGAGGTGGGCACTAGGACCCTGCCGCCAAAGGTCCTCCCTCAATCCACAGCAAGGACATTGGAAGGGGGCTTTTAGCAGCTCCGCTCTCCTCTCGGATGTGAGGGTCTCAAGTAGTGAGGTGGACGCTAGGACCCTGCCGCCAAAGGTCCTCCCTCAATCCACAGCAAGGACATTGGAAGGGGGCTTCTAGCAGCTCCGCGCTCCTCTAGGATGTGAGGGTCTCATGTTGTGAGGTGGACACTCCGCAGGTCCTCCCTCAATCCACAGCAAGGACATTGGAAGGGGGCTTCTAGCAGCTCCGCGCTCCTCTAGGATGTGAGGGTCTCATGTTGTGAGGTGGACACTAGGACCCTGCCGCCAAAGGTCCTCCCTCAATCCACAGTAAGGACATTGGAAGGGGGCTTCTAGCAGCTCCGCGCTGCTCTAGGATATGAGGGTGTCATGTAGTGAGGTGGACACAAGGACCCTGCCGCCAAAGGTCCTTCCTCAATCCACAGCAAGAAATTGGAAGGGGGCTTCTTGCAGCTCCGCACTCCTCTAGGATTTGAGGGTGTCATGTTGTGAAGTGGACACTAGGACCCTGCTGCGCCGCCAAAGGTCCTCCCTAAATCCACAGCAAGGACATTGGAAGGCAGCAGAACAGTGTGAGAGAGAGTGTAACTAGAGTAGAGATGAGAATAGCACAAGTAACTGTCTCTGTGTCATCGGTTCCGTGGCCACCATGAACATAACAATAGGTGCAGCAGGGTAATCAGGGGCGTAGCTTGGTTAATAAGGTTGGGGAAGGGTGTGAGCTTCAGATTTAATGGTAAGTAATGGGCGGGCTAAAAGAACATGTTACTTACCTTCTGTAATGCTTTTGCTGGTGATTACAGTACCTAGCTGTGGCTTCCCCACCCCTTGAACATCGCATGCACCACCCTGGACCGGAAACTCCCCGGACAGCCCCCTCATGCCTCGTCAGTTGGAAGAAGGAGGTGATCACTGCCATGCATATCTGCTGGTTTAATTTATATATTCATTGTATTTATAGAGTACTGCCCTAGCAAGAGGGGGGATGGAGCACTTTACATAAAACATACCAAAGGTATAGTAAAATTAACAGAACCAGGAATCCAACAGTGTCAACCATAGTTCAATAGAGCTAAACGAGAGGATGGAAGTCATTTGAAGTGTGTAGTCTGGTAAATGGAGCCTGAATAAATGTATCTTAAGTTTCTTCCTACAGGAGAGGAGCTCAGGATTTTCCCTGATGCTCTCAGGCATCTTGTTTCCAGAGTATTGAGGCTAGAAAAATGCCTGGTTTGCAATCTTGCTCTTCTTCATTTCTGGGGTCTCCAGAAGAAGGCAGCCTTTTGCTGCAGTCTGGTTAAAGGATGTTTGCCTCAAAGAGGACTTCTAGGTTTTTTACTCCGACAGATAAAGTGATATGTTGCCCAAAAGATTAGGAAATGATCAGGTCTTTGAAACGGAATCTTCTTCTAGCCACAGAGATAATTGGCTCTATCATCGAGTTGTTTCGCTGTAAACCGTCATGACTCATCCAGGATTTCAGTTCCTGGAGGGACGTGGGGACTCTATTGAATCATAAGTACACCTGGGTGTCATCTGCACATGTGTGTATGTGCACAGCTTGACCTTTAAAGATGTCAGTTATTGTCACTAGGTCCCTGTTAAACAGCATGGGACAACAAGAAGAACTCTGAGGGACCCCACAGAAAGAAGAAACCTCTCTTGATACATTCTTTGTTGAGCCATCTGACAAAAAGGCCTGAAACCAGAGACTCTCTGTGCATACACAACTGTCACCAATCTGTAAACAAACATTACATGATCCATGATAATAAACACCATGGACAGATATGACAAAACTAACAAGCAAGCCTCCCCTTCATCCACCACCCTTAGCCAACCATCCAAGAAACCCAATAGAGCTATCTTATTCCGATGCCTGGGCCAGAAACCTGACTTAAGTGGGAACGGGCAGTTTATAGCTTGCAAGATCAAGATGATCCTGGAATAGCTTGCAAGATGATCCTGGAAATATTGTCCCACTGCATGTTGCAGCAACTTAGCGAGAACAAGAAGATGGGAAATTGGTCTCGAATTGGATAGCATAGTCAGGTCGAGGTTAGGCTTTTTAAAAAAGGGTACAACGCTGCCTTTGTAAATCGCAATGGGACGCTGCTGTCTAGAATGAAGAGATTATTTTTCCAACAAGAGGTGCTAACAAGGCTTAAATCTTCTTCGTCTTCAGAATATTCTCAATCAACTGAGCTGGAACTCTTTTAGGTGAGAAGTTGGCTGCATATTCAGTTGAGGGATCGGAATTCATTGCACCAGGTCCTGGGTGATGGATCAGTTTGACAGTCACAGTCATCCTTGCCCTTACACTGTAAATTCTTTCAATGATGTAATCACTTATTCAGTCACATGTGGTTTGATTAGGGGAAAAGTTGGTACCCATCGAGATGGGGTTCAAGGCTGAGAAGATACATTTTAAAAGGTAGTGAGACAAGGTTCCTGTCTTGTTAATAACATGCTCTCAATGCTTCATTTCTCTTGTGTGATGGTGGCTTTATATTTTTTAATAGTGCAATGGTAGTTTCCTTGTCTTCCCATCTCTGTTTCATCATTGAGTTTCGTACTCCTAGTAGCTAGTTTCATTTGTGTAAAATGCATGTTGTACCGAGGTTCAAAGCATGGTTGCATTGTAGCATTCCAAAAGAAGAGCAGGCTGCCCAGGAGTGCAGTGAGTAAATATTTACAATAGCATAGGCACCCTGGTAGGACAGCATGTTTTTTCCAAAAGAGATTTAGCTAGACATTCCTGAGAGTATGAAAGATCTTTTTGAAAGGGAAACTTTAACTACCTAGTTCAGCTTTCTGGCAATTGTATAAAGTCATGATCAGATCAAACAATAGGCTGCACCAGAGCAATGCTAATGGTGTGTTATTACAAAAGATAGTACCCAGCCTTTAACCTTTGGTATATGTAGGTTCATTAACAGTTTGCCTAAAGACTTTTTTCAAAGAAGTTAGACAGAAGATGATCATCTTTTGAGTCTAACTTATCTTCTATTTAAGCATGAGGTCCCTCAACAGCAGCATGGATGGTGACATAATAGCAAAGATGTTGTTATTGTCCAGAGGGGTATGGGGCATCTCATTGTTTGTCCCAGGAGCAACAAGTCAGGTCAACCATGCTACAGTGGATTTGGGGGAAGCAGACATGTTAATGTTTAATGCTTCATTTGGATTACAGAGATCTATATCAGGGTAGGCTGTGATGTTTACAACCTCTCTAAAAATGGAGCCTTCACCCATGCCTATTCCCGGGCTACAATACAATGAAGGATGCAACACCCTAGTGGGACATGAGCAGGTATAATTGCCCCGGAGCCAGGAGGCAGCTACTTTTCCATTAGACATAGCAGGTTCAGTTGGTAGGTAGTCAAAAGTGCGAAATGCATTGATAGCGTTTGGATGTTGATCTTTGATTAAACAGCCTCCTTTTAATGATGATGAATAGAAGGAAATCAAATAAACTCTTAGACCCAGCAGGGCCGCAAGCTGTGAGCATGTGCTCCACTGTAAATGTATATGTTCACTGCATAAGCTAGGAGTGTCTAGGATAGGTCCAGGGGGGCTGTAGTTATGTCTGTTTTAAGATAACCTTTTACTGTATTTATAGGTTGCATTTATAAGTCATTGTATGGTTTGTATGCATTCCATGCACCCTGAAAATCGTAGGGGTCATTATGATGGCGGACGGACTTCAGTCCGTCTGCCATCGTATCGTATTTGGGACCACCCGCCTACAAGGCGGTGGTCCCACATGTCAAATTACAATGCGACCGCCACCATGCTGCGCTCTGTAGCACCTGCCGCAAGACAAAACCGACACCCCACACATTTCCCTGCACTACGTATCAGGCACCATGCAGTGCCTACCACATGGTGTAGGTATATGTAGGGGGGCATAGGGGTATTGTAATCCCTATGGCGGTTCCTGACAGGCACCACAGGGAGGTCTGACAGGTAGTCGGATACAGACTGCCTCTCTGGACCGAAATTCTGACCGCCACCCGTCCAGAAGCCATTATAATATGGCGGACAGAGATCCCTGTTCTGATGGAGGGGAGACCACCAGTGACAGCCTGTCGGTGGCGGTCTCTCCGCCATAGTAATGTGGCCCCATGTTTTTAAAATGACTGGTATCCTCCCACACTGAGTACTGTGCCACTACCCCAGACCAGCCTTTGACCCAATCTCAACAGCAGGGGCCATATTACACTGAGGGCCTTATTATGAGCACAGAGGTCCTGGCACTGCCGCACTCTCAATGGCGGTCCGACCACCATGGAAGTTCCACTTGCCGCATTTTGAGTGTGGCAGTGGGACTGCCACGAGACCACCGCCTCTGGTGGAATCAAGGATTCCGCTGCGGCAGTGGTCTGCAAATGGCCTGAATAAGCTGGCGGTGCTGATGCAGGCACCGCCGAGCATATTCCGACCTGCATATCCACCGCCTTTTTCATGGCAGGTACCAGCCATGAAAAGGGTGGCGGACATGCATGGGCCCCCAGCTGAATCTGAGCCTGGGGGTGCGTACAGGCGGGCACATGTTGTGTCCCCCTAGAATTGTACACTCATTCCTGCACTGTGTGGCATGCACTGCGGTATTCAGTCAAAATATTGAGTTGGAAATGTCGACTTACACTAATATCGAGTTTTAAATATCTTGACACAGAAATATCGACAGCAAGAATATCGTGCTCAAGAATAGAGACTTTAAGGTAGGAAATATCAATTTTAAAAATATAGAAGTCATTAATATCGTTTGCAAACCTATAGTTGTTTAAAATATCGATTTTTTAATTAGTGTTAAGCATATATTTTAAATGTGCGTGATGTATTTTTTTGTATAAGTATTGTTTATGTTTTTAATATACGTGTTACATTTTTAGTAGTTATTAATTTTATTTTAAATACATTTTGCATTTTTTAGTTCTGTAGCGGGTTGTGGGTTCATAGGGGAATAGGGTGGGAAGTAATTTAATTTTAATACATTAATGAATATTTTTTATTTATTCATATTTATTT
This sequence comes from Calotriton arnoldi, assembly GCA_963921515.1. NCBI lineage: Eukaryota > Metazoa > Chordata > Amphibia > Caudata > Salamandridae > Calotriton > Calotriton arnoldi. The sequence goes on from CAWUFW010010550.1 coordinate 580,404, forward strand.
AATTGAGATTTTATAATGTTAATTGTGTTTTTAATTTTTTGGGGGGTAACTTTTAGGTGCGGACTGTGGGGTATTTAGGGGAAAAGGGTGGGAACTAATTTATTTTTAATTAATTAATAATTAGTTGATAATTAATATTAATTAATGAATTGATAATTAATTAGGGTAATTGTTTAATTATTTTTTTATGTGTGGGTTTTGGGTTTATAGGGGTGAAGTGTGGGGAGTAAATTAATTTTACTTACTTTATAATTAGTTGTTAAATACTATTAGTTATTTAATTCAATATTTTTTAATTGTGTAATTAATTTGTTTACAGTTTAATTTTATGTGTGGGCTGTGGGGATTATAGGTGTAAAGGGTGAAAAGTTAAATACATTTTATGTGTTTTAATTTGGTTTTTAAATAATAATATTTCATCATTGACGAGCATCTCTCTATGAAACAGCAAGTCACTAAGGGCCAGATGTAGGTAAAAGCAATTTAGCGAGTCCTTAATAGCGATTTTTAGAGAATCGCTATTAAGGACTCGCAAAATGCTATGTAGGTAGGAATCGCAATAATTTTTGCGATTCCTACACATTCTTATCTGCGACTCGCAAATTGCGAGTCGCAAATAAGGAATGGCTTCCCATTCATTCCTATGGGCCAAGAGGCCCATAGGAATGAATGGGAATTGCGCGCGCAATTTCAAGGGTGCAAGGGTTCCAGAAGGACACCCTGTTGCACCCCTGAATTGTGCATGTGTGCACATGTGGGGCACATACATGCCCTAAGGGCATGTATGTGTGCCACATGGCACTTTAAAAAAAGCAAAAAAGTGCTTTTTTAAAGGAAATTGCAAATTACCACCAACTTGAAGTTGGTGGTAATTTGCGATTCCTTAGGGCAATATCGCAATTAGTGATGCCTTCTTGCATAGCATTTAGAGAATCGCAAATTGCGATTCTCTAAATGCTTATGCAAAATAAGGAATCGCAATTTTGCGATTCCTTATTTTGCGAGTAGGTTTAAACTTACCTACATTGCTCACAGCTAAGTTGTAATCGCAAACACTGAAATTCTGTGAATTTCAGCGTTTACGCTCGCAATTTGACTTCCTACATCTGGCCCTAGGTTATCTGCCATTTGCTTCACCATATTAAAATGGCTGAAAAAAATCTTATGGATGATCCCCCTCTTTGCTCAAAAAACGGTAGTCCATGCCCTAGTTACTTCTAGGCTGGACTACGGCAATGTTCTTTACCTGGGCTCCAATAAATCTATAACCCAACATTTTCAAGTGGTGCAGAATGCGGCCGCTAGACTACTCTATCAGGCGCCTAAATCTTCATCAGTCTCCAGCCTCCTCCAGAGCCTTTATTGGCTGAAGGTGGAGAACTGTATTAAATTTAAGGCCCTCTGCTACATGTTTAAAATCAAAACTGGAGTGGCCCTCAAATATTTACAAAAATTAGCTCAGCGTTACCAACCCTCGTGTCCTCTTAGATCCACCCATCAGATGAGGTTCTCTGTCCCCAAATTCAAACTCTCCCGCATGCGTGGCCGGTCCTTTACCTTGTGGAACTCTTTACCGTTCGCACTTCGTGAGGAAACAGTTTACGGCTTATTCCGTAAAAGTCTGAAGACTTGGGTGTCCATTACGATGTCGGGCGGATAAAAATCCGCCATCAACCACAGTGGCGAAAATCCGCCCGCCTACACCGTCTGAATACCGACCGAGCAATTACGATGCCGCGAACCGAAAACCGCCGGAGGCGGAAAATAAACAGAAAATACCGCTTGCCCATGTCCGAGTCTAAGTCCATCCGCCCGCCACGGACGGAAAGACGCACGACAAGCCAAAACCGCCCGCCCTGACGACCGAGACACCGCCCGTGAAATTAGGATCGTACCGACATGAGCGCGGAAAATCCACAAATACACCGCCCGCCAGCGCAAACAACAGTGACGAAAATGGACACGGCGGAAGCCCTGGCGGCCACGTCCATGCACAGAAACCATCCGCTGACGAAAACAAACACACACAACATGGCCAACAAGTCCACACAGCAACCCACGCACAAATACCCAAACACAGTACACATCCCGGAAACACACCCCCCCTGGACAAAAAAATCAACAACAAATCCCAGAACACCAGCCACAACACACCTGAAAACAACAGACCATCATGACACACCCACATAGGTAAGTACAAAACCAGCCCCTTCACAGACCACAACCCCCTGCAACATTACAAACTGAGGACGAAAGCACACAACACAGCGAGACAGAAAGGACAGCAGCACACCACAGACACGCACCCATCACACCCATCACCACCACCACCAAACACCTGACCCACAAACCCCCTGCACATCACACACCACACACCGCACCAGCACCACAAACACCAAAACACACACCATGGCATCACACAGAATGCCCAAGTTCACTTCCACCGAGCTAACGGTCATGGTCGACGAGATCGTCAAGGTGCACCCACAAATCTATGGCAACCAGGTCCAACAGACACCACTATCCACCAGAAACCGGTTGTGGAGCAGGATCGTAGACCAGGTCAATGCAGTCGGGAACGTTCCACGCAACAGAGGAGAAATTAACAAAAGGTGGAACGACCTCAAAAGCGTGGTCAAGAAGAAGGAGAGCAAAAATCGAGAGCTGGCTGCCAGGACTGGTGGAGGGAATCCCGCGCTATTCAAGACCTTCAAGGCGTGGGAAGAGAAGGTGCGAGTCATCATACATCCGGAGATCCTCACCGGATTACCAGGGGGAGTGGAGGCTGGTAAGTACAAACAAACGTATACCAGCACACCGCTATGTAATCACATGCACTACCACCATGCCATAGCTCCTAGGGACAAACACCCCCATGTCCAGTACACAATACACAAGACATCACCCACACATGCAACAGACACTCACACACACTCAGCCCAAAGCTACCAACTAACAAAACCATGGGGGCATGTGTACAGTCAGCCAGCACCGCAACTTCCAACAGGTCCCCTTGTACTCCAGATGCGCCAGAATGAGCACTCCCCACACCCACATCCATGTGTCCGCCATAGCTGCACTGACCGACAATTAACAGGTGAGTAGCCAGAACACAAAGACAGTGGGTCGGAGGGGGACAGCTGAAGTAAAACACCCACCAGGCCCCCACTACCACAGACCAGCAAGGTGGAGCACACCCCACATCCATGTGTCCGCCATAGCTGCACTGACCGACAAGTAACAGGTAAGTAGCCGGAACACAAAGACAGTGGGTCGGAGGGGGACAGCTGAAGTAAAACACCCACCAGGCTCCCACTACCACAGACCAGCAAGGTGGAGCACCCCTCCCTCCCAGTACCATGTGGCATCCATTGCATTGCGCACTGAGAAACAACCTGTAGGTGGGAAAATGTACAGGGCGGGGCGTCTGTAGGCATGAGGACTGTACTACGACTGACACATGGGACATGTCACGTAGCAGAGGAACACGCAGCACTGCTCCCAGCCACAATCATGAGACCAATGTGCACACGGACATGTTCAACAGAGTCAAACCCCACATGACCCATCACAGATACAGCAACACCTAAGGAGCCACGTCTGCATGCACAAGTCCCACTGGAGCACAGACCCACACGGCAGGCACTGTGCCACCCATCATACACATCAGCAACACCATCGAAGTCCTGTCCATGTAGTCCTCACTGCCTGTCACCCACACATCGTACAACAACGCCCACGTAAGACAGACCGTACTAGAAGTAACAGCTTGGAACCACAATATTGCACACAAAGACAACTGGACCCATGAAACACACAGGCACACAATGCACATTCAACATATCATCCATCGCATCTCTCAGCCACAGTGTCATGAAAGGTATGTCATCCGAACAGCTGGCCCTCATACAGTAGTTATGCAAAGTTACCTGCCCATGACAAATCATGTGCCTGCAGTGACTGAAGCGCACGTCACACTGCGAGTAACAACACACATAATATAGTCAACACCCCAAGAGCACAGCACTGATGCACATGTACCAGGGCAGCACGCACACAAAGGATTTGGCCCATCTGCAATACGTCGTGTGGCACACAACAAGCACGAACTCACAACAATGCTACCAATGTGATGTCCATGAATGATAACAGTCAGCAGATATTCCGGGCATGTGAGACAGACACACACCTTTGTCTATGCACTGTCATGTTGCCAGAACACATGTCACGTTCTGCACCCATTACCCACAGTATGTACCCCAAAAGCATATTACAACCCAAGAGCGTTTAGGGGCTGTACCCCTTTTGGCATCAGCGTACCTAAGCGTTCCATCCTTCCCCCTAAACCATCGTTCAACCCAACATCGTCTATGGTCCTGGAGCACGCATACACCCGAGCCACAAAATGTAGGAGCATAGCAACACACACCCATCGGCATTGCTAATCCGTCCCATGCCACATGTCCACATCACACAGTCCCATTGCCTAGCCCACGCATACACACATCGTACATCCACACACACGCCACTGGGAAACCTGTGCACGACAGTGCACGAACTGTGAATGTCAGACAACCAATACATACTTTGCTAGGTGCAACACAATGACCCATCTCATTCTCCCCACAGGTGCCGAACTGCTGGATGCTGGAGAGGGTGACAGCAGCCAGCACAGCCAGTCCGCAAGCCCCCGACCCGGACTCACGGATGTAGAGGAGCTGGACACCTCTCCGGACACGGACCACCCAGCAGGCCCATCTGGAGTGGCAGGGCACAACCGCTCCCCAGGGCCCCTCCTGCCCACCAACCCATCACCCAGGGCTGCTGACCAGTCACAGACCCCTGCTGCCACGGCCGGTGCGGCCACCACCACCGCCGCAACCACCACCACCACGCCATCCCTCGCCACAGCCCCAGCGCAAGGGTCGGCACGGCCGTCGGGCTCCACCCTGGGAGCCAGAGCGAGGACCGTGGTGAGCAATGTGGCTAGTGGGCAGGTCGGTGGCAGCAGTACTGGTAGGAGGAGCAGGGCCAGGCCAACGCCAACTGTGCCTGGGAGCCAAGCCCTGCCGCAAATCGACAGAGTCCTTGGGGCCTATCAAGAGGCCCAAGGAGAATGGGCCAGGTCGGCTAGCGACACGCGGGAGGTCCTTGCGGTGATGAGGTCCATGGACGCCCATATGGGCCAAATCGCGGCCCTCATGGGCCAGCTGGTGGTGGGGGGAGGGCACAAGCAAGGCCAGCAACACCACCTCCGCCACCACCTGCTGTGGCGCAGGCTCGTGCAGCATCGCGTTCCCCTGCGTCCACAGCAAGTGAGCACTCCTCAACCACCACCAGCGGAACATCAACACACACCCCCCCTTACCAAACGTGGAAGGGGCCGTCCGAAGAGGAAACAGGTGTCCAGAGAGGACTTCGCACGCACCAAACGCCAGTGAGTCAGCCAGCCACCTTGACCACCTACTGCATTGACTTGTAATACGATCCTACCCCACACTGCCATGTGAATGGCATGTGTCTGTTGGACTGTGGACATAGAACTCCATGGGTACACCTTGACCATCACGCAGCCATGACCGTCAACTCATTGTCACAGCATGCACCACATTTGTCATCACCTTGCACACAATCACATGTCACCGCTGTTAATAAATACACCTTGATCACAATCGGCTTAATGTGTCCTGGGTTTATTCAACGATGTGCAATCGCCACCATGAGCAGAAATGCATCTGCTGTGTGGTATGTCGATGGGACAGGAGAGGCTGTAGGGACCTAGGGGTGAAAAACAGAACAAGAGTACATTCAATGAGTGTGTCACACACTCATCACACAGTACTTGTCACCAACTACAAGCAATGCACACACATCTCACAGAGCAACAGGGCACAATGCTACAGCCACTGTCAGTGGCATACCAACCTGGACATGGACCATTGACACACAGCACTCAGTGAACAAAAGGCCCACGTGACAGAGCACACATACACCTGCACAACTACAGCTACATCAGCTGTCGTACATGGACACTCACTGTCAAGTGAAGTAGCGGGCGATGAGCTGCTGACGCACATTCACAGCTTCATCCTCTCCACTGTCCTCTTCACTAGAGCTGTCCTGGTCTGCAGGCTGGGGCCTGGTTGATCTCCGTCATCCACAATTAGGGGGATCTGCTTGCGGATAGCCAGATTGTGCAGCATGCAGCAAGCCACAATTATCTGGCACACCTTCTGTGGGGAGTACGCCAGTGCGCCCTCGGTGCGGTCCAGGCATCTGAACCTGGACTTGAGGAGGCCAAAGGTCCGCTCAACCACACGTCTGGTCCTCCCATGTGCCTCATTGTAGCGGACATCAGCTGGGCTCCCAGGACGTCGTAATGGGCTGAGCAGCCAGGGCCCATTCGGGTAAGCAGAGTCACCTGGGTGTGAGGGACACAGAGAACCATTGCAATTCCAACTGGACACAAGACAGCATCGCACAGCCAGCACGCTACACTACTCCACATACTCACCAACAATCCAGCCACGGTCCGGTTGCAGATCGGTCATCAGACGTGGTAGTATGCTGTTGCACATGATGTGCGCGTCATGGGCCGATCCTGGGAATTTCGCACACACGTGTGAAATCACCATGTCCGCAAGGCACACCACTTGCACATTCAGGGAGTGCGTGTGCTTCCGGTTGCGGTAGAGGTGCTCAGTGGCCTGTGGTGCAACAAGGCCAACATGGGTGCAGTCTATTGCACCAACAACGTGGGGGATCCGTCCAAGGGCATAGAATGCACCCTTCACTGCCGCCAATTCACGAGCCCTGGGGAAGCGGATGTATCTGTTCCTGTACAGCATCATGGCTGACAGTACATCCCTGAGTACCATGCTGAACATGGGTTGGGACATCCCACCTCCACTGCCCACTGTGTGCTGGAATGACCATGTGGCGAAGAAATGGAGTGCAGCCATCACCTTAGCCGTGGGGGTGAATGCTGTTGGATATACCCTGCGCGGACGGAGGTGGGGTTCCAACAAGGCACATAGACGATGCAGGGTGGGTCGGTCCAGACGATATTTGCGGATGACCTCCACATCCACCATGTCTGACAGCAATTGGTAGGGGCGATGAATGTTTGGTCTCCGCCTAGGAAAGATGGAAGTGGACACATGTCAAAGCAACACGCCACATGGCATATTCACATACACAAAACATAAATGACTGAGCAGGCAATTGACTAACAGAACAGCTGACAAGTAGGGACAGCACAGCCACAATACACTTACACAGGTCCCCTACCAATAGCAATGGTCAGTGACACACCCCATTGCTATGAGCATGCACATGGGGATCTAGGCCTCAATAACTTGTAAGGCATGCTGATGGTAACAGACTGCATATTCGGCAAGCGGCAACACCACGGCAACATGACTAGCTGCTGTGCATCACACTGCTTCCGAGGCTGGGTGTGTAGGGCACACACCAACAACGCTATGGACACAGGCTGAGCGGCCATAACAAGTGGGACCTGTGGCACGAGGGGATATGAGACAGTCATTGATGTCACTACTGCACCCTATGTACAGCACTGTACGGATCACACCTCCAGAAACATTGACAGGTGTACACATTGACAGCCCCATGCCAACACGGCTGTGTGCTTGCAATTACACATCACAAGTGACACGTATCATTGCAAGTGCCAAGTGGCAGATGTACATAGTGAAATATGGCATGTGTGTGCATATGCACATCCCATGCCAATGTGTACATGATGATGTGCCAACAGACATGTGGAGGCTGAGCACTGGCCGTCCCTGCCTATGCACACAGCATGTTGTGGCCCTGTCCATTGTGGACCTGCACCCACACGCAAATCATGGCCACACCTGCAGATGCATTGCGCACATTATACTGTGTGGTGCACATGGCATCAGCGGACTGTACCCACCATGGGCCAGGCCCTTACGGCCAACTCCAATGACCCTCGCGGTTGCACCCTGCGTGTTCCACTGTGGAGGTAGGCGTCCATGGCCAGCTGGGAGCAGGCCAACGTCTGCAATTGAAGCTGCCAGACATGGTAGACGAATTGCAGCAGCTTGTACCCACTGAAACTGCCCCAGGGGGTTATATGTGTGTGTGAGTGGGACAGGCATAACCACAGCTACCTGGAACTGCAGCCTGGCACCCCTCGACAACACCTGCTGCTGCCACCACTCCACCTACACGTGGATGACGCTGAGGACATGTCCAGGTCCACTCACCAGCGAGGAGCTGGAGAACCTGGATTCCGAGCTCCACGCACACTGCACATGGCTATTCCTTGCGAAAGTTGTGTGTGAGAGACAACTGCAGTGTGTGTGGGTGTGCATGTGGGGGACACACATGTCGTTGCTCCGCAGCACTATGAGTCAGAGCCTGTGGTGTTCAAACATGCACTGCTCACCATGCTGACTGCAGGTGGCATGGGTATGTGAGCTCTCAGGCGCTTTGACCTGTCTGTCCCTCCCGAGTGGTGGTACATGGCAACTTCATGTCAGACATCCAGTGACACAGACAATTGGCAATGCAGGTCTCAGTGCACTTGTTGTTCGTGTGGAAGTCAGGCTGGGGCCATGCTGCCCTTCTCAGTCCCAGCAGGCCTGGCCTGCACATTGACTGCACAATGCCAGTAGGTGCCGACACAGACTGCCTAGTGGGTTACATGTGTCTCCTGTTCAGGACCCTCCGGATGAGCGCTTACTCTGCACTGTCGATTGGACACACCATGACTCGTGATAGGGATGTGTGTGAGAGATAGTGGCACTGAATGTGACCTTCGTTGCGGGGTGGGCCATGCACAGGGCGAGTACGCTGATGGTTGCGCAGTGTTGGTCACAGTGGGTACACCCACACAGATGTGTTGCCTTGTGATCTTTTCCAAGGTCCGCCTGACAATGGACAGTAGATGTGGGCAGGCTACACATTGCTCGATGTGCTGTCTATATGCATGTGCCTTCACACCAGGCACAACTGCCCCTGCACATGTGACCCCTGCTGCACTCAGTGCTGGGTCTGTTGAGCTGATGCACCATCTGTGCGTGGGGCAGACAGCTCTGCTCACTTCCGTCATTGCCCCTGACATCACTTTGCCGCAGGTGACATGGATCATGGAGGGCCCACATGTACGCGTGGGTGGACTACACAAGACTGTCCAATGGTTGTCACCCCCAGTCAGTGCTTCGAATGGGTAGAATGTGGTGCTGGTACTCATTTTAATGTGTCGAGTGGGTGGGGCTGGGTGCGGGGCTACATGCAAGACATGGGAAGTTCATTGGCTCATCTACTAGTTGCAATACACACGAGACACGTCTTTTTCCGACCACATCAGGGTAATTCCTTAAACTGGCTGAGAATCAAACAGTCATCTTTTGCACTGTCCTCATGGCCTCCCCTCGCTCACCCCAATATGCGTTTGCACCTGAGCAGCTAGCGCATGCACAAGCAGCTCCAAGCTCGCCCCAGAGAGGCCAAGGAGTGTATGTGTGGGTCCAGTTGAACAAGTGGTCTGTCTCATGGTATAATAAGTGGTGGGACGCCGTCCACCTGCGTGGTGCCCCGACGCGAGACACGGGCAACATTGACAATGCATGACAGGCTCCGCAGTCCGGATACACCACCTGCAACACACAGAGGCTGTAGCTGCCCTAGCGGGCCAGGCCACGTCCAACTGGAGCTCATGGCCCCACACATTCACTCTTTGGCCTCTCTGGGGCGAGCTTGGAGCTGCTTGTGCACGCGCTGGCTTCTCTGTTGCAATGGCATGTAACGTGTGTGGGTGTATTGTCGATGGGTGGGATGGTGCGAGCCACCTTCCGTGACGTCACTCCTGCTTGTGATGTGTGCGTCCCCCACTACTTCCATTTGACTTGTGCCATACTACACATTGAGGATGTGTTGCCTGCGTGATGTGACCAGGAGGAGCGCGCCATGACCTCTCACCCACCATGCTCTACTGCCATCCCGTGCCCTGGATTGCCTGTGCAAGTGGACAATGTTGGGGATACACCAGGTCGACAGGGGATGTGAGTGCCTTGGCAAGGGCCTGGCGGACGCACAGCAGTATCCAGCATGTCCACGGAGGGTGGGCTGACGTCTACACTTGATGCGGCATTGATCGTGTGCCCGCCTGTTGTGCACACACGAGTTCACATTCATCACCAGACTGGTGGTCTTTACAAATTCCCAGGAGAGCGCCAATGTACTGTTCCTGAATCCTCCCAACACAGCGTGTTTCAACATTGCATGTGCGCACCCACCCGTCACACCCACCCACCTGAGCCATGCGTAACTCCCGCTTCACATGACACATGTGTGTCTTCCACAGTTGTGCTACTCATTGCGTTGACATCCAATGACAGTGGACTACATGGTCATCTCACGACTGCCGTGTACTTCACACACTCTCATCCTCTCTCATTCGTACTTGTGAAATGAATCAGCAGAGACACATTTTTGCTTCAAGCCATGTATTGGGACTTATGTCCTCTGTGATGCAGTATAGTGAACACTACTGGCAGCGAAATGCATGTGGAGGATATACTCAGCATGTGTACACATAGCATAGGGTGTAGGGGTACATGTGATTAGTTGTTGACTGTGGGATGTGGGCTTCAGAGTTACAACTGCTTAGCTGTTGCTGTGCTAATGTGCATTTGCTAATTACTGTGGGGCTGCTGACTTTGACACAGACAGTATACATTTAGCCTACCAGTCCGCTTGTCATCATGGGCACAGTGCATCTCAGTTCCATGTTACAGGTTTGCTGCTATAGTTACTCATACACACGTGCGTGGAGGTGACATCAGGGCATGGGCTTACGTGCATGCAACGGCGTCCCACTTGTTGTTGCGATGTGGTGGGTACTGGCCATGTCACAGTCACTGGGCTCATGTTGTTGGTGGATGCACTTGGTGTCCATGCAGAGGTCCTGGCACGGACGTTCAGAGGGAGGTGAGGTGACAGCTCTCACATACTACAGCAGGACGATTACTGTCCACCGACCGGTGCATATGTTCATGGGCGCAGGATCCATATCATGGCATGGTTGTACGTGCAGTTCTGTCCATGTGGTTGCCATACACAAATCCCATGCCTCTGCCTCCCCTGTTCATGCAGAGTTACTGGATGTGATGAGGAACAGAGTGCATGTCCCGAAAATATCAGATGTCATGGCAGTGTAGTTGATGATGTGGTGTCAGTTGCAGGTTGTATGGTATAGTTGTTATACTGGTAACTGCCTAGTCCGTGCGGAAGCCAAGCATGGGTACGGTGTGGGACATCATTGCTCAATTGGGGGTATGGCAGCGGGGCCCGACGAATTGACAGGTTGTCAGGTATGCAATACCTTCCAGCAGGGCTTCCATGGCATTGGTGGTGGACATGGATGCCATCCAATGTAGCGGATGGTGGCTGTCAAGGTGTTGGTCGTGAGTTGTCCCTTGTAGGAGCATGATGGGACATGTTGGATGACATTCGATGTAACTGTAATCCATTATCCGTCGTGTGGAGGCACAGTGGTCCCATTGCAGTGTGGGTCCGATAGTAGCCACATACGCCATGCCCCCATAGGCTGAACAGACCCTGTCGTGGACGTCCAGGGGTTGAATAGTTGTAGCAGGTCCGCCCTTGGACATGCCGGGTTGGAGAGACATAAATCCACAGGATAGTAGAAGGGACACCTCCGACAGTAGAAGACGGGGATGACGCAGCTGAACAATGCGATGCGGTAAGTTAGTCGGTAACTTACGTTCAGCAAGGCCAGATTGTCACATCTCAATATCTGTATCAGGTTATGTTTGTGCAGCTTAATCTGTCCGGCGTAGTTGGGTAGGTGTGGTGCAAGTGCCATTTTGCTGCAGGGCGCTGTGGTGGCATGCTCCGGCTGTCTGTGCAGTCTGCAGAGTGCAACCTCCGACGTTGCTGGGAATTCTGTAATGGTCGTAGGGAGGCAGGACTTGTGTTATGTTGGCTTGTGCGGAGGACACGGGCCCTCATCCCACATGCTTCTCTGAATGGTCAAGGTCAGTGGTGTCTGACTCCTTCCAGATAACTTGCATGTGAACCACATGGGGGAATGTTATCATTTCTTTTTTCCGTTGTGAATGTTCTTTGGTGTTATGCGCTATCTGCCCTGTGGCCGCTTCCCTCTGCATGCCTGTGTTGGGCTTTTTTTGGTGCAATGACTGTTGTCTCCGGCTTGTTTAGTCGGGATGTGGTTTCAGAGTGGGAATGGAAGGTCATTCAGTGCTGTCTCCTCTCCCGTGTGTGGGCAGCAGTCTGCGTTTCCGCTATGCGTTGGGCCTTGTGTTATAATTGGTCCCACCTGTTGTCTGTCCCCGGTATCTTTGATGTTGCGTATTGCATGTCTTGTTATTGGGTGCAGGGTGGCATCGGTGTTTCTGTGTGGTACTGGCGTACCTTTTCCCGACGGGGTCCATATTCTGCTGGGTGATGTTGCCGCCGCTGTGTGCTTCGCCGTGTTTTGCACACAGGGGTGTGTCCTAATTTGGCGTGACGTCACTGACATGTTCGGGTCACTTGTGTGACGTCAGGTTGGCAACAGTGAATTGCCGGTTGGGGACATGACTGTGGCAGGGCTGTCACGTGACATGTGCGTTCTGGGTGGTGCTGGTGTGTGTGGTGTTTGGTTGTGACCCTGTGTTGTTTGTGTGCGGCGCATGCATTGCGCTGCCGTTGGCCTCTGCGTTGTGCGCATGTGTGGGTGCAGTGGTGGATGTGTCGTGTTCACGCAGGGGTGTCGGGGGGGGGGCCATATACAGTTTTCCCGCCCTTGCACTGTGTGTGCTGTTTGCGTGCCCCTGTTGTGTGTCTGCCTACCTGCGTCGCCGCGGTGCGTTGACTCCTGGGTGCTGCATCAGGTAGAGCATGGGAAGGGCATGCAGTGCTGGATTCATGCTCGGGGGGCCGCCTCTTTGCTATCCGTACTGTGCGTTCGGTTTTCCGCCTTGCTTTCACGTGCGGTGTCTCTTAGCCGGGGGAACTGTTTGGTTCTGGCATCGTAATTTGTACGCCGGGCGGTACGTGATTTCGTCGGGCGTTGTGTCTCCATTAGGCCGCGCCGCTCCGTGGACGGGCGCACTTTGATGGCGGAGGGCGTAGCTGGCTTACGGGCGGTGTTTGGCTGACTTTTCACATCCTAATTGGGCGGGCGTGTGTGCTGTGGCGGGCAGACGGTAACTGGTGCTTTTTGCATCCGCCAGCACGGCGGTGGTGCTTCCACCCGCCATCCTAATGGGCCCCTTGGCTCTTCAACTCTTAGGGGGTCATTAGGATGGTGGGCGGATCGCCATCGCCAGCCAGGCGGTGGCGATCCGCCCCCCATCTCCACCCGATTCACCCCCGCCATATTACAATGGCGGGGGGTACCGCGACGGACGCAAAGTGTGTCCGCCGTTTTTCTGCCGGTCGGCAATCGTTCCGATTGCCGGCCGGGCGGAATGGCGCCTTAATATGGTGGCGGTGCCTAGCAGGCACCGCCATCCATATTAGGATGCTCTGTTACAAAGGCCTTTCCATGGCGGCTTTGCCGCCATGGAAAGGCTGGCGTTGAATTGCTTTGGGGGGGTGGGGGCTGCACTTGGGGGGTACCTGCGGTACCCCCTTCATTGCCATGCACAAGGTGGCAGGCACCGCGCGGTGCCTGCCACGTTGTGCATGGCAATGCACAACATGCCTCTTTGGCATTGTGGCGGGTGCTGCTTACAGCAGCACCCGCCGCAATGTCAAGTATGCGGAATGCGACCGCCAGGGTGGCGGTCGCATACTAATTGGCGTTGCGGGACCGCCGCACGTCTGGCGGCCGGTCCCTGCACCGCTAGGGTGGCGGGCGGACTGAAGTCCGCCCGCCATCCTAATGACCCCCTTAGTTCTTCTGCCAGTTTTTCTCAGCTCTCCTATCGGGCCGGCGCCGGGAAACCCTTGGAGTAGCTGTGCGCCTTACAAATTCAAATACAATACAATATTTGTTTAATTGATAATTAATTATGTTAATTATGCAAATATTTTTTTTTAAATTTTGATTTGAGTTGTGAGTTGTGTGGTGTTATAGTGTAGGAAGTAAATAGACTAAATTTATGTAATTAATGTTTTTGTTAATAAATAATTTCTAAATAAAAATATTTATTTGTTTGAAAATTATGATTTTTTTTATTTATTTAATATAATATTTGTAGGTATTTGTGATATGTATTTAACATTATAATATGTTTTATTTTTAATAATAAATATATTTTTATTTTTAACATATTTATATATTTTTTTATTGACATTTAAAAAAATATTTTTATTTTGTTGATGATATTTTGTTTGTTTTTAATTTTGAACTGACTGGAGTGAGAATGGTAAATTTTACTCCTCCGCAATCCAGCACTTTCCCTATTGATGCACTGACTGGAGTGGGAATAGTACATTTTATCCCTCCGCTATCCAACACTTTCCCTACTGTTGTACTCATTGGAGTGGGAATAGTAAATGTTATCCCTTCGCTATCCAACACATACACTACTGTTGCACTCACTGGAGTGGGAATAGTAATTTTTACCCCTCCGCTATTCAACACTTTCCCTACTGTTGCACTCATTGGAGTGGGAATAGTAATTTTTACCCCTCCTCTATCCAACAGTTGCCCTACTGTTGCACTCACTGGAGTGGGAATAGTAATTTTCAGCCCTCCGCTATCCACCACTTTCCCCACTGTTGCAATCATTGTAGTGGGTATAGTAATTTTTACCCCTCCGCTATTTAACACGCTCCCTACTGTTGCACTAACTGGAGTGGGAATAGTAATTTTTAGCCCTCTGCTATCCAACACGTTTCCTACTGTTGCACTGACTGGAGTGGGAAATGTAAGTTTAAAGATTTTTAAATAGTTTGTTTTAATTTATAATAGAATGTTTTTTTTTCTGATTTTATATTATTGGTATATGCATGTAAATATATATATATATATATATATATATATATATATATATATATATATATATATATATATATATATATATATATATATATATTATCTACTGGCGGTCGCCAGTAGATAGTTATAGTTAGGACCTATTTTCCATAGGAAATCCGCGACATTCTATTTGAAATAACTCTTGCGTCGGTTGACGAATCTTCGCGAAATTTTCAAACTTTATGGCCCACTCCGGTCCGCTCCTACCCTGAAAGTCTCAGGGTGATTCGTCAAGCGGGGCCGAGAAAGAAGGGGGGTCCCAAAACGTGTTTTACCCATTCATTTTCCCATAGGAAACTTTAGACACGGCTACAGCCCGAACTGCTGAACGGAATTACACCAAATTTGGCAAAGAGGTAGTTCTTGGTTCAGAAAGAACCCTTTTTGTTAAATGGTGTAAATCCGTTCAGTAGTTGTGGAGGAATTAAAAAAATAAGAGTCAAAAAATCAATTTCCCATAGGAAACTTTAGACACGGCTACAGCCTCGAACTGCTGAACGGAATTACACCAAATTTGGCAAAGAGGTAGTTCTTGGTTCAGAAAGAACCCTTTTGTTAAATGGTGTAAATCCGTTCAGTAGTTGCTGAGAAAATCAAAAGTAAAAGTACATATATATCTATGGCCGCGTCGGATTCGCGCACCCTCCCGATCACGAGCTGTCTGCTAATTGGCTGTTAACACTCCAAACCAGGAAGTGTTGTCAGCCATCTTGTTCCTCGGTAGAACCGAGGAACAAGAAAGCAGTAAAAAAAGTGCGCAAACGCACAAAGGGGGCAGGGTAGAAACACCCTGACCCCCTAGGTCTGCTCAGGGGGTCCCACAAGGACCCCTGGGCAAAAAAGCATTTTTTTTTTTTAAATCGGCAGGATGCGCTCAGGGTGCGCGGATCCTGCCGATAAAAAAAAAATCGAAGCGCGGTCTCCCGCACTTCGATGTTAATTTGGGCCAAGTCCCGGGGGCATGCTGGGGGGGTGTTTATTTTATGTATGGGGGGCCTCTAAGGGCCCCCCAAGCCCCGGGGACCACCACCCCCCGGGGCTTTATCATAATGGTGCGGGAGGGCTCTGAGCCCTCCCGCAGCCCCGGGGACCGCCACCTCCCCGGGGCTTTTTTTAAAACCTGTGTGGGGGGCTCCAGCCCCTCACATGCCCCGGGGACCACCACCTCCCCGGGGCACTAAGAAAATTGAAAATGGGGGTCCGTTTTGATCCCCAAGCCCCGGGGACCACCACCTCCCCGGGGCTTTCAAAATGTAGGGAGGGGGCCGCGCGGCCCCCCTCCTGGAGCCCTTGATGGCCCTGGGGACCGCCACCCCCAGGGCCGGCTCCTGCAGTGTCCCGGGGTGCCTACCCCCGGGACACTGCTGTTTGCTATGACAGGACTGGAGCCTCGCGGCTCCCGCCCTGTCATAGCAGACTTGGTTTGCATTTTGAAAGAGAGAGCAGGAAACCTGCTCTCTCTTTCAAAATGCAAACCAATTGCTTTTCCACATGGGGAGCAGCATCTTAGCTGCTCCCCATGTGGAAAGCAATGCCGGCTCCCATAGGACGCGGGGAGCCGGGCGGGACTGTGGGGGGATTGGGGACCCCCCACAGTCCCCAACCAGAGGCCAGGCCCCGGGGATGGGGTCCCCGGGGCCATAAGTGGCCCGGGAGGGGGCCACGCAGCCCCCTTCCCCAAATAAAAAATAAATAAATAAATAAAAAAAATAAGGGCAAGGCCGGCCCCGGGGATGGGGTCCCCGGGGCCTTAAATGGCCTGAGGAGGGGGCCACGCAGCCCCCTCCATATTTTTTATTTAAAAACAGGGCATGCCCCGGGGGATGGGGTCCCCGGGGCCAATAGAGGCCCAGGGAAGGGGGCCACGCGGCCCCTTCCCGTTTTTTTTTTTTTTTTTAAATAAAACAAAAAATAATGCTCAGGCCCCGGGGGATGGGGTCCCCGGGGCCAAAAGTGGCTGAGGGAAGGGGGCCACGCAGCCCCCTCCCATAAAAAAAACAAAACAAAAAACGGCATTGTGCCGGAGGCCCCGCCCCCTCCCTGCAGTACTTGCAGAACGCGCCTCCTGGCGCGTTTTAAGAAGGGGAGTAATTCCCCTGAATACTGGGGTCCCTGGGGCCAACTAGCCCACCAGGAACCTCCAGTATGCGCCAGGGGCTGCCTTGCAGAGAGGTGTACAGAGGCCATGCCCCTTTTACACCTCTCTGCAACGCAGCTCTGTGGCGCTTAATGGAGGTAGCTGGTGGGCTAGTTGCACCCCAGGGACCCTCAGGATTCAAGGGGAGTTAATCCCCGACTTAAAACGCACCACGGGGCGCGTTTGCACAGTGGTGAAGGGAGGGGCGGGGCCTGAGGTGACATGTGTGCAAACAGGCCCCTTGGCGCGTTTTAAGATGGGGAATAAAATCCCCTTCATCCTGAGGGTCTCTGGGGCCAACTAGCCCAACAGGTACATCCAGAAAGCGCCACAGAGCTGCGTTGCAGAGAGGTGTAAAAGGGGTGTGGCCTCTCTACACGTCTCTGCAACGCAGCCCCTGGCGCATACTGGAGGTTCCTGGTGGGCTAGTTGGCCCCTAGGGACCCTCATGATTCAAGGGGACTTAATCCCCCAACTTAAAACGCGCCACGGGGCGCGTTTGCACAGATGTCACCTCAGGCCCCGCCCCTCCCTTCACCATTGTGCAAATATTCCTCTAAAATCAGCCGAAATACGAATTCCGATTTACTCACCTGTTATCAGGAGAGACCTCAGTGCTGCATCTTTTAGCCCAGCACTGACCCTGAAAAGTAATTTTAACCGTACTTACCAGTAACTTATATTTTCTTCCATAGGAATCCATTGTCTGGTTTTCAGCAGAAAAGTTTCAAAGTGTCGATTTTCACAAACTACAAATATTCCTTAAAAATCGCCTGTATGACTTAAACGCATTCTTTCAACTGTTTACAGGAGATGCACCAGTGCTGGATCCAGGATCCAACACTGAGTAAGAAAAAGTAACGATAACAGTTTTTACCTGCTAAGTGAATTTCCTTCCATAGGATAACATTGGTGATTTTATGAGAAAAAGTTTCAAAGTGTCAACTTTTAAAATACAATAATATTCCTTAAAAATCACTACTGTAACCAAAACGCTTTTACTCAACTGTTTACAGGAGATGTCCCAGGACTGAATCTAGGATCCAGTCCTGTGGTTAGAAAAGTAATCCATAAAGTAACTAATTGCATTTAACTAGAAATTCACATTGAGCTGAATGTTGCATTGTGTTTGAAAATGTGTTGCCCATTGCAACAACTGTAACTACTGTACTTAAAAGTCTATTGCCTATGTGCAAAGTATTTAAACGAAAGTAATTCATTCTGAGAAAGTATTTTTGTAATGTATAATGTAATTACAATGTAATTTAAAAAATAAAATATGTAAAAAAAAATTGTTTCTAAAAATGTAGTAAATCAGTATGAAAAAAATAAATATAACAATTAATACATTTAAAAATTGTCATTTACAAAACCTTTGAAATTCACTGAAAAAACCATAGGTTTCAGACATGTTATAGTTAGGAATTAGCATTTAAAAAACCTTTGAAATTCACTGAAAAAACCATAGGTTTCAGACACGTTATAGTTAGAAATTTGCATTTAAAAAACCTTTGAAATTCACTGAAAAAACCATAAGGTTTTAGGGACAGTTATAGTTAGTTGGACATTGCACTCGTACAAAACCCGTGAAATTCCCCCGTTATAGTTAGTTCAGGTAACTATAACTCGCGCCCCCGCAATGCACTGCTGATGACGTCACATATTACATCACTCATGACATGGTCAGTGACATCACTGATGACATCACTGATGACATCTCAAATGACATCACTGATGACATCACTGATGACATCATCCATGTGAGAATTTAATGCATCTTCTCACACCCTAATATAAGTTTTGAAACACCCACTCTAAATTACAGACTGCCATTCTCAAAACCATACACACTCCAATACCAATAAGTACATACCCACTCACTGATTCTTAGGTCTACACACACACATCTACTCACTCACCCGTACAGTCACTCATACTTACAGTCACTCAGTACAGGACTATCATATGCACTCATACACCTATATAAACACTCACACAACGCAACTCATCCATAGAGGTACTCACACACTTAGTCAGTCATGCAAATAATTAATCACACTCCAATTTACTCACCTATACAGTTATACACACCAGCTCACTTACTCATAAAAATACTAGCACATTCTTACGCTCCTATGCAATCACTGATGCAAGCACACACTCATCCATATAGCCACTCTCACAATCACACACTCTCACTTATAGCCATTTATATACTCCAACACACATATATACTGCCTTTCACATATGTAGTTACTCACACATGTACCACTGAGATATACATTCAATCACTAACACACCCATACACACACTCACCCACCCATACAGTCCATCACAGACACACTCTTGAAACCATGCACCCAGTGAATCACCCACTCACACATCTATGCACAGAGTCACACTCACCCCACCCACACAAACACTGAGGCACCCATACAGATACTCAGAGAACCAATCCATAACCCATATAGACACTCATTTAGCTAGTCAGAAACCCATGCAGCTGCTTACACAACAACAGACAGACGGATACAGACATTCACACAGTTTAGTCACTCACCCATGCATCCAGTAAGATACGTTTAATCACTCACTTATAGACTCAGTCACGCACCTACTAAATCATCCATTCAGACACTTATACACCCACTCATTCTTCAATACGCCTTTCCCTATATATATTAAACATATTTAAACTTTACACAAACACACAGTCACTGGATGATGTCATCAGTGATGTCATCAGTGATGTCATTTGACATGTCATCAGTGATGTCATCAGTGATGTCACTGACCATGTCATGAGTGATGTAATATGTGACGTCATCAGCAGTGCATTGCGGGGGCGCGAGTTAGTTACCTGAACTAACTATAACGGGGGAATTTCACGTGTTTTGTACGAGTGCAATGTCCAACTAACTATAACTGTCCCTAAAACCTTATGGTTTTTTCAGTGAATTTCTAAGGTTTTTTAAATGCAAATTTCTAACTATAACGTGCCTGAAACCTATGGTTTTTTCAGTGAATATATATATACATATATATATATACATACATATTTATTTGTTAAATTTTTACATCATTTTAAAATACATTAAAATTATTAGTTTAATAATTGTTTTAAAGTACATTTATATATAAATATATATATATATAAATTAGTATGTATGTGTGTTTAACTTTTTTAAATTAAGTTTATTTATTATATATTTTTTAAATGTATATTAAATCTAAATTATTTCAAAAACATTATGGGGCCGATTCCGATCTCGGCCGGTAGTGCTCCAAATCGGATTCGGATTCACCGGATCCGATTCGGAGCCCTGTTTCCCGACCGAATCGTATGCGGGTCCGGCCGAGCGAGTACGATGCAAGCACCCGTGAAATCGCCGACCGACTCGAACGCGGCTTCAACACGCTCCGACCGACTCGCATGGACACGACTTCGCACCGCGCTCATGGAGACGTTTCCGGCCGGGTAAGTACGATGCGCGCCGCGAGCAGTCCGATCGACTCGCGCCGTCCGGCTCGAAAAAGCTGTCGGAGCCGGACTTTGGGGTCCGCGTCGGACCCCCTGTATGCGTAGGCACGGAGTCGCACACAGGGGGACCCATGGGTCCCCTACCTGTGCATGTACGCCGCGATGCGCATGGATGCGCACACGCTGTAGGGGCGCCTTTGTCCGCCTCGCACCCATTGAGTCAATGGGAGCTCGCGTACGCGTTGTACGACAGGCTCCCATTGACTTCAATGGGAAGTCCGACCGACTCAAGTCCGATAGCATGCGTGCGCATCGTACTCGTTCGGTCGGACTGCTAGGGTCCGATTCCGTCGGAATTCTCTCCGGGTCCGGCTCGGTCGGGGAGATTTCCGGGCGGAATCGGAATCGCCTGATTCCGATTCCGGCCGGAAATCTCCCGACCGAGCCGACCCGGAGAGAATTCCGACCGAATCGGACCCTAGCAGTCCGACCGAACGAGTACGATGCGCACGCATGCTATCGGACTCGAGTCGGTCGGACTCCCATTGAAGTCAATGGGAGCCTGTCGTACAACGCGTACGCGGGCTCCCATTGACTCAATGGGTGCGAGGCGGACAAGGGCGCCCCCTACAGCGTGTACGCGTCCATGCGCATCGCGGCGTACATGCACAGGTAGGGGGGACCCATGGGTCCCCCCTGTGTGCAACTCGCGCACCTACGCATACAGGGGGGTCCGACGCGGACCCCCAAAGTCCGGCTCCGACAGCTTTTTCGAGCCGGATGGCACGAGTCGATCAGACTGCTCGCGGCGCGCATCGTACTTACCCGGCCGGGAAACGTCTCCATAGCGCGGTGCGAGTCGTGTCCATGAGAGTCGGTCGGAGCGTGTTGAAGCCGCGTTCGAGTCGGTCGGCGATTTCACGGGTGCTTGCATCGTACTCGCTCGGCCGGACCCGCGTACGATTCGGTCGGGAAACAGGGCTCCGAATCGGATCCGGTGAATCCGAATCCGATTCGGAGCACTACCGGCCGAGATCGGAATCGGCCCCTATGTGTATTCTTTATTATATTTAATATTAATTTATCTGC
This sequence comes from Calotriton arnoldi, assembly GCA_963921515.1. NCBI lineage: Eukaryota > Metazoa > Chordata > Amphibia > Caudata > Salamandridae > Calotriton > Calotriton arnoldi. The sequence continues at coordinate 602,118 of CAWUFW010010550.1, forward strand.
ACTGTAGTATAGATGCACATAGAGCACTGCTCCGCCTGAGAGCACCCTCGGAATGGGAAAAAAGAGATGTCAAGGATCCCCCAGGCATTCTCATGCAGTGAAATGCAGTCACTCACTGTGCTCCCCTACAGGAGAATTACTGTTCTCTTTCAAATACATGCTGCATTGGCATCTGGACATAAACGACAGACCACAGGCTTCAAACAGCTGGTCCGCCTTTCAGTAATGCATTTCCCCCAAGGCTGGCACGAGTTTGTGGTTGCACTGGGAGCATTGCATTAACTGCAATGGGGAGCACTGCCCAGTTTGCACCAGACACACCAATTTCAAGGTGTTCTGTGGTGAAACAGCAACAGTGCATCCTATATTTACAGCGGGATGAGGTCTTAGTCAAGATCCAACGTGTCTCACTCCTGACAACCACAGTCATCCACATTGTCTGCATCCTCCTGCTCTAATACCAGAGCAATCTTTGATGAGCTGAATGTCACTGTCCATTCCTCATTTCATCTTCTTTGACCTAACTCTCAATCTGGTCAACAATTTAAAAAACACTCACTTTTCACCTGTCTCCTCTTGGAATATTCTGTGCTCAGTACCTTTCTTCACTCACACAACCACACACACACAGGTAAATTCGCTCATCTAGATCTCTGACACATTACCTCAAGCCCCCATCATGGATCCCCCACCTTCCTGCCATGGTACATGTGGTCATGAATGTTGCCCCTCCGAACGCTCCCTTCACCATGGTCCCCATCTCTCATGAAAGGAAATGTAAAATGTTATTTACTAAAACATCATTATATCCTATAAGATAATGTTTACAAAGGTTTTGTTACAGAATATTGTAACCAAAATGTTGTCTGACAGAAATATTGTGTCCTTAATATCATTTACAAAAATATCCCTCCAATGAAGTTATTAACACACAATCAACACCCAGGTGCACGACATTTTTACAAACAATAATTAGGACATACTATATTCTAACACACAACCATTTGCAACCTCCTCCCACTAAGGGTCCGATTCTGATCCGGGCCGGAAAACGTACCGACCGACTCGGAGCGGAATTTATTCCGACCGACACGTACCGGTGCAGCCCGACCCGCAAAGTACGATGAAAAGCGTGTAAAATCCGACCGACTCGTACGAAACACAATACAAACGACCGAACCGCGCGGAAAACAGCTATCCGGCCGGAAAAGCACGCGAATCGAACCGACCGACACGCACCAGGAAGAATCCCGAACGAAACGTAATCGCGAACTCCGACCCGCCAAGTATGATGCAACGTGTGGAAAACACGACCGAGTCGCACGGAGCTCAAGCCGTACGACCGACACGTATACAAAACAGCGAGCCGAAGCAACACAATACACCGCGACCGACGAGTATGCAGCACATAAAACAGCACAAACACAGCGTGAACGACTCGGAGAAGCTCGCACGAGACAACTGCAGGGTCCGACTCTGTCAGAAGAACGTCTCCTACATGCACAAAAAGTACAAAGGGAGAAACACACAAAAAAAGGCCAAACAAGCAATTACAAAGCCAATAAATACTGGGGGGGGGGAAACAGGGAACAAAGACACACCCACAACTCCACCCATATAAAGGACACAAATTTCTACCATGATCCTTTGCAAATTCAAATTACCTGCCAGCACACAACACCAACAGACAGCAACCACACACACACTCACAGCTCATCCATCACACAAGCCACACACCATCAGCACCTCAACATATAGCACCCTCACATACACCCAGCAAAACACACACTCACACACCCTCACTTGCACACCAACACACATCACTCACCACCACCACCCATCACCATGCCCCCCAAGAAGAATCCAAAGTTCCTAGATAGTGAATTGGAAGTCATGGTAGATGAGATCCTCAGGGTAGAGCCACAGCTGTTTGGTACACTGGTCCAACAGACCCCCATGTCGCAGAAAACCAAGATGTGGGCGAGGATCGTCGACAGGGTGAACGCACAATCACCATGTTTGCGCACAAAGGAAGACATCCAGAACAGGTGGTATGATGTGCGCAGGAGGGTCAGGGACCTACTGAAGAAGGATTACATCTTGAGCCAACACACCGGCAGTGGCCCCCCTGCCAAACCACTATACCTCCGGCCCTGGGAGGAGAAGGTGCGGGCCATCCTACCACCAGTGAGCGTATATGGACTAGAAAACATCCCAGAGCCTGGTGAGTACACAACCAATATACCCAATATTGTGTGACAATACACACACATCACTGTCAAGGGGATAGTCAAACCATGCACCCTTAGCAAATACACAGCAACAAAAACAGAATCATCCCAAGATGTGTATGTCAGTCAGATAAACACAACACATGCCATCTCATAGTGATATGTAACTGTGTCATGACATGTACAAACCCTACAACAAATAAAGCTAGGCTGTGGCACAAATATAACCAACAAACACTGTCAGATATGTAGCCACCACTACAAAACCACCACACAGGGAATCCCACAGAAAGGAAGGAATTCTGTGTATGCTGGTCAAGTCAGTGTAGCGAATAGCATCATGGGAGTTGTAGTCACAGATATTGCCCACCCTCACAATACGCCCATCAACACCACTCTGAACCATGCTCACATCACAGGGAGTGGAAAACAACTGACAAGATGGCTGACACTGGCTACTGCTGTGGGGAGCACAAGGCCCTGCTGGGAACTGGGCTCCAACCAACAGCAGGACACCACTGACTGACATCCTGAAAGACAACTTGCACTCCCTGCAATGGAAGCACGTTCCATGGTGGGATATCTGGCTGGGTGGGAAGGAGGACTGACAGCTATGACCATAGTTACCAGCAGCTCTCCCCACACACACCCCTAACACAAACTACACACAACACACCTGGGAAAATGCATTGCCTCACACTAAAATTATTTATCCCACAAAGAACCACCACCCTGGGTCATGCTGTGGGAAGCACAGTGACACACATGGGACTTGTAGCCAAACAAACGCCAGGACAACACTGTCAGCCATCCATTCAGCACAGGCACACTACCCCACAGGGAAGCAGAGTCAGAAGGAAGGAAGTATGGGCAAGCTGGGAAGGGGGTGGAGGCAATAGCATGATGGGAGTGGTAGTCACAGATATTGCTCACCCTCACAATTGGCCCATCAACACCACTCTGAACCATGCTCACATCACAGGCAGTGGAAAACAACTGACAAGATGGCTGACACTGGGTACTGCTGTGGGGAGAACAAGCCCCTGCTGGGAACTGGGCACCAACAAACAACAGGACACCACTGTCAGCCACCTTGCCATTGCTGTCACACCCACACACAGTGAAGTACACTCAAAAGGAAGGAAGTATGGGCATGCTGGGAAGGGGGGTGGAGGCAATAGCATGATGGGAGTGGGAGTCACAGCTCAGCATCCCCAAACCACATGGCCCAGCAAGCTCACACTGAAGCATGCACACCTCACAGAGAGTGGAAAGCCCCATCAAAGATGTCAGACACCGGTGCTCTGTTGTGGGGAGCACAAGGCCCTGCTGGGAACTGGCCACCAACCAACAGCAGGACACCACTGTCAGCCATCTTGCCATTGCTGTCACACCCACACACAGTGAAGTACACTCAAAAGGAAGGAAGTATGGGCATGCTGGGAAGGGGGTGGAGGCAATAGCATGATGGGAGTGGTAGTCACAGCTCAACATCCCCAAACCACATGGCCCAGCAAGCTCACACTGAAGCATGCACACCTCACAGAGAGTGGAAAGCCCCATCAAAGATGTCTGACACCGGTGCTCTGTTGTGGGGAGCACAAGGCCCTGCTGGGAACTGGCCACCAACCAACAGCAGGACACCACTGTCAGCCATCTTGCCATTGCTGTCACACCCACACACAGTAAAGTACACTCAAAATGAAGGAAGTATGGGCATGCTGGGAAGGGGGGTGGAGGCAATAGCAGGATGGGAGTGGTAGTCACAGATATTGCTCACCCTCACAATTGGCCCATCAACACCACTCTGAACCATGCTCACATCACAGGGAGTGGAAAACAACTGACAAGATGGCTGACACTGGGTACTGCTGTGGGGAGCACAAGGCCCTGCTGGGAACTGGGCACCAACAAACAGCAGGACACCACTGACTGACATCCTGAGAGTCAACCTGCACCCACTGCAAGGGTGGCATGCTTCATGGTGGGATAACTGGGCTGGAGGGAGAAGGATGTCCGGATGTCAACCAAATACCACCAATGCTGGCCATGCACACACCTCAACATTCACATTGAAATGCTTCATGTTGTCAGGACAATGCGCTACACCAATATCAACAGCTGACTGTGACAACTTAGGACAATGCAATGTACAGGCCCGCATCCAGAGGTACAGTCACAACTGTCAGGTGTTTGAACCATTGATGCCTGTAGAAACATTACATACATTGTGTGTCTCTTCCAAATACAGGTGATGATGGGGACACAGCAGCAGACGCTGAGGAGTCCCTGTCCCAGGCTCCGGGGGACACTGAGCTCACTGGTGTGGAACAGCCTCTGCCCACCTCGGATGACGAAGACCTACCTGGCACCTCCGCAGTGAGTCATCATGCAGCACCAGCAGGACCACCAGCTGCACCCCCTGCACCCACCCCTCCAACAACTGCCAACACACAGACCACCCCTGCCGACACGGACAGACCAAGGACCACCACCACCAACAGCACACGGACCCCGGCCCAACGTGGAGCTACGGACAACAACACCAGCAACAACCCCCAAGGGGGCCCAGGGTCACCTGTGCGTGCCACCGCAGGTCCTTCACGTGTCGCCAGGGGTGGTGGGAGGGGTGGTAGACATAGGTCGCTGCTTGCAGAGGGGTCTGGACTGCATGATGACCCACAACTGGTACGCATAGCTGATGCGTACCAGACTAGCACCTGAGAGTTCAGCCAGGTAGTGGGGATCCTCAGGGACATTCAACAGCAGCAGGCTGCCCATCATGCCCGCTTGGACTTACACATGTCCCGCATGGAGTCCAAGTGGGACACAGTGCAAGAACAGACGGCGGTGCATAGGGACATATTGCAATGCCTCCGCCAGATTTCCACCAACATGTCAACACCTCCCTGTGTGCCCACAACATCTGGTGCTGCAACAACTGCAACTGCCACAGGGAGGGAGGATGACTCTGGCGGAGAGTCCCCTGCACCGCAGCAGCCTGCACTTGAGGGTCCCCCCAAAGAAGAGGGGTCGTCCGAGGAAGGACAACTGAGAGGCTGATGGCCATGCACAACCCCCAGGAAGCAAACACCTGTTCTGGAAAATCACCTTTGTGCCCAAACTCTTCACCCTGTCGAATGCAACACAACTCTCCCACATGACATGGGGAGCTCAAGTTGGACCAATGTATCAGATGACTGTGGACTTTACTCTGGACATTTCTGCTACCAGGACTTCCAAATCATCTTGGAACTTTGGATTACAATCACAATGTACAGCACCCACCATCCTGTGCACTATACTCACACATGTATGTCAATAAACTCACTAATACACCATACTTGCCTCTGTTGTGATTCCAACGTTGTTTCTGAAGTGGAGATGATGATCTGTGAAATGACACTGTGCATGCTAACTGCTACAGCAAGTACAACACCGGCATGTGAGTCATGGCGACGTGACACATATGAGGGAGACACACCACCAGGGCTACACAACACATACACACCAGGGCCATCTGACTCATCGCCTACACTGATGTTGCCAGGAAATACGGTGCAATGCACAGACCCAACACCTATTCCCAGTCTGTGTCAACTAGCCCACTGGTGCAGTAAGCAAATGTCAGTCAGATGTGTGACCACAGACAACGCACATCACAAAGTGAAGCACAGGTTTATTACACATTTGCAACATGTTGTAACCACTACAGATGCAAGGTAATCCCACCTGGCAGTGGGCACACAGTCAACAAGTGTAGAAGAAAGGAAGTCCATGGGTGTGGCGCACATCACCTGTAGGGAAACGACAGCTACCACCCTGGAAGTTGATTCACGGTGTCGGGGGATCACAGTTGACCAAACAACTCTGAAAGTACCCTGTGAAGGACAGAAATGACACACAGTCAAAAGCACTGAAGAACAGGACAGAACTGCAATACTCATGCCCAATACATGTCACAAGATACCCACCCAGAACCAAGTTAGCATGCCAACACTGTTGGGGAGTACAGACTACCTGTAAGGACACATCGCTGCACGCATCCAGTCAAGTAGCACATGGACACACTCAAACAGCACCAGAGCACCACCAACACATATCATGCAAACTCACATCATTGACATAACATCCCTGGATACTCACATTCAGCTGAAGAAGTTGGTGATGAGCTGTGTGCGGACATCACCCTCATCATCATCATCATCACTGGCATCGTGGTCCAGCCCAGGATCCTCCACAGGTGGCGGATGTTGGTCATCGTCATCCAGGATGAGAGGCAACTCCTTCCGCACTGCCAGGTTGTGTAGCATGCAGCAGACGATGACAATCTTGCACACCTTTGCTGGGGCATATGGGAGGGCCCCTCCTGTCTTATCTAGGCAGCGGAAGCGGCTCTTCAGGAGACCAAATGTCCGCTCAATCACTCTCCTGGTCCGACCATGTGCCTCATTGTAGCGCATCTGGGCTGGTGTCACAGGGTTCCTGAGGGGCGTCAGCAACCACGGCATGTTGGGGTATCAGGAGTCACCTACATACAGACAATTGCACATTAGCTGAGTTGGAAAAGAGGGTGGAACACTACATTGCAGAACACACACAATGGTACAAAGTCAGTACACACCAACAAGCCAGGCACGCTGGTTCCGCATCTGTGACATCATCCTCGGGATGCGACTACTCCTCATCACGTAGGCATTGTGTGCAGAACCGGGGAAACGGGCACACACGTGTGAGATGCTCATAATTGCAAGACATACCACCAGTGCATTGACCGAATGGTAGTGTTTGCGGTTCCTGTATGCCTGCTCTTGGGCCTGTGGTGGTACCAAAGCCACATGTGTCCCATCAATGGAGCCAATGACATGCGGCATCCTCCCCAGGGCATAGAAGTCACTCTTCACGTCAGTGAGTTGTTGAAGACTAGGGAAATAGATGTACTGGTTCAGGTATCTCAACATAGCCTCCAAAACATCGCGGAGCACACGGCTGAACATGGTCTGTGACATCCCACCAGCAGACGCCACAGTGTGTTGAAAGGTACCGGTGCCAAAGAAGTGTAGGGCTGCCATCACCTTCACCTTGGGGGTCAGCGCTGTAGGGTATGTCCGGCCAGGTTGCAAATGTGGGGCCAACCGCACCGTCAATTCCTCAATCAGTGGCCTGGTGAAGCGGTACCGTCGGATGCAGTCCCGTTCAACCACTGTTGCAAGGTCAGGGAATGGCCGATGGACAGCTGGTGCCCTGCAGTGCATAGGTGAAGAAAGAAAGATTGTCAGTCACCCCACATATGTGGCATAGACCAGACTCAATATCACATGATACATCATTACGAGACACAAGTACATGATGCGTGTGCCGTTCCGTAAGGACATGTATGGCACCTACATGGCTAACATCTAACATCACAGTTCAACATGTTCCCTCAACAAGTCCCAGGTTGTGCTATGGGATATCATTAGGCTGTGTCACAGTACCCATGTACTGCTGTCACGTTCCAAACACACACCACAGTGACATGTTAGGACAGATGTGCCCCAGGCATCACAGCTCATCGACAGGTAGATTCCCAGGGACCCTGTATTGCCACATGGACACTGGCATGACATGGTGCATCATGAATACACCACAGCTAAACAACCATGACCCCCACAGGTAGTGGTCCCTGTTGCCTCGGCAGGACAGACATGGACGTCTGTGACACACACACGCACAACATCAAAGTCCATGCACAAACAACGTGGATGTGGAGACTGTCTCCCATTGTGCACATGGAATCAGAGACATTGTAAACACAACATGCACACAGACTGTGGAGGGCCATCACTATTGTGGCAATGGGTCACCCTGGGACGTACATACCGTCCCACATGGGACTCAGGGGGTATGTGACATGACATACACATACACAACCGTGAAATGTGACCATGCCACATGCCCTGAAATGAACAGTTGCACACCACAGTGTTCATGTCCACAACACACCAAGGATTCTGTCCCCATGAACACGTGCACAGCCTGGGAGTGGCTGCCCCCAAGTGCCACCCAAAAAACAACATGTTGTCCCCCATACACGGAACAGGTAATGCAGCCTTACATGCCTTAGGATAGAGTGTGGACAGGCTGTGGTGTTGTAGGTGTGCCCCTCACTCCCTGGGAAGTATATGTGGCTGGCATATGTTCACCTGTGACAGGCATGGTGACATATGCCAGTGACTTGTACAGGGATGCGTTGTAGAGCAATGGACCGATCGGTGTGCCCGGCCGGCCCATTGCATTCAATGTGAGCGGGTACGCGTTGAACAGCAATGGACCGATCGGTGTGCCCGGCCGGCCCATTGCATTCAATGTGAGCGGGTACGCGTTGTATCCCGGGTACGCGTTGTAGAGCAATGGACCGATCGGTGTGCCCGGCCGGCCCATTGCATTCAATGTGAGCGGGTACGCGTTGTAGAGCAATGGACCGATCGCTGTGCCCGGCCGGCCAATTGCATTCAATGTGAGCTGGTACGCGTTGAACAGCAATGGACCGATCGGTGTGCCCGGCCGGCCCATTGCATTCAATGTGAGCGGGTACGCGTTGAACAGCAATGGACCGATCGGTGTGCCCGGCCGGCCCATTGCATTCAATGTGAGCGGGTACGCGTTGTAGAGCAATGGACCGATCGGTGTGCCCGGCCGGCCCATTGCATTCAATGTGAGCAGGTACGCGTTGAACAGCAATGGACCGATCGGTGTGCCCGGCCGGCCCATTGCATTCAATGTGAGCGGGTACGCGTTGTAGAGCAATGGACCGATCGGTGTGCCCGGCCGGCCCATTGCATTCAATGTGAGCTGGTACGCGTTGAACAGCAATGGACCGATCGGTGTGCCCGGCCGGCCCATTGCATTCAATGTGAGCGGGTATGCGTTGAACAGCAATGGACCGATCGGTGTGCCCGGCCGGCCCATTGCATTCAATGTGAGCGGGTACGCGTTGTATCCCGGGTACGCGTTGTACAGCAATGGACCGAACGGTGCGCACACATTGGCTGGGGCCTGGCATGGCAACGGACGCGTTTTCGAAGCTCCAACGAGTCTGATGCAGTGAATTCAGTTGGCCAGCCACAACAGTGTTGCAAAATCATGGGTGTCATGAAGTTGAAGATTTGAAGGATGCTGTGGGCGTGTATTAGTGCTGCTATTCCATGGATTGGTCAGATTCAGAAGATGCAAACGACTTGGACCTATCACTTTGGACACATGGGACAGTATCTGCCTCTGCAGCACACATATAATGCTGGCTGTTCCCCTGAGAGCTCACTTGCCTGCACTACATGCTCCAGGACGACATCTGCCACCAACACTGCTGCTGTTTATGCATCCTCTGGCTCCTGCAATGGCACGTACTGTGGAGAGAGCCCCAGCCTTCAGCCTTGAGGAGAACCAGGCCCTGCTGGACAGCCTCCTTCCACAGTACAGCAAGCTGTATGGGAAACCAGGGGAGCAGGTGAGTGTGCTGTCCACTGCATCACTAATTGTGCATGTTGTCTGACTAGCAGGACTTTCAGTGTGCACACCACTGGCTAGCATGCCCACTGAGTAGTTGTCACACCCCAAAGTGTGTAGTTACATGCACTGAACTGGTACAGTGCATTAACAGTGCATTCCAACTAGGTTTACTTCCCATGCAATGATACCATGTAGTGACTGCTGGCAAACTGTTCATAGCCATTGTTGCACTGCCTGTGTACATCATATGCCCCTGTGATTGAGACATGTATATCCAACTGTGTGATGCACGTATATGTTGCATGTGTAGTAATGGCCTTTTCACTTTGTCATCCTCACAGGTTGATGCCCACCAGAAGCAGGACATCTGGCTGACCATCGCCCGGAAAGTAAGATCCGTGGGGGTCTACAGGCGCAGGATCCGCAACTGCCAAAAGAGGTGGCAGGACCTTCGTGGCTAGACCCGGAGGATCGCAAGGGTCCAGCTGAAGCTGTCGCCTCCTCGCAGGAGGGGCGGACACAGGACCCTGACCCCCCACATGCTCCGGATCCTGGCGGTGGTCTTCCCTGACCGGGATGGGCAGCTGAAGGACAGACAGCAGCAAGGAGGGGGTGAGTCCATGACTGCACTGTGCACTTTGTCTGACATGCTATGTGCCCTCCTCTGGCCTGGTTAAACTTCCACAGTACATCAGTCATGTGGTCCAGGACCCATGTCCCTCATTTGTGACATGCCCACTTCTCCTCTGATACGCATATATGTGGCCCTTATAGTCAGGAAATTGTGTCATTTGGGGACTGTGTCATTGCATTTTGCTTTGCTCAAGGTGGGGGACAGCATTTGTTCCCGTGACTATGTTGTGCGATTCATGAGTGGGTCAATTGCTTACACAATGCCTAAGTTCTGACATGTGATCTGGGTGTAACTTTGATATGTGGTCCGCTTGCTGCTCTGACTCACCACATGTCCCTGGGGAATTTGGCACACACCCATGCTGCTGGTGGGAACAATGTTTGGGCCTCAGGAGTATGTGTATCCAGTGTGTCACACATGCTTAGCCACCTGCCTACTGTCCAGGACTCATCCCTCTTACAGGTGGAGCTGGACAGTCATGCCTACTCCAGGGCATACAATACACTCTGTACTCCCACTCCCGTGTATCATCTGGCATGTTGTGATCAGTGAAATGTACCCTCAGGTGTCTGCCTCTGTCTCATTGTGCTGTGTCTTCGTTGTCAGGACTACTGGTATGTTTATCGGTTAGGGCTCAGCATGCCATCTGAGATGTGACCATGATAGACGATACTTCTGTGACTTATAGGTGTCTGATCACTTGACTGTGCACACAGGTGTTTGCGACTGTGACTTTCAGGCAGCTGTATTTTCATTCACAGCACACTGTGAGGTGCTCATGTTCAGAGAGTTGTGTTTCATGTCCCCCATATGTCCAGTTGGTATGACGTGGACAAATAGTAGTACAGATGATGTGGTTTTTGGGGGATGGACATGTCCACTTGTCAGTCACATAACTTGCATTCCCCATGCCCTCGGATTGTGACACAGTGCAGACTGTTGTTGGCTGGCTGCCATGGCCATGTGACTTGAGACAGTAATGTATGACTTTGCACGCATTCCTGTGTCATGGCATTAAACTTCCTGGGACTGATCCTGCAGGGGAGTGACATGTGCAACATGCACCCCATTGTGGCATTGACTATCCGGACATGGGTGCATCATGGTGTCTGGTGCTGGTATGCATCACATGCATTTCTAATTAGACTCTGGCCATCCCTTTATCCGGACACCTGCACTGACTCAGTGGCAAGAGATGTGATGTGTGCATGTTCACATACTTCACCGTTTTCCCTGCAATGTCCAACAACTGTGTAGGTGGTGCATGTGTCCACACTGGGGTCTTACCATCAGACAGGCACCAGACAGATGGGTGCAAGGGCAGGAGGGGTGTGAGTCCCATGGTTGACCATCAGACTGACAATTGGGTTCCCCGAATCTGTGTGAGGACTTTAGGCAATGTTCAACTAAGGATGCCAGGGCTTGCTCTGTAATGTGCTGTACTTACTGTGGTGTGTGCGGTCAGTGCAGGTGACTGGTGTTTGTCTGTTTCCCTAATTGTTTGCAGATACATCCACGGCCACAGGAGGGGACAGCTCCACGGACCAGGAGGAGCAGCGGAGCCAGACTGGGTCAGCATTGGACGAGTGGTCAGAGGGACCCAGTGGCATGGAGGGCGAGGGGAGCCACACCGAGGAGTCCTCAGCACCATCCACCTCAGCTGGGGACCACAGCAGCTCGGATGATGACTCCCTTGTGGAGGCGGGTCTCAGCAGCCACCAAAGGCCAGCTAGTCTGTCTGGCCCCGCCACCACCACCACCACCACCGCCCTCCCATTGGCTCTCATTCCTGAGGTCCGTGGAGGCTCCCGTGCTCGGGAGCGTGTCTCCTTCGTGCCAGGCACCGCAGCCCCTGCCCCTGTGTCCCCTGCTGCCCTGAGTGAGGAGTCTGTGTACCTCCTTCGGCAGCTCTATGTAGGGCAGACAGCAATGCTGAGTGTCCTCCATGCACACACCACTCTGTTGACACAGCTGGTGTCGTTCATGGAGGGCCTCTCGACGGGTATGTCTGCCCTACAGAGGAGCAATAGGTCCATGGACTCCTCCCTGACGGCAGCAGTGTCCCTCCTCCAACAGTCCCTCACCCCTCCCACCTCTGCCCCATCCACACTTCCTGCCCGCCTACCTGTCCAAAGCACATGCACACCTGCACAGTCAACCAAACACACAGACACGAGCAGCACAGACACACCCAAGAGTAAGGCAAGACGTGCACACAAGCATCCTCAGGGGACTGATACCACAGACACAGGGGATGGGAAACACACACACAGGCATCCACATTCACTCCGCAGTCCTCCAAATCCTCTCCCTCCAAGACCCCTTCCCTTGCCTCGCCTGCTACCCCACCTACACAGCAGATCTTCCTGTGTGACCTCGGCCTCTTCCCCTCCATTCCTGCTGATCCAGCATACCAGGGGAAGAGGAAGTCCACCCACACAGAGAGGAGTGCCCCTCGCCCCCGGACACCCTTCCCCAGGCGCAGGCAGACACAGGAGCCCATTAGGAAGTCCCCCCGGAGCAGGAAGAGCAAGACCCCACCACCACCACCACGCAGCTCCAGCACCCAGTCTCTCTCCTCCATCCCCCAGTCCACCACTGCACAGGTTCCCCCGCCACACCCTGCCCCAGGTTCCCCCACACACCGATACCGCATCCCCAGACTGCTTAGGCCCTCCCCCTGCCACTTGCTCTTCCACCCCCAACCCAGACGCTCTGCCTGTTAGTGGCACTGTTGTGGGGACCGGGTCCCCCCTCTGTCCTGCCCACCTCATCTGCCCACCCTTCCACTCCCTTGGAGTCATGCACTGCAGTGGAGTCCACAACCACCACGTCTGACTCGGGCACTGCAGTGGGTACCCAGTCCACTACATCAGTCCAGCCCACTGCAGTGGTTGCAGCACCCACACCAACTGACTTGTGTACCACAGTGGTGCCGGCCCCCCCTGAGTCAGACACCTCCACTGCAGTTGCCGGTGACACTCCTGCACCCACCACCCCTTCACTGCCTCACTCTGCCATCCCCTGATCCTGTCCCTGCGGGGCCTGGCCTGACCCTTGTATGCCCCTCCAAGGGGGATGTCCCCCAACCGTACCAGTGCAGGCAAGCAATGTGTGACCAGTTGTCACTTCTCACCCCGTTGGTACTGTGATTTTGGACTGGCCATTGGCCTTAGTTTCTTTTGGACTTCCGTGTTTACCCTGACATTTGCTGAATAAAGCCCCTTTTTGTTTACTTTTGGGTTTTCTTTTGATATACATGATGTGGATGAGTAGCATCCTGCATTTGCAGTTGTAATAGTGTTCACATCAGGACGAAGAAGTGTTGCAGTGATGGACTCCATGTGGTCATGGGATATGTGTCCTGTTGTAGTCTGGATCTATGGCATCCTTTGCTACAGTCTGAGGGTGTAATGTTCAGCATTTGACACAGGGATGTCCTTTTTGCATTTGTAAATGAACATCTTTGTCTTACACTGATGCACATCTGGTGGGCTTACCACTGTTCAATGTTCCGATTTCCCTGACTGTGTGCCCAGCTCCACTGGACATGCAGTTTTGCACATCAATGTCGAAGGACTCATCTGTGTATACAGTGCAACTTGCTTGACACGTGTTTGGTGTGTGTGCAGATGACTGACGTGACACTCCCGGACCCAGGCTGATGTGAGCAGAGCCTTCTGTCTGTTGTGGTTGTTGACTCACTGACGGAGTGTTCTGCTGACATGTTTGGGTCGTGCACAGACAAGGTTTGGCACAGTGGACCTTCCACAGGAGTGGAGTGCCCTCATGGCAGTGTGTAATCTGTTGACATTGCGTGGGCCTGTGTTGTGTAAGCATGTCTGTGCGTGTTCCCTTCCCTTTTCCTACACAGGCTGTGTCCCTAGGGATGTTCCTGTTTGTGATGCTTGCTGAGTTGTTCTGTGTTCATCCAGCATCTTGGACCTGGTTTCTCTGTGATGTGGGTGCATGGCAAACTAATGTTCATGAGGTTGTCATCCCAGGTTGGCTTTGTTGTCAGTGCTGGGGATGTGGGCAAACGCAGATGGGACACATTCAGGATTCCCCTTGGCACTTGTTGTTTACACGAGTCATGTGATTTACAGTTTGTGTTAGCTTTCAGTGATTGTGACACGTTGTGTGTGTGACTGCTGCCACTGCTCAGGGTCAGAGCTGCAATGTTGGTAGTTGTATATGTGTGTTCTTCGTGTGTCACCTTGGCTTCTTCATTGGTGTGTGACTATGGCCAGGATCCCATTGATTGTGGTGGATTTCACATCATGCCCATGTACGGCAGACTGTGCTGTGTGTCAGACATTGACGAGTCTTGTTGACTGGCCATGTGTGATGTGTTTCTGCACCTTAGTTCCCACCACCACCCCTGGTATTGTCATGGGTGCATGTGCAATGTCACCAGTCCATGTGAGCTTCACTGCTGCACATTGGTGGAGATCAGGGTGTGTGGTGTTGAGTGTGTGCAAAAGTGAGTTGTTGCACGGCCAGACCCCTACCTCCATATTGGCCTTGGCTGGCAGGCCGTGCTGATTGATTGGAGCTTGTGTAGGTGTGATAGTAGTTAGTTGCTCAGGACACATGGCTGGGGTTCACAGTGTGAACGACATCTAACATTGTCATCACAGTGGGATTATCATGCAGGCTAGTATCAGCACAATATGGAGTCCCTGGGGGTAGTGCTGTGGTGGGTCTGTCTCTTGCTGTGTTAGTTGCTGTTCCTACAAGCTTGTGTGACATGTGTAATTTGTGCTCCCTCTCATCTAACAATGCCTGATTGCCCACATAGGGGATTTGGATCCATGAGTTACTTTTGTGTGGCACTGTATGTGCATCTGTGTAATTGGTATTCAGGCCTCATCATGTGTTGTGTGGTTGCCTGGGGACACTGGCACCCCCCCCCCTCACCTGTTGTGTTTGATGTGCAGTGTGGGTCTACCTGTTTGTGTTTGTGCATCTGCACCACTGCATTGGCATGTCTTTAGTGTGCCATTGGCTGTATGTTGTTTGGTGGGTTTCACCTGCTGTCCCTTGGACTCCTAGGTCATCAGTCAGCACAATGATCATTGTTTGTGTGTCCCATTGCTGCCATGGTATGTTATTTGTTCACCTCACATCTACAGTCTCCACAGGGTATCTCCATTTGTGTGGCCATTGGTGCAAATATGTGGGTCTGCATTATGATGGTCACTTCTGTCATTATGTCATTGATGGATGTTGACAGTGTCAGCCCCCATGGGTGATGTTTGTCTGCACATGGCCAAAGGTATGTCTTATTTGCACTGCACTGTTTGCCTCCCCCAATCTATGTTGCTATGGGACACAAGCACTACTTTGCCACTGATGTGTTTGTTGTTCTGTGACCAGGAATCATCCATGCAGTTTGGCAGTTGCAGCTTTTTCAATGTCAACACTTACCTTTTGGTCACTGTGATGATGGGGTTTTAGACCCCATTGCCACAATGTTCAAGATGTGCTTCAGCTATGGGCCCCACACTTACATTTTGGTCACTGTGGTGATGGGGGTTTAAACCCCATTGCCACAATGTTCAAAATGTGCTTCAGCTATGGACCCCACACTTACCTTTTGGTCACTGTGATGATGGGGGTTGGACCCCATTGCCACAATGTTCAAAATGTGCTTCAGCTATGGACCCCACACTTACCTTTTGGTCACTGTGATGATGGGGGTTTAGACCCCATTGCCACAATGTTCAAGATGTGCTTCAGCTATGGGCCCCACACTTACATTTTGGTCACTGTGATGATGGGGGTTGGACCCCATTGCCACAGTGGTCATGGTCTGCTTGCATTGTGGAGGCCACACACATTTATGTGTGACACATGTGATAGGGGGTCACATTGTATGTTCAAAGTCATGTTCAGTGTTGTAGGCATTTGACACAGTCTACACACGCTTGTCATGGTGTTGGGGGGATGTCTTTTTGTTGCATTCCTTATGTTGGTGTGTGCTTGTTGTGTCATGCATTACCCATCCTATGAGTGGGGGTGTTGTTGGTTGTAGGCATCCAGCCCCCCATGGGTAGAGGTGGTAGTAGTGACAGGCAT
Organism: Calotriton arnoldi; assembly: GCA_963921515.1. NCBI lineage: Eukaryota > Metazoa > Chordata > Amphibia > Caudata > Salamandridae > Calotriton > Calotriton arnoldi. The sequence goes on from CAWUFW010010550.1 coordinate 618,555, forward strand.
CCAGCACCCCCTGGGTAGGGGTGGTAGTAGTGACAGGCATCTAGCACCCCTGGGTAGGGGTGGTGGTAGGGGTAGGCATCTAGCACCCCCTGGGTAGGGGTGGTGGTAGTGGTAGGCATCTGGCACCCCTGAGTAGGGGTGGTGGTAGTGGTAGGCATCTGGCACCACATGGGTAGAGGTGGTAGTAGTGACAGGCATGTGGCACCCCCTGGGTAGGGGTGGTGGTAGTGGTAGGCATCTGGCACCCCCTGGGTAGGGGTGGTGGTAGTGGTAGGCATCTGGCACCCCCTGTGTAGGGGTGGTGGTAGTGACAGGCATCCTGTCCCCCATGGGTAGGGGTGGTAGTAGTGACAGGCATCTAGCACCCCTGGGTAGGGGTGGTGGTAGGGGTAGGCATCTAGCACCCCCTGGGTAGGGGTGGTGGTAGTGGTAGGCATATGGCACCCCTGGGTAGGGGTGGTGGTAGGGGTAGGCATCTAGCACCCCTGGGTAGGGGTGGTGGTAGTGGTAGGCATCTGGCACCCCCTGGGTAGGGGTGGTGGTAGTGACAGGCATCCTGCCCCCGTGGGTAGGGGTGGTAGTAGTGACAGGCATCTAGCACCCCCTGGGTAGGGGTGGTGGTAGGGGTAGGCATCTAGCACCCCCTGGGTAGGGGTGGTGGTAGTGGTAGGCATCTGGCACCCCTGAGTAGGGGTGGTGGTAGTGGTAGGCATCTGGCACCCCCTGGGTAGGGGTGGTAGTGGTGGTAGGCATCCAGCCCCCCATGGGTAGAGGTGGTAGTAGTGACAGGCATCCTGCCCCCCATGGGTAGGGGTGGTAGTAGTGACAGGCATCCAGCACCCCCTGGGTAGAGGTGGTAGTAGTGGTAGGCAACTGGCACCCCCTGGGTAGGGGTGGTGGTAGTGGTAGGCATCTGGCACCCCCTGGGTAGGGGTGGTAGTAGTGACAGGCATCTAGCACCCCCTGGGTAGGGGTGGTGGTAGGGGTAGGCATCTAGCACCCCCTGGGTAGGGGTGGTGGTAGTGGTAGGCATCTGGCACCCCTGAGTAGGAGTGGTGGTAGTGGTAGGCATCTGGCACCCCCTGGGTAGGGGTGGTGGTAGTGAAAGGCATCCTGCCCCCCATGGGTAGGGGTGGTAGTAGTGACAGGCATCTAGCACCCCCTGGGTAGGGGTGGTGGTAGGGGTAGGCATCTAGCACCCCCTGGGTAGGGGTGGTGGTAGTGGTAGGCATCTGGCACCCCCTGAATAGGGGTGGTGGTAGTGGTAGGCATCTGGCACCCCCTGTGTAGGGATGGTAGTGGTGGTAGGCATCCAGCCCCCCATGGGTAGAGATGGTAGTAGTGGCAGGCATCCTGCCCCCCATGGGTAGGGGTGGTAGTAGTGACAGGCATCCAGCACCCCCTGGGTAGAGGTGGTGGTAGTGGTAGGCATCTGGCACCCCCTGGGTAGGGGTGGTGGTAGTGGTAGGCATCTGGCACCCCCTTGGTAGGGGTGGTGGTAGTGGTAGGCATCTGGCACCACATGGGTAGAGGTGGTAGTAGTGACAGGCATCCGGCACCCCCTGGGTAGGGGTGGTGGTAGTGGTAGGCATCTGGCACCCCCTGGGTAGGGGTGGTGGTAGTGACAGGCATCCTGCCCCCCATGGGTAGGGGTGGTAGTAGTGGTAGGCATCTGGCACCCCCTGGGTAGGGGTGGTGGTAGTGGTAGGCATCTGGCACCCCCTGGGTAGGGGTGGTGGTAGTGACAGGCATCCTGCCCCCCATGGGTAGGGGTGGTAGTAGTGACAGGCATCTAGCACCCCCTGGGTAGGGGTGGTGGTAGGGGTAGGCATCTAGCACCCCCTGGGTAGGGGTGGTGGTAGTGGTAGGCATCTGGCACCCCCTGAGTAGGGGTGGTGGTAGTGGTAGGCATCTGGCACCCCCTGGGTAGGGGTGGTGGTAGTGACAGGCATCCTGCCCCCCATGGGTAGGGGTGGTAGTAGTGACAGGCATCTAGCACCCCTGGGTAGGGGTGGTGGTAGGGGTAGGCATCTAGCACCCCCTGGGTAGGGGTGGTGGTAGTGGTAGGCATCTGGCACCCCCTGGGTAGGGGTGGTGGTAGTGACAGGCATCCTGCCCCCCATGGGTAGGGGTGGTAGTAGTGACAGGCATCTAGCACCCCCTGGGTAGGGGTGGTGGTAGGGGTAGGCATATAGCACCCCCTGGGTAGGGGTGGTGGTAGTGGTAGGCATCTGGCACCCCCTGGGTAGGGGTGGTGGTAGTGACAGGCATCCTGCCCCCCATGGGTAGAGGTGGTAGTAGTGACAAGCATCCTGCCCCCCATGGGTAGGGGTGGTAGTTGTGACAGGCATCCAGCACCCCCTGGGTAGAGGTGGTAGTAGTGGTAGGCATATGGCACCCCCTGGGTAGGGGTAGGCATCCAGCCCCCCATGGGTAGAGGTGGTAGTAGTGACAGGCATCCTGCCCCCCATGGGTAGGGGTGGTAGTAGTGGTAGGCATCTAGCGCCCCCTGTGTAGGGGTGGTGGTAGTGGTAGGCATCTGGCACCCCCTGAGTAGGGGTGGTGGTAGTGGTAGGCATCTGGCACCCCCTGGGTAGGGGTGGTGGTAGTGGTAGGCATCTGGCACCCCCTGAGTAGGGGTGGTGGTAGTGGTAGGCATCTGGCGCCCCCTGGGTAGGGGTGGTAGTGGTGGTAGGCATCCAGCCCCCCATGGGTAGAGGTGGTAGTAGTGACAGGCATCTAGCACCCCCTGGGTAGGGGTGGTGTTAGTGGTTGGCATCCAGGCCCCTATGTGTATATGTGGCATTGGTGATAGCCATCCCGCCCCTATTGTGCTGCTGTTGCTGGTGTAAGTAATTTCTGCATCCCTATGGGTGTGTGTGATATGTCGGGTACGTGTGGTTTGTTTGTGTGGTGGGTGTCTGACTTACCTTCTGCGCCGTACGCGTCCATGCCTGTTCCGGTAGTAGATGTAGAATATTGGTAGGATCGTCACAATGGGATTCATGGTTGGTTCGTCTCGTTCGTCTTTCTCTTTGCTTCGCCTCGTCCTCGTCGCTGGCGTGTTCGCCTCGTAGCCGTGGATCGTCTTGTGGCGCGAATCGGAGCTTATGTGCGCCTCTCCCGGATGCTTTGACGTGCCGTGCGTAGCGACGGGTTCGGCGCGTACGGAGGGCGCATCGTACTTGTCCGGCCGGACGGGGCAGCATTTTGGCTTCCGTGCAACTCGATTCTGCGTTTCCGGATCCGCCTCGGTCGGAGAACAGGACCTGTATTGGGTGAGTACGACTGGGTCGGGATTTGGGCAGTTGTGCGCATCGTACTTGCTCGTTCGGACGTATGTGCGAATCGGTCGGGAAACAGACATTCGCCTGGCTTTTTTCCCGGCCGAATGGTATTAGGTGCGCCTCCGACCGGGATCGGAATCGACCCCATAGTGTATCATTTTGATGATTGTACTCTTTCATTTTTACCTTTGCGAAGAATTATAGGGTTAATATATTTTTGCAGCATTTGTTGACGATTGCAGAATGTTAAAAAAAGTGCAAATTGATTTTGCCTTTTTACTGTATAAAATATTTTATAAAGTTTTATTCACGTAAAAGAAAATTGTAAAAATAAATAACAAATAAGAGGATACAACTAATTGTATTCCATACACATCAATCATGTCCTCAACAATCTAGTCCTCTCCTTAAACATCTTTCCATACCCGTTAGTGCTCAGTACAAAAGCTTAGGTTCTTTCCATGACGATAGGTGAGATTTTATTCTATGTAGACTCCTTTTCTTACTATAGTAGTTCATGCCCTGCAGCACATAACACCTTTAGAAACTGACAAGGAACCCCAGTTTTTAATAAAGATCCAACACCAGTTCCTATGAGGAAGTCACGACTGCTATATGTCTTGTACACAATTTAGCCATCAATGCATGTATGTAAGGTGCTGCAACCAGAACTTTTGTAATTAATCAAGGTAGGCATGCAAAAAGACACACATGCTTGTCAGCTCATTATGTTATCCTTTCAATAGATAGGCCACTTCAATAGAAAGGGCTGGTAAGGATTGCTTTGTAGCGCATAGTACATATTCTGGCAGTCACAAATGTCTGTGTCAGATGTACAGACAAAAAAAGACAAAAGCTTTCATTTATCCGCAAAAGAGGTCTTTTGACCACAAGACCGCCATGTCAGTGGAGGCCATGTCTTCCTCCCTTCTGGCAGAGGACCTCCAGGCCCACCATATAATGAGATCTCCACAAGCCTGGCAGGGATCTCGCTGCCTTCTGTGCCTCTGCCAATGGGTCAAATGTACAGAGAGCACAGAAGTTTGCCAAATGGGTACCATGTTAATTTGACCCCTCTCACCAAACATTGTGTTTTTCTGAAACAAATCCCTAAAGTAGGGATTTGTTTCAGTAAAAAATAATAATGGTCTTGTGAGCTGGGACTTTTCTCCAAGTGCGTGGGGGTTATTTGCTTTGATTCCTGTTTGGGATCTTCAGGATTTTCCTGGTGGTCCAGAACAGGAAAAATGTTTGTCAGAAGCAGCCGCGTAAAATAGTACGGACCACCTGGTGTACATTGACCAGCCCTGTGGTGTACAAGCCTCCGGCCACAGTTTTCCATTGGTGAAGCCAGCTGTGGCTTTGCTGTCTAAAACCCACACTATCCCGACCTCTAAATGAGGTGGGCAGCCCCACACATTCTGTGAGACCAGAGCTCTACTGATTTAAGGTGGGGCTCTTGCTTCACCAAGCACTAACTGAGGCGCAAAATGCTTTATTAACATTATCCAGGACATATTCAGTATACTAAGCCATGGATTCAGTGGCGGCTGACAACATTAATATATGGTGAGGCGAAATGTCCAAAAACCTCACCATATATGTTGCACTTGCTGGCCTGTATTAAGTGAAATCGCGGCAAAGTGTGCCTGCTAACGACAGGACTCTTCACATTTGCATTCAAGTACAGCTCCTTGGCAGCAGGTGGCGGCTGGCAGCTGTTCCTAGTTGGAGGGATCCTGGTAACTGCATCAGGAAAACAAAGGACTTCCCTCCTAGTACAACGCAAATCCAACCAATCCTGGAGCAGGATTGGTTGGAGCAGGCTAACCCAGCGCTCGTTTTGAGGCTGGGGGCCTGTGCTTGCAATCCTTCGGCGTTATACAGCACTGGGATTGCTGGCTCGGAAGTGTGCATATCAGATTGGCCGGCTGTAGACAGCCGGCCAATCCGACATGCGCACTGGTGGGGCTGCAGTAATAGTGAAATTGGAGGAATCAGCCCGGCCAGAGCCTAGGACAAATTATAATACAATGGTATGTCTTACCATTTTATTAATGTGTTTACCTGCTGCGCTCACAGCAGGTGGGGCGACACTCCTCCGCCCTCGAGGAGGAATCTCCCCTGCATGTAATATGACCGAATTCTGTCCAGAATCATACTTTTCATATTCTTTGACTTTCAGCATGTCTTACGTCCTGATATTTGCCTTCTTTTACATGTTCAAAGACTACTGCTTGGAAGCAAGGGGCGGGCCGCGAAGGGAGCAATGGCATCAATGTGCTTTTAAACAACACAATGACATTCATTCTCTGGGCCAGGCTCATGCCTCCACTCAGGTCTTCACACAATTAAAACAGGACAAAGACATGTAACAAATTTGAAATGATTGCTAATGTTTGCTACCTCCAGGGTACTCCAAGGTTCTCAGGGTTGACAAAAGGGAGATGATTCAGTAGACCAGGGGCCTCTTATCCTTAGCTTTCTCTGGGGAGGCAGTATTTTGGAGCCAGCTGATGGTAAGAGGTCTGGGCTGTGAGGTCTATGAATGGTTAGAATAAAGAGGGGAGTGACAAAAGGAGGCACAGAAGAATTTCTTTAGAGGCCTGGCCAGAGGGAGGATTTATCAGGGAATAATGTGATGCTGAATCTGTGGGGGAATTAAATGGGTCAGGGCAAAGTCACGGAATGCGCATTAGAGAAAGAGAGGTGCACGGTGTGCAGAAGAGAAAAACTCAAATAAGTTTGGAGAATCCTCCCTATATGCCATATTAAATTGGGAAGCTTTTAAGTTTCTGCTTCCCAGGTACGATAACGACTAGTAGTTTGCATATGTTCTCCATATGGGGTTTCATAAGAGGTATATATTCATAAGCTGTTCCTGTTGATAAAATCGGGACTCCCTTTGCCCATTTTGGTTTGAGAAAGATTATGGCCAATATCCAGCTAGTAAAATGTTTTTAAAATTAATTCACAGTAAAAAGTTACATATATCTATAGTGCCAACTAGTACTCGTGAACACATGCCTGTTTGTGGGGAAAATACGCCAGTGTATAAATAAAGGGAAAGCTGGGAAATTCTGTAAACTACTTGTAGGCCAATAGTTGAGATCTATGCAAGACTTTACGACCAGACTGCCATCGCAGCGGGAATGGGACCGACCAACAAGGAGTCTGCGGTCCCACCCACCATGTAATGATTAGACTGCTGTGTAGGTGGTTGGAAACTGCCTTTTTCTACTGTGGCTTGTGCTGTAGCCCAGGAAAAGGGCCACAGCACAAGCCGCAGTGGAAAAAGGCAGTTTGTGCACATCCATGCACCGTGTGTCAGGCGCCATGTGGTGCCTGGCACACAGTGCATGGATGTATCCGGGGGCACTACTTGTGCCCCCCCCCAGGCCACTTGGCAGTGGCCTACGGGGGACAGGAGCCCTGCTCCTTTTCCGGCTGCCTTTTTATGGTGGTGGCACCGCAATGAGAAGGCAGTTGGAAAGGGATATCCTAACCCCTTCAGCGGTGCCTGCGCGCCACCGCCCCCATTATACGGCTAGGAATCGGACTGCAATCCGGACTGGTTCTTTGATCCTGTTGGAGGTGGTGGTCCTACCCCTGACCTCTTCTCTCCAACCGCTGGTATTGTAATTCGGTGGTCGGACCGATTCCCAGGATGTCGGACAGACCACCGACGGCCTGTTGGTGGCAGTCCGCCCAACATCGTGATGATCCCCTTTGTTCCTGTAATGAAAACTTTGTACAGCTCTACTTCTGATAGTAGTATGAAGAGCAGTATGCTGGTCGACAGGCTGTAGACAATTATGAGAAGGTTGCTGAAGACTTTTTCGTTTTTTGCAGAGGCGGCTGCTCCCAGGAAGCAGCAGTGGGGCGGGAAGGGGGCAAGAGGGGGAGGAGATGAGGTTTAAAAAAAAATTCACTTACCTGCCGGCCGGACAGCTGGCCATCCGCCGCCTCTCCTCCGTCCTCTCGGTCCTCTTCCTGGTTTCTCCTGTGCAAACAGGAAGCAAGAAGCATCCAGGCTCCCCATAACCAATCACAACGCTGCAATGCAGCGTTGTGATTGGTCTGAGTGCTGTGGTTCCATGCTCAGCCAGGGAATGGGAGCCTGGGCATGTCTTCACCTCAGCGGAGGAGCCACCACTGGTCTTTTGAAGGTAAATGTTTGATCATTCTATCTATATGCTGTTCCGTGGATTCTAGTTTACTAGATAAGCTTTGAGTATATAACACTTGGGATTCCGGATGAACATTGACTTTCGTTTGGAGACATCTCAAGGTCGTATCTGACTGACAGCTGACAGCCAATTGGATATCACTCCGCAAGATGTTAGTAAGATAAGTCAGTAATAAGGTCCTCACTACTGAGATCCGTCTGTCACCTTTATGGAAAGAGTTCACATTGTACCAGAACGGACTCATCCTTGCAATTGGGTAAAGTTAGTTCAAGTGTTTTTCTAAGCTCATACACTGTGGGGCTAATTAAGGCCAAGTATTATCACAGAGAATCCAGTTTAGTGGTAAGGCTCCCCAAAGAACCCCAAGACTCCGTGCAGGTGTAGTGGATGGAGTTTCTCCGTAGGGAAAAGCCTGTGAAGGACAAACAAGAGACTGTAAAAGAAAATGTGCATTTAGTTATAAGGCTGCCTGTTCCCAGTGCAGAATTGTATCTTGCATTTAACTTCCCACTGGGAAATGTCACATGGCATGGAAAGCCTGAAAATCTGTGACCAGTGCAGCATTGCAGGCATACTATCGGACATGCTCTAGATGTGGGAATGTGTGTGCATCTCTGAAGTGCCACTTTTATACCCATACAGAACAGGATATGTGCAGGTGTTATGTTATGTTAAAAATTATTTATAAAGCGCTCGTACACCGGTTGGTTTCATGGCGCTGAGTACTAGGGGGGTGCCGACCCGGAAGCAGTTCATTCGTATGCTTGGATGTATAGCCAGGTTTTGAGAGATTTTCTGAATCTCAGTAGGTCAATGCTTGACCTGATTTCCAGGGGGATGGAGTTCCACAGACGGGGGGCCAGAGTTGCAAACCTGCATCCCCCTTGGCGCTTCAGCTTGAAGGTAGGGACAGTCAAAAGTTGGAGCTGGGCCGAGCGGAGGTTTCGTGAAGGAGTGTAGCGAGAAATGAGGCTATCTATGAATTTAGGGATTTAAACACCAGGCAGCCAACTTTGAATGCGCAGCGTTGGGGGATAGGGAGCCAGTGCAGCTTCCTAAGAAGGGGGGAAGTGTGTTGCCACCTGGGCTGTTTGTATATCAGTCTAGCCGCTTTGTTCTGTACCATCTGTAGCCGTTTTGTAAGGCCAAGTGGTAGACCAAGGTATATTGCGTTGGCGTAGTCTAGACGTGGCTATCAGGACCTGTACCAGAGCTGCTTGGGTCAGTAGCCTGCTTATCTATATTGAAGGAAACAGGTGGAAATCACAGAGCCTACATGAGATTTTAGGGAGAGGTCGTTGCCTATGGTAACCCCTAAGCTTTTCACTGAGGGGACGGGGGGGGCCTAATTCGTTTGGCCAGTAATGTGGGCCCCACTGATTGTGGCCACCACCTGTCAGAACCAGTTCGGTTTTGCCTTGGTTTAGTTTTAAGTGATTGTGGTCCATCCAGTGACGAATGAATTTCATGGTGGACTGAAAGTCAGATATTGACTGGGGGGAGTTATCAATTGTGAACATTAGTTGGAGGTCGTCGGCATAGTTGAAAGTGACCACTCTTCTTTCCTTCAAGGATCTGATCAGTGGGAGAAGGTAGAGGTTGAACAGGTGCGGGGAGAGCGAGGAGCCCTGTGGGACCCCGCATGTGGTTTTGAGTTTGGGGGCTGTGAACTGGCCAATACGGACTGCCTGAGTGCGGTCTTTCAGGGAGTTGATCCATGTAAGGGCTGGGCCCTGGACGCCTGCCTCACTGACACGGTCTTACAATATATCATGGTCGACCGTGTCAAATGCGGCCGAGAGATCTAACAGCACCAGGGCCTGGGGAGTGCCTCTGTCAGCCTTTTCTCGTAGGGAGTCCAGTACCGCCAGTATCACCGTTTCCGTGGAGTGGACTGGACGAAAACCCGCTTGGCGTGGGTCGAGGAACTCAGTCTGTTCCATGAAATTGGACAGGCATTTTGCGACATGGGCTTCCAATACCTTGGCCAGATAAGGGAGCAAGGAGATGGGGGCGGTAGTTTGCCAGCGTCTGGGAATCGGCCCCTGGTTTCTTTAAGAGGGGGACCACTATAGCCTCCTTGAAGGCATTAGGGATACAGCCCTGGGACAGGGAGTTGTTTAGGAGGGCGAGAACAGGGTCCGGGAAGGCGGTGAAGGCCGCTTTTAGGACATGAGGGGGGCAGTGGTCCAAAGGGGAGCCAGGTCTGACTTTTGACAGTAGGTCGCGCAAGGTCTCGGTGTCAATGGGCGGAAAAGAATCAAGGGAGTGGAGATTTCTGGAGACATATGGGTGGGAATACTGGCTTTGATGGAGACGATTGTATCAATAAAAAAGTTGTTCAGAGAGTCGCAGAGGGCCTGCGATGGCGTGGGTTTGCTTAGTACTCTCTCTGGGTTGGACAGTTCGTCTAAAGCTGTAAATCTATGGCTTGTCTTTGTCAATCGGGTGCCGAGGCTTCATGGCGCTACATAGCTTGGCGCTTATGGATTGTTCGCGGGCATCATTCAGCCACTGAGCATCTCTAATAAAAGGCAGGCTAAGCGTGTGTGCTCCGTGCAGCCCCATTTGATGATGAGTCCAGATATGCCTTTCCTGTGATCGCCCTTTTTTCATTAATGGGCTTTGTGCAAAAAATTAGGAATGTGCAATCAGGGAATGATTTAGATTTCTCTCTCACTCTTTTTTACAGGACGAATTATGTTCTGCCCTATGCAGTTTTTAGCAAATATCTAGAAGTCCAAACCTTTGATTTGCGCCCCTGTCATTACTTTTGAACCCTGCCTTGAAGCCTGCTTTAGTCAGTGCTTGTTCCTGGCTTAATCTACAGAATTGTGCTCTTTACATTAATTTAATTTTTTTCTTTGGCTGATCTTTGCTGCATGTGCTGTGGCAAATCTACAGAATCATACATTGTTCTCGCTGCTTTTGTAAGACCTGGTTCCTATTGTCTTTGAATATGTGTTTGTCTGCAATGTCCTCATGTTCTCTCAATACATCTTTTGAATTCCTGGTTTGTTTTCTGAACCCACTTGTTTTCTGAATCCTTTCTCTTTTATTGCTGCTGTGTCTCCTTTGTTCTGCTGGGCATTTGCTCGTGTTGCTTTAATTATCTGAAATGTATTCTACTATAAGAACTCTTGACTGAGTGCAAGACTGGTTCAGACTGTTTAGTACAATCTGTGGTAGGTGAATGTCTGAGTAAATTAACAAGCACTGAAAACTAGGCTCTGATAACTACAGGCACACGTGATGTCTGGATGGTTGGTATATGAGGCTAGCTTGTTTGGCTTACAGACCCATGACTGTCATCTTGGTCTTACAGTGTTTTACCCATAGCATTTCATCCTGTTTCAACATCATCATGAGGGTCACCAGCATCAACTATCTGTAAACATGAAACAAAATTATGAGGATAGCAAATTTGGGAAACAATTTTGCAATTGTTATTATTATTTGTTTTTTTAGAGCATGCGGCAACTCAATGAGTGTCCTGGCGCATAGGTCCAATGTCCACAGCGCAGGTAAACTGTTTATAGAAAGGCCAGATTGAACAGCCAAGTTTTTAGGCTCAGTTTAAAGGCACTCTTGTCTTTGGTGGCTCATAGATGGAGAGGGAGGCCGTTCCAGCTGGAGGGGCTAGGACTAAGAAGGAAGAGCCGCACCATATCTTTCTCCTGGTTCTTTGCACAACAGCCAGCATGGCTTTGGAGGTACGCAGAGTTTTCGTTGGTAGATAGTGGTTGAATCTGTTGGCCAGATAGCGGGGACCTGTCTTATAAAAGGCTCTGTGAGCCAAACTCCAGCCTCCTGAAGTGCACTCTTTCACGGATTGGCAACCAGTGTAAATCCTTGAGGTGCAGACGAACATGGTCATGTTTCCAGAGGTTGAGAAGTTGAGCAGCGGCATTCTGCACCAACTGAAGTCTTTTGAGTAGATACGCTGGGATACCCCAGTACAGCGCATTGGTGTAATCCAGCCGTGATGTTATAAGTGGATGGATAACTGTTTCTGGCATTGTGAGAGAAGCAAGAATGAAAGCTTTTTTAGAGATCTTAAAAGGCGGAAACATGCACCTACCACACTGTCTACCTGGGGACGAAAGGATAGAGAATTATCGAAATCTACCCTTAGGTTACGTGGTGGGGGAGGATGAGCGGAGCTGGGCCAGAAAACACCACCCCAGAATTGAGGGGGAGGACAAAGACTAATACTTCAATCTTACTGGAGTTGCATTGACGATTGCTCTGGCCCATCCACTTAAATATCGCTGATAGACACGCCACAAATCTTTCCTGTACGATGGTAGTATTACTATCCCATGTAAGGAGGATCTGCGTGTTGTGAGTGTAGGACACAACCTGTACTCCATGCGATTCTATCAGCGCTGCCAGAGCAGACATGTATACATTAAATAGCATGGGACTCAAGGCAATGGGTGAAGTCAGTGCAGATTTCCATGCACATTGACTCTTAGATGGATGGCACAAAAGAAGCATCAACCATGCCAACTTTGAACTAACAGCATATGCAAACAGGGGCAACACAATATAAAGAAGCCCTGCAACACCCATTTACCAAAATAGCTGCATTACATGTATTCGACAGGTGAAACCTGGAAGTACATTCTGCATGGAGTTAAATCATGAGAAGTAGGAGGAGGGAGAGAGAATTTAGAAACAGTCAGATAGTTCAGCCAGACTGATTAAGACATATATTAGCGACATAGAGATTCAACATGCACATCCAGTGTTTGGACAAACTATTGAATACAAAATATTGTGAAAGCAAAATATTATGTCAAAAATATCCTGGACACAAATATCAAAGGTAAGATTAACATTTTTACTGTTGTGTTTAATATCGTAGTGAAAAATATTGTTTTCTAAATTATAGTTGTATATGATATTGTTTTTATGTTTATTTTTTGAAGTATTTATTTAATGTTAAATGTTAATTATTTTGTCAATGTTTCATTTTTAATTAATTTAATGTAGTTGGTAAATATTATTAATTAATTGTTCAAGTATTAATTAGAGGAATTTTGTATTTAATAAGTTTTATGAGGTTATAGTAGCAGGATGTTGGGTTTTTTAGGGCCAAAAGGTGGTGATTTTTTAAAATGTGTTTGTTTCGATTTTTATAAAAACAATTGGTGTATCAATAATAATATGTAATGTTTAAATTTATTTTGTAATTTCGAATTTAATATTTTCTATTTTAGGAGGAAATATTGTTTGAAATATTTTAAATTTTTTTTTTTAATTACACATTTCTTTTTTGTGTTGGTATATTGATTTTTCTTTTTAAAATATGTATTATGTTGTTTTTATACATTCGCTATATAATTTATAAATATTATAAAAAGAAATTAGTAAAACATCTATTTTGAAACAATGTTCGATTTTAACAATTTTTAACAATGTTTTTAGTGTGAAATCTTTAATATATTTTGGTTGAAATTTTATATTTAAGATTTAATGTCAAATAATTATTTTTTATTATGTCTTAATTTATATTATTTAACATATTTTACATTTCTATATTTATTTTTAATCTTATTTAATATTTTAGTTCGTAAAAAATATTATTTGTAATTATATATATATGGTGTTAATTAGTTGCAAATGTTTATATTATACTAATAAATAATTTATAGGTTTTTCATTCGTTATTAAGAAATAAATATACTTTTTTATATGTCTTCAAAAAAGCAAATCATATGTTTATGTGATGAATAGTGTGTTGTAGAAAAAGTAAGTTAATTATATGATTTTTTTCTATTAGTTTAATGTATGGGTTTAATGTCATGTTAAACTTAGTTTAAAGAGTATATGAAAAAATAAGTTGTATTATTCATAGTTTTGTAAAATTAGTTTTTTGTCTTTAATTTATTGTATTTTGTTTATTTATTTAGGGGCCGATTCCGATTCGGGCCGGAAATCTCTCCGACCGAGCCGGACTCGGAGAGATTTCCGACCGAATCGGACCCTAGCAGTCCGACCGAACGAGTACGATGCGCACGTATGCTATCGGACTCGATTCGGTCGGACTCCCATTGAAGTCAATGGGAGCCAGTCGTACGACGCGTACGCAAGCTCCCATTGACTCAATGGGCATGACGCGAACAAGGGCGCCCCCTACAGCGTGTTCGCGTCGATGCGGGTCGCACCGTACATGCACGTGTAGGGGGACCCATGGCTCCCCCTGTGTGCGACTCGCGTGCCTACGCTTCCAGGGGGTCCGACACGGACCCCCAAAGTGCGGCTCCGACAGCTCCATGGAGCCGGACTGCGCGAGTCGGTCGGAGCGGTCGCGATGCGCATCGTACTTACCCGGCCGGGGAACGTCTCCATAGCGCGGTGCGAGTCATCCCCGTGCGAGTCGGTCGGAGCGGTCGGGTCCTGCGAACGAGTCGGTCTGAGATTTCGCTAGCGCACGCATCGTACACGCTCGCCCGGACGCACGTACGAATCGGTCGGGAATTAGGGCTCCGAATCGGATCCGGTAAAGCCGAATCCGATTCGGAGCCCTACCGGCCGAGATCGGAATCGGCCCCTTAGTTGTTTGTTGTGTTTTTTAATATACTAATTGTTATTTTAATATGTATTTACTACATTTTATAAATACTACATTTGTTTATATATAATTTCATATTATTGAAGGATTATTTTTTAAAGATTTAAAACATTATTTTTAATATAAAATATTTATGAGTTTAAAAAAAATTGTAATTGCTACTATTTAGTTAATAATAAAATCGGAGTGTTAAATACAGAGGGGCCGATTCCGATTCAGGCCGGAAATCACTCCGACCGAGCCGGACCCGGAGAGATTTTCGACCGAATCGGGCCCTAGCAGCCCGACCGAACGAGTACGATGCGTACGCATGCAATCGGACTCGATTCGGTCGGACTCCCATTGAAGTCAATGGGAGCCGGTCGTACAACGCGTACGCGGGCTCCCATTGACTCAATGGGTGCGAGGCGAACAAGGGCGCCCCCTACAGCGGGTACGCGTCCATGCGCATCGCGGCGTACATGCACAGGTAGGGGGGACCCATGGGTCCCCCCTGTGTGCGACTCGCGCGGCTACGCGTACAGGGGGGTCCGACACGGACCCCCCAAGTCCGGCTCTGACTGCTCTTTTGAGCCGGACGGCGCGAGTCAGTCGGACTGCTCACGGAGCGCATCGTACTTGCCCGGCCGGGGAACGTCTCCATTGCGCGGTGCGAGTCGTGTCCGTGCGAGTCGGTCAGAGCGGGTCGGACCCGGGTACGAGTCGGTCAGCGATTTCGCGTGCGCTCTCATCGTACTCGCTCGCCCGGACGCACATACGAATCGGTCAGGAAAGAGGGCTCCGAATCGGATCCGGTTAAGCCGAATCCGATTCGGTGCCCTTCCGGCCAAGATCGGAATCGGCCCCAGAGTGTGTTATATTAAGGGGCCGATTCCAATTCAGGCCAGAAATCACTCCGACCGAGCCGGACCCGGAGAGATTTCCGACCGATTCGGGCCCTAGCAGCCCGACCGAACGAGTACGATGCGTACGCATGCAATTGGACTCGATTCGGTTGGACTCCCATTGAAGTCAATGGGAGCCGGTCGTACAACACGTACGCGGGCTCCCATTGACTCAATGGGTGCGAGGCGAACAAGGGCGCCCCCCACAGCGGGTACGCGTCGCTGCGACTCGCGCCGTACATTCACAGGTAGGGGGACCCATGGGTCCCCCTGTGTGCGACTCAGCGCGGCTACGCATACAGGGGGTCCGACACGGACCCCCAAGTCCGGCTCCGACTGCTCTTTCGAGCCGGACGGCGCGAGTCGGTCGGACTGCTCGCGGCGCGCATCGTACTTGCCCGGCCGGGGAACGTCTCCATTGCGCGGTGCGAGTCGTGTCCGTGCGAGTCGGTCGGAGCGGGTCAGACCCGCGTACGAGTCGGTCGGCGATTTCGCGTGCGCTCGCACTCTACCAACCCAAGTATCTTCAGAGTAATTAATTAGGGGACTTAGTATGTGTTTGGTTTGTTGGTAAAATGGGCTTTCTATAAGTAAGTTGTAGAGGTTAGCTATCTCTATTACAGGGACTTTGGCTAGTGTAATTAGTTTTTTTTTATTTCAAAGGCAAACTGGTTGTTTGTTGCATATTCAACACTTAGGGGCGTATTTATGGAAGGGTTTACGTCAGTCTTGCACCACTCAACGTGGTGCAAGTGCGACACAAACCCATAATGAGATCTATGAGGCTGCGCAAGCCCACCTTGCATGGCCCTGAGTGAGTCCATAAATATGGAGTAAGGCGTTCCATGGGTGCTGCATGGGTGTTCCCACGGAACTCCCATGGTTTTTGACGCATTCCCAGATTTACCAAAATTGGTAGACCTGGGAATGTACCTAAAAGATACACCTTCCCAGGTGAGGCTTAACGAGGAGAAATATCTTTATTTCTCCTCGTTACTTCCTATTTTTATGTGAGCTGCATTCTGCACCACACATAGAAAGAGGAATATGCCTCTCAGGTTTTTCTGCATAAAACAATCCTGCATGCAACACAGGCACCCTTGCACCACGGTGCAAGGTTGGTTACGTTGGTGCTAGTGTTCGACCTGACATCCTTGGTTTCCCCTGACTCTTTTGCTTTCTGACCTCATTGTTGCTGATTTCGTTTTTGCTGGCTTTAGGGTTCTGGGCACTTTACCACTACTGACCAGTGCTAAAGTACAAGTGCTCTGTCCCTAAAACATGGTAACATTGGCTTTTCCATAATTGGCATATTTAATTTACTTAGAAGTCCCTTGTAAAATGCACTACATGTGACCAGAGCCTTTAAAAAATGCTACTAGTGGGCCTGCATCACTCATTGTGCCATCCACTTCAGTAGTCCTGTAAACACGTCTCAGGTCTGCTATTGCAGGGTCTGTGTATGCAGCTTTAAACTGCCTTGTTGCCCTGGCAAGGACTGGACCTGACTCTGTACATCCCCAGAACCAAGTGACTTCAAGGGCTTGCTGGCTTGCCTCCCATTCGGTCACACCTCACAGGGTCGACCACACGGCTCGGCGACAACATGGCACCTTCATCGTAAGGGGTTCAATGATGACGCAGAACCCAACTGTGAGGCTTGTCAATGACACAGTGCCTTCATCATAAAGGGGCTCGACGGTGATGCAGGACCCAGCTACATGACTCGAAACTGAAGCAGTTGCTCCTCGACATCGACATATCCTCCGGAAAGGTACTGTTTTCAGTGGGGCCTGTGTGGCTTCTGTATCTGACCCGCGCACCATTGTAGTCGGCTTGACTTTTCAGATTTGAGCTGGTCCAGGGCAACCTCAAGTAACCCCTAAGTGCTATTGACTTTTAAGCACTAGATTTCAATTTAATCTTTAAAAATTCATAACTCCGGTTCTACTTATTGGTTTTTTGATGTTTTGGTCTTGTTTTGTTTATTAAATCAAGCTCTATTTATGTTTACCTGATTATTTCTGTGTGGTGTTTTTCACAGTATTACTGTATTACGTGTTGTACAAATACTTTAAATATTGCCTCTTAAGTTAAGCCTGTGCAAAAAGAACAATTGATGGACAGAATTCAGAACAATGTCATAGATTCACCCCAGTACAGAGATCTAGGTCTAAATCCATCGTCTTAAGTTAAGCCTGACTGCTTTGTGCCAAGGTACCAGAGGGTGAGCACAGGTTAATTTAGGGAGTATATCTGACTTAACCTGACTAGAGTGGTCGTCCATATTTGGGCAGGGTGCATACCTCTGCCAAATAGAGACCCAATTTCTACCAGCTAGGCAGCCAAAACAGCACTAGCGCAGGGACAAAGACAGGAATGCACTGTATTATTTTAAATAAGGCGCATTTCTGCCCTTTCCCTGTCACACAGCGCAACAAGGTGGCTTGCTGCGCTACGCTGCATGACTGTTTTATATATATATATATATGCCCCTTAGTGCAGATTGTTGGAGATGTCTCCAAATGCTTTGATTAAAGTGGTAGTGGCAGCCTTGAATAGCTGTGTATGGGCACAGTTTAAGAATTGCTTGTATCATGGCTTGTACAAAATTGATTATTATTTAATATGGCGAGTTGTTGTTCGTTTCAATTTTAATGTGATTTAGTAGTTTGTAGTAAGTGCTACTTTCTTTATTAGGTATCAAGGCATATTTCAGGTGTATATTAGTGTTTTGATATTCACCATGTATGATGTATATTTAAGTGAATGGTTTAGGGCATATTTTGAATGTTCCGTCCATCATCCATGTTTGACATTGGCTGAGTCATAATAAATAATCTGCTGAAGCAAATATTATAATACATTTGTCATTATTTAAGTTGTCATGTAGGAGGAAGGGGACACAGGGCCTCATTATGATGGCGGTCGGACTTACGTCTGACTGCCATCATATCGGAGACAACACCGCCCGACTTGCTGTCGGCGGTCCCGCCAATGATATTACAATGCGCACGCCTTCATGGCGGTGGCAAAGTCTATTTTTTGTATTGCGGCATGTGCTGCGGGCTGCAGCACACGCCGCAGTACAAAAAATAGACTTCAGCATATCCCTGCACTATGGGGCAGGCACCATGCGGGGATATGTTTGGGGGGCACATAGGTGCCCCCCAAAACCCATAACTGAGGGCCAGGGGGGAGTGGAGAGGGGGGCACGCTACGGGCCCCCAACGTCCCTTTCCCCCATTGTAGGAATTGGATTTCCCTCCAAGGGTCTGACAGGCTTCTTGAGCCCGTCGGATTAGTGGCAGTCGGTCTCTCCGACTGCCACCCATCCGCCCGCCATCCTAATGTGGTGGGCGGAAAACATCATTACGATGACGGTGGGACTGCCTCCGACTGGTTGTCGGTGGCAGTCCTACCGTCACAGACAGCAGGCCGAAAGTTACTATTCTAACTCTAGTCCCACAAAAATTAAGGAACATGCATACATAGAGGGGTGGTGTTTAATACTGTAAATCCAGTATCAAAACATTGTGGAAAGTGCATAAACTGGGGTGGTGAGTGCCAGGTTTATTATTCTAATCCAGGCCCACAACCACTGAGGAAAATGCATATATTGGGAGGGGGGGTCTGATTTACTAATCTATCTCCAATCCCTCAACCATTGGGGAAAGTGCATAAAGTTGATACAAGTGCTAATTTGCTATTTTTATCTTCAGTTTAACAAATATGTCTAAAAAAATTATATATTTGAGAGTTAAAAAATTCAAAACCTCGACACCCCAAATAGTATGTATGCACCCCAATATTTCAAGTAAAGACCAAAATAACAAGCACTACCAACCACAATCCAAATTATGACCCACAAGCCCACTTAGGGGCCAATTCCGATTCGGGCCGGAAATCTCTCCGACCGAGCCGGACCCGGAGAGATTTCCGACCGAATCGGACCCGTGCAGCCCGACTGAACGAGTACGATGCGTCCGTATGCTATCGGACTCGATTCGGTCGGACTCCCATTGAAGTCAATGGGAGCCGGTCGTACAACGTGTACGCGGGCTCCCATTGACTCAATGGGTGCGAGGCGAACAGGGGCGCCCCCTACAGCGGGTACGCGGCGAAGCGACTCGCGCCGTACATGCACAGGTAGGGGGACCCATGGGTCCCCCTGTGTGCGACTCGCGCAGCTACGCGTACAGGGGGTCCGACACGGACCCCCGAAGTACGGCTCCGACTGCTCTTTCGAGCCGGACGGCGCGTGTCGGTCGGACTGCTCGCGGCGCGCATCGTACTTACCCGGCCGGGAACGTCTCCATTGCGCGGTGCGAGTCGTGTCCGAGCGAGTCGGTCGGTGCGGTCCGACCCGGGAACGAAGTCGGTCAGAGCGGTTGGGACGCCCGAACGAGTCGGTCGGCGATTTCGCATCGTACTCGCTCGGCCGGACGCGCGTACGAATCGGTCGGGAAATAGGGCTCCGAATCGGATCCGGTTAAGCCGAATCCGATTCGGAGCCCTACCGGCCGAGATCGGAATCGGCCCCTCAATGTAGAGGAATACAAACCATTTTTTAATTACTTCCTATATACCCACTACCCAATTTAGCCCAAAATATATTACACACCCCTAAAAAATAATAAAACATTTTATAATAAAAATTGAACCCCTAAAAATATGATCCCCAATATTTACAACCCATATGAACCCCATACCCTAAAACTGTTGCAAATAATGCTTCCCTGAACCATAACTTGAAGTGCCCCCAAAGATATACAATAAACATCCACTATTACAACATACACAAACAAATCCCAAATGTATCCCACAAACAGATTAATTACATTTAAATAATAAATACACAAATTGCACGTAAGATGATGCATATGAATTATATAGGGGCCTGTATTTCTACTAACCTGTTATATTTCAAATATTACAAGAAATCAGAAGAGGACACCTAACCCACGTCACAATTGTGGCATGCTTCATCATCAGGGTCCTCTCCATCCCAAGGTAGGTAAATATCACCTGCAAGTACTCCACCGCAGTCTGGGGAATTCAAAGATATAGCCAGCTGGATAAACACAGGGATCCAGATTAATTGAGAATGCCTAGGGGTATACCTAAAAGATTCCTTTCGTTTTGTGGGTGCCCCGCACAAGGTTAAAACAATTCCATTTGGATGCCTACTGAAAATAAAGTTTCAAAGTACCCATATCTTAATGCCTACATGTTTTGGCCTAATAACTGCTCATCACTGTCAACGGCCTTCTTCAGGGCTGTGGGATCCCTATCAAGTGTTCATATACCAACATGCAACACACACGTGGAGTTCAAAAGCTCTCCTATCTCGTACCTGAACCAGTCCTTTTTTATGTACCTACAATATAAATACAAATGTCAAAAAACATTTACAACTTCACTTATTAGCCAATCACTTTGAAAGATGTGAATTAATACCCTCTAGTGAAAATGGCAAACCAACACATGCGTCAAACCTATATTCAAAGGTGAGCACACCACTGGGCGATGGGATCCCCAGGGCCTAATAGGGTGCGGTGGTGGGGGCCACATGACTCCCCTCCCTTTTAAAGTACACAGAGCCTTGGGGGATGGGGTTCCCAGGACCTAATAAGGCCCAGGGAGGAGGGACACATGCCCCCCTCCCTTTTAAAAAACATAGGGCCCTGGGGATGGGGTACATGCACAGCATGGGGTTGGCTGCATGTGTGGTGTTGGATGCAGGGCCTGGCTGTGTGCAGCGTGGGATTGGCTGTTTTTGGAGGAGGTGCCCACAAGGCTTCGCCGCAGTTCAGGCCTTGCAGCTAACCCCCAACTGCCAAAGGTTGAAGGCTGAGCGCAGTGTGGGGTTGGCTGCATGCAGCTGTTGTGCCCTAAGGTAACTATAACTCATGCCTTCGGCATTCACTGCTAATTTCCCAACATATTACATCACTCATGACAGCTTCTATGACATCATTGATGATATCACTGCAACATTTGCAATGGAATTATTGATGAGAAAATGTGTATGGTATGCATATATAAAAATGCAGTGGTGGCATGATAGCCATTTAGTGTTCAGACTTCTTTATAATCAATCAAGTCATTCATTTAGTGTTATATCAGTTAGCTTTGTTGCCTTTGTTATGTCACAATACAACATGAATTCATGCAGGACAAACAAACATGTAAGTTAACAAGTTGTAATCTTAGACCTTGTTTAAATGTATACCTGTTTCCTTTGTTAAACACAATTTGATTTGTAATTGGGTGTTATGACAAGAAATTGATAATGTTAGGGAGGATTGTGCATAGGTTTTCCCTCTCTGTCTCGTTTGGGTGGTATAATTACACTTAACTCCGAAAAACATACTAAATTAAATAAAGTTAAATAGAGAGACGAATAGTTTCTATAATGCAAAACTTAAATATATAATTAAAAAGTTGAATGCAAAAACATGTAGACCCCAATGTTTAAAACCAATATTACACATAAACCTTATAAAAAGAATGTATAATTAAATATTACAAAATTGATCACCTAAACCCCCAAAATGTACAATAAATAAATCCCAATAACATATACAAATGAAAGTCTCAGATGAATGCACAACCACATTATTTACACTAGAACCTCCAAAAATACCCCCATAAACTGCAGAAAGAATAGCTCATACTCCAAAATATATTAACCCCAATTGTTACAGTCATCACACATTATAAAATAAAATGCACAAAAATATCTATTATAAATTAACCCGACCAAAAATATTAAACCTCAATAGAATATTAAATAAGTTAACATTAAAAATCTATCTATCCAAACCCCAAAATAACCCACAACCCCCAAAAAATGTGTATATATCATTTCCAAAACAAAAATACAAAAATGGTAAAACATGCACCTCAAAACAAGTTTTAAGACAAAAACTATAATAATATACACATGTATTACAATATTAATGCCAACTAGATTAAATGGCACAATACTTTGGTACATGATATCGTTATCTGCTATAATATTAACATACAGCAAAAAGCAATATACTTATCTACAATATTTTATCACATGATATTTTTGCAGTAAATATATTTTGACCACAATGTTCTTGTACAATGATATTTAGAACTCAATATTTGGGTAACATATCTATGAAATCACATCTGGACCTATGTTAATATGGAAGCAAGTTTTATAACGGTAATACCACTGGCCCTTTTGGGACAACACAGTTGGGTTTTTGGACTTGTCGAAGAGAGTAGAGGCACAAAAGTCGATAGGATTTATCTTGGAGGAATGAACTACACCACTCTACTAGGGTACCTCCTTTTCCATATACCACCAATCTGTGGTTCAGAATGGCCCTGATGACTTTGTGGAATTAGCATTACAGATCTAATAAAGCTAATGCTTCAACACTGTCTCCAAACTCCATTCTCAAATCATTAACGATAGAAAAGATACCTCCTTGAAATGCTACGTTTTGTCATTAAAGTAGCTTTCATTAGATCTAGTATGTTATTTTCAAATAATGGATGTAGTTGAGCAAGAATCAATTCTTTTGCTATGTAAGTATAATTATTTACAAGACAAACTCTGTGATGGAGCACACAATTACCATTTCCAAATCCTGACTCAGGTGACCACGATGATTAGGTGGTTCCCTAAAATATAGCCACATGACTCACTCTAGGATAGTTTCAACATGTTCTATATTACATATTATTGCCACAAGGAGAAATCTTCATTTTGAGGAAGTAGACTCAGCTGAGATCTATAAAGGCCTGCTATTTTGCACTTGGCCAACATGAAGACAGGGTGAAGAGGCAAGAGTCAAAAGGAAGGGAGTGGTACAAAATGCTGTTTCCAGTAGTTGTGCAGTCCTACACTGAATACAGTGGACTCAGTGGTTGGATGCTATCAACAGCTTAATCTCTGTTTATTTACAGTTTGTGTGAAACAGGACACACAAACATTGTAGCCCAATAGTAATCCAGGTGAGATCTATGAGAATAGAATGAATGACAGATGTTTGATTATTTACACTTTGTGCAATAGTAAACATTTAACATATTAAAGCTATTTTTCTTCTCACTACTCCTGGTCAACAGTCTGCTGGTTCTATTGTACAATAAAGACACCGATACCAAAGCCAGATGCATCGCTCTCGGGGAGCATTTGGGGAGTCCTGATGATTCTTGAAGGTGATTTTGTCACTCTTTGGAGTGTAAAAGGGACCTTTTCTTTTGCAGTTGTTATGCAGTTGGTTTTGATATCATCTGTACAGTAGCAACCAAGACCATGAACTGTTGTTTGTGCAAGCAGGAACATTCTAATCATGTTGTATTGTACATTATTTAGGGCCAAGTCACATTTTTGCTCATTTATGTGGTTGTTCCACTGTTGAAGATGCCTGCCTTATCTGTCAGTCGCTGTGGAACGCCTGGGATACTCTTGCTGTGGTTAGCTTGATGTTCTCCAAATACAAGGCTAACTGAAGATCATCTGTGTCAGCATATGATTTGCGCCATATGCTCTGCATGATTTGAAATACGTTTTGAGGTGGTGTCAGTATGTCATGTGTATGCTTTGTATGTACCATCATGTCATTAGGCCAGTTTTCATTGACTTTGTACTCATTACTGTTTCTGTGCAAAGGCCTCGCAGTTAGCTATGTGCCTTATGAAAAACCAAAGTACAGCCCTGCACTGTGTTCTGGTCTTTTACACTGCTGAAAAAAGGGGAGCACATTTACGAGGGACCCAATACACTTTTGGCCCGTCCTACCTGCATTGTGAGATTGTGTGCCCATATATTGAACTTACAGCCTCATTTGGTGACTGGTAACTAGAGGTTCGACCAGGTAATGTGGCAAAGATCCTGCTGTTACGACTGTTCCACCTTGCCCCTGTCCATGGTCGAATTTCTGCTATAATTTGTGGTACTGTACACATTACAAGTGTCTGTAATATGCTGGGAGGTTTCTTCTACTATGTCGGGCCAACATTTTGTGTGGAAGACCACCATGGTTTGCCACTAATGAAATAGTGACAGTGCAACCAACGTCTACTGGACTACAGTCAAGCTCCATTTTTAATGGTGTCATCATCCAATGGTGAAGTGATGAATGGTCAGTGCTTGTGAACATCAGCCTTCTGCTATGCTTGCAATAGGACTGAAGAACACAGTGAAGGGTACAAGACTTACAAAATTCTCCAAATGAGAGTGTAAGTACTTTTGCCACCTTTCACATCAAGTTCTTATTGTACATGTATTTATTAACAATATATACACACTTCACTTGATAGATAACGTCATGAATGGTACCACCATACTTGTTACCCAGATTGTTGTTGGGGGACTGTTGTAGCTTTACGTACAGGGTCATAAACTTTTCATTTATGTCTAGAGTTTAATTTTATTCATTTTATCTTCTGACTATTACTTACTCAGTTGGTCCTCTGATGGATATTGTTCTGTGCTGAAAGGGATCGGAATACTCAGAGGATAGGCAATTATCAAATGTGGACCAGGAATAAGATAAATGCTAGATACAATTTTATATTCATCTCACTCTGGAAATCCACAAGCAATGAACACTAGACAAATATATTTACCCACAATCAAATAATGAGTCAGAATCAGCAGAGTTAAGTTTAAATCTCAAAGTTTTAGTCTGAACTTAACTGAATAACATACAATCCTAAATGTAGCTAATTTGAGTTTAATAAAACAGTAACAAACCCAAAGATGTAGGGATTTGATCTTCCTCAGCCAAGGGAGATTAATTAACTAATGGATTTAGATCAATAGGTAATCAGTTGAACCTCATACAAACCCTTAGAAAGTTCAGTTAGTTCCAAATGACCAGTTCCAGTTCATTAAAGACAGGAAATCTGTTTCTGTTCGTTTGCTGTAACGTTGGTGTCACAGCCGTATGACGCGAACCCTTTCAGCCGAAAAGGTTCCACTACGCTAGCATACCAGCCGGCAGAAGATCGCTGTATTACGTCACAGTTAACGTTGTTCCTGGAAGTCCAAATTGTCAGTCTCTGTGTTGCAAGGTGGGTAAGCAAGTCTCCCTCAATCAGTTCCAAAATCTGAGCAATTATACTCCATTAGTTCCAGGGTAACACCCCTTGACATCACCAAACTTGTCAGACCACTCTGTCCCATTGGTCGTCTTCAATAGGATGAGATGATGTAGTAAGTAAAAAGTATACAAATCCGGAAGAATTCAATAATGCATAACGTGTAATTTCCTTAGAATCATTGTTGGTTTAGTCATATGAACAAGGTGGCACTCAGAAAAAAGACGAGTTAATACTCTCATCCTTTGTCTGCTAGTTTCTCAAGCATCTGTTCTATCTTGGAACAGTTTTTGTTGCATGTTCCATCAGACTGTGCTACAAATGTCAAAGGAAGCAGTTGAAGCTAAAGCGGCAACTTTACGAAAAGTCCCCATAAGCTTCAGCCTATTCAGTTCAAAAGTTCACGTTTGGAAAAAGAAGCAAGATTTGAGGCCTATCTGAAATACAACTTATTCACGATGAAATTAAGCTAAAATATGAATCTTGCGTTGCATAGCATGGTATTAATATCTCAAATAGGTGCATTAATAAACATTGCAATCAATTCATAAATAATTCATGTAAGTATAGGGTACGCATAACTTTTTGAAAATGTCACTGTCACTCACATATATTTTTATAAGTTTCCTTGTACATCATATGTTATTTAAGCACACATATTTAAAGGTACATCATAGAAAGGTTTACGAAATGCAATTCTTGATAAACTCGTGTAACACTTACTTTTCTTTTGTCATTTTCAGTGCACACGTTACATAGTTTAATGTACTATTTATCTCTAATGCGTAATACCTTCAATACTCACATAAGAATTCTTAGTTATCACATTATTTAATCACAATATCACATGTCATTAAGGTGTTCAAATTCATATCTATTCAGAAATTATAAATGTAATAAACTTATTCTAACATTCTGCATGCTTTTACAATACAGTTGCTAAGTCAAAACTATGTTTTGTCATTTCTAGAAACGTAGAACTTAACACACCTTTTGACATTTTTCATATAATGTAATGTCACAAATCGTTTTTCTTTGTAAAATGTGGTAAATTTATGAGAGGAAAAACCTCTGCTCTATCAGGACTATTATGTGTGCCCAGAATACATATATGAAGTACATTTGTTCAATTTAGCTATGTGAAAGCGGTGTTTGCACTCACCTTCAAGTTCTCTATGATGTTTGAAACGTGGTTTGGCCTTTGGCCAAAGTGGGTTCTGCAAGTGGGCATCCTCATGACATCATTAGCATTCCCTCTATCTGGTAGCTTCTTCTTGGTGCAGTTACAGGTGCCTTACCTGGGCTTTCGATCACATGTATGGAGCAGTAGGGGATGCAACAGCATAGATTGTGACTTGATCGGACCTATATAGCTTCCTGGTGTCTTCTGGGAAACTTGCAGCAGCATTCCCAAAAGGCTTGCCTTGGTCCATTGTGAGCACTTCCAACAGAATGTCATGTTTCTTCTCACTGATCCTTTTACTAGTTTTCCTTGCTTGAGGGGTTCACCTCCCTCAGTCCATTCCTGTCCTGCAGTCTGGAGCATAATACACCAAATGCAGAGAAGTCCAGACTGTTCTGGATTCTGCTGCACTCTCACCCTCTCCCTGCAGTGTTTGCAACAGTGGGGATGAGGCCTCTCACATCATCAGCAGCTTCTCTGCAACATGTCACAATTAGTGAGCTCTTAACCTGGTTTTTGCTGATTCTGAACTCAGTCGTGGCTGTTGCTAGTATGCAGTGGGGGGGGGGGGGGTGTCAGGGCAGTTGGGGTGGAATGGGGGGGAAAGGGTTGAATTAAAAAAATAAAATTAAAAAAACTTTACCTGATCCAGCGCCCGCCTCGCCCTTCGGTGCTCCTCCGTTCTCCTGCTGCTCCTGACATTCCCTGGGACAGACTCCCCAACCAATCCCGACGCTGCTCTCATACAGAGCATACATACATAGAGCAGCGCAGGGATTGGCCTGAGCAGGCTTGTTTGACGCTCCGCTAAGGCACAGGGAGTTAGTGCCGTTTCTCTACCCAGCTGTAAAATACAGCTGGGTTAGAGAAACCTAACTGTGCATATCTGTTTGGCCGAACCTAAGACGTCCGGCCAAACAGACATGCGTACTTAGAGGTGCACCAAGCACTCCTCCCTGTGACCCCAGCCCTGCCCTGCCCTACACATACTGGCTCGGCCAGCAGCTGAAAAATAAAATGTTAATAAAATATTGTTCTATTTTTCAGCTGCTGGCTCTGAGCCAGTGGGGCAACTCTCCTCTGCCATTGCGGAGGAGCCGCCACTGTCTGAATACCTGCAATTAATATCATTTACAGCCCATGTTTGTGACTATGTAGTTATGCGAATGCTCGCGATTTTACCATCTATCTGTGAAAACATCCACACAATCTGCATGTCTCTGTGATGCGCTATTTTTCAGATTTGCAGCACTAATACTTGGCCACTTCATAGGTATGGCCAGGGGCCCTCAGTTCTTTACATGATGTTTTGAATGGAACTGATATTTTGAGCAATGCACTGTGCCTCTTTAACCCCTAGTCTTGGGTAAAATTGCACTGTACCCTCCCCCCTCTTTTCTGTGACTGTTTCTACTGTGTCCTGTCTCGTGGTCACAATGCATGCTAGTGTGAACATTGTGGCAAGGAGGACGAGCCGCTGAGGTGATAATTCCCTTGCTGTTACTGTACGTCTTTGATGAAGGCCTGAGCTGACGCTGCGTGTGCTCTTCAAGCAGTCTGTGTCAGAGCTCATTTCTGTCTGTGAGTGCGCATGCGTGAGTGCGTGTCTGTAAGTAGGGGATGTTTGTTCTCCCCTCCTCCTGTAAATGGTTATCCCATTGGTTCTTAACTTGTGGTCCAGGGACCCCTGGAGGTCCACGAGGCCCACTCAGAGGGTCTGCGACTGTTTAACAAAATGAAATATTATTACAATGAATACTTTAAAATGAATAAAGTATACAAATAGGGAAGCAGCATTTAATTTATTTCCTAGATTTGAGTGTGAATTAAACAAAACATTTCATTTTTGATATATACTTGGTTTTGCATTTTTGTGTGTGTAGTTTTTTGAGTTTTAAATCATTGAAGTTGCTTGGGCAGGGGGTCCCCGGCTTCCAATAAAGATTCAGTGCTGATCCCCGGATTCCAGTAATGATTCAGTAGGGGTCCCCGGCTTCCAATGATGAGTCCGTTGAGGTCCCCGGATTCCAGTAATGATTCAGTGGGGGTCCCCGACTTCCAATGATGACTCCGTTGAGGTCCCCAGATTCCAGTAATGATTCAGTGGTGGTCCCCAGCTTTCAATGATGACTCACTGGGGGTCCCCAGATTCCAGTAATGATTCAGTGGTGGTCCCCAGCTTTCAATGTTGACTCTGTGGGGGTCCCCAGATTCCAGTAATGATTCAGTGGGGGTCCCCAGCTTTCAATGTTGACTCTGTGGGGGTCCCCAGATTCCAGTAATGATTCAGTGGGGGTCCCTGGCTTCCAATGATGACTCAGTTGAGGTCTCCGGATTCCAATAATGATTCAGTGGGGGTCCCCGGCTTCCAGTGATGACTCAGTTGAGTACTCCGGATTCCAGTAATGATTCAGTGGGGGTCCACAGAAGTCTAAAGGTTAAGAACCGTTTATCCTTACTAGTACTTTTCTGGGAGGCTCTCAATAATCACGCATGCTGCGCCTGTTATTTTTGAGTGAATCTTGCACAGTTTCTGTGGCAGGTTTCGTGAGTGAGACACTGAGATGATACTGTGCAGCGCCTGTGTGCTGCCTGTTTTGTATGCGTCTGATGTCAGACCCCATTGCTCGTACTAGAGCTGTTCTGTTCAGTGAAGTTGAAAACAGTTTGCATTGCTGATACCACTTTCCTAGGCTTCTTCAGTTTATGATGGAATTTTCCATTTTTAAAGCCGGCTGCATCTGTTCTGTATAGTTAGATTTTGCTGTGCTTGCTAAGAGGTTTCTGTGTGTCTGATGGGAGTCTGCACTGTTTATGTTATGTCTGTCCTCTGTGCATTCTGAATCCCTTTAGCTACTGTGCTGTATCTGTATTGAGGGGCATGTAATGGACGGCTACACTGTACCTGCTATGTGTGTTCATATACATGTCTGCATGTGTAATTAAAACACGCCACCAGTGCCCATTCTCTGCGCACATTCTAGTAAACAGAGAGATGGACTGGTGTATAGCAGGCAGATAATGACAGTAGTAAAATGGATAGATAGATAGATAGATAGATAGATAGATAGATAGATAGATAGATAGATAGATAGATAGATAGATAGATAGATATTCACGGCCGGTGGGCCCACCCCTGGTCTGATAGAGCCGGGAAGGCTATTATAAGACGGACAAATAGACAGACAGACCAATAAATGGACAAATAGACAGACAATCACAACCACTAGCCCACTCCAGGTCTCACAGACTCCTGATCATTATATTAAGACAGGCCGAATTGATAGCTAGACAGACAGATGGATATTCACAAACAGTTGACCCGCGCCAGGTTTCAGAGAGCCCAGATGGTTATCATAAAACAGACAGACAGGCACCTTAATGAATAGACAGATGGTCATTCACAACCAATTGGCCCACCACAGGTCTCAACGAGACCTTATGGTCATTTTAAGACAGAAAGATTGATAACAGAAAGACAGGCAGACAGATGGACATTCATATGCATTTGGCCTGCCTTATGTCTCAGAGAGCCCTGATGGTTTTCCTAAGACAGATGGATTGATAGATAGACAGACAGACATTCACAATCAGTTTTCCTCCCTAGGGTCTCAGATAGCCTGAATGGTTATCTTCAGACAGACAGATAGACAGACAATCACAACCAGTTGGCCCGCAGCAGTTCTCAGAGAGCCTTGAGGGTTATGCTAAGACAGACAGATAGATAAGTAGATAGACAGACAGACAGCCCAACATTCTCAACCAGCTGACCAGCTGCAAGTGCCAGGCAGCTCTAATGATTATCCTAAGACAGACGGATTGATTTTTAAAAAAATATTTATTTATTGGCATTTTTAAGACATTACAAGAGCAATGAAGGCACTAGTAGATGACAATGCGTATTCCAGCACCTAAATCAATGATAAATGCCGTACAGTAGTGAAGCAATACAGACCAATGTGTAGTGGCACGTATTTGCATAGTGTACCTATCATTATAGTCCTCGGACAAAGAAATTAGGCTAAAGCAGCACATTCCTCAGGGTGTTGCCATCTGTAAAGAAACAGTCAAAAACAGCGTATACACTGAACAAAGTTAAAAGAAATAATAACAATTCGAGAGTTCTGGGTTTGCAGCAAATGTTTGCCAGTGTAATCCGAGGATAAACAGGTAACAAAGTGGCACGGGGTTGGTGTCAGAGGTACCTATACGTGGCTGTGCGGTAGTCCATTCTCTACCTAGTCTGCCCCCCGGGCGCCTAAAGAGGGATCCTCTACAGTAGGTAGGGGAGGGTCCGGTCAAGCCTCGGGGGGGGGCATTCTCAAGATTCATACGCGAATGGTCAGCCCCGCGCCAAGAGAAGCCCATGAATTCCTGGCTCGCGGCATCATTCATCGAAGGGCGTCCATCTTTTATTGTAACTTGAGCACATAGGTGTCCCAAAGGGTGACAGCACCCCCATTCCTTCGCAACTGGGAGTTGTGGTCCAGGGCCTCAGCCTCAGTAGTCGTCCACTTATGGAAAACCCCAAGCCAGCAGCTAATCACGGGCAGTTGTGTCACCTTCCTAGACATGGCAGTCAGTCGCTTAAAAAGGGCCATTGCTAGATCAGCGAGCCTCAGATAATAGTTACTGTGTTTTGTATGTTTGGTGATTCCCAGTAAGCAGAACAGGTCAGGAGGGAGGGGGACGTCTATCACTCCTGAAATATGGTCCATCACTTGTGCCCACATCTGTGTTAAGGGTGGGGATTCCCATACCATATGGGAGAAGGTTGCAACTTGGTGCCCACATCGAGGGCACACCGGTGCCACCCCCAGAAACATCCTGTGTTTCCAGTGCAGTGTAAGATTTCTATGATGGATGTAGTTAAACTGCGAGAACTTGAGACGAGCATTGTGGGACACGCACTTCACCTGTTCAAGCGCCATTGCCCACTGGTTGGATATCAGAACTGTCTGCAAACACGTGTCCCAGCGGGGTTTGCTGAGCAATGCAAGATCTGCATCCTTGGCCCGCAATGCTGCGTGCAGCACAGTAATGACCCTACTGCCAAGACTGTGCGTGAAAATGCACTGCAGTCCATGATGTAGGGTAGGGGCCTGCTGACCTACCCTCCAAGAAGTCCTGATCACCAGGACTAGTGCGTTATAAGCCAGGCATTAGCCAGCTCCCAGGCCATGTTCTTCCTGCAATTCCCGGAAGGAGTGCAAGCCCTCATCACCATACATATCGTCTATGCAGGTTGCCCCAGTTTCCTGCCAGGGTGTCGGGTCGTGTGCTCCCAGCCGAGCCCTCAATCCAGGCATACTCCAGAGCGGCAGTTGTGTGGCGTAGTGTGTTGAGCCACACTGCAGAGTTTTGTAGTGCACGCCAGACTGCTCATTCCTCAATGCGGGCTGCAAGGTGAGAGCAGCCACTCTAGAATATCCAAACCCCCAATTTGTCCCTGTTCAACCTGTGCTCGCCCGTTGTATTCCCAGCCAGCCATCGTGTGGGCCATTGAAACTGCGCCACCACGAAGTAGAGTTCAAGATCCGGCACTTCCAAGCCACCTGCCATCAACATTCGGATGGATACCCGCTTGTGTGCCCCAATCCCATATCAAGTCAGGGAGTAACTTCTGCAAATCTCCAAAGAATACTTACTGGCACCACCGCAAAGAAGTATAGAAGCTACTGGAGAATTATCATTTTAGCAATGCTGACCCAGCCCATTGGCGGCAATGGCAGGCGCTTCCAAGACAGACGGATTGATAGACAGATGTTCACAACCAATTAACCCGCCTCAGGTCTCAAATAGCCTGGATGGTTATCCTCAGACAGATAGAGAGACAGAAGGACAGACAGACAGACATTCACAACCAGTTGGCCTGCCTCAGGTCTCAGATAACCTGGATGGTAATCCTCAGAAAAGACAGATAGACAGACACAACTGGTTGGCCCGCCACAGATGCCGGGCAGCTCTGATGGTCATCCTAAGTGTGAAGTCAGGCTCCGTAGTCACAGGATCCTTTTGTAACAAGAAGTTTATTTCACAAATAAGAAACTTCAGCCACCAGTACAGTTTTTCTCACCGCTCTGTCCAACTCTCCAACTATTCAAAGTAATACATTCTATCTCAACATTCTATATCTATAGACTGAACCATAAGGGACAGAGAGGGGTACATAAGGGACAGAGAGGGGTACACAGGATCATACCACATGGTACATGAACACAATACCACACTAAGACAGGCAGATTGATAGAGAGATAGGCAGGCAGGTGGACATTCACAACCAGTTTTCTCCCCTCAGATCTCAGTAAGCCGGAATGGTTTTCCTCAGACAGACAGTTAGATAGATAGACAGACAGACATACATTCACAACAGGTTGACCCGCTGCAGGTCCCAGGCAGCACTGATGGTTATCCTAAGACAGACAGATTAATACAGAGATAGACAGACAGATGGACATTCAGAGCCAGGTTTCCCGCCTCATGCCTCAGATAGCCTGGATAGTTATGCTCAGACAGACAGTTAGACAGACAGACATACATACATTCACAGCCAGTTGGTCCACCGCAGGTGCAAGGCAGCTCTTATGCTTACTCTAAGACAGACAGATTGATATAGACATACAGACAGACGGACATTCAGGAGCAGTTGGCCCGCCGCAGAGCCCAGATGGATATCGCATTATCCAGGTGTCAGGAGAGGCTCCGGTCGGCTGCAGTCCGGCGCTTTGTCAATTCGAGCTTCCAGCTTGGCGCCCTCCTGACAGGTTCATTCGGCTCCGGGAGAGGCGCGCGGGCCAGAAACCTTTGTCTCCCGGCTCCCGCACTCCCCGCTCTTCATCCATCAGCCAAGTTGGCTAACAGAAGCCGTGTTGAGTAAGTAATAACAACCCTGCTAATTTATTACCGTTTAACTGAGACTGCAGATATCAAAGAGGGCTTCTGCGCTGTGAGTGTGTCCAGCGCTCCCCTCTGTGTACCGGTTAAGCTCTAACCTTGCCAGGCCGCGCACTTGGGCGGGGGCCCCGCTCTGCCGCTCCCCCCTCCCTCCATTAGGTAAGATTCTAGACTTCCAGAGGTGCCAAAAGCCCAGGCGTATGCTGGGATCGGCCCCTCCTCACTCATTACACAGACACTATTCGTCTTGCTTTGGGGTCTCGGCTGTGAAAGGGACGGACAGGAGCTTGCACTCTGCGGCAGCAGCTTCTGGCTGCAGGTACCCCCTGAAGCCCCTGCTCCCTGGGACATTCCAGGGCGTGCAGCAGCTAGAAGCCATGGCTAACCCGCCTCCCCCGCCCCTCTGCATGTCCTTGGTGGTCGTCCAGGAACAGTAATCTATCTTCACTGAGCCTGGCCAGGCGGCACAAGTCATTGTCAGTGCTAGGAATGCCATAAGAGACTACGTGCACACACTGAGCGCCATGGGGACCTCCATCCCCGGCGCTTCCAAGGGCTAGACCTGGGCTGTCACTCACTGGATGTCCCTGCTTTCTCTCACCCACCTCCCTCCAGCCCATCAAGGACAGTGAGATTCCACACCTGGACTTTCCGATCGCATGCCACTGCTACGGTATCTGTTACTGTGATTCGTTTCATGGAAGCAGAGCTCTACTACAACAACCAGAATGCACTTGTTGTCACACGGAAACCTGCAACCAGAAGTCCAGCTTCCACAATGACACGGAATGAGGTGCGCCCCCACTCACGCCTCATTCTACTTAATGAGGACTGAAGCCCACCAAAGAGACCGTAGGGAAGCAAGCTGTATACGTGATTTGCAAGTTATAAGAGACTGCATGTTTTTGTGCTTGCTGCAGATAGTTCTTGGGGTAATATCAGAGAATTCAACAGAAAAAAACGTCCCACCAGTCCATAAGCAGGCCCACAAACAGAAAAAAAGAGCCCATGTGGTAATCTGTGAGACACCAGTCATGGCCCGAATCTTTAATACATGGCAGCGGTTCCTCACTTGCCTGTAACTAACGCCTTTTCGTGCCTTTTATGGCTCCCTGAACAACACACATATTTTCTGGCATTGAGAAAAACAAATGTTATGCTCTTTCAGTCTTCCAGCAAACCGCACCACCCGGAAACATATTCCTAAACTAGTATTCCTGTACTTGTTATATATGAAGATTGCCAGAAATGCGTTTCACCTTGTATGACTTAGATAAAGACCACCAGAAAAACTGATCTGATCTGATCTGATAAATCTACCCATGATTTACGAGAACGTTGCCGTATCTATGACTATATAAAGGAATCATTAGTACATATAGGGGGCATATGTATGAAGCCTAATTCTGCAAGTTTGCAAACGGGAAAAAGCCTTTTGGGATGTATCATCCCAAAAGGCCCTCGCAATATACCCTGGCCCGAGAGCTCCTCAGTGAGTTTGGAGGGGGCCTCTCAATGTACTTTGCAGGGGAACCCCCTCGAGTTTCGTTATGTAACGGGGGTGTAACAAAGGCCCCCAGGCTTACCCATACTGGAAGGGGCCCCATCAGCCTCTACTGCTGTGAGTTTGAGGGGCCCTTCGGCATACCTTGCAGGGGGCCCCCCTCACAGCTTTGATGCACACCCCCCTGTGCACCCAAGCCTCGGCCAGGTTAACCCTGCGGCCCCTGACGCCATTTCATAGGCATGCTTTTCGTTGTTGAGCCTGGGAGTGGATTTCTACCTATTCTTCATTTATGTGGATTATTTTGTACATTCCTAAAGTCAACAACAGTCAGAAATAAAGGATCTGAGGTTTGTTTCTAAAGAATAATAGGTTCTAACTTAATTACATTTAATAGCTGTGCCGAACTGTAGAAGATTAATGTCAAGAATCAGAATTAAGGAACTGTGGAGAAGATATGACCTGCACGCTATAAAGTCTGAGCTGGGTGTGCATGAGTAAAGTTTCAGATAAGGAGACAAGGACTTTTTCTGCACACATCTGAGTCTAAAGGATATAAATTCAAACGTACATGAGATGATAACGGTGGGAGGCCTAGATCACATACATGACTGTTTCCTCAGCAGAAGCCAGCCTCTGGAGGCCACAGGTGGCTTTGGAGGAGAATCCTTCGCTCAGGGAGTTGGTGTAATCTTCCCAAGTAATGATAAAGACGCGGACTGCAAAAGGATTCACTTGCAGGAAGACAAAAGGAAGAATATGATGCAGATGTGACATCTGGAAATGAGATGTTTTTGTTACTGCCTAGACTTGGAGAATCTGGTAAAGGCGGCAAAATAAAAAAAAGGAAACCAATATTTGTTTCACTTGCCAGTCCTTCAGGGTGGTGGGATGAAAAGTGACAGGATGAGAAGCAAATAGCTTTAGATTCACTATAGGTACTGTGGGGGAGGTGGGGTCAGTCCAAGAATCAAAATTCCCCCTTGGAACAGAATCTGAGGTGGAATCAATTCAAGGGTGTCAGGATCAGTGTGGGGGGGGGCAGGAGCCCCCACACTTATTTATTTAAATGTAAGCCCCGGGTAGGTGGTGGTCCCCGGGGCTTGGGGGGTCCCGCGAGGCCCCCAGCCCCGTAATACCAAATGCCCCGGGGAGGTGGCGGTCCCTGGGGCCGCATGGGGGGGCAGGAGCCCCCCCATGCAGTTTTCTAAAAAAAAGCCCCGGGGAGGTGGGGGTCCACGAGGCTGCGGGGGGCCGCGTGCCCTCGCACATTATCAGCAAAGCCCTGGGGAGGTGGCGGTCCCCTGGGCTGCGGGGGCCCCCATGGGCCCCCGCTACATAAATTATGATTGCCCCTGGGACCTGGCCCACCTGGGGACTTAAGGAAAACGAAGCACGGGAGCCCGCACTTTGTTTTTAAAAAAAATTTCTACCGGATTCGCGCACCCAGCACGACTCCGGCCAAATTTTTTGGAAAAAAAAGCTTTTTTTGGGCTGACCCCCTGAGCAGGGCTAGGGGGTCAGGGTGTTTCTACCCTGCCCCCTTTTCTTGTTTTTTATCTTTTTTTTACTGTTTTCTTGTGACTCGGTTTTACTGAGTCACAAGGTGGCTGCCAACACTTCTTGGTTTGGAGTGTTGGCAGCCAATCAGAATGAAGCTCGTGATCGGGAGGGTTCGCGAATCCTCCTCGGTCACCAGATATCAATATTTTTTATTTTTAAATTTCTCAGGAACTACCACACCATTTAAAGCAAAGAGTGCACTCTGGACCAAGAGCTACCTCTCTGCCAAATTTGGTGTGATTCCGTTCAGCAGTTCGGGCTGTAGCCGCGACAAAAGTTCCTATGGAAATTAACATGGAGAAAGCGCGTTTTGGGACCCCCCTTTTTTCTCGCCCCCGCTTGACAAATCACCCCGAAACTTTTAAGACAGGAGCTGACCGGAGCGGACCATTAGTTTTGAAAATTTCGCGAAGATTAGTCAAACGGCGCCAAAGATATTGGCAAATCAAAAAATGCTTTTCCTATGGAAACTAGGTCCTAACTATAAGTACCTACTGGGAACCGCCAGTAGGTTATATATATATATATATATATATATATATATATATATATATATATATATATATACACAGACACACCGAACCAGGCAAAAAATGAGTATCTTAAAGTATTGTTTACATTTATGCATTATGTACTTTGAAGACAATGATGCATTTTATAATATTTATGGTTGCTTTGCTATCCGCTCTTGGTTGCTATTGTCTCTTACTGGTTAGACATATTTGCTCTTAATGGTTAGAAACATTTGCTATCAATGACATGAATTGAACATATAAAGCGCATGATGCCTTTTGGGGATATTATTTTTAGATCGCTATGGTGACCATATTTATGCACTATGCACTTTATTAGGATTGAGAATTATGCACTGTACATTCTAATCACATTTCCCATGGACCGGGATATGAATTCAAAGTTTATATCCATATATAGCACATCATGCTTTCAGAGAATACACTTTTGAAATTGATATGGTGACCATATTTATGCACTATGCACTTTATTATGATTGGGAATTATGCACTGTACATTCTAATCACATTTCCCATGGACCGGGATATGAATTAAAAGTTTATATCCATATATAGCACATCATGCTTTCAGAGAATATACTTTTGAAATTGATATGGCGATCATATTTATGCATTATGCACTTTAATAAGAGCAAGAATGACACTGAGTGCACTTTTTCCAAGTGGTCTATTCAACAATGTGAAAGAATGAATGCCACTTAAATTCGTATGATTTATATTTAAAATTATAAATTGTTCATGGCATTATACTTGAAGAATTTCTTGGGCAAAGAATAATTAAGTAAATATTAGGGGGACCACATGTGATAATATGCAATTGTATTACAATGTCATTCAAGTCGGGCTGTACATACTGTTTCACAATGTGAAAAAATGGAGGACGCATTTAGCCATACAATGGTTGAAGTTGCAGTTGCAGCTCTAGTGCTTAAGGGCTAACAAAACTAAGAAGGGGCTATGTAATAAAATGTAATACTCTGCGATTATTTGTAAGGCCCAGTTGAAGGTGGGAGCCGAAATGCGTCGGCTGTGCTAGTTTTAAACCACTTTTTGCACTTTGAACCCTTTTTGGATTTTCACAAGAAATAGAATGGAATGAATTGCAGCAATCACATGGATATCAAGAGTTTTTGCTGTGCCCCCATAACCGTGGTCTAGGAGAGGGACCTGGTGTATGGTTATTAAACCGTAAAATTTTAAACTAAAAAAACAAAGGAATTCACCATTTATAGTTAACTGAAGACACTATAACTTGCGCCCCTGCCGTGCACAGTGTTGTCATTTCAGATGTCATTAGTGATGTTATCAATGATGTTAATAAACATGTCATGAGTGATGTAATATGTGAGGTCATAAGCAGTCCATGACGAGGGCATGAGTTAGAGGTTCATTGCCTTAAGTAATGGGCCAGCATCATTTTTGTTTGTGTTCCGGCCAGCCAATCAGAGCTTGCACTCTTGCGGGACTTGCGGGAGCCTCTCACTTCAGTAAGATGGTGGACAGGATAAAAGGCCCTCGAGGCCAATCAGATCCCTCCATTATTTGAAGTTGCGTGTCGTGCGAATCTTGCAAAACTCTCACATACCCAACCATCCACATAGCTTTACATTTTGAACCTTAATTTTTCAAAAACTACTGAACAGATATACACCAAATCACAAAAATCTTGCTCTCTGGCTAAACATCCAGCTTTCTACCACCTTTGGTTTAGATCTGTTCAGCCGTTTTGGCTGTAACGCTGTCGAAAATTCCCTATGGAAATTTCAATTTGAGACCCTGCCTTTTGCTTGGTCCCCGCTTGATGGATCACCCCAAAACTTTCCAAGAAGGAGCTGAAGTGGATGAACTTTTTTACTGGAAAGTTTTCTCAAGATTCGTCAAACTGTGCCAAAGTTATAAGCAAGCTACAAAATGCTTTCCTAAAGTAATGTTGTCCTAATTAAAACTAACCAGTGCACTTGATATTCTGGTAGACAACCTTATTAACAAATTCCTACCAACACTTTAGGAAAAATAATAAAACTTAGTAACTGTCACCAATTATAATAATATAGTAATGTTAGACCTGGCACCATTGGCGTGGGTCTCCCTTCCATTTTTTGCTGTTGCCTCTGATGTTTTTGCTGGTCTTAGATGCTTTGGGCACTGTGCCACTGCTATCCCGTGCCACAGTGCAAGTGCTCCCTATGGTAAAATTGATGTATGGATTAGTGACTCCATGATTGGCTTATTTGGTTTACTTGTCAGACCCTAGTACAGTGCACTGCGTGTGCCCAGGGCTTGTAAATCAAATGCTGCTGGTGGGCTTGCAGCACTGATTGTGCCACCCACAGAAGCAGCTTGTAAAGTGTGTCTCAGGTCTGCCATTGCAGAGCCTGTGTGCAGTCTGTGACTGCCATGTTGACTGGACAAGTGCACCCACTTGCCAGTCCCTAAACCTTCCCTTTTCTTCATATCAGACACCCCTATGGTAGGCCCAAGGGCAAGGTGCATTGTAAGTATAAGGTAGGACATGCCCTGGTGTGTGTGGCATGTCCTAATAGTGAATTACAGCCATTTTCGTTTTTCACTATTGCAAGGCTACCTGTTCCCCATAGGCCAGAATGGGCAGTTTGATTATAACATCTTATAATCCTAACTGACCCAGGGAACGTGGTAGAAAAACGAATTTAGTATGCCTGAACTCAGAATGATAAAATACATCTTTTAGTGAAGTTGGTTTTAACATTCTGTGTTTGAAAATTCCACTTTTAGAAAGTAGGTATTTTCTTGCCTAACTGTCCAAGCCTGCCTCTGCTAGGTTGTGTATTCCATGTCTGGTTTGTGAGTGACAGGGGCTGGGGGATTCCAGGAGGCAGGGTGAGTCAGCACAGGGCTGAATAGAGAGATCTACATGTAGAGTGGTGGGAGGAGTTGCACCTGGGACCTGAATAGGGCTGTGCCTTCCCTCCACAATGCTGGCTCCACCTCCTGTGGTGTGTCTGATGTCCCTGGCCCACACTGTCAAAGGAAAGAAGGAGTCCTGTAAACAAAGTGCTCCAAGACTGACCAGAACTGGTTTGGACTAGGTACAGACACTCTCTGCCTTCAGAGACAAAGGATTTTGGTGTATAAATACTGGGGCCCTGACCCCAAGACTTTAGATCACTTCTGGGAAACAAGAAGAACCTTTGCTGAGGAGAGGAACCAGAGAGAGAGACTGCAGGAGGAGACTATCCCTATGCTGTGTGCTGCTTGAGGATTGGCCTGCAGTGGTTACCTGATTGCCAAAGAAAGGAGAAAGAACTTTGTGCTATTTTCATCAGCTTGTAAGAAGATCTCCAAGGGCTTGAACTAGAGCTTGCCTCCTGCCTGAAGTCTCAGGGATACAAGACTTCACCAACCAGCTTCTCCCTGCCTTCCCTTGCTGGGAATTGAAGTGCCTGCTGTTGAGCTGGGCCTTCTGAGAGACTGCGTGTCGCTGGGAGCTGGAAGCGCGACTCAAGACGAAGAAGTGTGTTGCCGCCGCAGCAGTTGTCGTCGCATCGCCGAGAAAGCGTGCCGCCGCTGTCGCCATCGCATCAACCGAAGCGCCTCGCATCACCGGAGAAGAGTGTCGCCGTCGCAGCAGACGCCGTCGCATCACTGGAGAAGTGTGTCGCTGCCGCAGCAGCTGTCATCGCATCGCTGAGGAAGCGTGCTGTCGCATCGCATCACCGAGGTGCCCCGCATCCCTGGAGAAGAGTGTCCCCGTCGCAGCAGACGCCGTCGCATCACCAGAGAAGCGTGTCGCCGGGCCTGTCGCGGCTCAGAAGATTCACCGAGTCGCCGCACGGCCTTCGGGCGTGCACGCATCACCCCGTTCGTTGTCGCAACATCAAGAAGACGCCATTATGTCTCATTGCACCGGGTCGTCATCGCATCGCGGCGTTGCTAGACGCATCAACCGAAGCGCCTCGAATCACCGGAGAAGAGTGTTGCCGTCGCAGCAGATGCCGTCGCATCACTGGAGAAGCGTGTCGCTTCCGCAGCAGCTGTCGTCGCATCGCTGAGGAAGCGTGCCGCCGCTGTCGCATCGCATCACTGAGGCGCCCTGCATCCCTGGAGAAGAATGTCGCCGTCGCATCAAACGCCGTCGCATCACCAGAGAAGCGTGTCGCCGGGCCTGTCGCGGCTCAGAAGATTCACAGAGTCGCCGCACGGCCGTCGGGCGTGCACGCATCACCCCTTCATTGTCGCAACATCAAGAAGACATCGTTTTGTCTCATTGCACCAGGTCGTCATCGCATCACGGCGTTGCAAGACGCATCGCCACAGAAGTGCAGTAAGAAACCGACGCCTCACCTCCCCACGCGGTGAAGAACCGACGCATCACCTCCTCTCCGGTAAGGAACCGACGCATCACCGTCCCCTACGCAGCAGTAGGGAACCGACGCATCACCTCCCCCGAAGCAAGGAACCGACGCATCACCGTTCTTGCGTGTAAGGAACCGACGCATCACCTTCCCTGCAACTCTTTTGTTGTATAGCGTTACGCATCCAAAGGTACATTGAACGCAAAGTGTCGCATTTACCATCTTAAGAGAACTAAGCTATTTCTACCATTTTTAAGTACAGTATTGTGGATTCTTTTGGTCGTTTGTGGTCTTGTGTTAAATCTATATAAAAGATACTTATTTCTATAATACAACCTGTGTGGCGTCCCTTTGTAGTGTTGTCACTATATTACTGTATGTGTTCACAAATGCTTTACACACTGCCTCTGAGATAAGCCTGCCTGCTCGTGCCAAGCTACCAAGGGGGTGAGCAGGGGTTATTTTGGGAGTGTACCCCCTTACCCTGACTAGATGCAAGGGTCCCTATTTGGTCAAAGGTGCCTACCTCTGCCAACTAGAGACCCCCAAATATAACAAGTAACATAATACATGAGTGCAAAAGCATTAAAGAAACACAACCATGCTTTCAACAGGACTTTATGAAGTATCTACCCACTGGAGATTTACAACCGTACATATTACACCATTAGCCAAAAATTGGTGGGGATTGGGTGACACATTTTGTCATGGCAGCGCAGCAGAAGGCACAATGGTCTCTGTAGGCAGGTTATTTAGTCACTAGCATAGGCACCATGAATTATAGATTTGTGGAAACCACAAATTAGTAATTCATGGGGTGTGCTCTTAGAGCTTCCCCCTTCATGCTCTCCCAAGGCCGTCACTACCCACGGGGTAGAAAGGCATACTTTAGGGGAAGTGAGAGGGACAACACAACAGATAAAGGCAATGAGGAAGTCTCTTCCACACACTATCTTGCCTTTTATCCTCTTACACTCTCTCCCTTATCCTTCCCACTGGTGCACTGCAAGTTTTGCTGATTCTTGACACAGGCTCAAATGCCAATTTCTGTGTGAAAGTGATTTTGTATAAGGCCTTTTCCTTTTTTTCAATAATTATTATATGTGAATGCTGTCTGTAAGGGATTCTACTCTTCTCAGCCATTGTTGTTATGTACAGCACGTCAGCACCTTTTCTTGTAGAGTAGTGCTTTATTAAAATTCAAATGCATGAAATCCCAGATTGTGGGATTGATAAAGTAGCACTTAGATTTTTTCTTAGGTTTGACCACTGCCACGGAAAGCGAGTTCTAATTTGTGAGAAAGGATTACAAGTTTAAGTTATGTACTGTTTAAGTTATTGGAATGTAACCTCAAGGAGCCACATATTGCGTCAATATAGATTCCATCATTACTGTATCTTGGTTGCTGAGGCTGGGAACCAGCCTCATTGTGGAGTTTGAGATTATGGAGGCAGCAGGTGGCTTTCTCGCAGAATACTTCATTCAGGGACTTGGCAAGGGTATCCAAAACTGATTAAGGTACAAATTACAAAAACCTTCTCTTGTTGGGAGACAATGGGAAGAAAATGATCCAGATGTGACATTTGAGAACAAGCACAAGATGCATGTAAATATCGAGAAGAAAAAGGATGTGGAAATCCCGATGTCCTCTGCATAGATGAGCAAGAGAAAGATGACTAAGTGTGGACAGAATTGTACTGGAACCTAAAACACAGAATTCGTCTGACTCAGGAGCACAGTGTTGGCTCAAGAAGGCCTGGGACATGCCAGACTTGCATGATAACTGTAGGAGAGTAGGATCTGCTTCTTATGGTTACCCCCACTTTTTGCTGATGTTTCACTGTTTTTGACTTTAGTCTGGCTGGGGCCCTGCTATCCAGGCCCCAGCCTAGCTGCTTCCTCTCTAAATTGATTCCCTGTACCTTAGGTACACCACAGATTGGATTCTGGGGTGCCCTTATGAGCCCCTAGTATATGGTATACTATGTACCCAGGGCATAGGTACCGCAGAGGCCTACCAGGGGCTGAAGCATGTATTATGCCACCCCTGGGCAGCCTTCCAAAATGACACCACAGGACTGCTACAGCAGCCTGAGTGAGGTGGTGCATGCACCCCTTACTGAGATATAAGCCTTATCAATCCTGAAGGCAGGGTGCTTGGTTTTATGTGAGAGGGTGCCCATGCATGAGCAGAGCCCCTCTGCAGCCTTCGGAATCTATTCTCTGGGGTTGTCTGTGATGCAGCCTGACCATATACTCTTAAGTGCATTATAACCTAGCGGTAAATGCTAAATGCTAACTTTGGGATGACTGCACGGAAACATGTTGTGTTTGGTGTCAAACACCTTGGAATCATACCCCCACACCAGTAACTGGTGTGAGAGTATGATCCCACCCTTCTAGAGGGAGAGACATGACAGCACCGGTATACCCGGTACCAGCTAACAGAGCCCGGGCATCACAAAATGGATGCTGCAGCCACAGACACGACTCTGGCCTCCTGCTGCTGACCGAAACTCCGGCAGGGGAGGCCTGGACAATAGGTTTCCTG
Organism: Calotriton arnoldi; assembly: GCA_963921515.1. Lineage (NCBI taxonomy): Eukaryota > Metazoa > Chordata > Amphibia > Caudata > Salamandridae > Calotriton > Calotriton arnoldi. The sequence continues at coordinate 662,154 of CAWUFW010010550.1, forward strand.
TCACAGGGAGGTGTTACCACCTCCCAGACAGGCTTTAGTGTATTGGGGCTGGGTGGGTGCACTCTCAGAGTGCTTTGAAGTCCTGCACTGGGGGCACATTTGGTGTCCCTGTGCATAGCCCAGTTCAAACCGGTTGCAGGGGCTACCATCCCCTGCTCTGGCGTGAAACTGGACAAAGGAAATGGGTGTAGCCACCCCTCTTTCCAAACCCTCCCATAGGTGGGTCCCCTGAGTTAGTCCAACCCCTTCCTTGGGTATAAGATAGGAACCCCTGCCAACAGGACTTTAGATATCCCTGGACGAAACTCTGAAACTGATTCCTGGACCTTCGACAATCTGTTCAACGCCAGATGACTGAAGAATCTCCCTTGGAGTAAAGGAGTTACTCCCCTGCTTGGCAGGCACCAAAGACGCATCTGTCTGGTCTGCATCGCTGAAGCTCCCGCCGGATGCCAACAACTCTGCAACCCAGGAGGTGGGTTCCCAGACTTCTCAGAGGCTGACCCGAGTCCCCAGCAAAGCTGAGACCCGTAGCCCTCGTGGGTACTGTGGAACCGGAACCCCTGGACACCGTGCACATTTGCAAGTGCATAAGCTTCTCGTCAATCCCTGAGGCTGTGCTTTGGGTTACTTGTAGCCCTGACCCCGAGCAGCAAATCCATCGAAGATTGCTGGCCTACCCACTCCAAGTGACCCGTGGGCCGCCATTTTGTGATTCCTCTTGAGGTCCCTTGTCCATTGACAACTCCACTTTTAATGGGCCTCCCTGGTTGCTCCAGGCCTGCCCTGACTCTCCCTTGCTTGGGGAGTCCCTCGGACCTCGCTGGTCTGCACCAAAGCCTTTGTTCTCTTCCTGCGTGGGTTGCTGTTGCCAAGGCTTGTTGTGTCCAATCCGGGCACTGACGCTGCAGCACTCGACATCCTTCATGGGATAGCTCGAATCCAGCTCCTGGTTGTCATCGACGCCTCCTGCTCCTCGTGGCTGAAGAGTCAAGCTTCCCCTCCTCGCACCTGAAGCACCCGACATCGGTGGGCATTCGACTATCGTGCCCCTGGTCACTGGCTAGTGACCCAGACTCTGTCCCCTCTGCTTTCAGGTTCTTCACATCTTCGATCCAGGCTTGGATCTCTTCGGACACTTCTCATCTTCCCGGCAGCAGCACTTTTCAGCAAGCTGCCATTGAAAATGACGGCGCGACCCGACACCATTTGACACCTATGCACCCGGCTTCCCTGGGTGAGGTAACACGAGTACTCCGGTGCTCCCGTGGGTGTTGGCCCTAGAACCATCTAAGTCCAAAAGGGTTTGTTCTTAGTCCACTCCGAAGTGTCCCTAAACTTTAAAACTCTAGCCGCGACTTTCCCCATAGAAGCTAACAGAGCTCGCGGCTGTGTTCAAACACTGCACACGTCCCCCGTGGGTCCCCTGTGTCACTACCTTGGGTGGTTCCTTGGGGTCCCAGCGATTCTACAGGCTCTAGGCCTTGTGTCTAGTCAAGTCGTGGTTCTTATACCACTTTCTTAATATATGGTTTGGTTCGCCCCTAAGGCCTATCGTATATTGTGCTAATTTACTGTGATATTTGAAGTGTAACATATGTGCTTTGACCTCTAGCCTCATAAAGAGATTCGTTGGGTGTGTTTAGAAATAAATACATATATTTTATATATATACCTGGTGTGGTCTCCTTTCATTTAGCCATTCAAGAGATTATAGACTGGTAAAACAAACAGCTTTACACTCCTTCAAGACTTAGCCTCAAGGCTGCTCTCCATAGCTACCACTAGGATAGCTTTCAATAAAGGTTGTCTTTAACCTATCATCAATAAGGGGTTGTTTGGACTGGTGCAAGGTGCCCACTATAATTAGTGGACAGCATATACCAGGCCAACTTCTCACATTGGTGTGCAGCGGTTGGATTCAAGTTTGCCTTTATTTTACCAGATAATCTCAAGTGAGTGACTAACTGAAAACCACTAAAGGTACCTGAGGTACATATAATTCAAGCTTAAAATTACAGTAAGTTTTACTGAACTTAGAGTTGTGTGTCAAGGGCTTAGCACACCCTTTCTACAACTCAAGAGAGTTTAGTAGGCCACACTAGAGTAGGTAGTGCATACACCACACCTCACTAGTGATGTCTTCAAGGCCAGGAACCAGTGGGTCCCTGCCAGAAGCCAATGGGCTTCTACCATCCAAGTATGACAACCTCCCATTCTTGGAATTGAGAGCATTGTGTAGTACTAGGAAATTAAAGACAGGAAAAGTGCAAACACCCAACGCCTCATAGAGGTACTGCTGTTGGATGATCTCAGAAAGACCTCAGGGTCTGAGGGGGTAGGCAGAGAGGGTGGGGCAGCAGATGAGGAAAGGCCAAGGGGTGAAGATACCCATGACCTGACCTCTGAAGCTGACCAGGAAGATGACAATGATCTTAACCTGGGAAATCCAGCTCCCCCTGCAGATGAGGAGGATGGCCACAATTGCCCCCTCTTTATCCCACCAGGGAGAGTTGAGAGTGTGCCTAGAAGGTCAAGATCTCCTTCTCAGGAGTCTAACCATTCTGACACCTCAATAGGGACCTCTGTTTCCTCTCATAGGAGGGAATCCTCTCATGAAAGGAAAGGGAGGCTGCTCAAGTATGAAGAAGCTCAGCTTAGAATCAGAAGAGAGCAGTTGGCTTTAGATAGGGAGTCCCTAGAGCTTCAGAAAACTAGAAGAAAGTTGGGACTAGAGTCCCATGGTGGCAGCAACTTCCCTAGTGTTAGGAAAGGTCTCATGACCATAGAAACCTAAGCAAGATTGTCCCTCCCTACCAGAGTGGGGATGACATCCACAAATGGGTTACTGCACTGGAAAGGGCCTGTAAAGTTCAGAGGGTCCCCCAGGAGCAGTGGGCAGCAATCTTGTGGCTCTCCTTTGCAGACAAAGGAAGAGATAAGCTCCTCACTGTAAGAGAAGAGGATGCTGATGATTACCAAATCTTGAAAAGTGCACTGATTGAGGGGTTTGGCCTAACCACTGAACAGTATAGGATAAAGTTCAGAGATACACAAAAGGCACAGAATCAAGACTGGGTGGACTTTGTAGATTGTGCTACTAAGGCTCTGGAGGGCTGGTTACTTGGCAGTAAGGTGTGTGATTTCAAAGGATTGTACAACTTAATTATGAGGGAGCAGATCCTTAATAATTGTCAAAATCAGCTGTTGCATCTGTACCTGGTGGACTCTGATCTGACCTCTCCCCAAGAATTGGGAAAGAAGGCAGACAAATGGGTCAGAACCAGGGTGAGGGAGAAGGTTCAGAACCAAGGTGGTGACCCAAAGAAGCAAGATTCTAAGAACTCTGACAAGGGTGGGGAAAAGGGTAAAGACCAGAAGTCTTCTCAAGGTCCCCAAAAATCTTCATCTGGGGGAATACCAATCTAACAAAAGTAAAGGCCAAAAGAAACCATGGTGTAAGATCTGTAAACAGAAAACACACTGGACCAGTGATTACACCAAGTCCAAAGACTCAAGTCCAGCCACCATTGCTCCTAAGGCAACTGTTCCCCCTAGTGCAGCTACAATTGGTGGTACTCAGAATAAGGGTGTAGAAGGGTTAATCCTGGGTTCTGAGATGGGCTCTGGCCTAGTCAGAGTTCCAACTCAGGCTGTCCTGGTCTGTGATGGAGGCATGGACATGTCCTCCTTTGTGAGTCCCAGTAACTTGGGCAAATACAGACAGCAGCCTTTGATAAATGGAAAAGAGGCTTTGGCATTCAGGGACACAGGAGCAAGTGTCACAATGGTGACAAAAGATCTTGTGGCTCCTGGGCAGATTATACTTGGTGAGATGTACCAAGTGACCAATGCTAGCAATCTCAGGACAGACCATTCCTTGGCAGTTGTTAATTTCTCCTGGGGAGGAGTAACTGGCCTCAAGAAGGTTGTGGTAAGTGCAGAGCTCCCTGTTGAATGCTTGCTTGGCAATGATCTAGAAACTTCAGCTTGGGCAGAAGTGGAGCTCAGGACCCATGCAGAAATGCTATGGATCCCTGCACATCTATTTGCTGTGACCAGGTCACAGGCCAAAAAGTCTAACACTGAACAGGCCCTGGATTTTGGAAGAATGGACCAGGTGCCTCCCAAGAGGAGGAGCAGTAGGGTTAAGGCAGTGCCTTCCCCCCTGACTCAGAATACAGATCAGCCTCCTGAGGGAGATGATCTTAGTCCTGAAGAAGGAACTGTCCCAGAGGAGCTTGAACCTGATCAGGTTGAGTTCTTGGGGACAGGGGCCCTTCCAGGGCAGATCTGAGCCAGGAGCAGCAAAGCTGCCCCTCTCTTGAAACCCTCAGAAAGCAAGCTGCTGATGAGGCTGCTGGGAATGCTAGTGGCACCCATAAAATATATTGGGATGATGGACTCCTGTATTCAGAGAGTAGAGAACCCAAGCCTGGTACTTCCAGGAGGTTGGTAATACCTCTGAAATTTAGGGGCTTCCTATTGACACTAGCCCATGATATTCCTCTAGCAGGTCACCTGGGCCAAAACAAGACTTGGGACAGAATTGTTCCTCACTTTCATTGGCCCCACATGTCGGATGACACTAAGGAGTTTTGTCGCTCCTGTGTCACCTGCCAAGCCAGTGGGAAGGCAGGTGGAACCACAAAGGCCCCCCTGATACCACTACCTGTGGTGGGGGTCCCCTTTGAGAGGGTGGGGATTGATATAGTTGGTCCCATGGATCCTCAGACAGCCTCTGGGCACAGATTTATCCTGGTGGTTGTGGACCATGCCACTAGGTACCCAGAAACTATTCCACTTAGGACCACCACAGCTCCTGTGGTGGCAAGGGCCTCTTGGGAGTATTCTCAAGGGTGGGTTTTCCTAAGGAGGTAGTATCAGACAGGGGTGCAAACTTCATGTCTAGTTACTTGATTGCAATGTGGAAGGAGAGTGGAGTGAATTATAAGTTCACCACACCCTATCACCCACAATGCAATGGTTTAGTTGAAAGGTTCAACAAAACCTTAAATGGCATGATCAAAGGTCTCCCAGAAAAGCTTAGGCACAGATGGGACATCCTTTTGCCCTGCTTTTTATTTGCCTACAGGGAGGTGCCTCAAAAGGGGGTTGGTTACAGCCCTTTTGAACTTTTGTTTGGCCATCCTGTTAGGGGTCCTTTGTGTCTGGTGAAGGAGGGATGGGAGTTGCCTCTCAAACCCCCTAAACAGGACATAGTGGACTATGTACTTGGTCTCCGCTCCAGGATGGCAGAGTATATGAAAAAGGCAACCAAAAACCTTGAGGCTAGCCAGGAATTACAAAAAGCCTGGCATGACCAAAGGCTGTGCTGACTGTGTACCAGCCAGGACAGAAGGTGTGGGTGTTGGAGCCTGTGGCCCCAGCAGCTCTCCAAGATAAGTGGAGTGGCCCCCATACAATTGTTGAACAGAAGGGAGAGGTTACCTAATTGGTAGACCTTGGAACTCCCAGGAGTCCCCATAGGGTACTTCATGTCAACAGACTGAAACCATATGTCGACAGGGCAGACATGGGCTTGATCATGGCTACTGATGAGGGACAGGAGGAAGAGAGTGATCCACTCCCTGACCTGCTCTCTCAGAACCCTGATGATGGATCAGTAGATGGTGTAGCCTTGGCAGGCAGCCTCACTGTCCAGCAACAAACTGACTGCAGAAAAGTTCTCAGCCAGTTCAGGCATATGTTCTCCCTGACACCTAGTCAGACTACCTGGTGCACTCATGAAGTGGACACTGGGGACAGTCTGCCGGTCAAGAATACAATCTACAGGCAGCCTGATCATGTCAGGGATTGTATCAGGACAGAGGTCCAAAAGATGTTGGATTTTGGAGTCATTGAACCCTCAGATAGCCCTTGGGCTAGTCCAGTAGTCCTTGTGCCTAAACCTCACACCAAAGATGGCAAGAGAGAAATGAGATTTTGTGTGGACTACAGGGGTCTCAATGCAGTCACTAGGACTGATGCCCATCCCATCCCAAGGGCAGATGAGCTTATAGATACTTTGGCCTCAGCCAAGTTTCTGAGCCCATTTGACTTGACAGCTGGCTACTGGCAGATCAGACTAGCTGATGATGCAAAGCCAAAAACAGCATTTTCTACCCCTAGTGGGTATTATCAATTTGTGGTGATGCCCTTTGGTTTGAAAAATGCACCTGCCACTTTCCAAAGGTTGGTGAATACAGTCCGTACAGGCCTGAAAGACTATAGTGCAGCATATCTAGATGATATTGCTGTCTTTAGCTCCACCTGGGAGGATCACCTGGTCCACCTAAGGAATGTTTTGGAGGCCCTGCAAAAAAGCAGGCCTAACTATCAAGGCTACTAAGTGCCAGATAGGGCAGAGTCAGGTTGTGTACCTGGGCCACCTTGTGGGTGGAGGCTAGGTTCAACCATTGCAGAGCAAAATCCAGACCATAATGGACTGGGTTGCTCCCACTACCCAGACTCAGATGAGAGCCTTCTTGGGCCTGACTGGGTACTACAGAAGATTTGTAAAAGGTTATGGATCCATAGTGACCCCATTGAATGACCTTACCTCTAAGAGAATGCACAAAAAGGTTCAGTGGACCGTTAGCTGTCAAAAGGCATTTGATGACCTGAAGCAGGCCATGTGCACTGCTCCCATTCTGCAGAGTCCTGATTACTCCAAAAAGTTCATTGTACAAACAGATGCATCAGAGTTGGGGGTAGGGGCTGTGCTGTCACAGTTGAATGATGAAGGTCAGGATCAGCCAATAGCTTTTATTAGCAGAAGGCTGACCCCCAGAGAGAAATGTTGGTCAGCCATAGAGAGGGAGGCCTTTGCTGTGGTTTGGGCTCTGAAGAAGTTGAGGCCATACTTGTTTGGCACTCACTTCCTTGTTCAGACAGACCATAAGCCCCTCTTATGGCTAAAACAGATGAAGGGTGAAAACCCCAAACTTTTGAGGTGGTCCATTTCCTACAGGGGATGGACTATACAGTGAAACATAGACCTGGGAGTAGCCATGCCAATGCAGATGGACTCTCGAGATATTTCCACTTAGAACATGAAGACTCAACTGGTCAAGGTTAGTTTAATGTCCTTGCATTTGGGGGTTGTGTAGGAGAGTAGGATCTGCTTCTTATGGTTACCCCCACTTTTTGCTGATGTTTCACTGTTTTTCGACTTTAGTCTGGCTGGGGCCCTGCTATCCAGGACCCCAGCCTAGCTGCTTCCTCTCTAAATTGATTCCCTGTACCTTATGTACACCACAGATTGGATTCTGGGGTGCCCTTATGAGTCCCTAGTACATGGTATACTATGTACCCAGGGCATAGGTACCCCAGAGGCCTACCAGGGGCTGAAGCATGTATTATGCCACCCCTGGGCAGCCTTCCAAAATGACACCACAGGACTGCTACAGCAGCCTGAGTGAGGTGGTGCATACACCCCTTACTGAGATATAGGTTCACTATATCTCACCCTATCACTGCACATATAAACCTATCAGTCACCCCTATGGCAGGCCTTATCAATCCTGAAGGCAGGGTGCTTGGTTTTATGTGAGAGGGTGCCCATGCATGAGCAGAGCCCTCTGCAGCCTTCGGAATCTATTCTCCGGGGTTGTCTGTGATGCAGCCTGACCATATACTCTTAAGTGCATTATAACCTAGCGGTAAATGCTAACTTTGGGATGGCTGCACGGAAACATGTCGTGTTTGGTGTCAAACACCTTGGAATCATACCCCCACACCAGTAACTGGTGTGGGAGTATGATCCCACCCTTCTAGAGGGAGAGACATGACAGCACTGGGATACCCGGTACCAGCTAACAGAGCCCTGGCATCACAAAATGGATGCTGCAGCCACAGACACGAGTCTGGCCTCCTGCTGCTGACCAAAACTCCGGCAGGGGAGGCCTGGACAATAGGTTTCCTGTCACAGGGAGGTGTTACCACCTCCCAGACAGGCTTTAGTGTATTGGGGCTGGGTGGGTGCACTCTCAGAGTGCTTTGAAGTCCTGCACTGGGGGCACATTTGGTGTCCCTGTGCATAGCCCAGTTCAAACCGGTTGCAGGGCTACCAGCCCCTGCTCTGGCGCGAAACTGGACAAAGGAAATGGGTGTAGCCACCCCTCTTTCCAAACCCTCCCATAGGTGGGTCCCCTGAGTTAGTCCAACCCCTTCCTTGGGGATAAGATAGGAACCCCTGGCAACAGGACTTTAGGTATCCCTGGACGAAACTCTGAAACTGAATCCTGGACCTTCGACGATCTGTTCAACGCCAGATGACTGAATCTCCCTTGGAGTAAAGGAGTTACTCCCCTGCTTGGCAGGCACCAAAGACGCATCTGTCCGGTCTGCATCGCCGAAGCTCCCGCCGGACGCCGACAACTCTGCAACCCAGGAGGTGGATTCCCAGACTTCCCAGAGGCTGACCCGAGTCCCCAGCAAAGCTGAGACCCATAGCCCTCGTGGGTACCGTGGAACCGGAACCCCTGGACACCGTGCACATTTGCAAGTGCATAATCTTCTCGTCAATCCCTGAGGCTGTGCTTTGGGTTGCTTGTAGCCCTGACCCCGTGCAGGGAATCCACCGAAGATTGCTGGCCTACCCACTCCGAGTGACCCGTGGGCCGCCATTTTGTGATTCCTCTTGAGGTCCCTTTGCAATCCCTTGACGTCAACTTGTTGGTCCCTCAGTAGGACAACTCTACTTTCATTATGCCTCCCTAGTTGCCCCAGGCCTGCTCTGACTCTCCCTTGCTTGGGGAGTCCCTCGGACCTCGCTGGTTTGCACCAAAGCCTTTGTTCTCTTCCTGCGTGGGTTGCTGTTGCCAAGGCTTGTTGTGTCCAATCCGGGCACCGACGCTGCAGCACTCGACATCCTTTGTGGGCCAGCTCGAATCCAGCTCCTGGTCATCATCGACGCCTCCTGGTCCTCGTGGCTGAAGAGTCAAGCTTCCCCTCCTAGCACCTGAAGCACCCGACATCGGTGGGCATTCGACTATCGTGCCCCTGGTCACTGGCTAGTGACCCAGACTTTGTCCCCTCTGCTTTCAGGTTCTTCACATCTTCGATCCAGGCTTAGATCTCTTCGGACACTTCTCATCTTCCCGGCGGCAGCACTTTTCAGCAAGCTGCCATTGAAAACGACGGCGCGACCCGACACCATTTGACACCTATGCACCCGGCTTCCCTGGGTGAGGTAACACGAGTACTCCGGTGCTCCCGTGGGTGTTGGCCCTATAACCATCTAAGTCCAAAAGGGTTTGTTCCTAGTCCACTCCAAAGTGTCCCTAAACTTTAAAACTCTAACCGCGACTTTCCCCATAGAAGCTAACGGAGCTCGCGGCTGTGTTCAAACACTGCACACGTCCCCCGTGGGTCCCTTGTGTCACTACCTTGGGTGGTTCCTTGGGGTCCCAGCGATTCTACAGGCTCTAGGCCTTGTGTCTAGTCAAGTCGTGGTTCTTATACCACTTTCTTAATATATGGTTTGGTACTCCCCTAGGGCCTATCGTATATTGTGCTAATTTACTGTGATATTTGAAGTGTAACATATGTGCTTTGACCTCTAGCCTCATAAAGAGACTAGTAGGGTGTGTTAAGAAATAAATACATATATTTTATATATATACCAGGTGTGGTCTCCTTTCATTTAGCCATTCAAGAGATTATAGACTGGTAAAACAAACAACTTTACACTCCTTCAAGACTTAGCCTGAAGGCTGCTCTCCATAGCTACCACTAGGATAGCTTTCAATAAAGGTTGTCTTTAACCTATCATCAATAAGGGGTTGTTTGGACTGGTGCAAGGTGCCCACTATAATTAGTGGACAGCATATAGCAGGCCACCTTCTCACAATAACCATTGGCTATTCAAATCAATACCACCTATATCAACTGCAAGGACATTTATTTTATGTGTATTTCCCCAAACCCTGGTATGGTGTCCATCCTTAGGGGCCACTACAACCCTTATCTAAACCACATCATAGTTTTTAATTTTAACTATGGTTTAGAAATTCAGCAGTAGATTAATGGAGTCAACATGGATGAGTGAAACAGACTGATAGACTACCATGGTAGACAAGAAAGGGGAGGGGGCTTGGCTAGCAACCCAGCATTGCGGCAGGGTTTTAGCAGTGCTCAGCATCGGCCTACATCATCCTAAGCTATTCGTAGCAGAGCCGGGCTCCTTGCTGCTACCAACTCGAGGGGACTTCACTGCAGTAGAGGTGAGTGCCAGTATTGGACTCGGAGACCAGATTCGTGCCTGTGAAGTAGTTGGCCCTAGGATCACATATTAGGTAAAATAAGTACATAGACACTTATAAGGATAGTGCATAACTGGCACAGGGCACATGCACCCAGCCGCTTTTTCCAGTAGGGTCACCTGACTGGTGATGCCTGTGCTGGATGAGTGAGGGGTGGATGTTAGCAAGGCCCCTAGGGAGAGGGGCTGCTGCATGACATGTTCTACAGGACACTACATTGCTCCCAAAATCGAAAAGAAAAACAAGTCCAACCTGTGGCAACAAAACAACAATAAACTGGAAACCAAGTTGTACATCAGTCTCTAGAGTCAATCAGCAGGACAGAAGTGGACATATGGGCTTATGAAATGAGATGCAACAGGATATCTCTGCTCGCATTTATAATTTAACCTGAGTCGTCCAGGACACGAACGCTGGCTCAGAGACGTCAGGGACCTTCTGGCCCCACACTGGTTGAAGTCATGTTCCTTGTGGGGAGTTGGCCCACTCTGCTGATGCGCCAGATGATTTGTGGTTAGTGTCAACAATTCAAAAACAGGGTGCATCAGGAGCATTGTCAGAGTCCAGCGTGAAACATACATCATGAAGCATGCTTTGGTGATGTTGCTTGGCTCGTTGAACGTGTCTGCTTTTGAGGTCCTCACTTCAAGGCCTAGCTGCCCCCTGGTATCCAACTGTGGGGCAATGTCAAGTCCGTCTCTCACGCCTCTGGAGCCCCTTGGATGGGTTACCATGGGACTGTGTGTGGTCTGCAGTGGGGCTGCATATGCGCCACATCTGGGCTGCTGCAAAACCACCGAGGAGCTATTGCCTAGTCGCTCATGCCACCACGGGGCAGATGGGTCTTGGTCAAGGCTCACTCTCGCCACCGAGATCAGGGTGAGGCAGGGTGAGCAAGTAGTCTCTGGTTGACTGACTGTTCCGAGTGTCACTGGTGCTTCTTGTCTGTAGTTCCATTTGGGATGTTCGATGCTCCGTGGAAGCATTAAGACAGGGCTGGCATGCTGGGGTTGCCAGTCGTGTGGTGGACCTGTACGATCTGGGACAACGAAGTGTCTTGATGGTTGAAGGCATTATTTCTGGGGTTGTCGTGCAACTGAGATTAATGGTGGCAAGGTGCTTACATTCTTTCTTTGTGGAGGTGTAGGAAAGTGCCCCATTTGACATGGTTATCCCCACTTTTTGCCTGGTATCTGCTGCAACTTTGAATGAGAGAGTACTGGGTTCCTGCTAACTGGGTCCCCAATACCATGGTCCTTTCCATATACTGTATGATTGTTCCACAATTGGCACCCCTTTAGGATCCCTGCAAGTCCCCAGTAAGTGGTACCCCTGGTACCTAGGGTCTTGGAACTAAAGAGGGTCCAAAAGGGCTTCAGCACGAATTGTGCCACCCTAAGGGACCACTCACCAAGCTCATGCAAACTGCCATTGCTGCCTGCGTGTCTTGGTGCATAGAAATCTGAAAAGTCGTCATGGCACACATCCCAGTGTGCCATGCCTGCCAGCACTACATGTGGCATAGGTAAGTCACCCCTACGGCAGGCCTTACAGCCCTAAGGCAGGGTGCTGTCACGATTGCCGGCGTGGGAGCAAGCGAACTACAATCATGGCAGCCAGGTACAGGCGCGCATGCGCAGGGAAATGTCGGGCGCGTTAAATCCCTGCCTCTTCCGTGAGAATGCGCTTTGCGATCCAGCCTGGTCTCCCTTACCTGTGTCACTTCCGGTGCGTCGCGGCCCTTCACTTCCGCGTCGTGTCGCCTCCGAGTACTCCGTCGGGTCGTCCTGGTCTCGACTCCTTGCCAGTCCGGTTCCTGGAAGTCCTGCAAAAGAAGAAAAGAAACGCTGAGTTAACGATTAGATCGTGGTTACGGTAACAGCGCTTTGCACTGCTCTTTACTTTATTTTTGTTCATTTGTCCAATTCCTCTCATTCTCCCGACTTGGGACCCATGATGGTACAGAGTCCTTCGCCTGATTGTATGTACTGACAGTCCTACAAGGGGGTGAGAGGTGAACCTGAAGTTTGTCACGCAGTTACCCACCTTCACTAGATACATTGTGTAGCTGCTCTTGTTAGTAAGGTGGGCAATTTACCTTCTCTGAAAGATACAGACCCCTAATTAGTCCATCTCCCTATTAAAATATTCCTTTGTATTTACAGCAGTAAACAGATGTTGGGGCACCACTACCCTCCTCTATTTTCCTGAGATTGAAGAAGGGAAATGTAGGTAAAAGACAGATCCTGCAGGAAATTCAAGAATAAGTAGTGAGTCATGTTTGTGTACTAAACGTGTGTTCCCTCTTACCTACAGTTTTGTGTTTCATCTTGAAGCGCTCCTGCAGTTCCTGGGTTGTGGCGAGGATTTGTCTCCCCTTCTTTCCTTGTTTTGTTTCCCTTCTTCCCCGGATTACCTTTTGTTGCTTAGACATAGACAAGCACAATAGGTGGTTGGGAGAAGTTGCGGACTATTCTTCAGTTCCATGACGTTCCTGTGGAAATTCTGGTGAGATCCTGACAGGTGCACTATACCCATGTGTGGGCATATCTGTGGGAGTGAATATGTCCCGGTGATATCTAATTTTACCCTTAGATATTACCAGTGCACAGGGAAGCCTTAACGAGTACATGGGCTGGACACTCGTCATTACGAGCTCCCCAGCTACGTGATAGTTTCACTGTACCCCAAGGTGTTTGGTACCAAACACCTCATCTTAATAAATCCACACTGATGCCAGTGCTGGATGTATTAATAAATGCATCAAACCTACCACTACTAGTGTGTTAACTGACTGGTCTCGACCAGCCAGCCACCATAGACAGGTTTCTGACCTCCTGAGGTGAGAGCCTCACTCTCGGAGGTCAAGAACAAAGTCTGCTCTGGGCGGAAGTGTTTACACCTCCTCCAAGCAGGACAGGCATTCCAGAGCTGGAACTGGTCATATAGAGTGTGTAGATGCCCTAATGGTAGGGAGCCCAATGGCTACTACTTGTCACTCCCCGTAAATGCCCCTAAATTGAGTATTTAGGTGGCACCCCTGAACTCAAGAACTCAGATTTGATGGATCAACAGAAGAAGGACGAAGAAGAGTCACTGCCTGGTGAGCACAACAGCAAAACTTTGGACTTTAGCACAAAACCCTGTTTCCACAGCCCTCTCTCGACAATTGAGACAGAGTGACTCGTCCTGCGAGTTGCGAACTACCAAAGGCTTGGGTAGCCGGCCAGCACTTCAAAAACTACTTACATTCTCCCTTGGAGTAGAGGAGCTACTCCCCTGCAGTCCGCAGGCACCGACAAGCAGAGTTAGGTCCACCGCGGTGCAGCACCCCGGCCTGACCGATGTCGCAGACAACCAAGAGAAGGTACTCGTGCTCTGGAAGGTCAGACCTATTGTATCACAGAGTGTGAAGACACCAGGACCAACCTGAGCCGTGCAGTTCCTACCCCCGGAGTAATGGATGTCCTTCACCAAACACCAACAGCAGGAGTACCGTCCGAATTCTAATTGCACTAGGACCAAGCAGCCAATGAGGGACGTGAGCATCACCGTAACCCACTTCAAGAGTGGCTCAGCTGCCTTGATTTTGCGCCTGCCAGCTGTTTTTCCCTGGCCGCAAGGTGCATCTTTGTACCCAGCCCAGCTGACCAAACCCCTCTGCTCCCGAGCTTCTCGGCCCGGGGCCCAACGAACCAGCTGTGCCTTCGTGCTCCAAGACCTCTTGTGACCTGAGCACCCATTTATGAGCCCTCGAACTTGCCTGAAAGTACCCCTGTGCAGCCTCTTTTCGGGTGCCCCCCTTCGCCATAGCACACCAGGTACCAGCCTCGCCAGCACCCTGCTCCTGTTAGAACCTGGGCGGTTCCCGAAAAACTGCTGGTAGTACTTTGAACCTTGGCCCACTACTATTCTGATCCCAGAATGTGAACCCCTGAAACCTGTTTCTTATGTGATTGATTATGGTTGTGTTATGATTTTAACCAAAACCATAGTCTGATAGCCCACCAGATTCAGAGGTGAATCCAGTTCAGGCGGTCCTGCTGTGGTGGTCCCATGGCGGTGCCTTTCTAAGGCTCAAAGAAGAGCCATAGAAAGGCAGCGTTGTGGAAGCGTGCAGCACGTTCCTGAACAGGGAGGAATACACTATGCCATGCATTTCTTCCTGTGCATGAACTGGGAGTGAAAACATGCAGGGGGCACAACATGTGCCCCCTGCACAGAGGCACAAGGGGGGCCCTAAGTTGCCTCACCGCCACCCTTTTCATGGTGGACTCACCGCTGTGAATAGGGTCGCAATGAGGCAATTCGTAATACACTCGGCGCTGCTGCATCGGCACTGCCAGCATATTGCAGCCTCAGACCACTGCGCCACTGCCGTGGGATCCATGATCCCTGGCGGTTGCAGTGGTCTTGTAGCTGTCCCACCCCAGCACTCGAAATACAATGTTCGGACCACCGCTGAACTCATAATCAGACCCCTCATGGGCAAGAAATTGTCCAAATCCTTGATTTTACCACATGAGGATCTGCAGATCCTCCCAGGTCCTCACGGATTCAGGGAGGATCTGAGGAGCCAGATCCCAATTTTAAAAAACATACATTCACTCACAGATCCACACGTACTCACACACTCACACACCCACTTACACACCCACACAACAACTGACACGCCCACTCATACACCCATAAAATCACAAACCCTCTCACAGACACAAAAAGCACTCATATACTCACTCACAGATTCACACAGCCACTCACACAGCCACTCGCACACCCACTCAGACCTTCATACAACCACTTACACACCCACACACCCACTCACACACCCATGCAAACACTCACACATCTACTCACAGACCCTCAAACCACTCACACACCCACTCACAGACTTACACAGCTATCACACACACACTCACACACCCACTTACACACTCACACAACCACTCACACACCCATACCACCACTCACAGACCCTCAAAGCCACTCACACACCTGCTCACAGACCCAGATAGCTTTCACACACCCACTAACACAGCCACTCACACACCCAAACAGCCACTTACATACCCACTCACAGACCCACAAAACCACTCACACCCCCATACAGCCACTCACACACCTACTCACACAGCCACTCCCACACCCACTCACAGAACACACAGCCAGTCACACTCACACACCCACCACACACTCACACACCCACTTAAACACCCACACAACCACTTATACGCCCACTCACACACCCCTTCACACAACAATGTTGCAGGGACGTTATAGTTAGGAAATAGTATTTAAAAACCTTAGAAATCCACTGGAAAAACCAAAGCATACAGGGACGTTATGGTTAGATTCAGATTTTACACATACGAAACCATAGAAATATTAGTAGTTATCGTTATAGTTATCTCAAGTAACTATAACTCATGCCCTAAGGTAACTATAACTCGCATCCCCGCCATGCAGTTTTCTCATCAATAATTTCACTGCATATGTTGCAGTGATATTATCAATGATGTCATAGAAGATGTCATGAGTGATGTAATATGTGGGGTAATAAGCAGAGCATGGCGAGGGCTGGAGTTATAGTTACCTTAGGGCACGAGTTATAGTTATTTGAGATAACTATAACTGCTGAATTTCTATTATTATGTATATGTAAAATCTTAACCTAACTATAATGTCCTTGGAACCTTTGTTTTTTTCAGTGAATATATATCTATATATATCTATATATATGTATATAGATATATAGATTCACTGAAAAAACCATAGGTTTCAGGGACGTTATAGTTAGAAATTAGCATTTAAAAAACCGTAGAAATTCACTGAAAAAACCATAGGTTTCAGGGACATTATAGTTAGTTGGACATTTCACTAGTACAAAACCAGAGAAATTCGCCTGTTATAGTTAGTTGAGCTAACTATAACTCGCGCCCCCGCAATGCACTGCTGATGACGTCACATATTACATCATTCATGACATGGTCAGAGACATCACTGATGACATCACTGATGACATCTCAAATGCTATCACTGATGATATCACTGATGACATCATCCATGTGATAATCTGATGCACCTCCTCACACCCTAATATAACCTTTGATACACCCACTCTAAAATGCAGACTACCATTTTCGAAACCATAGACACACCAATACCAGTTACTATATACCCACTCACTGATTCCTAGGTCTACACACATGTCCACTCATTCATCCATACAGTTACTCATACATGCAGTCACTCATCAATACAGCACTATCATATGCACTCATACACCTATACAGACACTCACACACCACCACTCACCCATAGACTTACTCACACACCTAGTCAGTCATGCAAAGAATCAATCACACTCCCATTTACTCATCTATACAGTTATACACACACCACTTCACTTATTCATACAGATACTAACACATACTAACTCTATTCTACAATCACTGACACAAGCACACACTCATTCATACAGCCACTCTCACAATCACTCACTCTCACATATAGTCATTTATATACTCCAACACTCACATATACTGCCTTTCACATATGTAGTTACTCACACATATACCACTGAGAGATCCATTCACTCACCAACACACCCATACACACACTCACCCACCCATACAGCCCTTCACAGATGCACTCTTGAACCCATACACCCAGTGAATCACCTACTCACACATCTATGCACAGAGTCACATACCCCCACCCACCCACAGAGACACTCAGGCACCCATACAGATACTCAGACAACCAATCAATAACCCATATAGACTCAAATGTAGTTACTCACCAACCCATGCAGCCGTTTACACACCAACTGACAGACTAATACAGACATTCACACAGTTTAGTCACTAACCCATGCATTTAGTAAGACACGATTAATCACTCACTTATACAGTCAGTCACGCACCTACTAAATCATCTATTCAGACACTTATACACCCACTCATTCTTCAATACACCTTGGCATATATATATATATATATAAAACATATTTAAACTTTACAGAAACACATAGTCACTGGATGATGTCATCAGTGATGTCATTTGAGATGTCATCAGTGATGTCATTTGAGATGTCATCAGTGATGTCACTGACCATGTCATGAATGATGTAATATGTGACGTCATCAGCAGTGCAGGGCGCGAGTTATAGTTAGCTCAACTAACTATAACGGGCAAATTTCTCTGGTTTTGTACTAGTGAAATGTCCAACTAACTATAACGTCCCTGAAACCTATGGTTTTTTCAGTGAATTTCTACGGTTTTTAAAGGGTAATTTCTAACTATAACGTCCCTGAAACCTATGGTTTTTTCAGTGAATTTCAAAGGTTTTTTAAATGATAATTTCTAACTATAACGTCCCTGAAACCTATGGTTTTTTCAGTGAATTTCAAAGGTTTTTTACATGCTAATTTCTAACTATAACGTCCCTGAAACCTATGATTTTTTCAGTGAATTTCAAAGGTTTTTTAAATGCTAATTTCTAACTATAACGTCCCTGAAACCTATGGTTTTTTCAGTGAATTTCTAAGGTTTTTTAAATGCTAATTTCTATCTATAACGTCCCTGAAACCTGTGATTTTTTCAGTGAATTTCTAAGGTTTTTAAATGCTAATTTCTAACTATAACATCCCTGAAACCTGTGGTTTTTTCAGTGAATTTCTAAGGTTTTTTAAATGCTAATTTCTAACTACACCTAGATAGGTAAGACATGTGCAGAAAGAGAAAGAAAGGCGCAGAAAGAAGCAAGAGAAGTGCAGAAAGAAGCAAAAGAAGTACAGAAAAAGGCAAGAAAAGTGCAGAAAAAAGCAAGAGAGGTGCAAAAAGAGGAAGAAAGGTGCAGAAAGAAGCAGGAGAAGTGATGAAAGAGGCAAGAGAGGTGCAGAAAGAAGCAAGAGAAGTGCGTAAAAAAGCAAGAGAGGCACAGAAAGAAGCAAGAGAGTTGCAAAAAGAAGAGAGTGAGGTGCAGAAAGAGGAAGAAAGGCGCAGAAAGAGGCAAGTGAGGTGCAGAAAGAGACAAGAGAGGTGCAGGAAGAGACAAGAGAGCTGCAGAAAGAGGCAAGAGAAGTACAGAAAGAGGCAAAAGAGGTCCAGAAAGAGGAAGAAAGGTGCAGAAAGAGGCAAGAAAAATGCAGAAAAAGGAAGAAAGTTGCAGAAAGAAGCAAGAGAAGCGCAAAAAGAAGCGAGAGGTGCCGAAAGAAGCAAGAGAGGTGCAGAAAGAAGAGAGTGAGGTGCAGAAAGAGAGGTGCAGAAAGAGGCAAGAGAAGTGCAGAAAGAGGCAAGAGAAGTGCAGAAAGAGGCAAGAGAAGTGCAGAAAGAGGCAAGAGAGGTGCAGAAAGAGTAAAGAGTGGAGTAGAAAGCCAAGAGAGGTGGAGATAGAGGCAAGAGAGGTGCATAAAGAGGCAAGAGTGGAGTAGAAAGCCAAGAGAGGTGGAGATAGAGGCAAGAGAGGTGAAGAAAGAGGCAAGAGAGGTACAGAAAGAGGCAAGAGAGGTGTAGAAAGAGACAAGACTGGTGCAGAAAGAGGCCAGAGATGTGCAGAAAGAGGCATGAGAGGTGCAGAAAGAGGCAAGAGAGGTGCATAAAGAGGCAAGAGGGGTACAGAAAGAAGAGAGTGAGCTGCAGAAAGAGGGAAGAGAGGTGTAGAAAGAGGCAAGAGAGGTGCAGAAAGAAGAGAGTGAGCTGCAGAAAGAGGCAAGAGAGGTGCAGAAAGAGGCAAGAGAGGTGCAGAAAGAGGTAAGAGGTGTAGAAAGAGTCAAGAGAGGTACAGAAAGAGGAAGAAAGGTGCAGAAAGAAGCAAGTGAGCTGCAGAAAGAGGCAAGAGAAGAGCAAAAAGAGTCAAGAGAGGTGCATCAAGAGGCAAGAGAGGTGCAGAAAGAGGAAGAAATGTTCAGAAAGAGGCAAGAGAGGTGCAGAAAGAGGCAAGAGAATTACAGAAAGAAGCAAGAGAGGTACAGAAAGAAGAGAGTGAGCTGCAGAAAGAACCAAGAGAAATGCAGAAAGAAGCATGAGAGGTGCAGAAAGAGGCAAGAGAGGTGCAGAAAGAGGCAAGAGAGGTGCAGAAAGAAGAGAGTGAGCTGCAGAAAGAGGGAAGAGAGGTGCAGAAAGAGGCAAGAGAGGTGCAGAAAGAAGAGAGTGAGCTACAGAAAGAGGCAAGAGAGGTGCAGAAAGAGGCAAGAGAGGTGCAGAAAGAAGAGAGAGCTGCAGAAATAAGCAAGAGAAGTGCAGACAGAGGCAACAGAGGTGCAGAAAGAAGAGAGGTGCACAAAGAGGCAACAGAGGTGCAGAAAGAGCGGTGCAGAAGGAGGCAAGAGAGGTGCAGAAAGAGGCAAGAGAGGTGCAGAAAGATGCAAGAGAGGTGTAGAAAGAGGCAAGATTGGTGCAGAAAGAGGCAAGAGATGTGCAGAAAGAGGCAAGAGAGGTGCAGAAAGAGGCAAGAGAGGTGCAAAAAAGGCAAGAGAGGTACAGATAGAAGAGAGTGAGCTGCAGAATGAGGGAAGAGAAGTGCAGAAAGATGCAAGAGAGGTGCAGAAAGAAGAGAGTGAGCTGCAGAAAGAGGCAAGAGAGGTGCAGAAAGAGGCCAGAGACGTGCAGAAAGAGACAAGAGACAATTAGATTGCTAACATTCTATATTTATTGCAAAAGTGTGGCACGCCTGACGTCATCTTGATGTAATCAAAACTGTAATACCTAAAGCATTTCCTTTAGAAATTATAGATATGAGAGGGTCTTATTTGCATAGAAATTATAGTTAGTGCTCTAAAAAACTAAAATGAGGACATATTTTCTGAGTTCTCAAATAGCGACAAAGCACTTTTAAATTATTTGTTATCTTTATGTTTTTTTATCCAGTTGACCACTTGATTAAATGTTACGCTTAGGGGAGAGAATGTGGTGTTACTTCCAGAGCTGCAGACTTTGCAACTGGGGAACCAAGTTGGAGTTTCTGCTTAAGCTCGACATCCTGTGATTCTGGTCAAATCACTTAATCACCCCATGCCTACAACCAAAATGAGTTTGTCCTTTTATGATGTAACCAATGCTCATGTAAAGCACTCCAATATCTGACCAGCCTGCACTATATAAAGCTGCAAAAAAACAAAGGATAAAAAGTGTTTTCCACACTTCTGTCATTGGGCTATACGTGGGCTACATCTGGGTGATATTTGTCCTACATTTGGGCTCCTTTTTCTCTGGTGGCCATCTTGGGAGACTTCAATTAAATTCATTAAACTTTATTCGATCTTATTTAGAAACATAGATCATAAAAGTGTACATAAAACAGTAAATCCTCTTTCTTAATACAATACAGTGAGAATTAATTAAAACCAGTAGGTAAAAACGGGTGTTACAAAGCCCGGTTCAGAGCAACTTCAGTTTAACAGAATAGTAAAGTTCAATGTTTTGCAAGATCAATCTCATGTACTTCGTGCAAAATATGCAATAAGGGGTCCAAGTAAGAGCAACGCTCCAATACCTGACAAGTCTGCACTATATAAAACTGTAAAAAAACAAAAAATAAAAAGTATTTTGCACACTTCTGTCATTGGGCTATATGTGGGCTACATCTGGGTGATATTTGTGCTACATTTGGGCTCTTTTTTCTCTGGTGGCCATCTTGGGAGACTTATTTGTTAACAAGTTTCCTAATTTCCTCATCTACTGCAGTCTCCCCAGTAGGAAATGCTTTCAGTTTTTACTTTGATTCCATCAATAAGGCATTCAGATGTGTCACACATTTGCCATAAATTCAGAATGTTAGCACTCTAGTTGCTCATTAGATCACTGTAGTAAAGCTACTGCTCACCAGGGAGTTAACTGGAAGTTCACTGCTGGTATTTAAAGTGATTGTTTCAGTCTGCATGTCAGAATTTTCTAATGAAATAGAAGAGGATTTGAGATCTCACTTAAAACATGCCCTAATTTTTCTTTCTGCAGGACTAACCATAATTTCTATGGCAAAATGAACCCCCTCATTTTGTTCCTTTTTAAATTAAATGTTTTAAGTGTTACCAGTTTATTCCAATCAAGATGGCTTCAGGTGTGCCATAATTTTGTCATAAGTAAGACTGTTAGCGCTCTAGTTGTTCTTTAGAACACTCTGGGAAGCTGCAGTAGAACACAAAGGAATCAACTGACAGGCTGCTCCTGTTGAAATATAACAGGAAGATATTTGAGATCTCACTTAAAACATGTCCTAATTTTTTCTTTCTACAGCACTAACCATAATTTCTATGACAAAATGAACCCCCTCATTTTGTTCCTTTTTAAATAAATGTTTTAAGTGTTACCAGTTTATTCCAATCAAGATGGATTCAGGTGTGCCATAATTTTGTCATAAGTAAGACTGTTAGCGCTCTAGTTGTTCTTTAGAACACTCTGGGAAGCTGCAATAGAACACAAAGGAATAAACTGACAGGCTGCTCCTGTTGAAATATAACAGGAAGATATTTGAGATCTCACTTAAAACATGTCCTAATCTTTCTTTCTGCAGCACTAACCATAATTTCTATGACAAAATGATCCCCATCATTTTGTTCCTTTTTAAATTAAATGTTTTAAGTGTTACCAGTTTATTCCAATCAAGATGGCTTCAGGTGTGTCATACATTTGTCATAAGTAAGGCTGTTAGCGCTCTAATAGTTCTTTAGAACACTCTGGGAAGCTGCAGTAGAACACAAAGGAATCAACTGACAGTCTCTGCCCTTGTTGGATGTACATGTTTTACTGAGAATGTCAGACTTCATTCTCACATGACTAAGAAAGATAATGGGAATTTACAGAAAATATGCTCTCATTTTAGCTTCTGGAGCACCTTCCAAACCTCTATGGGACAAGCATGAGAAAATAGTTTTCTCTCAAACATGATTCATGATATCCCAGTAGAAGGTTTTTCACAGGGTAAAATCACCTTAGAACACACCACAATTCCTAAAATTAGTATGGTACCATCAACAAATGAATTCTAATGTAACTAAAGTCTGTTATCACCCTTTATAGTTCTCCTTTTGGTGACCCTCAAAATCTTCTATTCACTACAATGCATTTCAATGGGGTGCTATCGTGTATATTGGTCCCAAGATGGCTGCCAGCAATTCCAGGATGAAGTGCTGACAGCCAATCAGATCTCACAATGAGATGTGTGGTTAGGCTCCCCCAGATATCAATATTTTTTTATTTTTGAATTTCTTAGAAACTACTGAATGGATTGACACCATTTTTAAAA